>CM076577.1:408960002-409685902 GCA_034641835.2 Pinus albicaulis
GTAATCTCAACCACCTGCTAGGTGTCAGATCTGTCAGTCCAAGTGTCCAAGTTTAGTCCAGTTTAGTCGAGTTTATCTCCAGTTATTAATTGCTGATGTTTCCAATGTAATCTATTTAATCTATAATCTTCAGAAGAGTAACTCTCTGCTCCAGTTTGTTTTCATTGTTTCAATTCTTGTCATGGTATCGGAGCCGAGTTGCATAAGCCTCCGTGGAGAGCAGCAACAGAGCCACGAAAGAGCAGAAGAGAAGAACAGTCAATTGGTGCGACTGTGAGCTAATAGGCGCGAGAATACACGCCATACCTGCGCCATTTTCGTGCCTCGCGTGAATTTTGAAAGAGGCGCGACTATTCTCCTCGGGAACGCGCCAGTCTGCATGCAAAAAATACAGAACTTTGAAAGAGGCGCGACTATTCCCCTCGGGAACGCGCCAGTCTGCCAATCTGCGTCTGGAAAAATCAGATCTGCAATTTAAAAATTGGAGTGCGCTGTGGCGTTAAGCTGTATTTCTTCAGATCCGATTGTTACGTAATCCGGCATGGAGCGAACGGTTGATATGTGAAGGTTTGAGATCGGCTGAGCAACTGCGTTAAGATGCAAGGTATTTTTTTGTGAAAGCAGAAATAAGCTCCGCGTGATCAACTTGAATAAATGTGTAATGAGCGAAGGTACGAAGACGTGTGTTTTTTAAAACTTTACATAAAGTTCTTTTTACATAAATCGATTTTAAAGGGTGAAAGAGTATCGATTTATAAAAAAAGTGAAAGACCTGTTCTTTTTCATAAAGAGAGAAAAGTTTTTATTAAAAACTTTAATTTTGGAAAGTAAAGAAAAAAAGGGGCTCGTAAAGTGTTTTATGAAAGGAAGGGGCTTGTATGCCCTTCTAATGTTTTTGTGCTCAAATTTATTTAAAAAGGACAAAGCTCTTTAAGGAAAGTTTTTTTATTAAAAGTTTTTTTTCATAAAAAACTTGAAAATTTTCAAAGATTTTTAAAGAGTGTGGTGAAGTTTACAAGAAATATTTTTGAGGAAGATATTTTTTTTAGAAGGAGAAGTGAAGTTGCATAAAACTCATTCAAGAGCAGCAAAATTTTTGAAGAAGTGAAGTTGCATAAGACTCATTCAGGAGCAGCAAATTTTTTTTAAGAAGCAAGGTATTGATGAATATGTAAACTCGTTTGTTTGTGGAAGTCAGACAACGAGATCATGGGAAAAGCCAAGAGGCTAAAGCAAAATCAGATTATGTTCGAGATCTTTCTAGATCTGGAAATCAAGAGGCAAAAAGACGCCTATGCATTAAGATGCATAAAAGAATCTGTCGATGACAACATTCTTCCCTTAATCTCAGATGCCAAGACAGCCAAGGAGGCATGGGATACCCTTGAGAGATGTTTTGGTACAAGGGGGAGCATTGAAGCAAAGGGGAGCTTTGAAGATGAAGATGAAGGTGGATCTGTAGCAGCAGATCTACATCCAGATGAAGAGTCAGAAGAAGCAGAAAAGCAGCATGAAGATGCTCGTGAATCCCACTGTGCACAGCCACAAGTGGATGAAGAGATTCCAGCAACCGAGATTGCTGACGAATTTTTAATGATACCAGCAACTGAGCTTGCTGATGAAATGGTAAATCCAATGATTGATATGGCTGATGTAAACTTTGATAATGAAATTTTTGCTAACGATGATTGGTTGCAGATGATGCAACAAAAATATGATATCGACATGATGTTATTTGGTGAGATTACCCCACTTCAGTTAGTGGAAGACAACTTGTTTGCAGCAGCACAGGTCAGTGAAGAAGAGGCAGACAAAAAGACAGAGACAGAGCAGAAGGAAGAAACAAAGAAAGTAGCAGAGACAGAAACAAAGAAAGAAGTTTGCAAAGAGAAAGCAGAAACAGAGAAAGAAGAAGAGACAAAAGCAAAGAATGAAGTCTGCAAAGGGAAAGCAGAAACAGAAACAGATGAAGAAGCAGATAAGGAAGTGCAACAGCAGAAAGCTCTCATTACAGAGCAAAAAGACCAGAACCAATGCCGTTCTGAAAATGTTTTTTATTCTAACATTGATTTTCAGTGTGCAGGTACACAGAATGATTATGAAAAAGAGCTAAAGTTTATTGAAACATGGCTTGCAACACCATGTCTGGATGAGATCTACACAGAAGATGTAGATATGAATGTTGAAGACAACATGCATGACGAACATGTCAATGAAATTTTCATGCGTTGGAGTTTTGAAGAGATAAGATATTATTCTAATCCTATGTTGCAGAGGATTGATGATGAAAAGAGCACTACAGAAGACAATATGTGGCAGCAGCCCACATTTCTTGAAGATGTCCAGAACATGCTTAGACAGCCTGGAAAAATAGAAGACCTACAACAACAAATGAAGAAACAGAGTTCTCAAGGATACAGTAAAGCGAAAAATCTGAAACAATTTAGAGGCTACAGAATATGGAAAAAGAGAAGAACAAAACTAAGTTTAATTGAAGTCATTTTTTTTTAATTGTAAACCTCGCTGAGACATAGACCAGCAGGTATCTTAATTAATTTTTTTGTGGTTGATATTAAAGGGGAGTGTTAAAGAACGTAATCTCAACCACCTGCTAGGTGTCAGATCCGTCAGTCCAAGTGTCCAAGTTTAGTCCAGTTTAGTCGAGTTTATCTCCAGTTATTAATTGCTGATGTTTCCAATGTAATCTATTTAATCTATTCGTAATCTCAGAAGAGTAACTCTCTGCTCCAGTTTGTTTTCATTGTTTCAATTCTTGTCAGTATGTACACCCTACCATATTTATGAAATTTTCATGATTTACTTTATATACTCTTGAAATATCATTTGGTCTCACCTGTACGATTTGACATAGTATTAATTCGTCCAGACTTGAGATCTTCATAATTTATGTTCGATGGGATTTCACTACCTAAATTTAACTCTTATCATTTTGGAATTGTAACTCATTTATTTTCCTTACCTTCGCACCTGAAGGTCACGTGGATGCATACATTCTAATACGCATGTAGGGTTGATCTAACTCAGCTTCGACGGTGACAATCAATTACAAATTTATACGTGCTTTGAATGACCTAAGGTTCTTCGTTCATTGTTCATTTGTGGTTTATTATTTTGGTCGAGTTGCCTCTGGTGCGAGCCACACGTAGATAACTTTTCTTGAAGGTTTTTGTGATGCGTTTTAGAAAAATTTCTAGGGAGACCGGTTTTTCTTTACCTTGTTACTAGACTCATTAGCTCCTGTGTGATTTTTCTAGCGAAAAACTGAATTGTCTTCTTCGTCTTCAGTGAATTTAAAATCATTTTAAGGTAAGAAACTCTCTTATTTATATCTATCATTCAGGTACGAATCCCCAATTCTCATCATTGTCCCCTATTATGATTTTAGAGCATTTGCTAATCTGCAAGTTCTGTTAATGTACTTTAGTTATAAAGGACCCTCATTTTCCTTACGACATTGTTAATGACTTTACGTCTTGTTGAAGTTTTTATGGCTTTAGACTTTTATTGAGTTACCTTGAATTTCTGACGAAGTCCCTACGACAAGAGAATATGCAATTCTCCTCTTTCTTACACTCGATTTCCCGAATTTCATTTCATTTCTTCGAATAAAAGGTTTCATTTATTCCTTGAAATTAAATTTCTCAATAGTCTAAGTTAGTATTAATAAATATGCATTTTTTTCATTTCTTATAATACATTTCTGAGTGTCAAGGTAATCACATTTAGTTATTTACTAGTTTTCGATGAGTAAGGGTAAATTTGGTTTTCCCCAAATTAAATCTATTGCGCCAATGTGAATTGGTTTCTCGGGTGTCAGTGTTCTCACCGTCTTCTTGTAGTTTATCATTTCAAACATATTGGAACCTAGAAATTCCCTTTACTTTAGGACATTTTAGTTCCACAGTGGTTATTAATAATTTATTGAATTTATGTGACACTTTTCTTAGAAAATTTGAAAGAATGGTGAAGGCACATATTTTCGAATTCCTTTATTTCATAACAAGTGTATGTAAAGTTATTTAGTGAGTTGTATTTTTTTTCTTTAATAATTTCATATTCCGCACTAAAACTATTGATCAGCAGTTGTCATTGATGTCAACCCAAGCAGCACCAGGGGCTAACCAAATATTGCATGGGAATTTTGACCTACCAAATTAATATATTATGGGTCAATAATGCTTTTATGATTTCTACTTGTCGAGATGTTTCCGTTGATATATGGCACACCATGTAATTCTTCACGGTTTGAGAGATATTCATGTTTGAAGTTTGTACCGCTAGTTAGTGGGCTAAAACACCATGGGGTTGGGGCTTGGGTCAATGAAAAGTCATAATTAATATTTTTTAAGCTCCTAAAATCCCTCCCACGTTCACTTGTTGAAGCCCCTCTCAACTTAAGCATTTATATAAATTGTGATCCTCATTTCCTCCTTATGCAATGGATTCGACCATCTGAAACAAGTCATCGTGGAATTTTCTCTCTAACTTTTTTTATACAAAGGTTCAGAAGATGAAATATTTATGAGGCAAAGCCGAAATCCTGAGGAAGCTACTGTATAAATTTCAAATCAAGGTGACCAAAATTTTTGGAGACATGATCTGTGGAAGTCAGTGTTTTTGCAGGATCCTAAAATTCATCTCAAAGAAGTGACCTTGGTAAAATCATCATAACTCTCTCTCTGAGTATCGGATTGGAATTACATAAAAATTTCTAGATGGTGCATAGTCTGTAATTTTCTCTCTATCAAATTTAGAGCCAAATGAAGAAACAGGGACATGTGGTACGTCATACAAGTGTGCTCTAATGAAACAATCCATAATTAGGGCATTGTGAGAGATTGGGTATAAATCTCTCTTGAAGAATCCAAATTGGGTCAGACCTATGGCATTGGAAAGATGAATCAGAGGAATACTACAGGACTAAAAATCAGATATTGAGGATCTGAAATAACAGAGATACACCAGATTCAATATCGAGCTCCTAGAAGGCAAGAAAAAGCTAGATCATATGTTTTCAAGGGTTGCAAAGGACCAAACTTTCTACGGCAGAAAAGAAAAGAAATGTGTAGCAGAGGGTAGCATGATAGGAGCAGCAACCAAGGTGCATAACAGTAGCAAGAAGTTCATCATATGAAGTCTTCAAGTGGGCACAACTGCATACAATCATTGTACTTAGTCATTGTAAATACATTATTTTATAAATTGTGCTAGTGTCTATCTGCCAAGGGTTGAAGAGGCAGTGTTGGGAGGTCTAGGATCATCATTAGGTGGTTGTGTCAAAGTTAGGGTTATGATCTAGTATATCTTCTTCTTCTGCATCATTCTATATCATTGTAAAGTGGAAAATTTTCCCCGGTACGGGAATCCACTCTTCTTTTATTCTTCTATAGGGTGGTAGGGTGGTGCCAGGGTGAGTTGTAGCTTATTGGGTGTTGGGGGATCCATTCAGTTGACTGCTGAAGAATCTCAGGCACTGGAGCATCCATCCAGTGGGAGCTGGAGAAGAATGCTTTTCTAGATTCTAGGAAGTTGGAGCTTTATTTTCAATTGGAGATGAATATTAAAGAATTATTAGAAAAGCATTAGGTGGTTTTCGCCCGGAGTAGGTTTCCACCTTAAAAAATGTGTGCATTTGTGTTCCTCTTGTTTTCGGCTATCATTGTACAAACATTGATAATAATTGAAGATTAACTCATGCTCTAATTGAAAGGAATAATGATTCACCCCACCCCCCCCCCCCCCCCTCTATATTTCCAACAATTGGTATCAGAGCTTGGTTCCTTCAATAGCAATTTAATAGCGGGAAGGAGTTCATGGAGCATACCAAGAATGATGTACCTCTATTCAATGAAAATAATTATGCACTCTGAAAAGGAAGAATGGAGGTCTATATCTTGGCGCAAGGTTACAAAGTATGGGACACTGTTCAAAATGGATTTACATCAACTATGGATGAACAAGGTGTTGGAAATATGATGCAGGATGTTGTCCTTGATGGCAACCCACTGAATGAAGATAAAGACATGCGACTGTTGACATATGTTGTCCTTGATGGCAATCCACCTGATGAAGTTATTCTTGACTTGATGGACTTGGTACATGATGTAAATCTGATGTGATATGATGTTTGTTGACAATATGATGCTGAGTGTTGTCCTTGAAAGGCAACCCACTTGATGAAGATGATGACAACTTACTTGATGAAGTTGTGCTTGATAGCATATGTCCTTGATGGAGGAAATATGATGTATCTATAGTGTGAACAAAAGGCAATGAAGAAAGGAATTCAGAATGTACTCAAAGTATGATGAAAAAGAGTATGTCTCTTGGTATATGCGGATTGGCCTAGGGGAAATCGCATATGCACGCGGAAAAGAACGTGCCAAGTCGCGTATGGGCTAAAAGCGCTCAAAAAGTGCAAATCTAGGGGCCCGTGGTATTGAAGGCTCATGGTATTGGTTTGGCTCATGGTATTGAAGAAGGCGCCCGTGGTATTGAAGGCTCATGGTATTGGTGCCCGTGGTATTGAAGGCTCATGGTATTGAAAAAGGGGCTCATGGTATTGACAAAGGATAAACATATATAAGGAGAAGAAATTCATTGTGCAAATGATGAATGTGAGCAAGATGTCTGAACTTGAATGAATACTTCTCTATGAAGTATATCTGTATGGAAAGGGTAAAGGTTTGTTGATAGATCTGAATCTAGGATGCACTTATGAAGAAATGATGAAGCGGGACTTCTAGATCTGAAATGTACTTGTATTTGCTAGATCTGTTTATGGAAGGCCTAGATCTGTGATGAGGCGAACATATAGGCGAACATCTGTCTGAAGTAAAGGGTTGAATCTGAGCTGAATGTCTGATCTGATGAAGTATGCTGCTCTGTAATGATTGAAGATCTATACGCTACTTCGCCATGGAGGAAGCGCGTATATACGCAGCTTCGCTGAAGTAAAATTGCGTATGCGCAATAAAATATACACTGAGGTATACGCTGGTTTGTGTGGACGGAAGCGCGTATATACGCGACATCAATGAAGGGAAAGCGCGTATGAAAACTAGGGTTTGCTGAAGCAAGGGGTATGAAATATCTTATCTGTTCTGCTGTGTTTCTGCTATCTGATCTGTGTTGATATGTATCTGTTGGTGACGTATGTTTGTGCTTAAAAGTATGGAAAGGGTCCAGTATGAAAATATGATGAAATGTGGCCTGCAAGTGGTGTTTTATTGAAGTTGTTGGATCCAGTGTGAAAATTGATGAAACGTGGTCCAAGGTGGTGCTGAAGGTTGTAGCCTTCAGTCAGGGGGTTGTAGCTCCCTTCCAGGTGAGGCTGGTAAACGAGATCGGGGGTCGTAGCTCCCTTCCAGGTGAGGCTGGTAAACGAGATCAGGGGGTCGTAGCTCCCTTCCAGGAGAGGCTGGTAAACGAGTCAGGGGGTTGGAGCTCCCTTCCAGGAGAGGCTGGTAAACGAGCGCAGGTGGGTGCCTGCGTGCTGGTCAAGTCTGCGCCAGCACATATGTTGTAAGATGTTTTCTCCATAATAAAATATTGAAGGCTGAGCAACTGCAGCGGTGGTTTTCTCCCGACTTGGGTTTCCACCTAAAAATCCTGGTGTTCATGTGTGATGCTTCGTGTGATGATTTATTCTGTTCTTACTGCACATGTTTACTGCTTAATGAATATCTGATGAATAAATGAAGGAATGATTTAAGTGAAGAATCAATGACATAAATAAATATCTGTGTATACGCGAGTTTCGTAAAGGGTATCCGCGTATATACGCAAGTCTGGTTCAGGAAAGTAGCGTATGCTTTTTAGAAGCAAGAAAAAGTGAAAGTTTTGAATATGCAGTAAATACTGATTCACCCCCCCTCTCAGTATTTTTCCCAACAATTGGTATCAGAGCGTGGTCCTTCTGAAGAAGCTTGATCGCTTGAAGGAGATCCGTAACAATGGGAAAAATGAAGAATGAAGGTCTTGAAGCTACAGTCATCTCTCTAGAAGCATCAAGTGAGAAGAGTGAGGAACCTCTACAACTACTTGAAAATGAAGAACTTGGAGCAAAAATCTGGTCTGTCATAGAACGTCTACAAGCAGATCTTGAAGAATCAAACAAGAAGAATGCAGAATTTGGAGATGGAATCATCTCTCTACTAGCAGATCTTGAAGAATCAAATAAGAAGAATGAAGAACTTGAAGCAGAAATCATTTCCCACAAAGTAGGTCTCGAAAAATCAAATAAGAAGAATGTTGGACTTGAAGCTGAAAACATATCTCTGAAAGAAGATCTCAAAGCATCGAAGAAGAAGAATGAAGAGCTGCAACAATCTTGTGAAGAAAACGAAAATTGGTTGAAAGAAGAAATTCTAAATCTGAAGGATCAAGTAGAAGATGGAAGAAGGAAAGAAGAAAGCATGACAAAGCAATGTCAAGCCCTGGAGGTTGAGGTAAAAATTCTCAAAGGTAAATTAGAAGAAAAGGTTAGACTTTTGAGGTTTCAAGATAGTACTAAGATTCTGGATAATGTTCTTAGTAGTCAAAGGTCTCCTTCTATCAAACTCGGTCTTGGTTTTCATGAAACCGTTAAAGGAGAATCTAGTTCACAAGAGAATGCTAATGATTCAAAGGAAGGTGTCAATACGAAACGTGAAGTGTTGAAAGAAACAAAAGGTCAACCAACAATGAAGAAATCTCAAAGGAAATCATTCAATAATGTTGAATGTTTCAAATGTCATAATTATGGGCATGTTGCAACAAATTGCAGGAGCAGATCATTTCAGTCACAATCAAACAGATTCTATTCAGAAAGGTACTCTAGTTTCTTCAAGGGATATTGTTTCTCATGTAACATGTATGGACATAAAGCAGCTGATTGTAAAAGGAGGCAGATTAGAAATACTCATCACGATTCTTATGTTTATTTCTCTGGCCACATGAGATGTTATGCTTGTAACAAGTATGGACATGTAGAAAAAGAATGCAGGATTAACAGATCTGGGAAAGTGGATAACTTCCAGCACACAGATAGAGAGTTCAAACAAATCTGGAAGAAGAAGGAGGACCGATCAGAAACGTAGGGAATTCAGACCCTACTGCAGTCATCCGCTTCTGAAGCTTACTTTTGACTGCAGGAATGATGTGAGATACATTATGAGATTTAGTAATGTATCGTCACAGGGGGAGCAATGCATGATGACTCTCATGGTTGATTTGATTACTTTGGTTATATGAATTTCTGACAGAGCATCTGGTGTAAATAAAAGACAGGTACAGGAGGTACAAGCTCAGGAAGAAGAAGGAAGATGAAAATTCTATGCTTCACTTTCCATACGCAGGTTCGATGAACCAAAGTCGCGTATACACGCGAGTTTAATCAGACACAGTCGCGTATGCATTGAGGATAAGAGAATTCATATGATAACTGAAGATCTGGAGCAGAGGTTCAGGGGGAGCATCAGTCTGACTGCTGATGATTGCACTGTTAGCATTATTCTGGTTACATTCATGATTATAATGACATGATACTAGGTTTCCTATGTTGAAGGTTATGGTTGAGTCCTGTTTGCTTGTTGATGAAGAGTATTCGTTGAAATCTTATAATTCAGAGAGAAGGACAGATCATGCAGAGATTGTTTGCTGTTGAAGGTGTTTCAGATTGCACAAGTTAAGCACTGGTTTAGGGGGAGCAACAGGTTGAATACTAATGATTGCATTGTTGGCAATATGATTGCTTATTCTCTGGTTTTTGTGATACTCATGCTCAAATGAAGATGACTTGGTACATGGCTTATTATGATGAGATTTTGAGCCCTGGTTGCTAATAAGTATCTTTTGTACTCACACATGGATGAGTTGGATGCCGTGTGATTCAGAAATAAGATTAGATCATGCATAGTTTGTTACTATGGTTGAGATCTTTTGCCTACATATGTTACTTCATGTTAAATCTTAAAGGTCATGGTGATGTAGGATGGTGGTGGACCACATGAATGATTGCTTGACACTTATGGGAAGTTGTTGTTTTGATATGATAAACTTTCTTGGAAAGATTGTATTGATGTTGCAAAGAATCTGAAGGCTTGGTTACTAATGTGCTTATGCTACAACCGTTGGATGACTTTTGAAGAAACTACTACCCTGTTCCATCTATCTGTAGTCCAAGGAAGCATTCAAATACCTCAGAAAGAAGCTGAAAACTGCATTTTTCTCACAGAGGATCAGTTCTGGTTGAATTTAGAAGATGGCTTTGGATACGCGGGTTTACTGAAACACAGTCGCGTATACACGCGAGTTCCTGCACAGAAAACCGCGTATGGTTGGTTGCTAGCAATTTTTGGTTGGTTCAGCTCTCTTCAGTACAGCTGCAATGCTGTTTGGTATCTCTGATACTGTTTGGTATCTCTGGTGGTGTTCCAGTTCTCATAATTCTGTTTCTAATGTTTTGATGAAGATGCCTTGATGATTTGTTGGTGGAAGTTTTTAGGATGCACAAACTAAGGGGGAGCCTTAGTCATTTGGAAAGATTGCTTGGTTGCACAGATTCAGGGGGAGCATTAGTTTTGCTGAGTATAATGCATTGCAGGCAGTATGGTGGTTCTGATATATGATCTCTCTTGAGGTCTTCTTGGTATTGGTCATGAAAAGTCATATTTGTAGTTTGATGAAAAGGTCTTGTTGAGACTCATGTTGTAAAATTGTAATATTCAGTCATGTAAGGACTTGTCAATTTTGTAAACCCACTTGGTTGGGTAGCTGAGTCAAATTTTGTAAACCCACTTGGTTGGGTAGCTGAATCAAATTTGTAAACCCTCTTGGTTGGGTAGTTGAGTCTCATATGTAAATCCACTCGGATGGATAATTGATGTAAGTATGAGTCTTTGGTGATAGGAAGTTCATAGAGTCATGTACTTCATTGACAAATATGTTTGAAGATTCAGCATGAACTCAGGGGGAGCTTGGCCACTTCAACACATATCAGATCTGCAGAATGTTTCTTCCACATGAGGAGAAAAGGGTAAGTGTGTTGGTTTTGATCCACCCGTTGCCCTTGATGTCAAAGGGGGAGAGTGTGTTGGTTTTGATCTACTGGTTTTGTCCATTGCCCTTGATGTCAAAGGGGGAGAGTGACATGGTGTGTGAATGAAGATAATGATGTGCCCTTTGCCCTTGATGTCAAAGGGGGAGAGTGACATGGTGTTTGAATGATGCCAAAAATGGAGAGAGTGACATGGAAAATAAGGAGAATGACATGGTGTCAGTGTATTCTTAATGTATCTATCTGTTGTGGTAACCAAACACCATCATGGTTGCCATCAAGTCCAAAGGGGGAGATTGTTGGAAATATGATGCAGAGTGTTGTCCTTGATGGCAACCCACTAAATGAAGATGAAGACATGCGACTGTTGACATGTGTTGTCCTTGATGGCAAACCACCTGATAAAGTTATTCTTGACTTGATGGACTTGGTAAATGATGTAAATCTGATGTGATATGATGTTTGTTGACAATATGATGCTGAGTGTTGTCCTTGAAAGGCAACCCACTTGATTGAAGATGATGACAACTTACTTGATGAAGTTGTGCTTGAGAGAATATGTTCTGATGAAGAAAATATGATGTATCTACGGTATGAGCAGAAGGAAATGAAGAAAGGAATTCGTATGTGCTAATTTTATGATGAAAAGAGCATGTCTCTTTGTATACGCGGATATTACTAGGTGAGTAGCGTGTACGCGGAGAAAAGAACGTGCCCAAGTCGTGTGACAGGATAAAGCGCTCAAAAAGTGCAAAACCAAGGGTAACCACCATGGTATTGACCCATTGTATTGGGTAATGATGCTTTAATTGACCCCAGTCCGGGTTGTTTTTGGGCTCATGGTATTGCTTTACCCATGGTATTGAAAAAGGGGATTGACAAAGGGTAAACATATATAAGGAGAAGAAATTCATTGTGCAAATTGTGAGTGTGAGAGCAAGATGTCTGATCTTGAATGAATACTTCTCGTGAAATATCACAATGGAAAGGGTAAGGTTTGATGATAGATCTAAATCTATGAAGAACTTATGAAGAAATGATGAAGTGGGATCTTTAGATCTGAAATGTACTTGTATACGCTAGATCTGTTTATGGAGTGATTCGTCTGAGATGAGGCGAGCATCTAGGCGAACATCGTACGAAGTAAAAATTGAAATCTGACCCGAATGTCTGATCGAAAGAAGTATCTTTCTGTAATGAGCGAATATCTATACGCTAACCGCCGCGCGGAGGGACGGCGTATATACGCGGCTTCGATGAAGTGAAACGCGTACGACGCAATAAAATATCTACTAGGGTACTCTCGCGCTGGTTTGTGTGAATGAAGAAAGCGCGTATATACGCGACATCGATAAAGGAAACGCGTATGCAAACTAGGAGTTTCTTTGACGAGGTATGGAAATATCTGATCTGTTTGTTGTGTTTCTGCTATCGATGTTGTGTTGATATGTATCCGTTAGTATGTTTGTGTAAAGTATGGAAAGAGGTCCAGTGAAAATATGATGAAGGTGGCACAAGTGTTGTTCTATTGAAGTTGTGGATCCGGTGTGAAAATTGATGAAACATGGTCAGGTGGTCTTGAGGTTAGCCTTGATCGGGGGTTGTAGCTCTCTTCCGGTGAGGTGGTAGCGAGATCGGGGGGTCGTAGCTCCCCTTCCAGGGAGAGGCTGGTAAACGGTCGGGGGGTTGGAGCTCCCTTCCGGGGAGGCGGTAAACGAGCGCGGGTGGGTGCTGCGTGTTTGGTCAAGTGCAACGCCGGCACATATGTTGTAACATGTTTTTCTCTATAATAAAATATTGAAGGTGAACAGCTGCGGCGGTGGTTTTTCTCAGGCTTGGGTTTCCACCTAAAAAATCACGGTGTTCATGTGTGATGCTTTGTGTGATGGTTATTACGTTCTTACGCACATGTTTACGCATTGAATATCGATGAATAAGCTGATGGAATGGTTTAAGTGAAGATTTAATGACATATCTAAATCTCTGTGTATACGCTAGTTTCATAAAGGGGATCACGTATATACGCTAGTTTCTTGAAGTAAAGTAGCGTATGGGTTCTGAGAATGAAAAAGTAAGATTTGATTATCATTAATCTTGATTCACCCCCTCTCGGTATTTTTCCCAAAAAATCGAAAGGATAGATTGATGTGTTAACCACACCATCCATGGAGACATGCATTCAATGTGAGGCCAAATGATATTTTTAGAACCAATATCTTTGGAAGGAAATCCGAAGGGGGCTTTGACTATCCTTCTCCAAATTCTCCATTCATGGATGTGACGAAGATGTCGATTGAGTTTTACGGACATAAGGTAGTGAGTAGTTCTGTTTGATATCATAGCTAATAGGTAATTGCAAATGCTTTAAAAAATCCATGTGGAACGAGAGTTCAGTATTCTTGAAGCTCACTTGGTAACTCAATATACCACTTGTCTATGTTTCCATTCAAGGTGTGGGGAAGAGCTGATCGAGATACTATCATCAATCATAGAGTTTGATATGCATCGAGAGATGTTAAGTTGTGACATGATTGTCCATATCATCTCCCTAATTTCCTTCGAAATTTGGGATGTATACGAATAGTATGTGGGAATGAAGGCCAAATTAAGTTAGCATGGTTTATGTTGACCATTCATAAAATTGTATAGATCGAGGATGTATAAAGTACCAAAAAGGGGAAAGGCATATATTCCAAAAATAAAACCATGGCAAGGCAAGATGACTTGAGGGACCCGGAGGCATCACCATAAGACATGCTAGGTTTGAGTTACAAAGGATGGGTTTCACCTTGGATAGAATTTTCCCCTTGGCTCAATGGATGTTGAAAAGGGTGGGGCTTAGATAGATGTAACAAGATCCAACTTTAGGGATACCCTACGACCACATAAGGTACGGTGGTGCGGGAACACCCTTTAGTAGTTAAACTACTAGGAGGAAACAAATCAATTAGAGAGAAGGCCCATATTGTACCATAAGAGATATGGGGACTTCCATGCCCAATGGGTATGTACATGCGGGAAATATTTCCCTCATTCATAGCTTCTTGATGTTTCCAATTTAACATGATTCCAATGGAATGGGTTATTGAAGGTAGTCATATTAAAAAATATGATAAGGGGGATAATCAAAGGTCAGGAGTTGACACAAAATGGGTAGAGATAGGGAGGTACTGAACTCCACTCATAAGCGGTGGATTGGAATGCATTAGACTTGGCTTAGTTTGAATAGTAGATAAACCAATCAATGGAGTTGAACTTTTTGTGAGCGAGGAGAGCGGTGGAGAATTTTTTTCAAAAATACCATGATCGACCGATCACCATCGGGATTCCCTATCAAGTTAAATATTCCATTTAACGACGATCGGCAGACATAGTTCATTGGAAATGATGCACCCTCATAGAATCATCCGCAAAGAATTTGAATAAAACCATAAATGGTAGGTGTTAATATGCATAGATGGGTTTTCCTAACTTCCCTTTGAACTTAGGAACATCATAAGTTAATTTTGTAGGCATTGATGAGCACCTAGGATCATGGAATATGGGTCATTTTTATGTTTATCCAAGTTTGGAAAATCAAGGGATGCTAGAAATAGAAGTTGTTTTTGATTAAATAGACCGGGGATGTAAAGTGTACCCTTTTGTGGATAGTATGTCCTCACCATAGCATAGTTAATGGAGGATAGCGAAAATGGATAGCGAAATACATCTTTCTTCATCCACAAAGAGTGTAAGGTCTCTCGTATTTAAAAACATGCACTAAGATATTGAAAATTACCTAATGAGAGAGTCTAAAACAAGGGTTATTAAAGCATCAAATTTAATAAAATTAATTCCAAAGGGGTCAACTCATCCAATAGTAGTTAGCAAGGCTTTGTGTTGCATAGGAAACATTCCAAAACCTTTAATGAAATCATGGAGCAGGTGCTTAGAATAAATATTCAACGATAATGTGTTGTTGAGTAGCCCATGCATTAGGGTTGTGTGTTAACATAGAAAGACACCCTTATGTGGGTGACATGCTAACAAATTATTTTATATAACATGAGAGGTTCGGTGGCCACATCAATGATGACTAAGCCCTTAGAAGAAAAAACTTGACTTAGTTTATTCATAATATTCAAATCTCATAGAAAATATAACTTGTTGAGTACAAACATGTATAGGTGCATAGCCTTCGGGAAGGTTCCTCCTCAACCCCCACCCCCCATACCCGGAAAAAAGGTGGAGGAGCTTGTGTAGCCATTTGGTATCATAGTTGGGTAGAATGTATGAGTGAATACGGTGGCTATTGGGTGGTAGTGGTGGTGCGAGAAGATGGAAAAATTCATCCACACATGAGCCTCATGAGTCAAATGATAGCCCTAACAAAAATTTATAAGTAAATTTAAACTTGGGGTGTTTATCATTTGTGCCACGACCTTGGTTGGGTTAGTTTTGAGGAGTTTCTGAGCAAGTTTGGAGTTATTACTATTTATTTATTTTTTCTGTAATGTTGTTGAGGATTATTTTATGTCTGGAATTCTACATCATGATAACCTTGTAGGTCTACTCTAGAGACAATGCTTATTTGAGAACAGGATACTTTTTGTGGCTTGGGATGTCACAACCAATTTCCCTAGTTGAGCTAGTAATTGGTTCATAATAGCATAGGAAATGGAGCCGATGAAACCATCAATTAGGTGAGTTTGGTCCATTTTGGATCGATTAAAATTTGAAAAATTATTTAATTAAAAAAAATTATTGAGGTGTGCTTTCTTTTCGGTTATTTTTAAAATGTTTCCTTTTTTCTTAAATTTTTGTTTCAATACTTTCCATTTTCAGTGCTTTTAATTAAAAAAATGGAAGAGAAGCCATTGCACACGAGAAAACACACAAATAATATATTTATTCTTCTATCTCTAATCAAACGAATACATCACAATATTTATAGTCTTTCTTTGAGATCCAACCACTTCTAAATATGAATAGGGAGGTTGAGATATTCTCTCGGCATCCTCCTACGGATCTGCAACTAATTATAATATGAGTATGGAAGAATTATCTTCCAATACTCCCCCTTAATTCTTACATATCATAACAATAAAAATTATCTTCGTCTCCTTTGGTCTTCATCGGCAACTCTACCCACTCTGCAATCTTAGGATTCCGTTCTTTCTTTCTTCACATCTGTAAACTTACCTTCCAGCAATTTAAAGTACACACCTTCCCAGCCAATATTTGCTGAATTTGTAAGATTAAAAATTCTTATTCCCAGAAGAAGAGTCGACCTTTACTTGAACTACCCTGTGAAAGATTTCCATGCGATATACAGAAGAATAAATTTCACTTGATCGTATAGGAAAATATTCTAGGTGCAATTATGATCGCGATCAATCCCCTACAAAGTGACCTTTACACAAATATAAACTTAAATCCCACACTATAATGATATTCCACACCACACAACACACTTGCAGACACACGAAGATAACCTATAACTATAGTTTTGGAGCAGAAGAACAACAAGACCTGGCGTATAACATATCACTATCCGACTATAGCAACAATAGTTGTTGCGGTGTTAAATATCTGCAAAAGGATTAACTATAAAGTCATGTTACAAAATCATAATCATTTGAAAATGGACAATGACTTTCTCCTTTGAAAAATGGACAACGACTTTTCAACAAAATTTGAGAGATGCCTAAAATGTACTTTTAAATCCATGATTCTTCCTCTTCTCCCATACGGCAACAACTCTTCTTGTCCACGCAGCAACTATAGAAAACCAGCTCCCCTACAATTCATGGTTGCATACATCGGTGATCAAGCTTTCTCAAGATATCATATTGAGGCCTCGAAGCTTGCATCCCAATAACTCAATGTTACATGCCTTCGACAAATGGTGGCTCTCACAATGCTTTAATAGACCAAACCAATGATTGCGGTGCCACTCCTAACTTATACACAACGGCATAATATAATGATGCGGCTCTAGCAGTGAGTTCCTTCGAAGTTACACGAGGTCGACCTCTGCATTGAAAGCTCTGGCCATGCCACGCGACACATGGGAAATCTTTACACATCACTATCGTCGACACATCACACGCGGCTTCTTACCACACTACATCTTCTGAGCCCTCCCATGGGGAGTCTCAAGCCTAGACTCACTTTAATACCAAATTAAAAATTGAGAGAGAAGCCATTGCACATAAAAAAACTACACTAATAATATATTTATTCTCTATATATCTTTAATCAAATGAATACATCACAATATTTATAACAGATGTTGTTGAAGAGATCTGACCCTTTAAATATGAATAGGGAGGTTTAGATATTCTCTCAACATCCTCCTATAGATTTGCAACTAATTCCTAATATGAGTATGGAAGAATTATCTTCCAATATGCACAACAAAAAAATGTTCTTAATTCTATTTTTGAAAATGTTGAAAATTTACCAAAAAATAGAGGTTATTCCATAATGCAACTTTTCGTTTTAGGGGTGTTTTTTGCATAAAAAAATTTAGCTTTTTCTTCCATTTTTTAAAAAATGTTGAAAATTTAACCCTCGAAAAAAAAGGTTATTCCAAAATACAACTTTTTTTGTTTTCGGCTTGTTTTTCCATGGTTTTTTGATGTTTTAAATTTAGAGTTCCCATTTTGAGGTAATAGTTCCGTTTGATCGGTAACTATGTTTCTAAATACTTGACCCTAAGTGTTGGTTTATAGGCCGAAGTTCGGGAACTCTATTTGCTACACCTACATTTTTCTATGAGAGCATACTAAACCCATAATGAAGTAAGCGAGTGAAAATTCAATGATTCTATAGGGCCTTATTTCAAATTTTAGTCTTGAAACTTTGCAACAAGCTGGAAAAAAGGTGGCAAGGTTAGATCAAAAAACACAAAAAGCAAAAAATGATTAAATCTGATTTCAAATCCCATATGTTTCACTTTAAATTAGAAAACCCAAAGAAACAACTAAGAATGAAGGTTTCATTTACTACTAGTGGATAGTGGCGACCAATCATCACAATCTAAAATTCCCTTGGGTCATTTCACCTACAAACAACTTGCCAAACAAGAAGGTGTGCTACAATGGGAACGTGGCCACTCGAAGTTGAAAGCCCAGGCTAGTTAGAACCAAGCTGCCTGATACCCAACTTCCCATAATATGATGAATAAAAAGTAATGTAAACAAAAAATACAAAAATTCGGCCACGATGTGTTTGACATGATGGTTCCATGAAAATTTACGATGTGTCCACATTGTGGGATTTATATGGTGGCTTATGATAATCTAGTGAAAACTTAGCCCCATTATAGTTTCCATGACAATGTACGATGTTCCCATTGCTTAGAATTTAAATGGTGGCTTATGATAGTGTGGTTAGACCTTAGCCCAATTGTTGAGGCAGAAGTGCCAACTGTGTCAGCAATACAGGTAACCTTCGAGAACCTGGCAATGTTTCTAGTCTAATAACTAACCGGATGTGAAGTCATTATGGAAAAAGAAAGTACTGAATGTATAAGTGGTTTAAATTCATATATTACTAGAAGGCTGAGAGGATGTGCAAATTTTCCTTTTTAGAGTCTCCTCACAAAAAAAGCTAGAGGATGAGTTTCTATTCACAAAGAAGGCTTCTATTAAAGAAGCAATAGGAAAATTGATGTTTAATTCTCGATCATGAAGAATGATTTGCGAATAGTGAATGAGTTTCCAAACCAATCATCATCAAAATCTAGATTCTATAGTAGTGAAATGGAACTCGGTGTGATACATTTTTTCAATTGAACCATTAGGTGTACATCGAGCTAACCAACTTTCGGAGAAAATGTGTCTCTTAATCATGGTTTTAAATCGACCAAGTTGAACCACTACCTCGTCAATGGCCATTTCAGGCCCCAGGATTCGAGAGGTCGACCCAGACTGGTTGAGACCAAATTAGACCCATGTTTGGTACTGAGCAACCATGAACTAGGTGTTTGGTACCAATGGTATGAGCTTATTGGTTCCATCATAACCCAACCAAGTCATTGAGAGTTCACATGTGTGTGACACGAGTATTTAGGGTTGGTGTGAGTGGTTTTTAGGTAAACTAGGCATTGTTTCCCTCCCGATAACCCTCCAAGCCTATAAAATCTTACCTTCTCTCATTTTCCTCACATCTCATTTAGAGTTTGGGGGAGTTGATCGTAGTGCTAATTTGGTAAGTGCCCAATGGGAACTAGAACATTAGCTAAATCAAGATAAGGAAAACAACCAATGTGAATGATTATTCGTGCGACTTGACCTTCTTCTTCCATTGAGGGGTGGGGGTTGATCCCAATGAATATTTGGTAGTGCCAGGTAGATCTGGAGCAGGTAGCTAAATCGAGAAAATAAAAACAACCAATGAGGAAGCAATATTCATGTAGCTTGACCAACTCGTGCTTCCACTAGGTCTAGTTTTTTACTGCTAAAACTGAATGTATCTTTGAGGTGCGAGAGGTAGATGATGTCTATGTCACTCCTGGTGATGATGCCATGTCTAGTAGTGGTGATGAGTTTGGAATCATGGTTCTAAATATTAAAATTAATTTTTTCATTAAAAATAATTATTTCATGTGTTTTTTTAAAGGTCGGTACATAAAGATACGGCAGTCAAGTTTTTCCTTGTTTCGGTTCAAAAACATGTATGATAGGTGGACCGTAAGGTTAGGTTCCATTTTTTAAAAGTGTGCTCTTAAGTTGAACCTTGTGTAGTAATGCGAATCTATCCCATTGCCACGGAGGTTTCCTAGGCCTTATCTTGTTTCTCAATGTGAGAATCAAATTCCTATGTTTTTGACTTCTGATATGTTGGAGCTACCACATAACACGGGATGTTAAAGACCATAGTTGCACTATTTATTTCATGTACTTCTAAAATGCTAAAAAATAATTGAAGTCTGCTGAAATTGCAAAAACACCTCAATTTCTAATTTTGTTGTGTGAGGTCGGGGACTATGAGACTATCATCGGAAACATCCTAAAATGGAGATCCCACATTTATCTTTTAATTTTGAACATTTAGATATGTTAACATTTATAAAATAGGGTAACTACTACATACTAAGGCTAGGTACAATATCGGGATCCCTCAACCCACAGATGCATAAGACCGGGGGTTTGCATTGTTTATTTTATATGTGAAATTATATAAAACAATTAGAGTCGGTTCAAACTTTAAAAACACCTCAATTTCTACTTTTTTTGTGTGAAGTCCTAAGTCTGAATACCAAACACCACGAAGTGGTTTCCCACATCTTACCTTTTAATGTTAAACATTTAAGTATCTTGATATTTATAAAATAGTGTACATATTACATTCCTCAACCAGAAATGATATTTAAACCCTAAAATGATGTTTAAAGCCTAGAACTAATCCTAAAACCATAAACCTCAATTTCTTAACTTTATGCCAATGAAATGTAAACTAGCCATGTAGAAATCCTACTTACGAAGCAATCCGATTTATGTTTGAAGAAACAAGAATGGATTCAAACATAAGTTCAACTTAATGGAATTGCGGTGAATTATATACTTACTTCTTAAGATCTTGGGGCTGCGATCTACTCATGATGCCTCTTAAGAGGGGGGAAAGCACAAACCAAAAAATGAGCGACAAAGCCTGAATCGAAATAGATAGCACTCAAGATAGCAACCTTGGTGATTCCACTATCATTTTTTTCCAAAATTTTAAATATTTGGCATTATATAGTTGTGATATTCCCCCTCTTGATACTTCAAACCATGTGAAGGGTACCCTCCTCCAGCTTCTTGAATATCGCCATTCTTTGCCAAATCATTGAATTTCCGATTGAAATTGAATTGAATCGTTTCCATTTGTGAGGCATAGAAAAACGCTGATGAAAGAAAGAGTATTAAACTCTCTCCCAACAACACAGGAAGGAATAAAAGTAGCGGTAAATAGCAAAAAATATATTTTAATGGATCAATTTTAGATTTTAGAATTGCGGAAATTAGATTTTAATTAGTAGAAATCTTTCATGAGGAAATTTCTATGGAAACTTAGGTTGTCCCTTACTGTTGTCCCCATTTTAGTTAAGTTTGTGTGTGAATTTTTTTATTTAAGAAAAGGAGGTTGGTTCACATGTAGATTATGTCTAATGATATTGAAGGTATAGGAGTGATAATGTTGTATAAGGCTATCAATAAGAATTATAGAAGATTTCTTTTATATAGGCAAGTATGTTCATATAAGGAGAGGGGACATGAGGTTTACATAACTAAAACATCCACTAACCCTTAAAGAGGTATCAAATATCCTAAAATATATTAATAATGTTAGCAATAAATTCGGGTGATTGTAGGTACCCAATTATTTTTTTCGGGGAACTTCACATAGAGCTCAAAAATACCGTATTTAGAAGTTAACCATAGTTTATAAGACCTTCACATGTGTTGTTAAAACACACATGGGATAAGAATTTGAATAAGGAAATAAGAATTACAATAAGATCGATGTGTACCACCTACTCAAATCACCAAATATATACCCAAACAATTAATATGACACACTTCTCGAGTAAAATTATGAAACGCCATGGAAAAACCCATCTTAGAAAATATATCCAAAGCATCGAGACTTACAATGAAATTCTTAAGTGATCACAATAAAAATAATACCTGTTGGAGATATCTATATAGACATGGGTCATAGATATCAAGTCGATACCTAAAGATGACTCAAAATCAATTAAAAATTACTAGCAGAAATCAGTGACACAATTAAAAATGACTAACGCAAATTACTAATTGATATACTTGTTGTGCTAGTAAGTTGGTCATAATTTTATTCATTGAATATAGTGTTCGTTTCGTTAATCATTTTTAATTTTGTCACTTATTATCTAGTCATATTTTTCCCGGGGAAAAATCAGCGAATTTATATTAATAAATTAATGAAAGTTACACATAGTACATGCAATTAAGCATTGAATATGCCCCTAGGGCACGTATTATTATTTACACTATGTCGCGGCGACCTATAAAAATTACATATTGCCAGCATGTTTGGGATTTTCACGCTTTCCTTTCCTCTTTTGGACGATGCGCGATTCCCCGAATGTAAGGAGGAAGGAACCAAGAACGACTCATTTTTCCCTATAGTATTTTCTTTTGTTGGAGTAAAGACTTTAGGATACATACTCTAATACACCTTCATTCCGAGAAGTTGAGCGGGAGGTTATATAGCTTGAACCAAACCGGCATCTAGTAATCTCCATCATGTTTGCATCAAAATCAATGAACCATTGGGTGATCGAAAGTCTCGTAGAGCCCCAAAACCATAGTCTTGCTGATTATGATATCTATGGCTTCTGATTGAAACTTGACAATAAAATACCCTTTGGAGCATAGATTTATGTCGAGTCCATGGTCCGGTTGTAAATATCCAATGGAATAGCTCCATTAGTTTTGGCTAAGTAACAATTAAATATTTGCATATTATTGCTATGTTCCAAATTTGAAAAAATGTTCCTCAATCTACGGTGCCTTAATTTTTTTAGTTCTAGTCCGCAATTTAGCTACTCCACAATGTATGGTTTTAGAGTGTTTCGATGTTCTATTGGTGTTGATGCTTTGTTTTTCCTTGTAATATGTTCCATTTAGGGTTCCAAATTTGAAGGTGTTGGTTCCCATCATCTTTAGTGTGTTATGTTCACATTATGATTTAGTTGGGGTACTTCCTCCTGCTTCTCATGCTCCTCCTTTGAGCTTTAAGTTCGAGAGCAATGGAGGAGGTCCTTTGGATGTGGATAATCCTTTGAGTGAGTCACAGTAACTTCCAGCCATAAATTAGGCTTTGTTTCATGATTTGGAATTCTGTAGAAAGTTGGATCTTTTTCCTTCATATTTGAGACCCGGATCTGTCTCCTGTACCCATATTCTTTTGGATTCCCCATATAAATTTTTAATGAAAATGCGGAACTTGACCTCCTTTTCGAGAGATCCACCCTCTTTTATCTAGGTTTGTAGAGTTTGTGGATAAACCCCTTGGCCCAAAAATTCCCATAGGATTCTCTCGATTGGGAAGACCAAAGAGGCCTCACATAGGAATTTTACCCTAATGTAGGCAACTACGCTCCTCCCACTGCCACCAAATCCGTTGAGGGATAAAATAGGAGTCATACCCATTCAACCTACACATCGGACGTAGATCCCTGGTCCCTCGGGACATAGAGCGAGACATTTGGATGCATATGAAAACTAAAAAGAATAGAGCATAAAGAGATGGATACCCAAACGTCTGCGCCGCCTTTGGATCCAATAAGACCCAATTATTTTTTAGGGAGAACCCATGCCCATCGGTGCCTCTTCTTGTACGTGGTGTGCAAAAGATCCATGAGTGGATGCGGTTGTGAAACGGGTTCATCCTCAGCCCGAGATCACCCACCCATAGCCATCATTGAGCGGCGGGCCTCCGGCTCGGCCACGATCTCCATTCCATCGGCTGTCCCCAAGTTCCTTGATCTGGTCAGAGACCAAAAAATAGGTGCCCGAGAGAATTAGGATCCCGGAAAAATCAATCATAAGTGGGAGAATAGTGAGCCCAAAAGCGAGTTCATATTGAGAGTCATTGCATGATAAATGAAATCGAAAATCGTGTCTTGTCGCACACTTTCAAAACCCTGCTTCCCCTCTCCCTTGATGAGCCTCTTCTTGGCCAAGCAAACCAAATCCTCCATATGTGTATTCCAACACCAAAATGGGTTGAATCCCTTCCCATCCTAACGTTAAAGCCGGAGGGAGTCAGAGTCGCCTCCCCAAAAACCTAAACCCTACAAACCATAACACTCGATTCTCTATCTTTTTCAAAATTATCTAGTCATATATTTTAGTCCTTGACTAAATTAGTCATTTAAATTAGTCATTTTTAGCTTAGTCACTTATTATCTAGTCGTATATTATTTTTTCCATATACTAAATTAGTCATTTTTAATGGCAATGAGATCATTCTTGATTTCCGTGAACCTCATAAAATATGATTGGATGAATTTATCTTTTCCCTTCTTGATATTCTTCAACTTTTTTCTTGAAGAAAAGAAATTGATTAGCATTTCTAGCCTTGAAAATGCTAACCAACTTATCATACATATCTTTGGATGTGCGGCTCGAGAGATGTAAGAAACCAAGTGCTTATGTATCGAATCCACGATTAATCATCTTTTCTTTGATTTCCCCTTTCTATACTTCATCTTTGTGGTAGTCGATGCATTTGATGGAGGCTCATGGATGCGTCCCTTACACATAATCTCCATGACATCTTGATCTTGAAAAACTAAATCCAAATAAATATTCCATGCATGATAATCAGGTTTGTCAGTCAACTTATCATGGACAAACCCTTCTATGTGACCATCGATTCTTGATAAGACTTCTTCTTTGGTGATTTATTTTCACTATCTTGGGCTTTGTCTGCACCTCGGCTTCGATACCATGTTAAATTTAGATAACCATGGTATGTTCTATGAATAAATGTAGTTTTACTTCAATCTTCTTTAAGGGCCAATTCATATTTAGGAATCACATAAACTTGAAAGTAAAATGCTGATAGAACATAAAAATAGATCAACGAAGACAAGCCAAATAATGTATAAAAAATTGTAATTCTCCTTGTCTAGCAAATGAGTAGATAAATGTATGTTGAAAATTTCAACGAGGATGCCCTAGCCGGAAAAGTCTTGAGGTTGTCAAACCAACTTCTCCGATAGCCAAATCAACCTTTCTCCAAGTGTCATGTACACCCCTCAAAGACATCTCCAAAAAGTCAATGTAGAAATTTGAACCCAAATTTGGTCAACAAAAAATTCAATGCTACGGTTAATGGACAACGATCGAAGTCAACACTTACGCACATTTTTTATGCCCTCGATGCGGCATTAAGAAATCATAATTTCCTGTTCAAAAATCAAAGTCAAAATCCAGAGTTGACCCAAAGTCAATGTTGGTAAACATTGTCCAAAAAACCTAAACGAGTCTGAAAATTTGAGCAACTTCCTCGGTTCATATTCACACATGTGAGGGAAAGGAAGCATCTCCTAGAGCTGCTCTGAACCAATTAGAACACAAGTGGAATGTGTGCTTGATGAGATGATGAAATTAACATCATATCTCTCGAATTTATATCCATGAATGAGGGTGTGTGAGACATTGTTGGGCATGTGAGCCTATATTACAAATACGGCCAACATTGAACGTGTGTGGAAAATAAAATAAAAATATATTTTCTGCTCATCCAAGCAAGACGATCTTTAGATCAATATTGCACCTGTCAGGAAGGAGATCCAACAAAATATAATTAGCATCATATGGGTAATTGCACCATGGAGTTTGGACATAGTTGTGCAAAATTAACAAATGAGCATAACAAGTTACAAATAGAAAGGAGAAATTTGGATGATGTGTGACCTTTTTAATAGATATGATGTCTCCTATTGTTGGATATATTTAACATCAAGACCAAGATATAGATGTAGGTGAAATTTGGATTAGGATGCAGCCTTCTCTAAATGATGTCTCTAATGCTTGATACATTTTGCATCCCACACCGGAAATAAATTTAGGGAAATAATATGTTTGGGGAATGGTAACAAATTCCAAATTAGGCTCCGTGCCGAGGGAAATAATAAATTAGGTGGAAGCGTTTGCACTATATTTCCCTTCTTTGATTTGAAATAAGTCAAAATTTAAATAAGTATCATAGTTATCTTCCTCAATGTCCACTAATGACATGTTTTCAAAATTCACAGGAGCTCATGGGGTTGAGGGTTCGGCCTCCTATACTTAGTCACTATTTTAAAGGATAGAGAATAGTGAAAGAGACTACATGGAAATTTTCTTGAAAATTTTGTTGACCTAGATATAAATGTAGAGGATTCCAACTCTTACACTCATGGATTGTTTTAAAAGGATAGATAATAGTGAAAAGAGACTAAATTGAATTTTCGTTAATTTTGTTTGACATAGAGATCAATGTACAATGTTGTGAATGTGTTGGTTGATTTGATAGTGTTGTCCAAAGGATCCATTGTGGTCTTTGTTCATGGTAAAATAGTAATATTTTCCCTCTTTTTCCCCTTATCCAGGCCGGCTTCCTTTGGTTGTATACAAATTTCAAAAATTCTAGTGATGTCACTAATGACATGATCTTTGACCTAGAGTGGCACATTGTGTCCATCCACGGAAATGCATGCCAATATGTTACTTGTGTTGGGGCATATGTTTCATGCTTTCATATCTACAAAAAATCTTGTTTTACATTCTCACATAGTGGCAAGAAACTAGTTTTATTGACAAAGGTATCAACATCCCCACCCCATCAATTGTCTTGAAGTCTTGGTGAAAGGGACCCTCAATGAATGCAATTAGTTGATCTATGATGAGTAGTTTGGTGTGAATCTAGTCTTTATCCCCATCTTTGAACCTCATCGAAGTTCCAATCCATTATAATATAATTTAGGAACCATGCACTTTTTTATTGTGATAACTATAATACAAATTTTGATTTGTGTTTGTGTGTTCCTTTTATTTTTCTTCACACTTATCTACATATTCATGAAACTAAAAATTATTTTCCTACAAGAGGCCACCTAAATGTGAATCATTCCATTTATCTTTGGGGCTAAGTTAATCAATTTCTCTTTATTCAAATATATGAGGCATTGTCCTTGAAGTAGGTATGGGATAATGAGTGGACTATGACTAAGGCTCTCTGAGTTTTTCCATGTAGTTTCATTTATCACTACTAATTTTTTCCTTGTCGACGAACGTGGAAAAGGTTCTTGGGAGCCATACTAAACAATGAAAAACACGAACTAAAAAAGATGACACATAGAAATCAGCCTAAATATGGGATACCGAATATAAAGGAAGAGATGGAAAACCTTAAGTATGAGTTACCACAAACATGAAATGTCAATTAGAAACTCCTAGTTGTGCCCCTTCTTAGAAAAAGGAAATAAAGTACTCACGAGGAGTCACATTGGAATGGGTGGAAGAGATAACAACTAAGGTGAAGCATGGGAACAAGAATATGGTGAAAATTGAGCGTTCATTTAATTCAACGTATGATCCATGATATACTTACCTTAAACATTTAATGAAAACACTTTATTTATAAAAAGGCTCATGTACCTCACATCTAATAACCCATTTTTGATATGATTAGTCTAGATATGAAATGAACTAAGGAGAACATGGATGGGATTTATGTGAGTCTAGTTGTCCATAAATCATCATATGGGTGTTGGGTGTCGACTAAAACAATAGGATAATTTTTTCTCCTAGTAATTCCTATATGGGTGGTTAGATGGAAACATAGAACTAAAACAATAGAATTTTGTTTTTTTATGGTAGTGGTTACCTACATAGGTGGGTAGATGGAAACATATCTATGTAACATTTTAGCATAGTTATCAAAAACTTATAATTATAGGTTAGATATGGTTCATTTTTACGTATTTCATCTTGTTAATGTTTAATAATTTTTTAATTCTTATGTATTTCATTGTTTAATAATATTTTTAATTTTTATGTCTTTAATGTTTAATAATTTTTTAATATTTATAGGATTCATTAATTTTTTTAATATTTAATAATTACCATCGCTATTATCTGCAACTGAACTCAGCAGGAGATAATTAGCTGGCCATTATCAGCAAAGTCAACTCAACCCGAGTTACTTAGCCCGGTATGCGAAATGTCTGTGCCGGATATGCGATTTCCCTCTGGCGCGAGAAGCCGTTTATGGTAAATTCCGGGCGAGCTGGTACGATATAGGCCAGTTGCGACTTTATTTGTGCCTATCTCTGCTGGATATTTCGAGTTATCATTCCGGTTATCTCCGGCAGATAACACGTATACAGGAATGATAAGTCGCGTTTGAGACGGACAATTCGCATATAAGGAAAAACTAACCCGCATTGCTAGAAACTAACTAGCGTATCCGGAAAAATTGGTCAGAATAGCGAAATAAACTCGCGTATTGGAGAGATAGCTGTCGGAAATGGTTCCGCGTTGGAGAAGATCATATCGGCGGAGAAACTTGGCATATCTGCTTTATCCTGTGAATAACTGACTTATCAGTACCGCGTTGATAAGCAGTAACTCACCTATCAACAACGAACATCTATCAACAAACCTACCCTATCGAAACAACACAGCGCTGCGAAAAGATTTGCAGAAACATACTCACTGGCAAGATATTGGACCTCCTCACTGTTCGAAAAAGATTTGCGAAGAAACTCCCTCGCGAAAGTGTGTCAGAGTGGCTTATAAGCTGCTGCTCTACAGTACTAGCCTCTATTACAGTACTGCTCTCATGGCGTGCAAGATTTCAGAGATTTCGGGTTTTTCGTCACCTTCTAATTTGCTTTTGCTGCACTCATATTACATGGAAAAAGCTTTCTAAGCTGTCCAAAACATAACTCTATGTAACACGTCTTCCAGTTCTTACTGTCCATCCTCATGCGCTCTAACTTCTGGAACACTCTCTCCAGGTTCCATCAAATCTTCTAATATCCCTTTTTGCAACTCTATTATATGTTGAAACTACAGCCGAACCTTGGAATATTAATTTGCATCCCCCAAATTCTGAAACGACCTGGAATATTAATTTGCAATCCCCCAATTCTGAAACAACCGTCGAATATTAATTTGCAATCCCCCAAATTCTGAAACACGATCAAAAGTCGCCTAAGGAATCCTTGCGGCAACAACACAATCCCATGCAAGACATTTCTACAAAGAAAAGGAAGAACCCACATAACACACTGGAATACATAACTCATACAAATAATAAAATGCATGATATAAAAACAATGTTGGCAGAAATAATAATAGAACCAGTTCTCACGTAAGCATAAAAAGGCTTGGATTAAATGGAAGTAGAGGGAGAAAACCCTCTTGAAGTGCTGAACATGCAATACCAAGGACCCGATTACGTTTTTGAGCGCAAATGCCTCTTCGCGAACAATCATATCTCAAGATTCAATTCACCCTTTCCGAAGAGTCTCAAATCTTACAACTTTTCATCTTGAGTGTTCTCATTCTTCCTATCTTAGACACCACCTCAAACTAGTAAATGAGACAAATGATGGGGATGAAATCTACATATGAGGTAGTATAATAGATAGGGAATCTTTTCGCCAAATTTTTGTAAAATTACTTTGCTTTCGTGTTTACGTCATCCTCCTTTTTAATGAAAGTGATTTGTGGAATATAAGGGTCTCAATATCAAGGGAAAATAGAGACTTCTTAAATCCTGAGGAATTGTTTGGTTTCTCCTATATGGGTAATTTTGTACACCATACCAATTAAATATTTCAAAGAAATGTTTTTGTGGGAATTGGAAATATCATTGGAAACTATGAAAAAGCCTCATAAATAACCAAATCCAAGAGGTTCACTAAATATGTTAGTATATGCGTGTATATGAATGTATCAGATGCACTCTCAAAATCCATAATTATCTTCCACAATGATGAGGACATCATCCAACCTATTGATTATGAGCATATCCTCTTTTTTGTAGAAGGCTCCATGAATATGGCTAACTCTACAGGGATTCCCCCCTCACTGAGTCCCCCAATATGAAAGAGATAGTAATATAAGCACTAATTAGAAAGGTTTCAAAAATCGGTGGGAAGTAGGAGGATTATAAGCCCTAAAACACTAACCCCAAGGTACATGATCGAAAAAACAAAAGTTTAATCCCTACTATAGTAAGATATGCTACAACATGATGAAAAGTCACAACGAAGAAGTCTTGGGACCACAAAAAAAGCCCCATCTATAAGAAAGGAGAAAACCCATATAAGGCAGTGGGAAGGAACAATGGATATGGAGATTGAAATGCATGATGAGACAATGATGGAAAAAAATCACAATGGAGAAGAGTTCTAAGGTAAGCGAAGAATATTTGGATGAAATGGAAGTAGAGGAGAAAACCCTCTTTGACGGACTAAAGTTGTTGCATAGGCAATGAACGTTTCAATTTCTAAGGTGAAAATGTCTCTTCTTGAACAATCATATATGTACCACACCCCCTTACTAGAAATTAAGCCTAAGGAGGTGGATACTAGGTTGGCCAGGCTAATGTAGTGTATGATTATGAAAATGAGGTCTAAATTTTTTAAGCTCTTCTTTATTCATATTTTAGGGTCAAAAGTTATGTTGTCCTATGGTTTCCATCTTCATTTTTAAGGTTGCTTAATTAGGCCTCATTACACCCACATGGAACACATGTGGTGCCGTAAGCATATTACCTAGGGATTCTTCATTGACATTATTTCATTGATTCCTAGGGAAATCCAACCCCTATGATACGAGGGAGGTTCCATCATAGTTAGAGAAAGGGAAGGGCATCATCTCTCATGTGAGGGCACTTGAGCCTTTGTGCTTAGTATTTCTATTGAAATAGTCACTATAATACACCCTTTCACTAGAAATTGTCAATATAGTGTATCCACTATTCCATGCAACTCCTTATTGTTGGATATTTTATCAAAATCTTGAATAATGTCTTAGGAATTATGTTGCACCACTAAGCATGGATCCCTTGGTACATATCAATATCAAGTTCCACTTGTAATGGCAATTTTTCTATCAGCACATTAGCATAGGTGCATTATAGATTTGTGCCTTGGGTTCCTTGATAGATCATTATTCATATTCCCATTTATTGTATGAATTTTCCTTGGTTAAGGAATTGAAACACAATGAGATGTCAAAGTAATGTGAGGGAGACTTGGAATTAGTCATTGAGATAGGTTGGCATTGACAACTTAGTTTATGAACCATATCATCTCTAGGTTTATATATACAATATGTAAAACCCTCTTCCCACATATATACCCAAGACATAGCCAATCAGGGTAAACATGCAACAAGATGCTACTAATATGAGGTTCAACCTCCTAGATGACCTTAATGAAGTGGAAAATACATAAACCCGACAAACGTACCTTACACGACATAAACAACACCTCTAGGAGGTAACCCAACTTCAGACCTGACACGAGAATTTTACCCTTTTTGAGCCTTATTCATGGGCATGTAATGGAAAGGAGTGGCTAGGGAATATATAGTTGTGCGAATGCCAAAGGCAAGGTCATGATGAGGACGAGAAATTCGATTACGTGTGCATGCTCCAAGATTTTTGTTTCTTTTGTCCACAAAACCTAGGTCACTACCCTAAACTTCATGAAACTTTAGGAGATGATAAATAACATTAAGAAAAAGGTATGAAAGAAATCACATCATCGAGAACTCCATCTACCCCTCCAAACCATGACATGCATTTAGGTGCCATGTCACAAACATTGCATCTATAGGTATAAACAACATATTTAAACAAGTGGTTCTCTAACTTATCTGAGACTAACTAAGAAGCATTTTACGCCCTACATCATAAACTACAATACAAATCTATTTTATCATAGATACCATTGTGTATTCATTGTTGAATATTGCAACAAGAAACAATGAAGGAGGCATCCAGAAACATCTTTTCTGATCCTAGTTGGAAAGTGATCACCTAAACTAGGTGGGGGCCACACAAGTGATTTTTTGTCGCAAAGTCTATTTTTAGACTATGTCTATTTTTCGACATATGGATCATGATCTATGAGTTGCAGGATGCTATTTATGGATGGTTGGTCGAAGTTGGTAAAATAGATGAACCTCTATTTTTGAACTAAAGGAACATTAAGTAAGTCTGTTAAGCATAGATTGGGTCTAAAATATGGTGATCGAAATATTGTGGCCTTAATAATATTTAGACTATAAACATTATCTTATCCTCTTGGAGAACTTCAGTTTGATGCTTGGATGTGGCACATGCAGCTGACAGAAGGAAATACGCTTTTCCTAAGGGTTAGTTGAGCTATTGCATGGTTGACTTCGGTTAGAACTCATGTGGCAGAGTTTGGTGGAGTTGATGAGACAGTTGGTGGAGTTGTGTTCGGTTTAACTTAGTTGAACTAGTTGTATTTAGTCTAACTGATAAATACACTGGTGATGAGTGGTGTGAATTAATTATTAATTAATTCACTAATTATTAACTCATAAATCAACTAAAGAATACATCAGTTAACTGCAATGCATGGACAGTTCAGTGGAGACCATTGTTAGAGGTGGGTGAAAGGGTGAGTCTACTATCAGTTGTGACTATGGCTGTGCATGAGATTTGCACACACATTGATTGAGATTGCCAATGAGGATTGCGTAGTTGAAGCTAGTGGGATTCGAACTTGGATCTCATCATTATTCATCTTGGATTGCGCAGTAGAGGCAGGCAGACTTGTGGAGGAGATTTGAACCCGTGACTTGTTCATCTTCCGTGCTAGTTTGTGTGTAGCATGTGAGATAGTGCTGAGAGCTGTGAGAGCTTTGTGCTATGTATTGTTACATGTTCTCTATCATTATAATATACAGATAGTTGGGGGTTTTCAGCTATTGCTTTCCCCATTACATCTTGTGTTGATATGTGTGCTTGATTATGTTTTAATGAGCGCATGCGACTGCTTTCTATTTCCACATATTGATGATCAATTGTAGAAGAGGTTATGTATTATGCATGAAGCTTAAATAGTGTGTAATCAGGATAATCTCGGTGAATAATTCAGCAAATTATTCAAATTTCTACATGGTATCAAAGCGAAATTGATCATCGGATCTATTACAGTGATTACAATTATTTCGGTAGACAGAGTCTGTAACGGGCCAGGTAGCCTCTGGATCCATCCTTTCTTTGAAAGGTGATATATCCAGTAAATTCCCCTATAGTCGATCTCTGTGCTAGAAATAATTTTTTCTCACAGATCAGAAGCGGTTGAGTTTTGAGCTGGTGGAATTCGAATTTGCAGCAGTGTTTTCTTGGTGTCGAAGTCAAAATGTCTTATCAAGGATTGCGATTGGAGTATGCTCTTGAAGGCAGCTTGAATTATATTGCATGGAGAGATAGGATGGAGGCGGTGTTAGATGACAACGGGCTGAAGGAGTTCATAGATGCTAAAGTCCCAAAGCCTACTGATGATGCTCAAGTTGAGGCTTGGCAAAAGAAGACAGCAAGGTATCGAAGGATTCTGTTGGAGGGCATGAAGGATCACATAGTATCCAGCCTACATGGAAAATATTCTCCATACTTGATGTGGAAAGCGTTGACAGAATTTTTCCAAAGCAAGAGCGACCAGAGGAAGTTGGCGCTCAAGGATAAACTCAGGAAAATAAATATGGAGAAGAATGACACTATTCCGGTATACTTGACCAAGTTTGTCCACTGCAGGGATGAGCTTGGGAGTGTAGGAGTTAGTGTGGATGATGAGGACTTGGTGAGCTTGGCTCTCCTTGGTCTTCCGAAGAGTTGGAATTCCTATGAGGATTCTGTCAATGGTCGGGAGAAATTTCCAGGATGGGAGCGACTTTGGTCGGATCTTGTGCAAGAGGAGATAAGGCGAAGTACCAGGGATGGATCTTCATCAAAGGCATCTGATGAAGAGGATTGCGCTTTGGCTGCCAAAGCAAGGAAGGGGAAGGGCAAGAAGAATGCTTCTTAATCCGGTGCGGATGGTAAAGAGCGTGACATGTCCAAAGTGAAGTGTTTTCACTGTCACGAGCATGGGCATTACGCCACGAATTGTCCACAGAAGAAGAAGAACAAGCAGGCTGCTGGAGCTGCAGCTGGTGAGGCTCTTGCCTCGCAATTTGAGTTGGACTTCTCATTGATCGCATGCATGGTGTCTAGTGCATTGGGATCGGGGTGGTATTTTGATAGTGGCGCTTCCTTTCACATGACGGGAGATGTGAATCTTTTCAATGACTTGGTGGAGAAAGATCTCCAGTTGCATGTTGAGTTGGGCGACAATGGACGATACAATGCGACCGACATTGGTACCATAACCTTTCAGAGGGAGTTAGGTAAACTCATTATTTTACAAGATGTAGTGCATGTTCCAGGTTTAAAGAAGAATTTGATCTTAGTTGCAATGTTAGAGGATAAAGGGTATGAAGTTGTCTTTAGTGAAGGAAAATTTTTCCTTCAGCACAAGGCAACAGGACAAGTCACGAAGGTTGGGATTCGAGCAAAGAATCTCTACAGACTTGAAGTAGATGGGATGTCTATGGAGCTTCCTACTGTTGGGAAGTGCAAGAAAGACATGCAATTGATGCTTGAGAGGGAGCAAGTTTTGCATGCAGGTAATAGTGAACCTCGGGATGTGGAGCAACCACAAGATGAGGATCATGGAGTGGAAGAAACCACTCATGCAGAGAAATTCCGTGCCAGATGGGCAGAGGGAGTGCATGCAGCTATACCACCAGGTGAGAGGTGGGGCGACATGCATGATTAATCCCAAGAGGAGATTTCTGGGTAGGATTCATGAGATGGTGTGGATCTCATGAGTTGAACCTGGCTACGAGGTGCCCACAGCGCAGCAGTAGCAGATCAGTTGGATTGATGCAGGCAGATCAAAGTGATAGTGTCGGATACTGGAGCGCGGATCAGAGTTGACAGCAAGTGCAGAGTGCATGGGTGCAAGAGTTCAACAGTGCAGTGGTTCCTGATGACATGTGCAGTTGGTACCAGCAGAAGTCGAAGACTTTGATGATAGATGCATCAGACTGATTGAGTTGTTTGGAGCCTATTTAGTTTCAGAGGAGTTGCAGAGCAGATGCATGGAGTTGCATGGCGCTTGTGAAGGTTGCAGGGCAAATGCATGGAGTTGCATGTCGCATGAAAATACAGTCCTTTCTTTTTGAGAGGGAGTGTTGAAGATGGCAACAAGAAATAGTGAAGAAGGCATCCTGAAACATCTTTCCTGATCCTAGTTGGAAAGTGATCACCAAAACTAGGTGGGGGCCACACAAGTGATTTTTGTCGCAAAGTCTATTTTTAGACTATGTCTATTTTTAGACATATGGATCATGGTCTATGAGTTGCAGTATGATATTTATGGATGGTTGGTCATGTTGGTAAAAATATATGGACCTCTATTTTTAGACATTGGGCAGATTCTATTTTTAGACTGCCAGGCTAAAAATAGAACAGTCAAATATTATTAACCCTTAATAATATTTAGACTATAAACATTATCTTATCCTCTTGGAGCACTTCAGTTTGATGCTTGGATGTGGAACATGCAGCTGACAGAAGGAAATACGCTTTTCCTAAGGGTTAGTTGAGCTATTGCATGGTTGACTTCAATTAGAACTCATGTGGCAGAGTTTGGTGGAGTTGATGAGACAGTTGGTGGAGTTGTGTTCGGTTTAACTTAGTTGAACTAGTTGTATTTAGTCTAACTGACAAATACACTAGTGATGAGTGGTGTGAATTAATTAATAATTAATTCACTAATTATTAAATCATAAATCAACTAAAGAACACATCAGTTAACTGCAATGCATGGACAGTTCAGTGGAGACCAGTGTTAGAGGTGGGTGAAAGGGTGAGTCTACTATCAGTTGTGACTATTGGCTGTGCATGAGATTTGCACACACATTGATGGAGATTGCCAATGAGGATTGTGCAGTTGGAGCTAGTGGGATTCGAACTTGGATCTCATCATTACTCATCTTGGATTGCGCAGTAGAGGCAGGCAGACTTGTGGAGGAGATTTGAACCCAGGACTTGTTCAAATCTCAGTTAGTTTTGTGTGTAGCATGTGAGATAGTGCTAAGAGCTGTGAGAGCTATGTGCTATGTATTGTTACATGTTCTCTATCATTATAATATACAGATAGTTGGGGGTTTTCAGCTATTGATTTCCCCATTACATCCTGTGTTGATATGTGTGCTTGATTATGTTTTAATGAGCGCATGCGACTGCTTTCTATTTCCGCATATTGATGATCAATTGTAGAAGAGGTTATGTATTATGCATGAAGCTTAAATAGTGTGTAATCAGGATAATCTCGGTGAATAATTCAACTATTATTCAATTTGTTTCATTTACAAGTAAAAACATAGATAGAGCCATACATCATCATTGATTGAATACATTCTTATAACCAACATAATAACAACTGAAATACAATAGTTAAAACAACAAGTAAATCAATACATAAATCAATACATTTTCATATTGAATACCATAGGAATGATCTCTACAGTAATGAATGTAAAAACCAACCGGAGATGGGGCTTCCATGTTCCACCTGAACATAGATTGGTTGAGCCAAGTCTCACTTCAGCCAATCACCCCCATGCCATATTCCAAGTCTCCCTTCAACCAATCACCCCCGTGCCATATTCCAAGCATCAATCACAATCAATCCAAGGCTTCCATAGGCCAAATAACCTGCCCCCTTAACTAGTGATTCCACTTATCGGTCAGACATCACAAACATCACGGATTGGTCTCTATAAAAGCTTTTCCATAGCTCCAGAGTGTTTATTCCAACCAGGGCTTCCAGGACTAGTAACTCAACCCCAAATGTTACAGGGCTTCTAGAGAGTTTGTCCAACCAAGGCTTCCAGGACTAGTAACTCAACCCCAGTTGTGCCTGGGTTCTAGAGCATTTTTCCAACCAAGGGTATAGGACTAGTAACTCAATGCACCGAGTGGTCGAGAGAGTTTTTCCAACCTAGGCTCTAGGACTAGTAACTCAACCCAATAGTTGTCTGTTGGACTATAAAGTGTTTGTCCAACAAAGGCTTCCAAGAATATTAACTCAACCCACAATCGTCCACCGGGCTCTAGAGAGTTATCCCAACCAAGGCTCCAAGAACTAATAACTCAACCCATAGCTAAAGGAATCATGAGAACCAACCAAAAAATAATCAATGGAAATAAACCCACAACACCATGGTTATCGAGGAAATGGAAAGGCTAGGAAAATCATATCCAAGATGGTGCTAGCATTCTTTAATGGGGTTTCAAGCCCTCAGGTAAATTTACTATTGAAGATTCTTAAAATGACATGGGAGATTTGGAAAACTTCCTCAAAGAGGAGATATGGAATTACATTTGGAAATAAGTTCTATGGCCCAAGGTATCCTCCTTCCTTTATATTTTTTCTAGGAAACACACTCTAACATGGGAAAGAATTAGAAACAATGAATTTGAAGGAACATCCTCATGTTATCTGTGATATCAACAACAAGAAATAGAAAATCACATTTTTAATGAGTGCCCCTTTTTGGGCTCAATGATTGACCAAATTCCCCAACTAAGTCTTACATTCTGGATGCCCTCTCCATATTCCCCCCCTCATATTAATTTGGAAATATTCTCATCCACCTCATCACTCCACTCAATCCTTTTGGTCCTCTCCTCCTTCGGGCTTCCTTGAATTTAACTTTGATGGTGTCTCAAAGGGAAATGTAGGAAATGAAGGTTTTGGAGGAGTCTTCCACAATCATATTGGCCTTCCAACATACATTGTGATAGGATATTTTGGCCCTAGTATGAACAATGATATATCGATTTCTTCCCTAGAAGAAGGTCTACAAACTACTTCGACAAAACACATCCATAGAATGATCGTTGAGGGTGATTCAAAATTTATCATAAATATTTTCAAGAAAATTCTAAATGGATCCAACCCAAAAAACTCACAATTGGTTTCTAAATCCCTCATCTCTGGAATCAATAAAATTATGCTAGGTATCTTAGCCATCAATCCTATGCATGTAAAAATAGAACGAAACAAAGTGAATGACCTGTTAAATAATATAGGTTGAGAGAAATCACTAATACAAATTTCCTCACACATGGAATATTTTTCAAAATATATATGGGTTAAGGAATGAAATTGTTTATCAAGTAATGATTGGAAAATTATGATGGAAAAACAAATCCTCTCGATCCTCCCACCAATTGAGGTGTCTTGGGATTTAAAAGGTTGAAAGTGTAATGCTATATTTTTTTTCTTTTGGATATTACTTGGTAGCATGTTTCATTCATGATTATGAAAAAAAATGAAGACCTTGGCTCCCAACATGATGTCTTATATAGCCTTATCTATCAGGATTTTTGTATGTTCATCGGTCTCACAGTTAGTCTAGTATTTTATGATACTTTTTCTGGAGATAAAATAATTTTCTTCCACCATTTTGTTATACATGAAAATAAATCCTCATCATCTCATAGGAGAAGTCCATATTTTTTACTTAATTCACCCCTACTTCAGGACTTTTTCCACTATATGATACCCTACAATACCTAGATAGAGTATGTTAACGCTGGAATCTAACTAGTAATCTCTATTACCCTAGAAATGAACATTTTGTTTATTCATAAGGACTTTGTTATCTGGCTTTCATGTAGCCAAGAAAAAATATAAAGAGCTCACTCGTTTTGGTTCCATTTTTCACTCAAGTGGACTCTAAAAAGGTGGAAAAATATAACTTCAAGATCATTAATTGATGTTGCCTTTCCTAGCCAAGAAACAACATATACCCAAGTAACCGGCCAATCGGGGTAAACATGAAACAAGAGGCTACAAATATGAGATTAAACCTCCTAGATGACCTTAACGAAGTGGAACATACATAAACCTAACAAACGTACCTTACACAACATCAACAACACCTCTAGGAGGTAACCCAAACTCCCGGATCCCTGAAGCCTGAGGGGGAATTTATTTTTGACCCATATGAGCCTTATGTGTGGTAGATCAGTGGACTGAGGGAATTATGCTATTCCTAAGGGTTTACTGGAGCTATTTCATGGAAGACTCAGTTAGAACTCAAGTGGCAGAGTTATGACACAGTTGGAAGAAGTAGTTATGGAGTTGTATTTAGTTTAACTCGGTTAGACTCAGTTGAGCTAGTTGTATCTAGTCTAACTGATTGATACACTAGTGAGAGTGGATTGAATTAATTAGTTAATTAATTCACAAATAATAACTCATTAATCAACTGAACAATACAGCAGTTAACTACAGTGCATGGCAGTTTCAGTGGAGACCCAGTGGAGAGATAGGTGAAAGGGAAAGATAGACTATCTCTTGTGACTATAGTGATGCATTGATTGCATGACACACATATTGGAGTTGCCAATGAGGATTGCGCAGTCAAGGAAAGAGTAATTCAAATTCATTTAGATCCATTCTTCAGCAGGGATTGCGCAGTGAAGGCAGGCTAGCAGGAGGTAGAGATCGATGCATGGATTCGTAAGATTGTTCCTGATTAGTGTATGATGATTGTATTGTATTGAGAGCTTGATAAGCTTTGTATGAGGATTTTCATATGATTCCATGATACATAATATATATTTGGGGTTTTTAGCTTCAGGCTTTCCCGTTATAAAACTGTGTTATGTGCGATTGTTTTTATTCATGCTTCACATGTGTGTGTAATTAATTTTCCACAAGAGATCAACAGTGGAATGATTTTTTATTTTGCAAGAAGTTAAATATTTTGAGATCAGGGGAATCTAGGACATATGCATGCTTAATGTATATAATTTCTACATGGTATCAGAGCATTGTTAATTCTTGAAGATTGCAATTGTGAAGTGAGTTTGTGTTGGTGGAAAATTCGAATTTGCTACAGAAGATTCTTAGTGTAGAAGTTGAGTATACCTTGAAATGGCTTTCAATGGGTTGTGATTGGAGTATGCCCTTGATGGTAGATCGAATTACATAGCCTGGAAGGACAGGATGGAGGCAGTACTGGAGGATAATGGACTGAAGGATTTCATCGATAGCAATGTTCCTAAGTCGGGATCTAGCGATGCTATATTACTTGACGCATGGAAAAAGAAGACAGCAAAGACGAGAAGAATTATGTTGGAAGGTGTGAAGGACCATATTATGTCCAGCCTTCACAGGAAAGCCACTCCATTCTTAATGTGGAAGTTTTTGACAGATTTATTCCAAAGCAGAAGCGACCAAAGGAATTTGGTGCTTAAAGACAAGCTCAGAAAAATAAAAATGGAGAAGGGAAACAGTATTCCAAAATACCTCACGAATTTTGTCCATTGCAAGGATGAACTGGGAAGTGTCGGGGTTACTGTTGATGATGAAGACTTGGTGAGCTTGGCTCTCCTTGGGCTTCCAAAGATTTGGCATAGCTATGAAGACTCTGTCAATGGACGGGAGAAACTGCCGGGATGGGAGCGACTTTGGTCGGATCTTGTGCAGGAGGAGATAAGGCGGGGTACCAGGGATGGCTCTTCATCGAAGAATGAAGATGAAGAAAATTGTGCTTTGGCTGCCAAAGCAAGGAAAGGGAAAGTAGAAATTTCCTTCAAAAATACGAAGCTAAAGGCAGAACGAAAGTTTGTCCAAAGTGAAGTGTTTTCAGCATGCGAACATGGGCAACTCTCCACCTATTTGTCCATAGAAAAAGAAGAACAAGAAGGTTGTTGGGCTGGCCGAGAGGCCTTGGCCTCGTATTTTGAGTATTTCTCTTTGATCGCATGCTTGGTTTCAAGCGCAATGGGATCGGTGTGGTATCTTGATAGTGGTGCGTCTTTCTATATGACGGGAGACAAGGAATTGTTTAGTGACTTGGAGGAGAAGGACCTCCAGATGCATTTAGAGATGGGCGACGATGGTCGGTACATTGTAACAGGCATTGGGACCATTACCTTTGAGAGGGAGTTCGGTAATCCATTCTTGTTGAAGGATGTTATGTGTTGTACATATTGTACTGTCGTAGCTAAAACCCCCATGACTGCGCAACTCGACGCTATTATCAACGAAAACCTGCGTGCAATAGTTCAAGAGAAGTTCAAAATTTAGCCAATCGGACGATCCCCTTTAAGATCTTAGCTCCCTCCCACTTCGGCCTCCATATGACCCAGGTCAGAGAACCACACTTCAAAGCAAGAAGGGGCCTATTGTTTTAACAATCGGACGCAATAATGGCCACCCGATCTAGCTCAAATCGACGGTGCGGCATTTAACATATATGGTGGGTCCGCGCGCGGTCGATCGGCGATTTTCTTTGCTCCACCACTTTATTTCCCTCTTATGCAAGCACTGCCATCGATCTTGTTTCAAGATCGAACGGTCCTAGGTTGATCGCCGCCCTGTTTTCAATCGCAATCGGAATATAAAAGATGTGCCACTCTCGATCTACCCACTCTGCTTTCCGATTCCGATTGCCGATTCGGGTCCCACCTCCTGTGGCCATGTCATCATGTTTCACAAGAGTACGCTGCATCCTTCCTCCACCATTCGTGTGTCCTGATGACGTGTCATGGTTTATGAACTCTTAGTCCGTTCATTCATCGTCGCCCCATTGTTTTCTGCCTCGTCACTCTCCGCCTCTTCATTGTGTTCATGTGTTTCCTGTCACCCCGCCTCCTCTCAGATGTCTTGTCTAAAATGTATTACCGAATTCATGGCCGCTGTTGTAACCACACCCCATGTCGCCGAGTCGTTTTTCTCTAATGGTTTGCGGGTTTTGCAGGTTTTCATTTGGCCTTGTTGGCGCTTTAACTTTCCGCCTCCACTGAAAAATCTAGAGCATAACAAAGGACAGACCATACTGGCAGCAATTAAAGGAAGGAGCCGTGGGTAGGTGGGAGAGATGACCACCATTAAAGAAGACAGGGATGTGAACTCTCAGAACTCTCCAGATGCGTCTGCCCTGCATTAAAGATCCAGGATTCAAATCCATAGCTGAAAGCCGAGAGTACAGTACAGTTCCAAATCCCTTACGGCAGCAGATTTTCTTTCAGCCGCGGGCGACAAATTGTATATATTTTATTTCTCCCATCTTGTATGAAAGGAGATTTTATCTCCCAGCATTTATTTCTTGAATCGTGACTGTCAGCACTAATTACTATAGCCAAATATTCATAAGAAAAGGCGCTAATAAGCTTCGCTCATTGGGTTTCAAACTAACACACTGTGCCTCTGCTTTCCCCCTCCTCTAGAAGTTTCTCTCTCTTCTCTATAAATACTAAAAATCAAGGCATTGTAAGGGTTCCAGATTTCTGTAAGCAAGCTGAGCGGCGAGAAGATTACTGTATGCATCTTGTGATATTTCTGTATGAAGTTTCAGAGCCCGTAGGGTCTCAGTGAGGAGGGGTTATGACTGTATTGAGGATTCTAGTCTTTGGTATATTACAGTATGTAATTTCTCTCATGTGTTAATATATCATCCTTTTTCATGCAAACTTTCTTCTTGTATCATGTTCTAGAATGCGAGTGGCTCACTAGTTTGCAGTAAGGATTCATCTTAAGTGGTGCCCTTTCTGGAATTAGTCAAGCGCTTTAAATAGGCCTAGAAGTGATATGCTATTCCATGTTCACTCTTATCATAATTTCTGCTATATTAGTGGCTTAAGGATTCGTAAATTGGTGCGCCCTTCTGCCAGTAATATCTTCTTATGTTTCCTCACTGCTTGCACATCCTAATACTTGATTTCTGTGATATATTATTGAATCGGCCCTCTTTACAGCAAGCGGTCTCTTAACTGTCTGATACTTTCATGCTAAAGTTTTACATGATGTCTTTACATTACTCCTATCCTCGTATCAGCCTCTGAGAGAGAAATCAGACCAATTCAATCTAATTCAATTTCCTTGTTTAGAACAAGAGATAGTAGGTGAGTCCCTTGGACTGACAACCCAAACTATAAAGGACTCCTTGCTATATTAAGATGTCCTAGGCACTGGTCTATAGCAACTCTAGGCTGTCTCTAGGAGGGTGACAAAAATCATCCACAACATCTTTCTGGCGTCGTTGCCGGGGAACGAATTCAAGAATATCTGTTTCCCTGGGTTCGACATCCTATATTCACTCTCTAATCAGGTGAGCACAGAGAGGTGAAGAGTTGTAGATTTCTCACCTTGGCGACTCCATTGGTCTTTATTTGATACATTCTATTGGAAGTTCTGGCTTCCCGGAGGCCTCATTTGAGGTCAAATACCTCACCACCGAAAACACCCATGTCTGATCCGGAGAAGATTATTCGTAAAAAGGGTTGGAAAGAGAAGAAGTCGGTTCGTTCCGAAAATTCTGAATATTCTGTTGAAGACTACCCGCCTTCTTCTTCTCAAGGAGTTAGAACAGAAAAACCCGAGTTTCACTCAGAAACTCCACGTAGAGGAAACGCCTGGATTGAAGGGGGATCTCACCCTACTTCCGAGGCTGAAGAAATTAAAGAGGTCACAGAAGTAGCTACCGTTAACCGTGAGTTATTCCCTTCTACACCTCAAGCTTCTGTGCAATATATTCCCATTGTTATTCATACTTCACTTCCTCCTACTTCTCTCCCTTCATCTGTATCTCAAATTGTTGTGCAACCCCCACCTCCCCCAATGGCCAATGTTCCGGCCTTTTTATTAAATAAATATGCTCCACTGGTTTTACCCCCAGTACTGCATGACATGCCACAAGATTACCTGAAGATCCTACCAAGGTTTAATGGTGAAAGTGACATTGATGCCCAGAAGCATCTCGAGACCTTCTGCTCCTTCGCGGAGAACTTAAATGTTGAACATCTGGATGTGGTTTTGAGGTTGTTTGTGCAGTCTTTAGAAGGCGAAGCCAGAAAATGGTTTAAGACATTGGGGAATAATTCCGTGACTACCTGGGACCAAATGGAAACTGCTTTTCTTAGGAAGTGGGGGGAAAAGAAAGATTATGGAATGTGCCTTACTGAATTTAATACCATGAAGAAGAAACAGAATGAAGGGGTATCCGAGTTCATCAAGAGATTTAACAAGTTATACCTGAGCCTACCTCCCGAAATGAAGCCACATGAAGCTGCGGCCAAAGTTGTTTTCATAGCAGCTTTTGACTCCGATTTTGGTTTCTCGCTGCGGGAAAGAATGCCTGTCACCTTGGATGATGCTCAAACAGATGCTCTAGAATTGGAGGCAAATTTTGCCGCCACTGGTAAGTCGAAGGGAAAAGTTGAGCAAGATACTAGAAGGAAAGGTAAAGAATAGGTTTCTACCTCCAATCAAGATAAAGACTCTGACAAAATGGATGAGATAAGCAAGATGATAAAGAAAATGGTCAAGCTAGAGCTGGAAGCTAAGAATGCAGCTCCCAGGAACTATTATAATGCTCCAAACAGAGGATATAATCCTCAGTACAGAAAGCCCCCGTTACAGATAATGCCAAGAGAACAGCAAGACCAGGTACCCCATCCCTTGTACCTGGAGGGACCAGCAGATGATTCCGTTAGAGATGCAGCTTATAGACTTGAAGATTCAAATCTGGCCTTCTCTAATAATGATGATATGGAGTGCCCCCTACAAGAAGAAGACGAAGAAGCAGAGATTGACCATTACTGCAAGCAGTTTGCTGATTTCATGGAAGCACAATTCAACGTCAAATATGATCTTAGATCCTCAAGGAAGAGGACCCGAACCCAGGAGCAAGAGGAAGAGCAACCTCGAGAAGAAATATCGGCTCAGAAGGAATCAGCAACAAAGAGGTGTATAGAAAAAGGTAAGAATCTTTTGAATCCCCCCTTGCAGTCTAATGATCAAGTTCCCTCCTCTTCTATACTAGTTGGCCCCCCTAATGCTGAGCTAGTGTCAAAAGAAGTCAAGTCTTCAGTTGAAAATAGGGAGTCCAAAGAAGTAGCACTAGAAAAGCCCAGATAGAAAAGCCCATATCCGCTTTCAATTTGGCAAAAAAGAGCAGAATCGTGAATATGGACTTTACATTTTGATGGAGCTAATGCAAGGGAGGGCATGGAGTATGTGGGTGTTGTTGATTTCCTCAGAAAATGGGTGCCACTGCTTTTTAAATTGGAATATGAGGCTACGAACAATGGGTTTGAAATGAGGCGTTATAGGCTGGGCCGGATACAAAACTTAGAACATGGGCATCCACTGTCTAAAAGTGTTTGGAGACTCTGAGCTAGTCGTAAGGCAGATTAAAAATGAATGTCAAACTAAGCACCCTCGGCTCAGAGCATATAGAAATGAAGTATGGGACATGATAGAAAACTTCTTTTCAGCATTTAACATACAGTTCATGCCTCGGGAGCAAAACAGAATAGCAGATTCTCTTGCGGTAGCTGCCAGTACTTTCCGTCCTCCTCAGAACCCACTCCTAAGATATGAGGTGGAGGTACGTTACAGACCATCCATTCCAGACAATATAAAGCATTGGCAGGTATTCGAAGATGATGAACAGATGAAAAGATTTATAGAGACTGTGGGAGAATTCTCCAATATAGAGATTGATGATAATGGAGAAGAAGAAGTTGAAAATGTTGCTGAAAATAAATGGGAAGAAAGAATAGCAGGTAGCAAAGTGCTGCAGCTAAAGGGTAATGTCATACCCAGAGGGTTGGTACCACTAGAGAAGTTGTTCAATAAAGATGACGTACCCGTGCAGCCAAATAAAATAGTAGAAGATAATCAAGTAGAAGATTTGAATCTGGGTACTTCCACTGATCCCAAAATTGTTAAACTGTCCAAAAAGGTCCCAGAAGGATACAAAGAAAAGTATTTGAAGTTGTTTCAATCTTACAAAGATGTTTTTGCTTGGTCCTATGAGGACCTAAAAACTTTTGATGCAAATATTATATAGCATAAAATTCCGTTGAAGGAAGACGCAAAGCCATACAAACAGAAGCTCAGGCAAATAAATCCTTTGCTTCTTCCATCTATTGAAAAAGAAATCAAGAAGCTGTTGAAAGCCAAGATAATCGTGCCACTAAGGTACTCAGAATGGATAGCGAACCTTGTTCCCGTTAGAAAGAAGAATGGAGAAATAAGGCTGTGTGTGGACTTCAGAAATTTGAATAGAGCATCTCTCAAAGATAATTACCCACTGCCTAAAATGGACCATATCCTGCAGAAAGTGGTGGGAGCATCCAGAATGTCAATGATGGATGGATTTTCGGGCTACAATCAGGTAGCTGTTTTCCCAGAAGACCAGAAGAAGACTGCGTTCACTACGCCATGGGGAACCTTTATGTATGCGAGGATGCCATTTGGATTGATTAATGCAGGTGCTACTTTTCAAAGGGAAATGGACATAGCCTTTATTGGAGAACAGGACAAGTTCTTGGTGGTATATCTTGATGATATCACGGTATTCTCAAAGAGTGATGATGAGCATATTGTGCATTTGAGAAGAACTTTCGAAAAATGCAGAAGGTACGGCCTTTCTCTTAATCCCCAAAAATCTTTGTTTGCATTAGACGAAGGAAAACTCTTAGGACATATCGTGACTAAGGATGGTATAAAAATTGATCCTAAGAGAGTTGAAGTGATAAACAACATTCCTTTGCCAAGAAATAAGAAAGAAGTACAGGTGTTTTTGGGGCGAATAAATTTTTTGAGAAGATTTATCCCTAACTATGCAGAGATAGTTAGGCACATTACCAATATGCTGAAGAAGGAAAATGAAGTAAAATGGTCTCAGGAGTCTAGAGACGCATTCACAAGGATAAAACAGGCATTTTCCGAAGCTCCTGTATTGGCAGGACCAGATTATAGTAAGCCATTTATGGTATTCTCATTTGCTTCACCTCATACCATTGCTGGAGTATTATTGCAGAAAAATGAAGAGGGATATGAACAGCCAATAGCATTCTTCAGTCAGGTGCTATACGATGCTGAATTGAAGTATAATATACTGGAGAAGCAGGCATACGCCCTGGTAAAGTCCCTTAAAGCTTTCAGAGTTTATATTTTGCAATCTCATATTACTGCTTATGTTCCCACAGCAGCTGTAAAAGACATTCTAGTACAAGGGGATAGTGAAGGTAGGAGGGGAAGATGGATTGCAAAAATTCAGGAGTATGATCTGGATATAAGGCCTACCAAACTGATCAAAGGACAGGGACTTGCCAAGATGTTATCTGAATCAAATCATCAAGCTTTGGGAATTAATCTGTCTGTGATAGCAAATGAAGAATCAGAAAGAGAAGAAGAGCAACATGGACTAGAGACGGCTACACAAAAGATACATGTGAAATATCTGACTAGTCCTTGGTATAAGCAAATAGTTGAATATCTGTTAACACTTAGCTGTCCTCCAGGATGTGACAAGGCGAAATACAGAGCTGTAAGGATGAAATCTCAGAAATACGCAATTGCCAATGGACAGCTCTACTGGAGAGACCCTCTTGGCATATTACTTTTATGCCTTACCGAAAATGAAGTGCAAAATGTAATGATGGAATTTCATGAGGGGATATGTGGAGGACACTACAGCTGGAGGGCAACAACCCATAAAATCTTGAAGGCCGGTTTTTACTGGCCAAAATTGTATTCAGATACTTTTGCTTGGGTCAGATCGTGTGACAAATGCCAAAGGTTTGCGGAAAGACAGAAATTAGCAGCATTGCCCTTGATCCCAATTCATGTAAATGAACCATTTCAGAAATGGGGATTAGATTTTATAGGAGAGATACATCCCCCATCAAGTGGCCAGCATAAATGGATATTGACAGCCACAGACTATTTTACGAAATGGGTGGAAGCCATACCTACCAGAAATGCGACAGATGCTGTAATAATGAATTTTATAGAAGATAATATCATATCCAGGTTTGGCTGTCCTGCAAGAATTGTAACCGACAATGCACAGGCTTTCAAGTCTGCCAGGTTCGTAAAATTCTGCCAAAGATACAACATCATCCTTACCCACTCTACAACATATTATCCACAGGGAAACGGTCTAGCAGAGTCATCCAATAAAACCCTGGTGAGAGCCCTAAAGAAGACAATAGCTGAAAATTAGAAGAACTGGGATTCTAAATTAAAGTTTGCCCTATGGGCAAATAGGGTAACCAGCAAAAGAGCCACCGGAAAGTCACCTTATGAGCTGGTGTATGGGCGGGCTGCAGTGTTTCCTTTGCAATTAGCATTACCAGTAGCACGTTTCATGCAAGAGAACCAAGAAGAACCAGATAACATGATCCGAAGAATTAATCAGCTGGTAGAATTGGAGGAGACAAGGAACCAGGTAGATCAGAGACTAATAGAATACCAAGAAAAAATGAAGAATGTCTTCGATCAACACGCGAAGGATAGAAATTTTCAAGTTGGAGACCTGGTTCTTAGATGGGATGTTCGCAGAGCAGAAAAGGGAAAACATGCTAAATTTGATCCATTATGGTTTGGGCCATTCAAAATAGTGGAGCTGGGGAGAAACAACACCTTTACTTTAGAAAATCTACAGGGTGATTTGTTGGATGCGCCCGTGAATGGCCAGTTCCTCAAGCCTTATTTTCAATTCTGATCTTGGCTAGGAACGCCTGGTTGTATATACTGTATATAATGTATATAATTTGCTTTTGTTTTTGTTTCTTCTCTTTGTAAAGGAAAAGAACGCTGATATGTGCTTAAAGTTAAAGTGCAGGAGAATTCAAAATAAGGTGAAACAATTGATGGTCTGCATGTTCTCGACATGTCCGTGGACGAACATGCCGTCCCCAGATGGAGCCGATGTTGTACATATTCATCCCCGCCGTAGCCTAAAACCCCATGACTCTGCTCGACGCTATTATCACCGCCCGAAAACCTGCATCGCAATAGTTCAAAGTTCAAATTTAAGCAATCGAGCCGATCCTTTAAGATCTTAGCTCCCTCCCACTTCGGCCTCCATATGACCCAGGTCAGAGAACCACACTTCAAAGCAAGAAGGGGCCTACTGTTTTAACAATCGGACGCAATAATGGCCACCCGATCTAGCTCAAATCGACGGTGCGGCATTTAACATATATGGTGGGTCCGCGCGTGGTCGATCGGCGATTTTCTTTGCTCCGCCACTTTATTTCCCTCCGATGCAAGCACAGCCATCGATCTTGTTCCAAGATCGAACGGTCCTGGGTTGATCGCCGCCCTGTTTTCAATCGCAATTGGAATATAAAAGATGTGCCACTCCCGATCTACCCACTTTTCTTTCCGATTCCGATTGCCGATTCGGGTCCCACCTCCTGTGGCCGTGTCCTCATGTTTCACAAGTGTACGCTGCATTCTTCCTCCACCATTCGTGTGTCCTGATGACGTGTCATGGTTTATGAACCTTTAGCCCATTCATTCATTGTCGCCCCATTGACTTCTGCCTCGTCACTCTCTATTTCTCCATTGTGTTCATGTGTTTCCTGTCACCCCGCCTCCTCTCAGACGTCTCATCTAAAATGTATTACCGAATTCATGGCCGCCGTTGTAACCACACCCCATGTCGCCGAGTCGTTTTTCTCTAATGGTTTGCGGGTTTTGCAGGTTTTCATTTGGCTTTGTTGGCGCTTTTACTTTCCGCCTCCACTGAAAAATCTAGAGCATAACAAAGGACAGACCATACTGGCAGCAATTAAAGGAAGGAGCCGAGGGTAGGTGGGAGAGATGACTACCATTAAAGAAGACAGGGATGTGAACTCTCAGAATTCTCCAGATGCGTCCGCCCTGCATTAAAGATACAGGATTCAAATCCATAGTCGGAAGCCGAGAGTACAGTACTTAAATCCAGATTGTTCCAAATCTCTTACGGCAGCAGATTTTCTTTCAGCCGCAGGCAACAAATTGTATATATTTTATTGCTCCCATCCTGTATATAAGGAGATTTTATCTCCCAGCATTTATTTCTTGAACAGACTGTTCAGTACCATCATTTATAGCCAGTCATTCATAAGAAAAGGCGCTAATGTTTTCCGCCATTGGGTTTCAAACTAAGTCATTAATTGTGCCTCGTTTTCCTCCTCCTCGGGAAGTTTCTGTCTTCTATATAAATACTCAAAAATAAGACATTGTAGAGGTTCCAGATTTCTGTGAGTAAGATGTGCAGCGAGAAGACTACTATATTCATCTTGTAACATTTCTGTATGAAGTTTCAGAGCCCGTAGGGTCTCAGTGAGGAGGGGTTATGATTGTATTGAGGATTCTGGTCTCTGGTATATCACATTATGTAACTTTTCTCATATGTTAATATATCATCCTTTTTCATGCAAACTTTCTTCTTGTATCATGTTCTAGAATGCGAGTGGATCACTAGTTTGCAGTAAGGATTCATCTTAAGTGGTGCCCTTTCTGCAATTAGTCAAGTGCTTTAAATAGGCCTAGAAGTGATATGTTGTTCCATGTTCACTCTTTTCATAATTTCTGCTATATTAGTGGCTTAAGGATTCGTAAATTGGTGCGCCCTTCTGCCAGTAATATCTTCTTATGTTTCCTCACTGCCTGCACTTCTTGATATTTGATTTCTGTGGTATATTATATGAATCGGCCCTCTTTACAGTAAGCGGTCTCTTAACTGTCTGATACTTTCATGCTGAAGTTTTACATGATGTCTTTACTTTACTCCTATCCTTGTATCAGCCTCTGAGAGAGAATTTGGACCAATTCAATCTAATTCAATTTCCTTGTTTAAAACAAGAGATAGTAGGTGAGTCCCTTGGACTGACAACCCAAACTATAAAGGACTCCTTGCTATATTAAGATGTCCTAGGCACTGGTCTATGGCAACTCTAGGCTGTCCCTAGGAGGGTGACAAAATCATCCACAACATTTATGCATGCTCCAGGTCTGGAGAAGAACTTGGTCTCGGTCACAATGCTGGAAGACAAAGGTTATGATGTTGTTTTCAGTGAGAGAAAAGCCTTCCTTTGACATAAAAAAAAGAGTCAAACCAAGAAGATAGGGGTTCGAATTAAGAATCCCTACAAGCTATAGGTAGATGGCTACGCTACAATGGTGGGCAAAGAAGAAGAAGTGGTGATCCAGGATGATGACAAATTATGGCACAGGCGATTAGGCCATCTTCACCATGGCACTTTGAAGATTTTGCAATAGATTTCTACTAGACTTCCCAAGGATACTCTTGCATAGTCATATCAGTGCAAGGGATGTACTATGGGTAAGTTTGTGAAGACCACCTTTCATGAGAAGGAGAACCGCGCTTCAGTGATCCTAGAGAGAATTCACACAGACATGTGTGGACCTTTCTCGGTTGCTTCAACAACAAAACACAAGTATTATGTTATATTTGTTAATGACTATTCTCGTAGCTGCTAGATCTTCTTCATGAAAAAGAAGAGTGAAACGTTCTCAAGCTCTTTGAGTTCAAAGCATTGGTGGAGAAGGAGTCAGGGAATCAAGTGAAAGCTTTACGGAGCGATAATGGTGGTTAATACATCTCGGGGGAATTCAAAGACTTCTGTAGCAAAGAAGGAATTCGAAGAGAACTCATAGCCCCTCCTAGCCCACAACAGAATTGGGTCTTTGAGACGAAGAACATAACAATCATGGGTGCTGCAAAAGCTATGCTGCATGACCAGGGTCTACCGATGCACTTGTGGGTAGAAGCATGCAACACTACGATTTATGTGCAAAACCATTGTCCTCATAGAGTACTTCGCATGAGTACACCTGAAGAATATTTTACTGGTAAGAAGCCTGATATTTTTCATTTGAAGATTTTTAGCTCATCTATTTACATTCATGTGAAAAAGGACACCAGGAAGAAGCTGGAGCCAACTGTAGAAGTTGGGATATTTTTGGGGTACACATAAACACCCCATAATTATCGTGTGTATTTTACAGACAATCGGATGACTATTGTGTGACGGGATATAAAATTCAATGAGGTGAAAGCCATGAAGTTGTTTCTTGAGAGGGAGCTACACTTGCATGTAGAGGAGGAACTTCTTGTTCCCAAAGATTAGCCTCTAGATGTGGATTAGCCGCAGGAGGAGATTCATGGAGTGGATGAGTCCACTCATGCAGAACCAAAAATCATACAAGGCAAAAATAATACCATAGAATCTAAGAGACTGAAGCTTGATGCAGCACAGAATGTAGGAGTCCCTACATCACAGCGCAGACAGAGACAGTCACCTGAACGATTTACTGCATACATGGCTCTTATGAGCAAGCGTATTGTGACAAAGCCATCTTCTTTTGAAGAAGCAGTGCAGGAGCCCACATGGGTAGATGCCATGGTGGAGGACTATGAATCCATTGTCAGAAACAGTGCTTGGGAGATTGTTCCAAGGCTGGTGGGAAAATCAGTTGTAGGATCAAGATGAATCTACAAGGTAAAGCAAGCTACTAATGGGAGCATCGAGAAGTATAAGGCAAGATTTGTTGCCCGGGGCTTCTCACAGATTGAGGGGATTGACTATGAAGAAACCTTTGCACCTGTCACACACTATTCTTCCGTACAGACCATCCTTACTCTCTCAGTGCAGATGGGTTGGCACATTCATCAGATGGATGTGAAGATTGTGTTCCTTAATGGGATCATTGAGGAAGAGGTGTACATTGGGTAGCCTAAAGGATTTGAGATCTTCAGCAGTGATTCACATGTGTGCAGGCTCAAAAGAACATTTTATGGGCTGAAACAAGAACCACGTGCTTGGTACGCTCAGATCAACAACTATTTCACTGGACTTGGCTTCATCAAGAGTGAGGTGGATGCAAACATGTACCAAATTGTGGTGGAGGGTAAGATTTTAATCATTGTTCTTTATGTTGATGATTTAATACTAACGAGTGATGAGCAGTTGATACACTCATACAAGGCAGATCTTGCAAAGGAGTTTGAGATGAAGGATTTGGGCCTCCTTCATTATTTCCTTGGATTGGAAATATGGCAGTGGGAAGGTGAACTATTTGGGTCTCAAGGAAAGTATGCCCGGGAGATATTGGAGAAGTTTCACATGCAAGGCTGCAAGCCTATTGGTACTCCTCTTCTAGGAAATTGGAAGAAAGAGGATGCTACATCGACAAAGGTAGTGGATGCCACTGTTTATCAGCAATTGGTTGGTTTGATCATGTATTTAGTCAATACAAGACTAGACATATGCTATGCGGTGAACCAAATTTCACAATCTTTGGTTAAGCCTACCAAGCTCTTTTGGAAGGCAAGCAAGCATGTCCTGAGATATCTCAGGGGCACATATGAGTATGTTTTATGGTACAGATAGATGGATGAGGTGAAGTTGCATGGCTTCATGGATGCAGATTGGGAAGGTAACCCTATAGATAGAAAAAGCACATCAGGAGGGATTTTCAGTATCAGATCTACAACAGTTTCTTGGTACAATAGGAAACAAATATCCATGGCACTCAATTCAACGGAAGCAGAATACATGGCAACAAGTCGAGCTGCATGTGAGGATATCTAGATGAGGAAGATACTGGTTGGTTTGTTCAGTTCACATTTAGATCCCACAGTGATACGTTGTGATAATTAGAGTTGCATTAAAATCTCGGTTAATCCTGTGTTTCATCATAGATATAAACATATTGATATCCAGTATCATCGTATTAGAGATTGTGTGCAGCAGAAGATAATGTTGCTTCAGTACATTCCTACAGAGGATCAGGATGCAGATATTATGATGAAGGCGCTCACCAGTAGAAAATTCGAATACCATAGAGGCAGGATCGGGGTGAAAGATAATCCCTATCTTGTTGAGAGGGAGTGTTGAGATTCAACAAGATGATGAACTTAGTGAAAAGAGTCACCTTAACTAAGTGGGCCCGCAGGCTATTTTTGGCGTAAGTCTATTTTTAGACTATGTATATTTTTAGACATGGTGATCATATTTTAGAAGTTGCAAGATGCTATTTGTGGATGATTGATCAAGTTGGAAAAATAGATGAAATTCTATTTTTAGAATATTGGGCGAAGTCTATTTATAGATCGTCGATCTAAAAATAGATGCATGTCGATTATTATTAGCTCTTAGTAATAACCAGACACTAAACAACAACTTATTCTCTTGGAGCACTTTGTTTCAGTGCACAGATCTGGTAGATCAGTGGGCTGAGGGAATTACGCAATTAATAAGGGTTTACTAGAGTTCATGCATGGAGGATTCAGTTAGAACTCAAGTGGCAAAGTTATGACAGAGTTGGAAGAGTAGTTTATGGAGTTGTATTTAGTTTAACTCAGTTAGACTCAGTTGAGCTATTTGTATCTAGTCTAACTGAATGATACACTAGTGAGAGTGGAGTGAATTAATTAGTTAATTAATTCACAAATAATAACTCATTAATGAATTGAATAATACAACAGTTAACTACAGTGCATGGCAGTTCCAGTGGATACCCAGTGGAGAGATAGGTGAAAGGGCAAGATGGACTATCTGTTGTGACTGTAATGATGCATTGATTGCATCACACACACATTGGAGTTTCCAATGAGGATTGCACAGTCAAGGAAATAGTAATTCAAATTCATTCAAAGCTATTCTTCAGTAGGGATTTCACAGTGGAGGCAGGCTAGTAGGGGGCAGAGATCGGTGCATGGATTTGCAAGATTGTTCCTAATTAGTGTATGACGATTGTACTGTACTGAGAGCTTGATAATATTTGTATCAGGATTGTCATATGATTCCATGATACATAATATATAGTTGGGGTTTTTAGCTTCAAGATTTCCTGGTTGAAAACAACTGTCTTATGTGTGATTGATTTTATTTATGCTTCACATGTGTATGCAATTAATTTTCCGCAATAGATTAACAATGGAATGGTTCTGTATCTTGAAAGAAGTTAAATATTCTGAGATTAGGGGAATCTAGGACATATGCATGCTTAATGTATATAATTTCTACATGGTATCGGAGAATTTTTAGTTGAAGATTGCAATTGTGAAGTGAATTTGTGCTGGTGGACAATTCGAATTTGCTACAGAAGATTCTTGGTGCAGAAGATGAGTATACATTGAAATGGCCTTCAATGGGTTGCAATTGGATTATGCCCTTGATGGGAGCTCGAATTTCACAGACTGGAAGGACAGGATGGAGGTGGTGCTAGAGGATAATGGACTGATGGAGTTCATTTATAGCGATGTTCCTAAGCCAGGATCTAGTGATGCTGCATTACTTGACGCATGGAAAAATAAGACAACAAAGACGAGAAGAATTATATTGGAAGGTGTGAAGGACCTATTGTGTCCAGCCTTCACAGGAAAGCCACTCCATTCTTAATGTGGAAGTATTTGACAGATCTGTTCCAAAGTAGAAGTGATCAGAGGAAGTTGGCGCTTAAAGACAAGCTCAGAAAAATAAAAATGGAGAAGGGCAACAGTGTTCCAAAATACCTCACAAAGTTTTTCCACTGGAAGGATGAACTTGGAAGTGTGGGCGTTACTGTTGATGAAGAAGACTTGGTGATCTTGGCTCTCCTTGGGCTTCTAAAGAGTTGGCATGGCTACGAAGACTCTGTTAATGGATGGGAGAAATTGTCAAGATGGGAGCGACTTTAGTCGAATATTGTGCAGGAGGAGATAAGACGGGGTACCAGGGATGGCTCTTCATCGAATAATGAAGATGAAGATAATTGCGCTTTGGCTACAAAGCAAGGAAAGGGAAAGGGAAGAAATTTATTTCAAAATCTGAAGCTAAAGGCATGAACCAAGATTTGTCCAAAGTGAAGTGTTTTCACTGTCACGAACATGGGCATTTCCCCACTAACTGTCCACAGAAGAAGAAGAACAAGAAGGTTGCTGGCACTGCAGCTGGAGAGGCCTTAGCCTCGCAATTTGAACTTGATTTCTCTTTGATCGCATGCTTGGTTTCAAGATGTATGGGATTGGAGTGGTATCTTAATAGTGGTGCGTCTTTCCATATGACAGGAGAGAAGGAGTTGTTTAGTGACTTGGAGGAGAAGGACCTCCAGATGCAAATGGAGATGGGAGACGATGGTCGGTACAGTGCGACTAGAATTTGGATCATTACTTTTGAGAGGGAGTCCGGTAATCCATTATTGTTAAAGAATGTTATGCATGTTCCTGGTCTGAAGAAGAACTTGGTCTCGGTCGCAATGTTGGAAGACAAAGGTTATGATGTTGTTTTCAGTGAGGGAAAAGCCTTCCTTCGACATAAAAAAATGGGTCAAACCAGGAATATAGGGGTTTGAATTAAGAATATCTACAAGCTAGAGGTAGATGGTTGCACTGCAATGGCAGGCAAAGAAGAAGAGGTGGTGAGCCGGGATGAGCGCGAATTATGGCATAGGAGATTGGTCCATCTTCACCATGGCGCTTTGAAGATTTTGCAGCAGATTTCTACTAGACTTCCCAAGGGTACTCTTGCATAGTCAGATCATTGCAAGGGATGTAATATGGGTAAGTTTTTGAATACCACCTTTCATGAGAAGGAGAACCATGCTTCGGTGATCCTAGAGAGAATTCACACAGACGTGTGTGGACCTTTCTCGGTTGCTTCAACAGAAAAAACATAGGTATTATGTTATATTTGTTTATGAATATTCTCGTAGATGCTGGATCTTCTTCATGCAGAAGAAGAGTGAGATTTTCTCAAAGTTCTGTGAGTTCAAAGCATTGGTGGAGGAGTCGGGGAAGCAAGTGAAAGCTCTACCGAGCGATAATGGTGGTGAATACATCTCGGGTGAATTCAAAGACTTCTATAGCAAAGAAGGAATTCAAAGAGAAATCATAGCACCTCATAACCCACAATAGAATGGCATCGCTGAGAAGAATAACAGAATGATCGTGGGTTTTTCACGAGCGATGATGCATGATCAGGGCCTATCGATGCACTTGTGGGCGGAAGCATGCAACATTGCGGTTTATGTGCAAAACCATTGTCCTCATAGAGTACTTGGCATGAGTACACCTGAAGAAGCTTTTATTGGTAAGAAGCCTGATATTTCTCATTTGAATATTTTGGCTCATTTGTTTACATTCATGTGATAAAGGATGCCAGGAAGAAGCTAGAGCTGACTACAGAAGTTGGGATATTTGTGGGGTACACAGAAACACGCCATAATTATCATGTGTATTTTCTAGACAGTCGGATGACTATTGTGTGACAGGATATAAAATTAAATGAGGTGAAAGCCATGAAGTTGTCGCTTGGGAGGGAGCTACACTTGCATGTAGAGGAAGAACTTCTTGTTCCAAAAGATGAGCCTCTAGATGTGGATCAGCCACAGGAGGAGATTCATGGAGTGGAGGAGTCCACTCATGGAGAACCAAACATCAGAAAATGCAGAAAGCGTACCACAGAAGTTGAGAGACTGAAGCTTGATGTGGCATAGAATGTAGGAGTCCCTACACCACAACGCAGATAGAGAAAGTCACCTGACCTATTTACTAGATACATGGCTCTTATGAGCAAGTGTATCGTGACAGAGCCATCTTATTTTGAAGAAGCAATGTAGGAGCCCACATGGGTAGATGCCATGGTCAAGGAGTATGACTCCATTCTCAAAAACAGTGCTTGGGAGATTGTTCCAAGGCCGGTGGGAAAATCAGTTGCAGGATGAAGATGGATCTACAAGGTAAAGCAAGTTGTTGATAGGAGCATCAAGAAGTATAAGGCAAGATTTTTTGCCAAGGGCTTCTCACAGATCGAGGGGATCGAATATGAAGAAACCTTTGCACATGTTGCATGGTATTCTTCCATATGGACCATCCTTGCTCTCTCAGTGCAGACGGGTTGGAACATTCATCAGATGGATGTGAAGACTACGTTCCTTAATGGGGGCATTGATGAAGAGGTGTAAATTGAGTAGCTTGAAGGATTTGAGATCTTCAGCAGTGAGTCGCATGTGTGTAGGTTCAAAAGAGCGCTGTATGGGGTGAAACAAGCACCACGTGCTTGGTACACTTGGATCGAAAAACTATTTCACTAGACTTGGCTTCACCAAGAGTGAGGCGGATGCAAACCTGTACCAGATTGTGGTGGAGGGTAAGATTTTAATCATTGTTCTTTATGTTGATGATTTAATACTAACGGGTGATGAGCAGTTGATACACTCATGCAAGGCAGATCTTACAAAGGAATTTCAGATGAAGGATTTGGGCCTCCTTCATTATTTCCTTGGATTGGAAATATGGCAGTGGGAAGGTGAACTATTTTTGTCTCAAGGCAAGTATGCCCGTAAGATACTAGAGAAGTTTCACATGCAAGGCTGCAAGCCTATCGACACTCCTCTTCCAGGGAATTGGAAGAAAGAGGATGCTACATCAACAGAGGTAGTGGATGCCACTTTTTATTGACAGTTGGTGGGTTCACTCATGTATTTAGTCAATACAAGACCGGACATATGCTATGCGGTGAACCAACTTTCACAAGCTATGGTTCAGCCTACCAAGCTCTTTTGGAAGGAAAGAAAGCATGTCCTGAGATATATCAGGGGCACATCTGAGTATGGTTTATGGTACAGATATATGGATGAGGTGAAGTTGCATGGCTTCATAAATGCAGATTGAGTAGGTAGCCCAACAGATAGAAAGAGCACATCAGGAGGGATTTTCAGTATCACATCTACAACAGTTTCTTGGTACAGCAAGAGACAAAGATCTGTGGCACTCAGTTTAGCGGAAGCAGAATACATGACAACAAGTCAAGCTGCATGCGAGGCTATCTGGATGAGGAAGATCCTGGTTGGTTTGTTTGGTTCACATTTAGATCACATAGTGATACATTGTGATAATTAGAGTTGCATTAAACTCTCGGTTAATCCTGTGTTTCATGGTAGATCTAAACATATTGATATCAGGTATCATCATATCAGAGATTGTGTGCAGTGGAAGATCATGTTGCTTCAGTACATTCCTATGGAGGATTAGGATGTAGATATTCTGACGAAGGCGCTCACCATGAGAAAATTCGAATACCATATAGGAAAGATCGGGGTGAAATATAATAAAAAAAATGATGAGCTTAGTGAAAAGAGTCGCCTCCACTAAGTGGGCCCACAGGCTATTTTTGGTGCAAGTCTATTTTTAGACTATTTCTATTTTTTAAACATGGTGATCATATTTCAGAAGTTGCAGGATGCTATTTGTGGATTTTTGATCAAGTTGGAAAAATAGATGAAATTCTATTTTTAGAAGATTGGGAAAAGTGTATTTATAGATTGTCGATCTAAAAATAGATGCATGTCGATTATTATTAGCTCTTAATAATAATCAGACACTAAAAAACAACTTATTCTCTTAGAGCACTTTGTTTCAGTGCACAGATGTGGTAGATCAGTGGACTGAGGGAATTACGCAATTCCCAAAGATTTACTGGAGTTCATTCATGGAGGATCTAGTTAGAACTCAAGTGTCAGAGTTATGACAGAGTTGGAAGAGTAGTTTATGGAGTTGTATTTAGTTTAACTTAGTTAGACTCAGTTGAGCTAGTTGTATCTAGTCTAACTAAATGATACACTAGTGAGAGTGGAGTGAATTAATTAGTTAATTAATTCACAAATAATAACTCATTAATGAACTGAATAATACAACATTTAACTAGAGTGCATGGTAGTTCCAATGGAGACCCAGTGGAGAGATAGGTGAAAGGGAAAGATGGACTATCTGTTGTGACTATAGTGATGCATTGCTTGCATCACACACACATTGAAGTTGCCAATGAGGATTGCATAGTCAAGGCAAGAGTAATTCGAATTCATTCAGAGCTATTCTTCAGCAGGGATTATGGAGTGGAGGCAGGCTAGCAGGGGGCAGAGATCGGTGCATGGATTTTCAAGATTGTTCCTAATTAGTGTATGATGATTGTACTGTACTGAGAGCTTGATAAGCTTTGTATGAGGATTTTCATATGATTCCATGATACATAATATATAGTTGGGGTTTTCAGCTTCAGGATTTCTCGGTTAAAAACAACTGTGTTATGTGCGATTGATTTTATTCCTGCTTCATATGTGTGTGCAATTAATTTTCCATGATAGATTAACAGTGGAATGATTTTGTATCTTGCAAGAAGTTAAATATTGTGAGATCAGGGGAATCTAGGACATATGCATGCTTAATGTATATAATTTCTAAAAAATGCATGATTCAATGACAATGTTGGCAAAAATAACAATAGAGACAAGTTCTCATGTAATCATAGAAGGCTTGGATTCAATGGAAGTAGAGGAGAAAACCCTCTTCGAGGTACTAGAGCAACTGTAATGCCAAGGACCCAATTACGTTTTCGAGGTGCAAATGCCTCTTCGCGAACAATCATATCTCAAGATTCAATTCACCCTTTCTGAAAGAGTCTCAAATCTTACAACTTCTCATCAGTGTTCTCATTCTTCCTATCTCAGAGACCACCTCAAACTAGTAAAACGAGACAAACGATGGGGGATGAAAACTACATATGAGGTAGTACAATAGGTAGGGAATCTTCTCGCAAATTTTTTTAAACTTGCTTTGTTTTCAAGGGTGTTTCGCGCCATCCATCCTTCTTAACGAAAGTGATTTTGTGGAATATAAGGGGTCTCAATATCAAGGGAAAATAGACACCTAAATACACAATTGTTTGGTTGTCCCTATATGCGTAATTTTTTACACCATACCAATTAAATATTTGAAAGAAATGTTTTAGTGGGAATTGGAAATATCATTGGAATTATGCAAAAGCCTCATAAATAACCAAATCCAAGAGGTTCACTAAATATGTTAGTATATGCATGTACATGAATGTATTGGATTCACTGTCAGAATCCATACTTACCTTCCCCAATGATGAGGATGTCATCCAACCCATTTATTATGAGCATATCCTCTTTTTTATAGAAGGCTCGATGAATATGGCTAACTATATAGGGATTTCCCCCTCACCAATCCCCCCAAGACGAAAGAGATAGTAATACAAGAACTAATCAGAAAGGTTTCAAAAATTAGTGGGAAGTAGGAGGAATCTAAGCCCTAAAACACTAACTGCAAGGAGCCTCTTTAGTCGAAAAACAAATTTGAGTCCCTCGTATAGTAAGATACGCTACAACATGATGAAAAGTCACACTAAGGAATCCTTGGGACCACAAACAAGGCCCCATCTATAAGGAAAAGGAAAACCCCATATAAGACAATGAGAGGAACAATGGATATGGAGATTGAAATGCATGATGCCGAGACAAAGATGGGAAAAATCACAATGGAAACAAGTTCTAAGGTAAGCGAAGAATATTTTGATGAAATGGAAGTAGAGGAGAAAACCATCTTGAAGAGACTAAAGTTGCTGCATAGGCAGGGAACCGTTTCAATTTCTAAGGTGAAAATGTCTCTTCTTGAACAATCGTATATGTACCACATCCCCTTAATAGAAATTAAGCCTAAGGAGGTGGATACTAGGTAGACTGATTAATAGTGTGTGATTATAAAATTGAGGTCTAAACCTTTTTTTCTCTTTTCTATTCATATTTCAGGGTCAAAAATTATGTTTTCCTATGGTTTCCATATTCATTTTTTAAGGTTGCTTAATCAGGCCTCATTACACCCACGTGGAACGCATGTGGTGCCATATGGCATATTACCCTATGGATTCTTCATTGACATAATTTCATTGATTCCTAGGGAAATCCAACCCTATGACCTTGAGGGAGGTTCCATCACAGTTAGATAAAGGGAGGTATCATCTCATGTTAGGGCACTTGAGCCTTTGTGCTTAGTATTTCTATTGAAATAGTCACTATAATACACCCCTTTTGCTAAGAAATTGTCAATATAGTGTATCCACTATTCCATGAAACTCCTTATGGTTGGATATTTTATCATCAATTCAAATAATGTCTTCAAGATTTTGTTGCACCACTAAGGATGGATCCCTTGGTACATATCAATATCAAGATCCACTTGTAATGGAAATTTCTCTAGCACTGTTAGCATAGGTGCATTATAGATTTGTGCCTTGGGTTCATCAAAAGATCATTATTCATCTTCCCATTTATTGTATGCATTTTCCTTGGTTAAGGAATTGAAACACAATGAGATGTAAAATTAATGTGAGGGAGATGTGGAATTGGTCATTGAGATAGGTTGGCATTGAAAACTTAGTTTATGAACCATATCATCTCTAGGTTTATATACAATATGCAAAACCCTCTTCCCACATATACCCAAGTAACCAGCCAATCGAGGTAAACATGCAACAAGAGGCTACTAATATGAGATTCAACCTCCTAGATGACTTTAAGGAAGTGTAACATACATAAACCTGATAAACGTACCTTACACAACATCAACAACACCTCTAGGAGGTAACCCAACCTCCCAGACCCCTGAAGCCTGAGGGGGAATTTATTTTTGACCCTTTTGAGTCTTATTCGTGGGTATGTAATTGAAAGGGAGTGGCTAGGAGTCTATAGCCACGAGAATGCCAAGGCAAGGTCATGATGAGGGCCCAAAAAAATTAGTTCTGTGTGCGTAACTCCAGTATTTGTGCTGCCTTTTTATCCCCAAAACCCAGGTCACTACCCAAAACTTCATGAAACTTTAGGAGATGATAAATAACATTAAGAAAAATGTATGAAATAAATCACATCATCAAGAACTCTTTTATACCCCTCCCGACCATGACATGTATTTCATTAACCATGTCACAAAAATTGCATCTACAGGTATAAACAACATATTTAAACAAGGGATTCTCTTACTTATCTGAGAATAACTAAGAAGCATTTATCCCCTATATCATAAGCTACAATACAATCTATTTTATCATAGATACATTGTGTATTCATTTACAAGTAAAAACATAGATAGAGCCATACATCATCACTGATTGAATACATTCTTATAACCAACATAATAACAACAGAAATACAATGGATAAAATAACAAGTAAATCCATACATAAATCAATACATTTTCATATTGAATAGCATATGAATAATCTCTACATTACTGAAAGTAAAAACCAACCAGAGATGGGGCTTCCATGTTCCACCGGAACATAGATTGGTTGAGCCAAGTCTCATTTCAGCGAATCACCCCCGTGCCATATTCCAAGCATGAATGTGGGATATCATCAAGCACGTCAATCACAATCAATCCAAAGCTTCCACATGCTAAATCGCCCAGCCCCTTAACTAGTGATTCCACCTATCAGTCAGACATCACAACCATCACGTATTGGTCTCTATCAAAGCAATTCGAGAGCTCCATAGTGTTTATTCCAACCAGGGCTTCCAGGACTAGTAACTCAACCCCAACTGTTATAGGTATTCTAGAGAGTTTGTCCAACCAAGGCTTCCCGGACTAGTACCTCAACCCCTGTTGTCCCTGGGCTCTAGATATTTTGTCCAACCAAGGGTCCAGGACCAGTAACTCAATGTCCCTAGGGGTCGAGAGCATTTGTCCAACAAAGGCTTCAGGACTAGTAACTCAACCCAATAGTTGTCTGTTGGGATCCAAAGTGTTTTTCCAACCAAGGCTTCTAGGAATAGTAACTCAACCTACATTCATCTGTCAGGCTCTAGAGAGTTTCTACAACCAAGGCTCCAAGAACTAATAACTCAACCCACAGCTAAAGGAATCATGAGAACCAACCAAAAAAAAAATCAATGGAAATAAACCCACAAAACCATGGTTATCCAAGAAATGACAAGGCTAGGAAAATTTTATCCAATATGGTGTTAACATCCTTTGATGGGGTTTCAAGTCCTTAGGTAAATTTACTATTGAAGATTCTTAAAATCACATGGGAGATTTGGAAAAATTCCTCGAAGAGGAGATATGGAATTACACTTGGAAATAAGTTCTATGGCCCAAGGTGTCCTCCTTCCTTCATATTTTGTCTATGAAACACGCTCTAACATGGGAAAAAATTAGAAACAATGAATTTGAAGGAACATCCTCATGTTATCTGTGATATCAACAATAAGAAATAGAAAATCACATTTCTAATGAGTGCCCCTTTTTGGGCTCGATGATTGACCAACTTCCCCAGCTAAGTCTTACATTCTGGAGGCCCTCTCCATATTCACTCCCTCACATTAATTTGGAAATATTCTCATCCACTGCATCACTCCACTCAATCCTTTTGGTCCTCTCCTCCTTCGGGCTTCCTTAAATTTAACTTTGACGGTGCCTCAAAGGGAAATGTAGGAAATGAAGGTTTTGGAGGAGTCTTCCACAATCATATTGGCCTTCCAACATACATTGTAATAGGATATTTTTGCCCTAGTATGAACAATGATATATGGATTTCTTCCCTAGAAGAGGGTCTACAAATTACTTCGACAAAACACATCCATATAATGATCATTAAGGGTGATTCAAAATTTGTCATAAATATTTTGAAGAAACTTCTAAATGGATCCAACCCAAAAAAAATCTCTCGGATTTGGTGTCTAGAATCCCTCATCTCTAGAATCAATAAAATTATGCTAGGTATCTTAGCCATCAATGTTATGCATGTAAAAATAGAAGTAAAGAAAGTTAATGACATATTAAATAATATAGGTTGAGAGAGCTCACCAACAAATATTTTCTCACACATGGAAGATTTTTTAAAATATATACAGGTTAAGCAATGAAATTATTTAGCAAGCAATGATTGGAAAATTATGATGGAAAAACAAATCCTCCCAATCCTCCCACCAATTGAGGTGTCTTGGGATTTGAAAGGTTGAAAGTGTAATGCTATATTTTTTTTCTTATATATAATACTTGGTAGCATGTTGCATTCATTATTATGAACAAAAATGAAGACCTTGCTTCCCAGCATGATGTCTTATATAGCCCTATCTATCAGGATTTTTGTATGTTCATTGGTCTCACAGTTAGTCTAGTAGTTTATGATAATTTTTCTGGAGATAAAATTATTTTCTTCCACCATTTTGTTATACATGAAAATAAATCCTCATCAGCTTATAGGATAATTCCATATTTTTGACTTAATTCACCCCTACTTCAGGCCTTTTTCCACTATATGACACCCTACAATACCTACATAGAGTGTGTTAACGCTGGAATCTAACTAGTAATCTCTATTACCCTAGAAATGAACACTTTCTTTATTCATAAGGACTGTGTTATTTGAATTTCATGTAGCCAAGAAAAAATATAAATATTTCACTCGTTTTGGTTCCATTTTTCACTCAAGTGGACTCTAAAAAGGTGGAAAAATATAACCTCAAGATCATTAATTGATGTTGCCTTTCCTAGCCAAGAAAACTAAAGTAGAAGAGATCTAGAAAACAAAGGAAACATATTACACCCTAATGGATTTCGCCCAAAGTGAACTAAAGTAGAAATTTGTAAAGTTATGAACCTCCCATAACCTATATATTAGAGGCTAGGCCATTGAGATTGGTATTAGAATTCATGTAATCTTATGGGTTGAATGTGCTGGAAATCTGTCAACCAAAGGGGTTTCCTCAATGAAAAATCCCATTTAGAATTCACAAAAATTGGTGTAGGAACCCTTATGGAAATAAGGCTTGGCTACCATATTTTCTTGAAGATATTCCTTGGCTACAATGGTTAGAACAAGAGAGTAATGCACTGGTATTATTGGGTGAACAACTGAATACACATTGCGGGATGTTCAGTTGAAGAATATATCAAGGTTCTTCTACCAAAAGGGAGATAAAAGTGAGCCTTCAAAAGAAAAGTAATAGTATTGATCTAGTAAAGACACACAAGAATATACATACGAATCAATCATTGGACAACTAGTGAAATATTTCACATAGCATCAACAATTGTTAAAACACATAGAACAAACATTCGACAAGATAAGTACCAAAGGCACCATAATAGTTCAATTTCCTTAGTAAAACTGAAAACAAAATACATCGCAAACATTCAAATAATAGTATTATAATATTTATGACATAAACATGAAAGTGTGATGGCTCAACAATCTTTGAAATTAAGAAAAAATTCCAACATAAATTAGTATAATGAACAACAGGTAAATCCAATAGTGGAGCGTTAGAGAAACCACTATCTCCTCCAAACAAATTGTCTTCCTCTCTAATGATTAGCAGGAGGATCTAAGGTGAAAAGTCCTTTGCATTAACTATGCGGTTGTATATATAAAAAATGGGGTGACTATTCACCTCCATTGTGACTCTTGGACTTCCCTCATGATTGTTTGACTTCTCTATGACCCTTTGACTCCTTCATGAATTTTCAGATTCTATGGATCAATTTAGGATGTCCACTTTACATTACATTTCTCTAATATTTAATTTACATAATTCACAAATGATATGGAAAATGGTGACTTCTAACATAACATGACATGTCACTGAATACATGGAATACATGATGAAATGGAAATAGCAAGCCATTATTTCTTCAATGTGATCTTCATTTACAGCTATTGTCACAATCTAGTGTCCCTTTATCTTTACTGATTGATCAAAATGTCTTTGTAGCTACAAATGTGACTTCTAGTATGGTTATCCTTCTTCATCTCCTTCATCATCATCATCTCATAACATGAAATAATAACTACAAGTGAAATCTACTAATAACAAGATGACATCATTCTGATAAACCCATAGTATAACATGCTTCATGACAACCACTGACTAAGATACAACTTGGTGACATGCTGGGAGATAGGTTCAAGGATTACGCAGTTGCACAACTAAGGAGGTCAAGGCTCATCAATAAGACTTGAGATCATGAACTGTGTAGTTCAGGCAGTTAAGGGCTAGACTACCATGCAAATGAGGGGATTAAACGGTAAGAAATAAATATTGAGGATTGAGGTTTTCGACTACGTATTTCTAGAGGGACATAGGACAATGGATTACGTAGTTGCACAATTCAAGAGGTAAATGTTGAGGCTTTTTGCTTGAGACTGTGCAACACAAAGAAGAGGATTATTGGAGGCATGAGATACCTATTTTTGTAGCTCAAGGGTCAAGGATGAGAACTGAGACTGTATAGTGTGCGATTATGGAAGGAAGTGACTGTGCATTAAACAATGCCAAGAGGAAATTTATGAACTTGAGGGTTGAGGCTGTGCAATGCATAGTGCAAGAAGGTTGAGTGAGGTGAAGTTTCTCGAGAGGGAAATTTTCTAGATTTGGCTAAGTATTGGATAAGTAAGGACCAAGTGAATAAGGAAAAAACTTGAGCATGATCACAAACTGAGAACAATTGAAGACTCAATATTGATCACTCAAAAAAAATTAACAAAATACTTTCCTCAATGGGACAAAATTGTGAAAATTTTCTCTAAGTGTGACACTAAAGGTACACTTTATGACAACAATGTCGACACTTGTGCGAAAATTCTTGAAACTTTGGGAATGAGTGTGATACATGTCTACATGATAAGAATGACTCATTAGTTCCAAGGTTACCCCTTGAATCAAACCAAAAATACATATGTGTGATGTGCGATGCTTTTCATTATAAAAGATGAGACTTATTATAGTAACAGGAAAGTCCACACAACACTTGCAAAAAGAGAAAAAAATTTGAGAGTGACACATGCCAAAAAGAATAAATCATGAAAAAAAGACGTATTAAAGTGAAAAAATGAAAAATCACTAGTTGTAAATGTGAAATTGACACCTGCGAAAGAAAAAGTGCGCAAAGAAACAATAGGAAAAATTCACTGAAATAAAAGATCAATCATGACCAAAAGTGAGATATTGTGGATGAGAGTGCACACTCACTATCAAAACTGGTTGAACATTGCACATGCATTGTCTTAGTGGAATTTGTCTATTTCTGTTCAAGATTGCATAAAAGAGTGTGCTCACAAAATTGTTTAAGATTGAGCATGTATGAACAGGTGATTGTGACACCTAGAATTGAAAAAAATACTAGAATACTTAACAAATAATTGATCGACCATAAAGTGACTATGGAACAAATGATTGACCATAATATTTAATGGTATTATTTTTCTTGCTAGTGTTTCATATTGGTGAATTTATATCTTGTGAATATCACATCTTCCTGTATTTTGTGCAGGATTTGTTGTTGGAGTTGGTTGAGGATCCTCTCTTAACCACACTGACTGTTACAACTGATCTTGTTAATTTTTGAAACTAGGGTAAATTTTTACCTTGGATAACTCAGATGGAATGATGATTGCATTAAATTCCTCTTTTCGAGAGGACCAAAATCGACCTAAATATAACATCTTCTGGATAAGAAGTTGGATTTTGAATTTATGAACCCCTCATATTTACATTGGATTAGGTTGGCCCAATACACATGTACAAAATTTCACGTCAACCTCAACATCAATTGGAACCTCATGGAAACCTATAAATAGAAGAGATCGCAAGATAATTTGGACACACATTTTCATCAAGCATTCTTTTCTCTTCTATTTTCTTGGTTCACCCAAGGGTTTGAAACTATAGGTCTAAGGCTCACATGTATCTAGGGTTTCTGCTTTCGGGTCAGACGCATGTCATTGGGAATTTTTTACCGTAATTTTAGGGACATAGTGTGCCACAGTGTGGCTGGGAGGAAAAATTCGCACGCACAGTGACTTGAAGGGAGCAACTCTTTTCATTGCATGCTTGTAGTGTTCCTCGGTGTGACTAGGAAGGAAGATACACACACATAAACACTTGAAGGGTGCAACAAATGGTTTGATGCAGATTTGGGTCAATTTATCCTTAGTATGTAGCTTACATTTCTCCTAGGAGAAACCAACTCTTTGCATACAGTGTCTCAGGGAGCAACCGAGAATTCAAAGTCGCCCACAAAATATGTATATGAGTGCGACCAAGGTTCCGAGCTAGGTTTTTACAGTAGACCACATTTCACTACAATTTTCTAATGGGTGGATGGTTTCTCTCTATTGAACAATAATTCTGGAATTTTGTCTCTATATTTTGTTAGGTAAATCTCCCCTATAATTTTATGTATTAGGCTCATTATACTCTATGCTGAAACACTTTTCTAACAATCTAATAAGAAGAATATTTCAAAATATTTTTTCCAAAGTGGGTTTTCCCCTTGTATTTGACCAATCTGGTGTCTCTTATGGTTGTGCTATTCTCCCCTTTTTCATTCCATATATTGTTCTATCTTAAGTTACTACTTATGATTGGAATCATTGTTAATAATTGGATGCGCTGCTTAACAAAGAATTGAATTGGGTTGAAGTAATTGAAATAACATGGAACAATCAGAAAAATTAACATGAAATTAGAGTTGAGGTGAAGGACAAGAAGAAGAGGAGACAAACATTGAAGCCATATTCCTTGGAAAGTGGAAGGAGTGATCTGAATTTGAATGTTATTTTTGTTGTGCTACTTTAATTTTTAGATATAAAACTTATTTACTGATCGTATGCTTGATGTGTAGGTTCCCTTATTGCTTATGTGTGTTAAAGAGGTAATTAAAACTGAATTTTATGAGTTAATTTGAAATCATAAAGTGTGAATTTAAATGGATGAATAGCAGCAACACAAATAACAACAAACCATAACAACTGGTCCATTAAAACAGAGTTTTGATGAAGGATTTCACCCCTCCTAGGCTACATCTCCTTGGTCCAGCTTCATAGCTTGCGCCTCTGTATTAGCTCAATTGTGCTCAAATTTCTGTTGGAATGCATCAAATTATATTGGAACCTATTCCAATGAGTTCAAAATGTAAAAATATATTAAAAATGACTATTTAGTTACACAATTTGGTTACTAGATGCTCTAGGCACATCCTTCCCTCTTGGTGGCCCTAGGCTTAAAAATTCTTCAAGGCAACAAAAACCTATGTAAAATTTCTCCTCTGCCTCTAAAACGTATTCCAACGGCTCCAAAACATCAAAATGTACAAATAATGACTCTTATTGAGAAAAAATTGATAGAAAATTGTCTCAATTATGGCAAAAGAAAACTTTCCTACATTTTCTCCAGCAAATCTGGAAACTGTCCAGCTAACTCCACTAATTCTGTAGCTCTGCCACATTTGGTAGACACCGCCAACTCCGGCGCCAAATTAACTGCTCATTAACTAAATGATAAGTTCAATTTAATGGTGATTAACTTTATTTTTAGTGCTAAGCATGTTTTAAGGTCAGAGCCCTCTGACATGGTCACATGCTCGGTCTTATGGAGGAGGGCTGGCACCCTCCTTCCATCATCAGAGAAATATGCATTTAAAGACAGGTTGGTCACATTGGTTTTTAATGAACGGAGATGTGGCACAATGGTAAGGCATAGAGTTGGTTGGGGGGAGGTCACGGGTTCAAACCCGACCTCGATCCCCATTGTATTATTTTTTGCACCACCATTCGAAAACCTTAATCAATTGCCATACCATACGCTAGCACCAAAATGCATTCGCCAACGCATATGTCGGACCCACCGTATTTTCCATACACACACTATGATAAAACCTTTGTAATGTGTAATATTACATACAACACCGTAACATTACACAACCCATGCCATAATATATATTGCTCCATAGAAATATATTGCAGACAATTTGAATTAAGGTTTAGTCAATAGAAATATATGCGGAATTTTCAATCAATATTAAGGTTTGAAATAAAAAAATGAAATATATAATGTAATATATTATTTAAAATAAACCATATAAGATAATATATATATATATATATATATATATATATATATATATATATATATGTATATGTATATATATACCCAAATTCAACCATAGGAGGTCATTGGACAAATTTTACCTTCACAAACCGAACTGGCGAATCTCGCAGTGACACTTGTCACAGTGGCATTGGACTAAAACTAAAGAATATTCCCTGAATGCTGACTGACATGCCATGGCATCAACTTGTACCTATTCTGCAATATTTTAATAAAAATTTGCATGTTCTAAATGGTGATCAATAGATCATAACTCCTTCATTCGAACTCATTTTCAACGAAACGAGTTGCGTTAGATTCCTTGTGATGGGTCGGTCGTCATCGTTCTAGTTTCATTAAATTTTTGGAACTTTCATTTTTGAGCTAAAATATTGAGCCTCTGATCATTCCTTCCCACTATAAGCCTTTTGGACCCCAAAATCCCTATGATTATTTATCATGTGGATGAGGGTATTGTTTCATCACCCTTCCAATATCTATCCACTGAAATTTTTCCAATTTCATCATTTGGAGCTTTTCATAAAAAGTCAACTTTTTCCTTGATTCTTGTGAACTTCTCTTGCTATCATTGACACTGTAATGCTACAATATTTCTGAATTTGTAGAAAAAAAATCTATTACTGCAAAAACCGTATTGTTCTTACCTTGGTCAACAATCAAAGGAAACTTACAAACTTTATCACCTTGCACATTGTCACCATGGCGAATTTTAGTTGATCTCGTTTTGTACTTGCGTCGAATCTTGACCTAGTATCTTCGCCATTTCCATGTACCTTTTGAAAACCATAAACCAGAATTTTTGGAACCCATGCCTTATTTTCCAAGATGCTTTGTTTCTTTCTCTTTGACCATTGCACTCTCTTGCACCAACATCTTGTTTCCAACACTACTCAACACTGATGTTGACTGCTACAAATGTTTTACATATTTTTCACCTTCTTTCAAAGACAACCTATTAGCATCCTGAAACAACTCATTACAAGCATAAGCATATTTTTGAAAAGTGTGATTCAATACATCTCTTTGTTTGATCATCAAAAATGTCAATTTCTGACTTTCATTCACTATCCTCTTCATTTCACTTGCATGTACAAGAGACATACATGCCTTCTTCTTATGCTCTCTAATTATGTACTCAATACCATCCTTAAAAAAGTAATACTTGTTCTCATGGAAATGAAATACTGCTTTCCTATCATATAGATAAGGACTTCCCAATGTAATACCTGATATCTCAAGTTACACCACATCAAGCTCAACTTCATCAAGAAAGTTTGAGTTGATGGTGAATCTTAGTAAGCACTTCCTTGTAACCTGCAAGTTTTCATTCTTACATATCCAACCCAAAGGATATGGTCTTGGTTCTCTAATATTTTCAAGGCCTAGTTTCTTAAACAATTCTTTGTAAATCAAGTGAGCTTATGACCCACTATCAAAAAGTGTATCAATTTTGGTATGATTAGAGACAACACTAATATGGAAAAGTTATATCCTTGTATCTTCATCATGGGTATCATTTCAACAATTTGAAGAACTAGTGCTTGCAACATGTTTACCTTTCAAACCCATGGCTGTAATTTTTGTCCCATCTCCTGAATCTGACCCTAAGTCATGTTCAACTATAGCAATAGTTTTCCCCTTCTCTTTGGATTTCAGTATATTTGGTTTCAATTCCGGATGAAGTTGATAAAAATGGTCTTCATCATGGCCAGTCTTTGAATAGTTTTTGCATTTGAGTTTTTCCTTCTCTCCTTTTACAGAGCTATTTATTTTTCCTCTTCCATAAAACTTTCCTTTTCCTTTACCCTCACTTTCACTTTTCTCCTCTATGTTTTGTTTCACTCTTGCCTTTAAGTGTGTGGCTTGTACACAAAATTCATCTAAATTTATTGGGTTAAACATAAGGATAGTATGTTTCAAATAGGAATGTAAACCCCCAATGTATTTCAAGAGTATATCTTTGGAATTCAAATTTATTCCTAACAAAAAAGCTCTCTTTCTAAACTCATGTTTATAATATTGAATTGTTTGACCCTTGAGTTTCTTAAAATTTTTCCAACTCATAATAGCCTTTTGCATATAGACTAATGGATAAAATTGTCTTTTAATGGAAGAAATAAACTCAACCCAAGAAATGGATATCTTACCATCGATTCACATTTCCTCTTGATTCTTTGCTTCCCACTAAACTGGTGCAACTCCTTCTAGTCTTAATGAAGCCAACTGGATCTTTATTTCATCTTCATGAAGGTTATGAATTCTGCAATACACCTCCAGTTGACGTATCCAATTGTTAAGCCTCTCTGCATTTACCTCGCCATTATATATGGGTAATTCAAACTTAATGTCCAATTTGAGTAATGGAGTTTTTATGGATTTTGAGTGATTGTGAGTGGTTTTTGTGGTGGAAGTGGAAGATGATGCAGATGGAGATGATGAGGATGATGAATATGGAGGAGATGGAGATGGAGATGGATTTCCTCAACTACCCTTTGAAATCTTCTCTTCATCCTTCTACCATCTCAAGTTCCTTCTCCACATGGAGGCTTAGAACCTTCTCCAGCCATCCCAATAGTAAATACATCAAAAATTACTTTAACCATCCTCTTTATGTATTTGAAGTCTCTCTTGACATATTTTTCTTCTGAATGTCCTTGAGTCTCTCCAACACTTGACACGATGGCTATGGATTCAAGCTCAACTTCTGATTCTTGTACCTTTTCAATCAACTCAGCTTCTTGTACAAATTTCACCTCTTCAATATTAGCTTCTTGAGACAAAAATTGACATTCTTCAAGTGTAACTATGAGTGGAGTTTCGGGTGAGGATGATGCTCTTTCAACTCTCCTTCTTCTGGTCCTAATCTCAGGACTTGAAACAAACAATTTCCCTTCATCTTTCTGCAAATTTAACCTTGTCAGCATCACAAATTTCAACCATTAAACTTGCACAAATCTTCAAGCAACTTTCAACCAAATAACCTTACCATCCTTGTGCTCTGATACCAACTTGATATGAATTTGAATGCTAGTTTTTCTGTGCTAATTTCACATACACTATCCACATAAAATGAGAATGCACTTATAATAAAACCTTTGTAATGTGTAATATTACATAGATCACCTTAACATTACACAACCAACGTCATAATATATATTTCTCCATAGAAATATATTACGGACCCTTTGAACCAAGGTTTAGTTGATAAAATATATATGCGTAATTTTCAATTAATATTAAGGTTTGAAATAACAAATGAAATATATTCATTGATCTAACCTCAAATAATTAATTAAAAAAACAAAAAGTTCCAGCACATAATATCATAAACCCAAATTCAACCTTACGAGGTCATTGGAAAAATTTTATCTTCACAAAAAAACTGGTGAATCCCGTAGTGAAACTTGTCACGGTCCCATTGAAACAAAACTAAAGAATATTCTCTAAATGCTGATTGGGCTTCCATGTCATTAGCCTGTACTTGTTCAGCAATTTTTTAATAAAAAATTACATGTTTTGAACAGCGATCAACAGACCATAACTCCTTCATTCGAACTAAATTTTCAACGAAAAGAGCTATGCTAGATTCCGTGCAATGGGTTGGTCATTTTCGTTCTAGTTTCATTCAATTCTGAGCACTTTCATTTTTGAGTTAAAATACCGAGCCTCTGATCAAGGAGCTTTTCTAGTCAAAGTCAAGATGTCTTCCTCTACCTTCAGGGAGCATGAAAATTTTGGTGATGAATCAAACTTTGTTGCATGGAAAGTTAGGTTGGAGTCCATAGCTGACAAAAATGATGTGTTGGAATGCATTCAAGGAAGGATGCTCGAGCCTCCAGAAAATTCTTCTGCTTCCCTAAAAAATAGGTACAAGAAAGGTGAGTGCAAAGAAAAGAAAATTATATTTAATGGTTTACAAGATCATTTACTTGCATATGTTGGGAATTTAAGTAAGTCTAAAGAAATTTATGACAATATAGACAACATGTATGAAATAAAAATCTGAATGAGATCATCACCTTCAAATATCAACTCAAAGAAACCAAGATGACCAAAGGAGAAGTTGTACAATCCTACGTTATGAGGATATCTCGCCTTAGAGATCAATTGCAAAGAGTTGGGGAAAAGTTTTCTCATAGGAAAGTAGTGGTTGTGAATCTTATAAGTCTCCCTCCTATTTGGGAAACCTTCATTAATAAAATAAGTAACATCAATGTCCTCCTTTCATTTGATGAAATTGTTGGAAATATTACTGAAGAAGAATCAAGGATTATCAAGAGGAAGCATTTAAAAGCATGAAGAGGGAGATTCCGTTTCATATATCACACATGGCAAAAGGAAGAATAAAGGGAAAGAAATTCCATCAAAGCCTCCTTCACAAAAAAAAAGAGAGGAATGATAGAACATAATCTCATATTGAATGCTCTAAATGTCACAAGAAAGATCATTATGCACGAGATTGCCACAAGAAAGATCAGTATGCAAAAGATTGTCCCAAGATTATAAAAGGGCATTGGTACAACACTAGAATCAATGATAATCAAAAAAGAAAATATGATCGAAGAAATAAAAAAATAGAAGATATGAAAGAATAAGAAGAGATACCTCAAGTGACCATGAAGAAGATCATCCTCCTTAAAAGAAGTCAAGAGCTCCCAGGTATGAAATTAATGTTGTAAATAAATCTGAATACTTTCTTATTTATGCCCTTTCTAGTTCTTCTCCACCGGATTCGTGGGATGGTTGGTTGATAGTGGGGATACTCATAATTTCTCTAGATACATGGAACTACTCTATAATCTAGTAGAGAGGGATACTAAGCTTAAGATCATTATTGGAGACAACTCCACTCATATCATGAAAGGTTTTGGGTCTGTCTAATTTCAATTGAATTCTGGGGAATCATTTCTCCTGCATTATGTTATGAATGTGTCAAGATTAATGAAGAATTTTGTATCTATATCTACATTGGAATATAAATGTATGATGGTTGTATTAATCAAAGGAAACATTTTAACTTATTCTGTTGGTTCACCTATGAGATTTGAATTTATATTAGGATCAAGGTTTGAAGGACTCTATAGAGTCACTAGAAGGTCCTTTCTAGCATATGTTCATAATACAAATCATTTGATCGAGTTGTGGCACTGCAGATTGGCTTCATTTACATTATGATGCTCTTTCGAAACTTAAGAATTTTTTGTCAGATATTCCTTATGTTCAATCCCATCATGATGAAGTTTATCTAGATTCTGCGAGTGGAAAGAAAACAAGGGGACCATTCCCCTCTAGTGATAACAAGACAAATGACATCCTTCATCTTATGCATTCCGATATATGTGGAATGATTCTTGCGCATCCTATTAGTGGTAATCTCTACTACATTAGCTTCATTGATGACTTCTCAAGAAACACATGGATATAATACTTAAACTGAAAGAATAAAGCCTCTGAAATGTTCAAGGAATTCAAATCTTTGATCAAAAATCAAACAAGGAAGAGAATCAAAGTACTTAGGTTCGAAAATGGAGGGAAATGCATGTCAAATGAGTTCATAGAATTTTGCAAGAAAGAAGGGACCAAGAAGGAAAAAATTGTGCCATATACACTCAAACATAATGGATTAGTATAAATAAAGAATAAGTCTATATTATAAGCTACCCGTGCCACTCTCTTTGATCAAAATGTGCCAACGTTACTTTGGGGAGAAGCTACACATGTTGTTGTACTTGTTCAGATCAGGTTGCCTCATCACATGTTTGTAGATTAAAGAAGTCATTGTATGGTTTTAAGCAAGCTCCCTAAACTTGGCATGCACACACTATCATTTATTTACAAAATCAATGTCGATCCCAACCTCTACTTCAAGGCAATCCAAGGTATGTTGTTGATTTTGGTTTTATATGTTTACGATCCATTCTTAACAGGTAGTGAGCCTTTGAATTTGAGATGAAGGACCTTGGACTTATTCACTACTTTCTAGGACTTGAGGTGTGACAAAGGCCTGATGAGATTTTCCTTTCACAAGGAAAATATATTGTGAAGCTCTTGGAAAGATTTGGAATGACACTATGCAAATCCATGGCTACACCGTTCGAAGAAAACTTCAATAAGTTATGTCGAGAACCTGCATGACTCGATTTGGAAAATTCATCCAATTCTAGATAATTTATCAAGGCTCTAATGTTCCTTGTAAACACCCATCCATACATATGCTATGAAGTGAAAAAATTGATTCCATTCATGATTAATCCCCTCCATGCACATTAGATTGCTTCCAAACACATATTGAGATATTTGCATGGGACGATCACACTTAGTCTGATATATTCTACTGGAGATGTTTGAATTTTTTGATAAACCAATGTTGAATGGGACGGAAATTATGTTGAAAGGAAGAGTAAATCTAGATGTTATTTTAGTCTTGCATCTTCCATGATATCCTGGATGAGCAGGAAACACAATTCTATAGCATTGAGTATTGCAGAAGCAGATTATGTTGTTGCTATCATGGCTAGTTGTGAAGCAGTTTGGTTGAGGAAGATATTTGGAGATCCCTTTGAGAAGGTCCTAGATACTGCAGTGATATATTAAGAAAATAGGAGTGGGATCTATCTAGAAGAGAATCCCGTGTTTCATGACAATTCCAAGCATATAGAGATTCTATATCACTTTATTCGAGATATGGTGCAGAGAGGAGATATTAAACTCGATCACATATCAACAGATGACAAGATTGCAAATATTCTCACCAATTCACTACCAAAATGAAAGTTATTCGTCTTAAAATAGAAGCTTGGACTGATGGATGTGACCTCTCCGGATAAGGGGCAGTACTGATCGAGAACACTGAGCCAACACTTCCCACCCTATTGAGCTTCGAGGGTGAGAATTGAGATAGAGGGCTCCTGAGATTGAGGGATCCATGTACAATAGGGGATCTCTTGAAAATCGTGGATCACGCTTATTTTTTATCCAAAAGGTTGAGATTCTTCTCCCCTATTTACATAGTGTTGGAGATTTTTCTCCCCTACTTGTTCTATGAAGAGCATACCCGAGTTGGAATCATACCCACATGTAAATCTTGTTGGGAATAATGGTCCTTGTTTGGCCAATGGGTTGAGAGTGTAATTGGGGTGTACAACCGAAGAAAATTATGATTAAGGTGTTCTACCACATCACTACTTAGAGTCATCAATGGGAATATCAATAGGTAATAGGATTGGGTTGATACTTTCTCCCCTTTATGATTTCGTGTTGAGAATGAACTCCTCGACAAGATTCCAGGTCTCAAGATGTGCTCCTCTATATGATTAGATATCTTATTTCTTGGTATGGGTGGAATATAATGAACTTTGATTGTTATTATTTTATATTCTTTATTTTTTCAGAAGATAGAGTTGAGCATATATGGTCAAAGCATGACAAAATGATGTGATGATCGACAAACATATATTCGTAGGTAGAATTCTTCTTAGTTGAGAGGGAGTGTTAATTTTTTCAACTAGGGTAAAAATTGCATCTTGGACCACTCATATGGAAGAGATGATGATTGCAATAAATTCCTTTTTTGAGAGGAATAAAATCGACCTAAATATAGCCTCATTTGGATAAACAGAAGTTGGATTTTAATTTATGAACTCCTCATATTTACATTGGATTAGGTCAACCCTAGATACATGTACAAAAGTTCAAGTCAGCCTCAACATCAAGTGGACCCTCATGTAAACCTACAAATAGAAGAGACCTAAATCTCATTTGTACACACATTTTCATCAAGAAATCTATTCTCTTCTATTGTCTTGGTTCACATAGGTCTCGTAGAGGAATTTCACACAAGGAATTGAAAATATGGGTCCAAGGCTTGCAGATATCTAGGGTTTTTTTTTCCTGGTCACATGCACGGCACTCGGAATTTTTGACCATAGTCCCACACATACATTGTCCCTTAGTGAGAGTTAGAGGCTAAAGTCACATGCACAGCAACCTGAAGGGAGAAACTTGGGTTTGAAGGAAGATCAAGAACAAATTTTCCACAGCCAAAGGCTTGTAGTGTTCCTCAATGTGACTAGGAAGGAAGATTCTCACGCACAAACACTTGAAGGTTCAGACTAAGGGTTTGAAAAAAATTTGGGTTAACTTATCCCCATTCGCTCGCTTACAATTCCCTTAGCAGTGACCAACCACTTGCATATAATTTCATAGGGAGTGAACCAGAAGTTAAGGTCACTCCCATAATATCTTGATGAGTGCAACAAGGGTCCTGAGCTAGGTTTTGATAGTTGACCGCAGTTGAATATAATTTCCTAATGGTTGGATGGTTTCTCTTTGTTGAATATTAATTCAGGAAGTGTGTCTTTTTATTGTATTGGGTAAATCTCTGCTATAACTTTATCTATTGGGCTCATTATACTCTTTGCTAAAACATTTTATGACAATCTAGAAAGAAGAATATTTCAAATGGTTTTCCCCATAGTTGGTTTTTGCCTGGTCATTGACCAATCTGGTGTCTCTTATGGTTGTGCTATTGTCTCCTATGTCATTGCATATATTTATCTATCTTGCATTACTGCTGATGATTGGAATCATTGTTAATAATTGGATGCATTTCTTAACAAATAGTTGAATTAGGATGAAATAATTGAAACAACATATAAGAATAATAAAAATTAACAGAATTGTGTGTAAGGACAAAAGGAATATATTTTATCTCTTCTTTGTTAATTTCTATATAACACTCACTTTGTTGAGTACATCTACCTTTACCGCAATAGGTCCCTTGATATTTCTCCTTTAGGTTCTGGGAAAACTTGAGAGGGTTTTCTAGTTTCTCTGACTGAGCTGAAATCCATATAGTAGAATTGACGACTCCACTTGGGATCGACTTGATTTTTGGATTTGTTTATACCTCCTAGATCTTGAGTCTTTGATCTTATTTGGTGTAGTCACCTTTGAATTCTTTTCATTGATATGTTTTCCTGCTAGTTTTACTGGTATGAGTCTCTATTATGACACTTCATCGTACTATGCATGATCCATCTTCTTACAATACACAAAACTAAATTATTATACAAGATCTTGTGTAAGCGCCTTGTGCCATGTTATCTCTCTAAGTACTACAGAATTGTCTTGTCCAAAAAAAGGTGTTTATTTCTGTCATAAGTGGAGTTGACCCTCAGTATTCCAATCTAGTTGTATTTGACAGGGAGAAAAGTACAAATCGCCTTTCCCATGAAATTTCATTCTATGTGCACGCTCAAGTGAAGGGAAAAGTCATCCACTCGACCAACATTGATCAAGGTGCATCAACTTGTGTGATGGATACTTCTTGTTGGTTTACCTTGGGTTTGACCACTTTATCCTGTTCGTCGAATTTCTTGAAATCTTTTGACGACCACACCTTCACCCCTAAAGGATATCTAGCTAGCTTCACCACCTCTCTTTGGGAAAAAAATGCATATGTTGATATTGAATTTTTATATCATTCACTTGACCAAAATATTCTTTTTGGATGTAATTGGATGTACGAAATATGAGCCATCATCTCGTCAATATTTTGGGTTATTAATTTCCCTCATCATGGAAATATTTTCCCTTTGGGTCAAATTTTCTTCTATACACATGATTTTCAACTTGCCAACAATGCTACTCTAGAGTGTGGTTCTCCTAACACATTTTTCAACATTGGTACTTGTTTGTTGAAGGCCTCCATTCTCTTTGGGTGTTTCCCTCTTCCACTGCCTAAGGTTCCTCTGATAGTTTCAAATGTCTTGACTATTTCTGATGGCCCTACCAATCCTTGGATCCTCCCTACCCCTTGTACCATTGATCATCTTGTAGACCAGATGCCCCTATCACCTGTCAAGCCATCTTATCTAGCTATCTATATGGCATATGAGTCTCCATATTCCTTGGTTCAGACCAATGGTACCACCAACTCTTCGATCGAAAATCCCTCTATTGAATTCCTTGAAAATGTAATTCCTTCTGAGAATGATGTCATGGAAGTCATGTCTTTAGACAAGCCACCTTGGGATGAGTTTCATTATCGTGCCTTAGACTCTCTTCAAACAAAATTGGGCACCTATCCTTTACAAATATTGTCTATTGATTGACATGATATTGTACCTTACCCTTTACAACCATTCATCATATTGGTGTGGAAGGAAACTTAGGAAAAATATCTAAAACCATGCATATTGATATATTGATCAAGAAATATGTCAACGAAAACATACAGATAGGAGGAAATTGCACTACCATGGATATTGCTAGTTTCACCTGCCTATTCAAAGAGTTTATCAACTTTTTTTCTTTGTCTTATGAGGAAATTCCTAATATAGACACTTCTATTGTCGAGCATGAGATCCAAACATATGTTGGTGTGAAAATTATTTTTTAAGGATTCAAATATTATGCCTATGCATAGTATCATGAGAAACTACTCTAGTTTGAAAATTCATACATATAGAGCGTAATCAAATACTCAATTGAAAAAAAATTAATTTACTATAAAATTTGTTAAATTTTGGTGAATATCATCCATTTAATCATATATGTCTAAAAAATAGGTTAATTTTTAACCACATGACTGAATATTTCTCTCCAAAAATGTCCAAAATATAGTCAATAGTGAAATTTCAGCCCTAAAAATTTCCCCAGTTGTAGCTAGACCGATTCGGCAAGGATGTAGACCAATCCACCCTCGTAAGTAACCTTCTATCAAGGCTGAAATTCAAAAGTTACTCAAAGCCAATTTCATTTACCCTGTTCCTTTAATAGAATGGGCATATATTGTAGTCCAAATTAATAAGAAGAAGGGAACCATCGATGTATGCAGCAATTACCGCAATTTGAATCTCGCTTGTCTAAAAGATAATTATTTGACACCTTTTATTGACCAGACTATTGACAATTCTGCTAGTTTCCATGCTTTTTCCTTTATTGACTATTTTTCTAGATACAACCAAGTCACTATTAAGTCAGTTGATCAACATAAGAACATTTTTATCTATCAGTAGGGTGTGTTTTCTTATCATAGACTTCCCTTTAGTCTTAAGAATGTAGGGGAAACTTTTCAAATGGATATGGACTATGGTTTTCATGATATTAGACCAATATTACAAGTCTATTTGGATGACATTCCTACTCACTCAAAGCATCATTCCAACCACCTAGCTCATCTTCGAGCCATTTTTCATAGGTTTTTATTTTATCACATATATTTGAAACCCCACATCTATGTTTTATTTTTGAATTGCAACTACCACATTGGTTTATAGCTCTAAAACATAGGATTTTTTTTTTATTCCACTAAGGTTAAGGAAATCCTGAAATTTCACCCTCAACCATCTACTCTTCAACTCCAATGTTTGTAGGGGAATGAAAATTTCTTGCAACATTTTATCATTAACTAGGATGAAATAATGAAAGGATTCATGCACTTATTAAAGAAATGAGACCCCTTTTTTTGGGATGATCAGGCTTAGAGATCATTTGATGCCTTGAGAAAGGCTTTGATTTATGCATTGTTATTAAGCCCTCCTGACAACATGTGTGCCTTTTCTCTCTATCTCGCTGTATCGCATCCTCTATCATCGTGGTGCTTGTCGAAGAATATGACACCCATAGTGATAATGTGATTTACTATATTTTTGAAGGCCATGTTGGACCTGAACATAGATACTCAGATGTGGAGAAACTTTCTTTGGTAGTAGTATTTGTTATTCGATGACTCTAACATTACATACTCCTATTTCAAACTATTGGAATTGATCTAGAGAACCATATGAGACACATTTTGTCTCATCACACGTATTCCAGGTAGATCGTTATATTCTAGGAATTGGATATAATTTTCACCATTGCTAAATCTAAAAAGTCTTTGTTGTTTGTTAAGTTGCTATCAGACCTTCCCCAAGTTGACCTGTATGAATTAGTCCATTACCCTATGCCATATGAATTGATTTATCAAGTTGAATCTTCTAACCATGGTATGAATATATCCTTGTGTATTTCCAAACCCAGCTTTTTCACCAAAATTTATTGAAATACGATCGTTGTCATATTCACCCCCACATGAAACATTACCTGACTCTTATCTATACTTTATATGAAGGTGGTGTCGATTTTTTACTTTGATGGTGTCTTACTCATGACGAATCAGAACATGTTCTAAATGACTACCATGATAAGGCATGTGGTGGTCATCATTCAAGCATGGGTAGTCCCAAAAAAATATTGTTTGTTGGATATTATTTCCCGTCTCTTTTCAAAGACTATATGACCATGGTCAAGTGGTGTCAATCTTGCAAATTTTTTACTAAGAAATGTGCACGCCCCATGGCCATCTTCACTTAGTAGTTACTAATGGTCCATTTTCAAAATTAGGTATAGATTAATTCATCACTTGCAATCCCGCTTCAACTAATGGTCACAATTACATTTTTTTCATCAAATAATTCATGAAATGGGATGAACCTATCCTTACTTTCAAGGACAAAGGAAAAAATATCGCCTTATTCCTATTCAATCAGGTAATTTTTTGTTTCATTGTGCTTTGCACTATCATTACACACCATGGATCGCACTTCCAAAACCATATGATGTCTAAATTAAATTTTATGCTTAGTTTTCATGAAGATCATTCATGTTCCTACTGCCCACAAGCTAATTTCCAATTCAAATATGTGAATGGTGTCATCAACACCCTAGCTTACAAGACCATTTTACATGGTGACACACTGCAAGAACTAGAAAACAACGTGCTAACACATGCTAGTATACCAACGAGCCTCGTTAACCTATGCTATAACTCTTTATTTTTTGTATAATGTCACATTACTCGAATTTCATCAAATCATGAAAGAAAATTCCCATGTTAACTCCTATCTCCTCTCTCTCTCTCTCCCAATAGTGTCTTGACAACATAGCAATGAACAAACTCTGATCTCAATTACTATGTTCTAGCCTCAAATCTATAGGTGAGGGGAGGCTAATATTTTTCCAATTTCTTCACCAGCTTCTCTTTGGGAAAAAGAAAAAAGGATGGAGGATGTTTCCTCTACTTTAATCATATTTCCATGTTCATTTTCCTCAGTTAGGATAGGAAAATTCCAAAATATGAGATAGAGGTGATCATTTCCAGCTTTCATCTCCTAGATCTTTGGCTCTGTCGACTTCATTATGTGCTTGTCAACCTAAATTCTGGTCGCTCGTGACTGTCTTGAAACTAGTACTTTTGTTCACATCCTCTTTTTAGACCATGATATGCCATTTTTTGAAGTAAAAATGTTGTAACAAACCCTTCTAGTGAATTTTAGTGCATCATAACACCTTTCTTGGCTTAGCCCAGAGTGCTACCCTAATTGATAACACCATGTGTGAGTTAAAGGCCTGCGTTATAGACCCAAAACTATGTTTTCCACCCAACCATGTGGATTTCACTATCTAAAAATATTAGTTATGGTCTAATATTAGGATCTATGGTACTGAACTCTATTCTTATTGGTTGCATGTGCGTTTATCTTTCTTTGAAAATTTTAGCTTAATTGCATTAATTTTGAAAATGAAAAAGAATAATTTTCTTTCTATCATTTATGCTATTTGTTTCTATTTCATTTTGGGTTTATTATCTAAGAATTGCGTGTCTACATTTCCTTGCTACATGTTTTAATTGCATTACGACTATTTGGTTTTGGAAAAAGGTGTAAAGTTATTCTCTCATTGTAAAAATTCTCATTCATCAAACTAAAATTGAAAAGAATGTTTCCTACATGGTTTCACTCAAAGTCTCATAAAATTCCATATGTCAAGATACCCTCTGAAGATATTAATCAAGTTCACTTAAAATCAACCTCACAATAAAAGTAATCAACAACTATTTTTTAGGATACATGCATATTAGTTGGTCTAGAGTCTTGCGATAGGTTGTTGTGAGTAAATTGCTTAAGACTTTGAAACTTAAACTAGTGTCATTAACAAGAGAAAATCCTACTGCACTCACATCATCTGACTACTCTTTTAATAAGGGAGTTAAGTGTGATAAACCATCGAAGTGTGATCGATGGTAACTGGCCTTCGATTTAATTTTAGTGGGTATTTTATGTACCGAGATTCCCTTTGAGGATATCTGAGATGAGCTAAGGACTGAGGTGTCCTACCCACACAACATATTATCTAAAACTATTTCCCACCCTAAGGTGTCTATGATTTGAGGTGACCTTAGTGGCCAAACGTTTGGGGAGGAACACAAGGTTACTTGGGTGGGCTACCTTAGAACTTGAAAAAATGAACTTCCTCTATCTTTGGTTTTTTTGGAGTGTTATCACCTTCATGAGTGTGATTGAACCCTTCTTACTTATGTTTGGTCGAATCTCAGGAGTAATCATAATTTTTTCATTAGACAAACTCCCTCACACAACCCTTTGATACGGAGTTTCATCTCCCACAATTTGTGGTTATTAGAAAATTGTTTTTACCTTGGCTACTTGTTGATTTCCTTTAGGGTTTATTTATTTTTAGGTGTGTGATATTTACTAATAAGAATTATTTATATTACACTTATATTAAAACTTTGTTAAAATATATCTTTCACTAGTTTTACCTTCGGCCCTTGTCTCAGATATAAGTGAAAACGAGGTCTTCCTCCACTAACTCTGGGAGAATTGTGGATCTTAAGTGAATTAGATGGCCCCTCTACATAAGGGAATCAATCTTCGGTATCAAATACTGAAACACAAAATACTTCCTAAGAGATTCTTTTACTAGAGGAATTCTTTACTTAATGCACCTTGCCTCACTTTATTCCTCCAATTACTGATCCTCTTGGGCCTTTTTTGGTTCATGTTGCACCTTTTCCTACTATGTATTCATCAATTTCGACTTCAAAGGTGGTAACGATGATACAATTGGCATGAGCACCAAACTACTAAGTAGCAGAAGATTCTAGGGGATTTACGGATCAAATCATAAAGCTTGCCAGATTACAAATAAATCAAATATAAATGTTTGGCACATCGGATAGATTGATATTAAGTAACCACACCATCCATGGAGACATCCTTTTCAATGGGAGGAAAATGATATTTTTAGAACCAATCTACTAGGAGGAAATCTGGAAGGGGGACTTTGACTATCCTTCTCCAAATTCTCCATTCATGGATGTGATGAGAGATGTGGGCGGAGTTTTCTGGACATAAGGTAGTGATTAGTTCTGTTTCAATATCATAGCTAATAGGTAATTGCAAATTCTTTAAAAAATCCATGGAAAGGGAGTCGAAAGTATTCACTGAAGCTTGTGCTAACGTAATATACCACTTGTCTATGTTTCCATTCAAGGTGTGGGGGAAGAGCCTGAGTCAGATACTATCATCAATCATAGATTTTGATATGCATCGAAGATGTTAAGTTCTGACGTGATTTTCCATATCATCTCCCTAATTTCCTTCGAAATTCAAGATGTCTACACAAATATTATGTGGGAATGGAGGCAAAATTAAGTTATGGTTTATGCAGCCATTCATAAAATTGTATAGATTGAGGATGTATAAAGTACCAAAAAAGGGAAAAGACATAGATTCCAAAAAATAAAACCATGGCAAAGCAAGATGACTCGAGGGACCAGGAGGCCCCCCCATCACCATAATACATGCTAGGTTGGGTTACAAAGGATCGGTTTCCCCTTGGATAGAATTTTCCCCTTGGTTCAATGGATGTTGAAGAAGGGTGTTTTAGATAAATGTAACAAGATAGACTTGAGGGATACTACTGACCACATAAGGTTCAAAGGGTGCAGGAACACCACTGGTATTTAAACCACTGGGGGGAAACAAGTCAATCAGAGAAGGCCCATATTGTACCATAAGAGATATGGGGACTTCCATGCCCCCAACAAGTATATGCATACTGGAAATATTTCCCTCATTCATAGCTTCTTCGATGTTTCAATTTAACATGGGATTCCAATGGAATGGATTATTGAAGGTAGTCGTATTAAAAAATATGATAAGGGGGATAATCAAAGGTTCAGGAGTTGACACAAAATGGGTAGAGACATGGAGGTACTCAACTCCATTCATAGCAGGTGTAGTTGGAATGCCTAGACTTGGCTTAGTTTGAATAGTAGAATGACCCAATGGAACTTGACATGATGATGAAAACCCTCTGAATGATGGTACACTCAGCTGAATGGTGACATGGACCATCATTTGGACAACTTTGGAAGGAGTGAAAGCAAACCCTAGACCTAATGCCTAGTGACCAAATTTTGCTTGAAGACTCATTGAAATGACAAAATTTTTGACACCTTAAAATCACTTTGTAAGAGCATGTTTGATCACTGGAGGAAGGTTGCAAAGGCTGACACTAACACCTTTCATGATATTATACCAATATTACAGGTCTATTTGGATGACATTCCCACTCACTCAGAGCATCATTCCAACCACCTAGCTCATCTTCGAGCCATTTTTCATATGTTTTTATTTTATCACATATCTTTGAAACCTCACATTTATGTTTTATTTTTGAATTGCAACTACCACATTGGTTTATAGCTCTAAAACATGCGATATTTTTTTATTCCACTAAGGTCAAGGAAATCCTGAAATTTCACCCTCGACCATCTACTCTTCAACTCCAATGTTTGTAGGGGAATGAAAAATATACATCACAATATTTATAGTGCTACTGAGATCCAACCACTTCTAAATATGAATAGGGAGGTTGAGATATTCTCTCAACATCCTCCTACAGATCTGCAACTAATTCTAATATGATTATGGAAGAATTATCTTCCAATACTCCTCCTTAATTCTTACATATTATAACAATAAAAATTATCTTCGTCTCACTTGTTTTAATTAGCAACTCTACCCACTCTGCAGTCTTCTGGATTCCGTTCTTTCTTTCTTCACATCTTTGAGCTTACCTTCCAACCCATTTAAAGTACACCAGCTTCTGGCCAACAATGCTAAATTTGTAAGATTAAAAATTCTTGACACCCCGGAAGAAGAGTCTCGACACTGAACTACCCTATTGAAATATTTCACTATGTGAATAACCCCGAAGAATAAATTTCAACAGTCGTATAGGAAAATACTCTAGGTACAAAATATGATCAACGATCAATCCTACAAAGTGACATTTACACAAATATAAACTTAAATCCTACACTATAATGATATATTCCACACCACACAACACATTTGCAAACACACAAAGATAATCTGTAACTGTAGTTCTTGGGCACCGAAGAACAACAAGACCTGCAGCATATAACAAAAAAAATAATATCACTGTCTGACTATAGCAACAGCAGTTGCTGCAGTGTTATATGTATTTGCAAAGGATTAAATATAAATTCATGTTACAAAATCATAATCATTTGAAAATGGACAATGGTTTACTCCTTTGAAAATGGACAGCGACTTTTCAACAAAATTTGACGATGCCTGAAATGTGCCATAAATCGTGAGTCTTCCTCTTCTCCCATATAGTAGCAACTCTTCTCCTCCACGCAGTAACTATAGAAAATGGTGGCTCCCTTACAATTCATGGTTGCATACATCAGTGATCAAGCTTTCTCGAGATATTGTATTGAGGCCTCCAAGCTTGCATCCTAATAACTCAATGTTGCATGCCTTCAACAAATGGTGGCTCTCACAATGCTTTAATTGACCAAACTTCTAATGATTGCAGTGCCACTCTAACTTATACGCAATGACAGAATATAATGATGCGGCTTCTTGTTGGCAGTTCCTTCATATTACACACAGGTCGACCTCTGTAATGAAAACGCAGCTATACCACACAGCACACAGAAATCTTTACACAACACTATCATCAACATCACACGCAACAGCTTCTTACCGCACTACATCTTCCTAGGTTCTTCCATGAGGGAATCAAGCCCAGACTCGCTTTGATACCAAATTAAAAATTGGAAGAGCAGCCATTGCAAACAGAAAACACACAAATAATATATTTATTCTCTATATCTTTAATCAAACGAATACATCACAATATTAATAGTTCTACTGAGATCCAACCACTTCTAAATATGAATAGGGAGGTTGATATATTCTCTCAACATCCTCCTATAGATCTGCAACTAATTGTAATATGAATATGGAAGAATTATCTTCCAATATGCACGACAAAAAATTGTTCTTACGTCTATCTTTAAAAATGTTGAAAATTTACCCGAAAAAAATAGAGGTTTTTCCACAATACAACTTTTCGTTTTTAGGGTGTTTTTTGCATAAAAAAAAATTGGCTTTTTCTTCTATTTTTAAAAAATGTTGAAAATTTAACCTAAAAAAAAAGGTTATTCCAAAATATAACTTTTCATTTTCAGCTTGTTTTTTCATGGTTCTCTGATGTTTTTTTTGTTAGATTTCCCATTTTGAGGTAATAGTTCCCATTTTATCGGTAACTATGTTTCTACCAATCACAGCCTAAGTTTTGGTTTATAGGCTAGAAGTTCAGGAACTCTCTGCTACACCTATATTTTTCTATGAGAGCATGCTAAACCCATAATAAAGTAAAACTAAGTGAAACTTCAGTTATTATATAGGGCCTTATTTCGAAGTTTAGTACTAAAGCTTGCAACAACTGGAAAAAGGTGGCAAGGTTAGGATCATAAAACACATAAAACAAAAATGATTAAATCACAAACATTTTTTTTTTTAAATCCCATATGTTTGATGTAAATTAGAAAACCTAGAGAAACAACTAAGAATGAAGGATTCATATACTACTAGTGGATAGCGATAGCCACCAATCATCTCAATCTAAAATTCCACTGGGTCATTTCACCTGCAAACACTGCCAAACAAGAAGGTGTGCTACAATGGGAACGTGGCCATTCAAGATTGGAAAGCCAACTAGTTAAGAAAAACTGCACAAGTGCCCAACTTCCCATAATATGATGAATAAAAGTATTGTAAAAAAAAAATACAAAAATTCATCCATGATGTGTTTGACACGATGGTTCCATGAAAATGTCTGATGCGCCCACATTGTGGGATTTATATGGTGGCTTATGATAATCTAGTGAAAACTTAGCCACATTATAGTTTCCATGACAATGTATTATGTGCCCACATTGTACAATTTATATGGTGGCTTATGATAGTGTGGTTAAACCTTAGCCCAATTGTTGAGGCAAGTGCTAACTATTATCTGAAATCCCATGCAAGGTAACCTTACGAGAACCTGGCAATGTTGGCAGTATAACCATTTTCAGCTTTGAAGTCATTATGGAAAATAAAGTACTGAATGTATAAGTGGTTTAAATTCATATATTATTGGAAAGGCACAACAGAGGATATTGAAAATTGGCCTTTGCAGAGTCTACTCACAAAAAAATCTAGAGGGATGAGTTTCTATTCACAGAGAAGGCTTCTGTTAAAGAAGCAATAGGAAACTCTGATGTTTAATTTTACAATGATGAAGAATGATTTGCGAATATTGAATGAGTTTCAAACCAATGTCATCAGAATCTAGATTCTATAGTAGTGAAATGGAACTCAGTGTGATACATTTTTTCAATTGAACCATTCAGTGTACATCACTGACTAGCGAACTCAAAAAATGTGTCTCTTAATCATGGTTTTAAAATCCAGCCAAGTTGAACCACTACCTCGTCAAAATGGCCAGTTCATTAGGTTTAGAGGTCGACCCAGCCAATGACTCTGGTTTGGGCCAAATTAGACCCATGTTTGGTACCAAACCAACCATGAACTAGGTGTTTGGTACCAAACTGGTATGAACCAACTGGTTCCATCATAACCCAACCAGGTCATTGAGAGTTCACACATGTGATACAGAGTATTTTAGGGTTGGTGTGAGTGGTTTTTTGGGTAAACTAGGCATTTATTCCCTCTAGAAATAACCCTCAAAGCCTATAAAATCTTACCTTCCCTCTCATTTTCCTCACACATCTCATTTAGATTTTTGGGGGAGTTGATCCTAATGCTGATTTGGTAGTTCCAATAGAACTAGAACCAGTAGCCGAATCAAGATAAGTAAAACAACCAATGTGAATCATTATTCGTACAGATTGACCAATTCGTGCTTCCATTGAGGGGTGGGGGTTGATCCCAATGAAGATTTGGTAGTGCCAGTAGATCTAGAACCAGTAGCTAAATCAAGAAAATAAAAACAACCAATGAGAAGCAATATTCATGTAGCTTGACCAACTCGTGCTTCCACTAGGTCTAGTTTTTTCTGCTAAAACTACTACTAATACTGAGGTTGCAAAGCCAGATGATGTCTATGTCACTCGTGTTGATGATGCCATGTCTAGTAGTGGTGATGAGTTTGGAATCATGGTTCTAAATATTAAAATTGAATTTTTTCATGAAAAATAATTATTTCACGTGTTCTTTTAAAGGCTTGTACATAGAGATCTGACCAGTCCAGTTTTTCCTTGTTCCGGTTCAAAAAAATGTATTATAGGTGGACCACATCAATTACCAATTCCAGTTTTTAAAAGTGTGCTCTTAACTTGAACCTTGTGAAGTAATGAGGAATCTAATATCCCATTGCCACAGAGGTTGCCTAGGCCTTATCTCATTTCTCGAATGCAAGAATCAAATTCCTATGTTTTGGACTTACAATATCTTGGGCTAGCACATAACATGGGATGTTAAAGACCGGAGTTGCACTATTTATTTCATGTACTGCTAAAATGCTAAAAAATAATTGAAGTCTACTGAAACTGCAAAAACACCTCAATTTCTAATTTTGTTGTGTGAGGTTCGAGGAGCATGAGACTATCATCAAACATCCTAAAATGGAGATACCTCATTTATCTTTAAATGTTGAACATTTAGATATGTTAATATTTATAAATTAGGGTAAATACTACATACTAAGGTTGGATATAATATTGGGATCCCCCAACCCACAAGATGCATAAGACCAGGCTTGCATTGTTTATTTTATGTAGCACTGAAATTATATAAAACAATTAGAGTCGGTTGAAACTTTAAAAACACCTCAATTTCTACTTTTGTTGTGTGAAGTCGTAGGAGTCTGAATACCAAACACCCTAAAATTGGTTTCCCACATCTTACCTTTTAATGTTAAACATTTAAGTATGTTGATATTTATAAAATAGCGTATATATTACATTCAAAACCCTGAAACGGTATTTAAACCCTAAAATGATGTTTAAGCCTAGAACTGATCCTAAAACCATAAACCTTAATTTCTTAACTTTATGCCAATGAAATGTAAACTAGCCATGTAGAAATCCTACTTACAGAAACAATCCATTGTATGTATTAAAGAAACAAGAATGGATCCAAACATAAGTTCAACTTAATGGAATTGCGGTGAATTATATACTTACTTCTTAATATCTTGGGGCTACCCTGATCCGCTCATGATGCCTCTTAAGAGGGGGAAAGCACAAACCAAAAAATGAGCAGCAAAGCTTGAACCAAAACTCTTATAATGCACTCAAGATAGCAACGCTGGTGATTCCACTGCCATTTTGTTTCAAAATTTGGGAAATATTTGGCATTATATAGTTGTGATAGTCCCCCTCTTGATACTTCAAACCAAGTGAGGGGTACCCTCCTCAGCTTCTTGAATACTGCCATTACTACAAATCATTGAATTTCCAGTTGAAGTGCATTGAATCGTTTCCATGTGCGAGGCATAACAAAACGATGATGAAAGAAAGAGTATTAAACTCCCTCCCAACAACCTGGGAAGGAAGAAAAGTAGTGGGAAATAGCAAAAAATATATTTTAATGGATCAATTTTAGATTTTAGAATTGCGGGAAATTAGATTTTAATTAGTAGAAATTTTTCATGAGGAAATTTCTATGGAAACTTAGGTTGTCCCTTATGTTGTCCCCATTTTAGTTAAGTTTGTGAGTGATTTTTTTTTATTTAAGCAAAAGGAGGTTGGTTGACATGTAGAATATGTCTAATGATATTGAAGGTTTAGGAGTGATAATGTTGGCATAAGGCTATCAGTAAAAATTATAGAATATTTTGTTTATATAGACAAGTATGTTCATATAAGGAGGGAAAGGGGACATGAGGTTTACACATAACTGAAATATCCACTAACCCTTAAAGAGGTATCAAATATCCTAAAATATATGAATAATTTTAGCAATAAATTCAGGTGGTTGTAGGTAGCCAATTATTTTTCAGGGAACTTCACATAGAGCTCAAAAGTATCACATTAGAAGTTAGCCTTAGTTTAGAAGACGTCCACATGTGTTGTTAAAGAATACATGGGATAAAATTTGAATAAAGGAAATAAGTAGTACAATAAGATCGATGTGTACCACCTACTCAAATCACCAAATATATACCCAAACCATCAAGATGACATACTTCTCTGCGTAAAATTATGAAACGCCATGGAAAAAATCAACTTAGAAAATATAGCCAAAGCATCAAGACTTATAATGAAATGCTTAAGTAATCACAATAAAAATAATACACATTGGAGATATCATATAGACATGGATCATAGATATCAAGTTGATACCTAAAGATGCCTCAAAATCAACTAAAAATTACTAGCATAAATCCGGAGTGACACAATTGAAAATGACTAGCATAAATTACTAATTGATATACTTGTTGTGCTAGTAAGTTGGTCATAATTTTATTCATTGAATATAGTGTTCATTTTCGTTAATCATTTTTAATTTTGTCACTTATTATCTAGTCATATTTTTTCTTCCCCGGAAAAAATCAGCAACTTTATATTAATAAATTAATGAGAGTTACATGCAATTAAGCATTGAATATGCCCCTAGGACCGGTGTACTTATTTACACTGTGTAGCGAGGCTACCTATAAAAATTACATATTGCCAGCATGTTTGGGATTTTCACGCTTGCCTTTCCTCTTATGGAGGATCTGCCAATTCCCCAAATGTAAGGAGGAAGGAAGCAAGGCCAGCTCATTGTTCCCTACTGTATTTTCTTTTGTCGGAGTCTAAATTTTCAGACACATAATCTAATACACCTTCATTCCAGAAGTGGAGCGGGAGGTTATATAGCTTGACCCAAACCGACATCTTGGTAATCTCCATTATGTTTGCATCAAAATCAGGGAACCAGTGGGTGATCAAGAGTCTTGTAGAGCTCCAAAACCATAGTCTTGTCCTGATTATGATATCTATGGCTTCCTGTGATTGAAACTTGACAATAAAATACCATTTGGAGTATAGATGTATGTCGCAGCCCATGGTCCAGTTTGTAAATATCCAATGGAACAAATCCATTGGTTTTGGCCAGTAACAATTAAATCTGCATATTATTGCCTACGTTTCAAATTTGAAACAATGTTCCTCAATCTCTGGTGTCTTAATTTTTAGTTCTGGTCTGCCATTTAGCTATTTCACAATGTATGGTTTTAGAGTGTTTTCAGTCTCTTCTGTTGGTGTTGATCCTTTTCTTTTTCCTTGTAAGATGTGCAATTTGGGGTTCCAAATTTGAAGGTGTTGGTTCCCATCATCTTTCCATGTGTTATGTTTTGTTATGATCTAGTTGAGGTACTTCCTTCTGCTTCTCATCCTCCTCCTTTGAGCTTTAAGTTTATAGCAATGGAGGAGTTCCTTTGGATGGATTAATCCTTTAATCGAGTTCCCCCCTATAGTAAATTCCCAGCATAAATTACGCTTTGTTTCATGGCTAGAATGCCTGTAGAAAGTTGGATATTTTCCTTCATATCTGAGACTAGATATGTCTCCCATACCCATATTCTTTTAGATTCCCCATCTAAATTTTTAATGAAAATCTGGAACTCGACCTCCTTTTCAGAGATCCACCCTCTTTTATCTAGGTTTGTGGAGTTTGTGGATAAACCCCTTGGCCTGAAACTGCCCATAGGATTCTCTCTAATTGTCGAAGACAGAGAGGCCTCACATAGGAATTTTACCCTAGTGTAGGCAACCCCACTCCTCCCCTGCCACCAAATCTGCTGAGGGGATAAAATAGGAGTCATACCCCATTCAACCCACACATTGGGCATAGATCCTAGTCCCTCAGGACGTAGAGTAGAACATTTGGCTACATATTTAAAACTAAAAAGAATAGAGCATAAACAGATGGATACCCAAACGATGCGCTGCCTTTGGATCCAATAAGACCCAATTATTGTTAGCGAGAACCTGTACCCATCAGTGCCTCTTCTTGTCTATGGACTGTGCAAGAGATCCATAGTGGATCTGTAGTTGTAGACGGGTTCATCCTCAGCTAGATCACCCACCCATAGCCACCACTTAGGCAGTGGGCCTCCGGCTCTAGCCACGACCTCCATTCTGTTAGCTCTGTCCCACGTTCCCTTGATCCCGCCGTCGAGAGACTGAAACTAGGTGCCCAGAGCAATCAGGATCCCAGAAAAATCAATCACCAAGTGGGAGACCAGTGAGCCCAAAACAGTTCATATTGAGAATAATTGCATGATAAAGGAAATCAAAAAATTGTGTCTTGTCGCACCTTTCAAACCTGCTTCCCCTCTTCGTCGTGATCCTCTGCTTGGCCAAATAGCTTAAATCCTCCATACGTGTATTCCAGCACCGAAATGGGTTGAATCCCCAAAAACCCTCGCCCTACAAACCCTAACACTATGATTCTCCATCCTTTCCAAAATTACCTAGTCATGTATTTTATTCCTCAACTAAATTAGTCATTTAAATTAGTCGTTTTTAGCTTAGTCACTTATTATCTAGTCCTATACTAAATTAGTCATTTTTAGTGGCAATGAGATCATTCTTGATTTCTGTGAGCCTCATAAAATATGATTGGATGAATTTATCTTTTCCCTTCTTGATATTCTTCAACTTGTTCTTGAAGAAAAGAACTTTATTAGCATTTCTAGCCCTGAATATGCTAACCAACTTATCATACATGTATTTGGATGTGCCTAACTCAGAGATATAAGAAACCAAGTGCTTATGTATCGAATCGCTGATAATCATATTTTCTTTGATTTCCCCTTTCTATACTTCATCTTTGTGGTAGTCGATGCATTTGATGGAGGCTCATGGATCATCCCTTGCACATAATCAACAACATATTCATCTTCAAAAAACCAAATCCAAAGAAATATTCCATGCATGATAATCAAACTTGTCAGTCAACTTATCATCATACTTGAAACCCTTGTATGTGGAGGCCATCGATCCTCGATAGGACTTCTTCATTGGTGATTTCTTTTCACACTATGTTGGGCTTTTTCTTCACCTCAGCTTTGATACCATGTTAAATTTAGATAACCATGGTATGTTCTATGATTAAATGCAGTTTTACTTCAATCTTATTTGAGGGCCAATTCATATTTAGGAATCAAATAAAATTGAAAGTAAAATGCTGATAGAACAGAAAAATAGATCAACAGAAGACAAGCCAAATAATGTATAAAAAATTGTAATTCTCCTTGTCTCGAAAATGGATAGATAAATGTATGTTAAAGCAGTCAACAAGATGCCTTAGCCAGAAAAGTCTTGAGGTTGTCAAACCAACTTCCCCAATAGCCGAATCAACCTTTCTCCAAGTGTCACTTACACCCCTCAAAGAGATCTCCAAAAAGTCAACGCAACTGAACCCAAACTGGTCAACAAAAAATTCAATGCTACAGTTAATGGACAACAGTCAAAGTCAACACTTCTCCTTTATTTTTATGCCCTCCAATGTGGCCTCAAGAAATCATAATTTCCTTTTCAAAAATCGAAGTCAAAATCCAAGAGTTGAACCAAAGTCATCGTTGGTCAACGTTGTCCAAAAACCCTAAAAACAATTAAAAAATTTGAGTAACTTCCTCAGGTTCATACTCACACATGTGAGGGAAAGGAAGCCTCTCCTAGGATGTACGAACCAATTAGAACACAAGTGGAATGTGTGCGATGAGATGATGATGAAATTAACATCATATCTCTCGAATTTATATCCATCAATGAGGGTGTGTGAGACATTTGTTGGGCTTGTGAGCCTATATTACAAATCTCGCTGACCTTGAACATGTGTGGAAAATAAAATAAAAATATATTTTTTGCTCATCCAAACAAGATGATCTTTAGATCAATATTGCACCTATCAGAAAGAGGAATCCAACAAAAATATAATTAGCATCATATGAGTAGTGCACCATGGAGTTTGGACCTAGTTGTGCAAAATTAGCAAGTAGACATAACAAGTTACAAATAGAAAGGAGAAATTTGGATGATGTGTGACCTTCTGTAGATATGATGTCTCTATTGTTGGATATATTTAACATCCAAGACCAAGATATAGATTTAGGTGAAATTTGGATGAGGATGCAACCTTCTCTAGAAATGATGTCTCTAATGGTCGATACATTTGCATCCCACACCAAGAAATAAATTTAGGGAAATAATATGTTTGGGGAATGGTAACAAATTCCAAACTAGGCTCCCATACTTAGAAATAATAAATTAGGTGGAAACATTTACTATATTTTCCTTCTCTGATTTGAAATAAGTCAAAATTTAAATAAGTATCATATTTATCTACCTCAATGTCCACTAATGACATGTTTTCAAAATTTACAGGCTCATGGGGTGGAGGGTTCGACCTCCTATAATTAGTCATTGTTTTAAAAGGATAGAGAATAGTGAAAGAGACTGCATGGAATTTTTCTTGAAAATTTTGTTGACCTAGATATAGATGTACAGGGTTCCAACTCTTACACTCAACGATTGTTTTAAAAGGATAGATAATAGTGAAAGAGACTACATTGAATTTTCGTTGAAAAAATTGTTGACTTAGAGATCAATGTACAATGCTGTGAATGTGTTGGCTGATTTGATAGTGTTGTCAAAGGATCCATTGTGGTCTTTGTTCATGGTAAAATAGTAATATTTTCCCTCTTTTCCGCTTATCGAGGCCATCTTCCTTTGGTTGTATACAAATTTCGAAAATTCTAGTGACGTCACTAATGACATGATGCTAACCTAGAGTGGCACATTGTCCATCCACCGGAAATGCATGCCAATATGTTACTTGTGTTGAGGCATATGTTTCCATGCTTACATATCTACAAAAATCTTGTTTTGTTACATTCTCACATAGTGGCAAGAAACTAGTTTTATTAAACCAAAGGTATCAACATCCCCACCCCATCAGTTGTCTTGAAGTCTTGGTGAAAGGGGGCCCTTAATGAATCTAATTAGTTGATCTATGATGAGTAGTTCGGTGTGAATCTAGACTTTATCCCCAACTTCGAACCTCATCAAAGTTCCAATCCATTATAATATAATTTAGTAACCATGCACTTTATTGTGATAACTATAATACAAATTTTTTATTTGTGTTTCTGTGTTCCTTTTAATTTTTCTTCACACTTATCTAGATATTCATGAAACTAAAAATTATTTTCCTACAAGAGGCCACCTAAATGTGAATCATTCCATTTATCTTTGGGGCTAAGATAATCAATTTTTCTTTTATTCAAATATATGAGGCATTGGCAACGAAGTGGGTATGGAATAATGAGGGGACTATGACTAAGGCTCTGGTTTTCCATGTAGTTTCATTTATCACTACTAATTTTTTTCCCTGTCAACATAACGTGGAAAAGGTTGTTAGGGACATACTAAACAATGAGAAAAACATTGAACTAAAAAAACTGACACATAGAAATCAACCTAAATATGGGATTTGAATATAAGGAAGAGATGGAAAACCTTAAGTATGGGTTACCACAAACATGAAATGTCAATTAGAACCTCCTAGTTGTGCCCCTTCTTAGACAAAGGAAATAAAGTACTCACAAGGAGTCACATTGGAATGGGTGGAAGAGATAACAACTAAGGTGAAGCATGGGAACAAGAATATGGTGAAAATTGAGCATTCATTTAATTCAATGTATCATTCATGATATACTTACCTTAAACATTTAATGAATACACTTTATTTATAAAAAGGCTCATGTACCTCACATCTAATAACCCATTTTCATATGATTAGTCTAGATGTAAAATAGAACTAAGGAGAACATGGATGAGATTTATGTGAGACTAGTTGTCCATAAATCATCATATGGGTGTTGAGTGTCAAGCTAAACCAATAGGATAAATTTTTTCTCCTAATAATTCCCTATATGGGTGGCTAAAACAATAGGAGAATTTTTTTTTATGGTAGTGGTCACCTACATAGGTCGGTAGATGGAAACATATCTATGTAACATTTTAGCATAGTTATGATAAATTTATATTTATAGGTCAGATAGGTTCATTTTTATATATTTCATCTTGTTAATGTTTAATAATCTTTTAATTCTTCTGCATTTCATTGTTTAATAATATTTTAATTTTTATGTGTTTAATGTTTAATAATTTTTTAATATTTATAGGATTCATTAATTTTTTAATATTTAATAATTACCATCGCTATTATCTGCAACTGAACTCAACGGGAGAGAATTAGCTGGCCGTTATCAGCAAGTCAACTCAACCCGGTGTGCGAAATGTCTGTGGCGGATATGCGATTTCCCTCTGGCGCGAGAAGCCGTTTACGCGAGTAAATTCCGGGCGAGCTGGTACGATATAGGCCGGATTTGCGACTTTATTTCTGCCTATCTCTGCCGAATATTCGAGTTATCATTCCAGTTATCTCCGGCAGATACGGGAATGATAAGTCGGGTTTGAGACGGATAATTCGCATATAGGGAAAAACTAACCCGCATTGCCTAGAAACTAACTAGCGTATCTGGCAAAATTGGTCAGATAGCCAGAAATAAACTCGCGTATTGGAGGAGATAGCTGTCGGAAATGGTTCGCGTTAGGAGAAGATCGCATATCGACGGAGAAATTGGGCATATCTAGCTGCGTATCCTTTGAATAACTGACTTATCAGTACCGCGTTGATAACCAAGAACTCACCTATCAACAACGAACATCTATCAACAAACCCTACCCTATCGCGTAGGCATTACCGAAACAACACAGCGCGGCGAAAAGATTTGCAGAAACATATTCGCGAAAGTGTGGCAGAGTGGCTTATAAGCTGCTGCTCTACAGTACTGGCCTCTATTACAGTACTGCTCTCATGGCGTGCGTATTGCGCAAGATTTCAGAGATTTCGGGTTTTCGTCACTCTAATTTGCCTTTGCTGCACTCATATTACATGAAAGAAGCTTTCTAAGCTGTCCAAAACATGACTCTATGTAAGACGTCTTCCACTTCTCACTGTCCATCCTCATGCGCTCTAATTTCTGGAACAAACCTTGGATACTCGACTGGGCTGGAAGCAGTCATTGTCTAGAAGCTCTACTCAGTGCAGCTACTCATCAGTGATAGAACTCTTTTCACTGCATGAATGATCTCTACTCATCGAAGCTCTAGTCGGTGCATGAAGCTAGGGTCCGTCGGTGCATGAATGATGCTCCTGTCAGTGCAGATAGAAACTCTGGTCGGTGCAGCAGTGCCAGTTGTAAGTGCAGCTTGCTCCAGTCTCATTGCCTGAAGGTCATTGCTTATAGCAACGACTGTCTATGATCCTATGGCTATGATTTATGACCTTATGACTATGATCAACTGGCTATGACTGGCACTTACTAGCTGCACTTACTGAGAGGATAATAGAAAAGAGTCTTCTTTGAGGGGAAAGATCTAGTCTTCTGGGAATAAAGATAGGGGCTTAATTTCATTTTCCGGGAAGGGGCTAGAGGCATACATGTAGTGAAACCACTTCTATGCGCAGCGGGTTAACAGCTTCAGTGAATGGTTTACAGACACAGTGTTATATTATGAAAGTTTGTTTTTTAAGTAGGGGGTGTGTGTCTGAAGGTCCTTCTCACTGGAAGGCAAACAAGAGGGCTCACTGAGCCTTGTAAGGGAGGGATTAAAATCCTTCCCTGATTACAGGAAAGCGCCCTCACCATATGAATAGTGAGCCCCCTAACGGGTCCTAACCGCCGCCAAGGTAAAATGGCCAATCTTTCTAGGGAAAGATGTTCAAACCGCCGCCAACGGTGAGCCTGTCGAACTCTCGACAATAGGCCCGAAGGGACTCGGCCGAGGTTACGAGGTCGAGGAGAGGTAAAATGGCCAATCTTTCTAGGGTGAGCCAGCCGAACTCTCGACTAAAAGGCCGCCATCGAAAGATGTTCAAACCGCCGCCAACGGTGAGCCTGTCGAACTCTCGACAATAGGCCGGTAGGGTGAGGGTGAGCTTGCCGAACTCTCGACAACGGAGAGGTAACGTGTGAGGAGACGACCCGGTAGGCCCGGTAGGGGCTCACTATTCATATGGTGAGGGGGCTCGACCAAAAGGCCCGTAGGGACTCGGCCGAGGTTACGAGGTCGAGGAGAGGAGTGTTAACGCTAACCATTCATATGGTTAGGCCCGGTAGGGACTTGACTAAAGGGCCGCCATCAACAACTCTCTTTTGGGGGAGGGGGTGAGGGTGAGCTTGCCGAACTCTCGACAACGGTGAGGTAACGAACTCTCGACACAAGGCCGCCATCAATCTCTCGCTCACCTTCCCTAAAAAGGTGAGGGTGAGGAACCGAACTCTCGACCCCTGGGCCGCCATCGATTTCTCGCTCGATCGGCAGGGGAGGGCCGCCATCGCCGCCATCGATTTATCTCTCTATTTCCTAAAAAATAGAGGTTACGAACGATGGCGGCTCCCGACCAAAGAAGGGACGAAGTCACTCACTATTCATATGGTGAGGCCCGGTAGGGACTCGGCCGAGGTTACGAGGTCAAGGGATTTCTCGCTCACCTCCCCAAAGAGGTGAGGGACGGAGTCACTCACTATTCATATGGTGAGGGGGAGGGGCCCCAAAAGCCGCCATCAACTTGAAGAACACAAGGCCGCCATCGGGCTCACTATTCATATGGTGAGGGTGAGCCTACAAGGGCAAGGGAAATGGCCATTGACGATGGATTTGAGGTCAGAGGGTAACAAGCGGCGCTTGGCGGCTTTGGAGGTCAAAAGTGGCTGTAAGCGCCTTGGAAAAGGCCAATGAGGAGGGGAGGGGTGAGGGGTACTGCTCAGATGATCAATTCCTGAGTTCCGAATTATCACTTTTGAATTGACCAGAGATTCACCAACAAATAGAATAAAAGAATAAGGTTATTTCTTTAGATGATGAGTACTTTACTTCTCTCTCTCTAACTTGATCTTGAACTTGATCTGCTAAGTTGGTTCTACCTACCCGTTTACTCTTACGGTGAGAAAGCAAAAGAAACCAACCTTCATTCCTTTCTTCATTGGGCTAGGCTCATTAGTATATGGGATTTTCTTTATTAGTACTTCTGATCGGTACTTCACGGTAGGATTATAAGACTTACATAACTCTTTTCTTTCTTTCTTTTTCTTTCAAAGTAAAAGTGTGAGTTACAGGGCCACAACGTTGATATGATAGTCGAGGGTGGATTCTAAATGGCGATAGAATGCGTTATAAGAGCCATGCCATTTAGACGGTTTTCGGCATTTGCTTAAGCCCCTTCAAACCTCTTCAACTCAGTTTCTGGTGAGAATTCATGGGCGTAAGGTGTCAGGTAAGATACCTGGTTGCACCCACATCTATGAGGACTAACCAATATAGATATTTGATCAAGCTTGATGCATATTTGCCTCGAGACAAAGCTTCAAGTGAAGTGATCGTTTTGACCAGCAACCTTAAGTTGTTACCAATTTTCATTTGAGTTAACGACGTTTACCTTCACTAATATGTTTAATAGTCTTCATAGTCGAGAGGAGTAGAGTAATGGCTCTTCCTTATTTACTAATTGATATTGACTTGTTGACTTGTCCTTTTTATCGTATTGATACACCTCTATAAACTGGTCTGTAAGACATATACTTGGGTAAGTCAGGATCTTAAGTAGACAGACTCTGGTAAGTGAAATTCTTAAAGTAAGGCACAGAATCAGGCAGGCCCAAGTAGGCAGGCTCTAGTAATAAGTAAGGATCTGAAAGCAGACTAAGGTTAGGCAGGCTCAGGTGAGGTAAACTCAGGTAAGGCGGTAGGCTCTCAGATGGGCTCAGGTGAGGTAAATTCAGGTGGGACAGGTGAGGCAAAGACCCTAGGGCGCATACTTGGGTGAAAAAGCTGAGGGCCGTAAGGCAGTATCTTTTCAGGCAGACTTCGGTAAGTCAGGAGACTCTAGGCAGCCTCAGGTAAGGAGGAGCCTAAGGCAGACTTAGGTGAGGTAAATGAAAGTGAGACAGGTGAGGCAAGGACCCTAGGCAGACTCAGATAAGGTAGACTCAGATAAGGTAGATTCAGGTAAGGCGGGCTCTGGTGAGGTTGAGGTATATTAAGATGGCTGGTACTGGACCTAATCACTGTCCTTCAAGGTAAGCAGTCATAAGTAGCGAATGGTAAGGATAACTCGCACCTACTCTTTACTGTAAAACATTTCTTCTTTATTATTATTGCATATCTATTCTTTAGTTATTCAAAATTAGTCGAGTGTGAAAAGGCAGCTCTTGGTCAGACAACTTCGATTCAGGTAAGTTCATCGGATCGGGATGAAGATCATCAACATCCATATTCTTTTATAGGTTATCTTACTACTTATTGGTCCGACCTCCAATAAACCATGTTATTCTGGTAAGCATTTCAATGTTAGAACGCTCTCTCCAGGTTCCATCAAATCTTCTAATATCCCTTTTTGCAACACTAATATATGTTGAAACTACAGCTGAACCTTGGAATATTAATTTGCATCCCCCAAATTCTGAAACGACCGTGGAATATTAATTGGCAATCCCCAAATTCTGAAACGAAGGTGGTCTTTCCCATCCCTCTGGAACCGCGACAACATCCTTAATTGGCTGGCCGATCGATTCCAACTGTTGCAACTATACTGAAGATCAGATCCATATTTTTTTAAGGTTATTCATAATATAATAAAATAATAGCAATATTAAACTTAAAATATTATTCATAATATAATAAAATAATAGCAATATTAAACTTAAAATGTTATTTATAATATAATAAAATAATAGTAATACTAATATGATGGAGATCCCATGAAATAGGAGCTAGGTTTAGGGTTTACATGCCTTCACATATTTTCCACTCTCCCTTCTAATATTTTGCTAGGACTTTGTTTTTAGCTTGAATCTCATCAAATTATGGCCTTCTCGTCTCAGGAAGAGAGTGTGGCCCCCATCCTCGTGTAATCTAGTCTCACGAGATGCTAAGTCTAGGAACAAGGTGGCGGCAACAACTCCTCATCAATCCTCCCACCCCCGTCGGAAAATTCATCACAAGGAGGTCGAAAATATGCCCCAATCCCGCACACTACATGGCACAAAAACACATCAAGCCATTGTGTTCCAATCATTCAAAACCCCAAATTTGAGGTCAAGTCACATAAAATCTTGGAGCACATAGAATTCATGCCACACCATGCTTTAATTTGAAAATTTATTGGTGCTTTCCCATCAAAACAAGATCTTGCAGCATTGATCAAGGCTAATTGGTAGCCAAAAGTACATGTATATTTGTAGACACAAGCCAAAGGTTTTCTTACGATGATCTTCACTAATTTAGAGGATTATTCAAGGGTATTTGAGAATGAAACTTATTTTCTTAACAATGTCAGTCTCTTTATCTCGTTCTCCATGCCTCATTTCACCCCACACACAGAAACATTTTTCTCTTAGCAAAGCAAGATTCACATAGCAAGATCCGAAAATGGAACCCTTAGCAGAGCAAGATCTGCTACAACACGATCAAAATTCATGCAAGGAATCCTTGCGGCAACAACACAATCCCATGCAAGACATTTCTACAAAGAAAAGGAAGAACCCACATAACACACTGGAAGACATAACTCGTACAGACCCTAAAATGCATGATGCAAAGACAATGTTGGAAGAAATAATAATACAGACAAGTTCTCACGTAAGCATAGCAGGCTTGGATTAAATGGAAGTAGAGGAGAAAACCCTCTTCGAGGTACTGGAGCAACTGCAATGCCAAGGACCCAATTACGTTTTCAAGGTGCAGATGCCTCTTCGCGAAGAATCATATCTCAAGATTCAATTCACCCTTTCTGAAAGAGTCTGAAATCTTACAACTTCTCATCAATGTTCTCATTCTTCCTATCTGGGTGACCACCTTAAACTAGTAAAATGAGACAAATGATGGGGGATGAAAACTACATATGAGGTAGTACAATAGGTAGGGAATCTTCTCGCCAAATTTTGTAAAATTACTTTGCTTTCAAGGCTGTTTCGCATCATCCCTCCTTCTTAATGAAAGTGATTTTGTGGAACATAAGGGGTCTCAATATCAAGGGAAAATAGAGACTTCTTAAAGACACAATTTTTTGGTTGCTCCTATATGGGTAATTTTGTACACCATACCAATTAAATATTTCAAAGAAATGTTTTTGTGGGAATTGAAAATATCATTGGAAATTATGCAAAAGCCTCATAAATAACCAAATCCAAGAGGTTCACTAATTATGTTAGTATATGCGTGTACATGAATGTATCATATGCACTATTAGAGTCCATACTTATCTTCCCCAATGATGAGGATATCATCCAACCCATTGATTATGAGCATATCCTCTTTTTTGTAGAAGGCTCCATGAATATGGCTAACTCTACAGGGATTTCCCCCTCACCAATCCCCCCAAGATGAAAGAGATAGTAATATAAGCACTAATCATAAAGGTTTCAAAAATCAGTGGGAAGTAGGAGGAATCTAAGCCCTAAAACACTAACCCCAAGGAGCCACTTCAGATGAAAAATAAATTTGAATCCCTAGTATAGTAAGATACACTATAACATGATGAAAATTCACACTGAGGAATCCTTGGGACCACAAACAAAGCCCCATCTATAAGGAAAAGGAAAACCCCATATAAGACAGTGAGAGGAATAATAGATATGGACATTGAAATGCATGATGCTGAGACAATGATGGAAAAAATCGCAATGGAGGCAAGTTCTAAGGTAAGCAAAGAATATTTGGATGAAATGGAAGTAGAGGAGAAAACCATCTTCAAGAGACTAAGGTTATTGCTTAAGCATGGAACCGTTTCAATTTTTGAGGTGAAAATGTCTCTTCTTGAACAATCGTATATGTACCACACCCCCTTACAAGAAATTAATCCTAAGGAGGTGGATACTAGGTTGATCGACTATTAGTGTGTGATTATAAAAATGAGGTCTAAATTTTTTTCGCTCTTCTCTATTCATATTTCAGGGTCAAAAGCTATGTTTTCCTATGGTTTCCATCTTTATTTTTTAAGGTTGCTTAATCAGGCCTCACTACACCCACATGGAACGCATTTGGTGCCATATCGCATATTAGCCTAGGGATTCTTCATTGACATAATTTCATTGGTTCCTAGGGAAATCCAACCCTATGACCTTGAGGGAGGTTCCATCACAGTTAGAGAAAGGGAGGTATCATCTCATGTGGGGGCACTTGAGCCTTTGTGTTTAGTATTTCTATTGAAATAGTCACTATAATACACCCCTTTCGCTAAGAAATTGTCAATATAGTGTATCCACTATTCCATGCAACTCCTTATGGTTGGATATTTTATCATCACTTCAAATAATGTCTTCAATATTTTGTTGCACCACCAAGCATGGATCCCTTGGTACATATCAATATCAAGATCCACTTGTAATGGCAGTTTTTCTAACATTGTTAGCATAGGTGCATTATAGATTTGTGCCTTGGGTTCATCAAAAGATCATTATTCATCTTCCCATTTATTATATGCATTTTCCTTGGTTAAGGAATTGAAACACAATGAGATGTCAAAGTAATGTGAGGGAGACTTGGAGTTGGTCATTGAGATAGGTTGGCATTGACAACTTACTTTATGAACCATATCATATCTAGGTTTATATACAATATGTAAAACCCTCTTCCCACATATACCCAAGTAACTAACCAATTGGGGTAAACATGCAACAAGAGGCTACTAATATGAGATTCAACCTCCTAGATGACCTTAATGAAGTGAAACATACATAAACTTGACAAACATACCTTACACAACATCAACAACATCTCTAGGAGGTAACCCAACCTCCCAGACCCCTGAAGCCTGAGGGATAATTTATTTTTAACCCATTTGAGCCTTATTCGTGAGAATATAATGGAAAGGGAGTGGCTAGGAGTCTATAGCCATGGGAATGCCAAGGAAATGTCACGATGAGGGCCCCAAAAATTCAGTTCTGTGTGCATGCCTCCAGGATTTGTGTTGCCTTTTTATCCCCAAAACCTAGGTCACTACCCAGAGCTTCATGAAACTTTAGGAGATGATAAATAACATTAATAAAAAGGTATGAAAGAAATCACATAATGAAGAACCCATATATACCCCTCTTGACCATGACATGCATTTCATTAACCATGTCACAAACATTGCATCTATAGGTATAAACAACATATTTAAACAAGGGGTTCTCTTACTTATTTGAGAATAACTAAGAAGCATTTCTCCCCTACATCATAAGATACAATACAATCTATTTTATCATAGATACATTGTAAAATAGAATACATGCTTATAACCAGCATAATAACAACATAAATATAATGGATAAAACAACAAATAAATCCATACATAAATCAATACATTTGCATATTGAATACCATAGGAATGATCTCTACATTATTGAATGTAAAAGAAAACCAAAGATGGGGCTTCCATGTTCCACCTAACCATAGATTGGTCGAGCCAAGTCTCACTTCATCCAATCACCCTCGTTCCATATTCCAAGCATGAACGAGGGATGTCATCAAACACATCAATCACAATCAATCCAAGGCTTCCATAGGCCAAATCACCTACCCCCCTAACTAGTGATTCCACTTATTGATCAGACATCACAACCATCACAGATTGGTCTCTATCAAAGCTTTTATAGAGCTCCAGAATGTTTATTCCAACTAGGGCTTCTAGCACTAGTAACTCAACCCCAACTGTTACAGGGATTCTAGAGAGTTTTTCCAACCAAGGCTTCCAGGACTAGTAACTCAACCCTAGATGTGCTTGGGCTCTGGAGCGTTTTTCCAACCAAGGGTCCAGGACTAGTAACTCAATGCACCGAGGGGTAGAGAGAGTTTTTCAAACCAAGGCTCTAGGACTAGTAACTCAACTCACAATCGTCCACCGGGCTCTAGAGAGTTTCTCCAACCAACACTCCAAGAACTAATAACTCAACCCACAATCATCCACCGGGCTCTAGAGAGTTTCTTGTAATATTCCTAAATTAGCAATAGCTAATTGGAATATTAATTCAAATCAATTTTTCCGCCTCTAGTTAATTATAAGAGATCGGGAGTAGATCGGGGCTCACGCGAGCGCGCGGAGACAAACACGCGGGCTGAGTTGGCAGCGTGGGGCCGAGAAGGGCTGTGCGGGAAAGAAGGAGTCTGGGGTTGAGAAGGAGGCCGCATATAAAAGGAGAGCGGGCTTCCTCATTTGGGATCATTATTGATGTTTATGAAATTGAAACTGGTCGCTAAGACTTGAGCACGCCGGCTGTTTAGCAGGTCTGCAGCACTGTTTAGTGCGCCGAGTGTCTCCGAGCGGAGATCTCAACCTCAACCCCGGGGGACTTTGAGTGCCTGCTCGGGTGAGGCAGTTCAATCATCATTTTGTCAGAGGATGAGGTTTGGAGCTTGTTACAGAGCAGCGTTCAGAAGTGACAGCGCAGTCTGTGTGGGAAGACCGCAGCCCATCTCGTGTGAGCACTGTATTGGTTCAATTCAGAGGTTTCAGGACTGGAGATTGAAGCAGAGACAACCCATAGCTAGTGAGGGCATTGGACCGGATTGTGATAACACCTTGGGAAGTTTGTTTCAGCCACAGCACGACAGCAGCTATACGGCAGTTCATTCCATCCGCTTGAACGCAGAACGATGCATCGTCGTTCCTCTGTTATTTCTGGAATACCTCTTGTTTTGCCGTAGGCAAGTTTCGGGTGCTATCACCTGCACATGTATTGTATTTCCTTATAAGTCCCCTACATAATAGAATGGCTTAGTGATTTCTCTGTTTAATGTCTATCTGTTGCGTAGGCCGTTTCTGTTATTTTATGTGTTGTCAAATATTTTATGTGCTGTTGTATGCTCCGCATCACGGGTTATTTTCCCTTGAAAACATACCATTGCTGTACCATTCCCGTGTTTTATAAATTCCCTTAAATTGGATCATTACAATGGTATCAGAGCATGGTTCTGGCTCAGCCTATGGACATCATCACAATGCCTACATTCTTACCTCCAGTGCTGAGTAAGGTAGAGAGGTAGCAGGATCATATACCCTTTGGAGATTATTGCCGAGAATGGCAGTCCAAAGGGGAAGACTTCAAAGCAGCTTTGCCCTTCAAAGATTACTGTTACCTCAGGACGGATGAAGGAGGAAGGTACAGTGAAAGGAACAGTAGGGTTCCTAGCATGCAGAAATCAGAGTTGCAGCATACCAGGGAAAGTTCTCCGTCACCCATGAAGGAGGGATCCACTAGTCCCTATGAATCTAAGCCCAAGCAGAAGGTGAGTTTATTCTCATCTCTTTTAAGATCTAGAGGAAACGCATGCATGGTTCAAGAGGTCAGGAAGATTGAAGAAAAAGAGGAGGGAGTACCATGCACTTCCTATTCTCATCAAGAAGAAGAGGTCACATCACCCCTTGCGGAGGTTTGTGAAAACGTTGTCCCACTCATGGAGGAACAACCACATGCATCCACAGTCGGGGCAGCCAACGCTTCCAAGGATGGGATTCTTGCAGCTCTACAAGAAGTTCCCCACGCAGATCAAGAGTAGCTTGGTTGCACTACGCTGTGCAACATGGATGAAGGGGAGGTCTCAAGGAGGGAGCTCACTAGAGATGCACTCCGACACACCATGGGGTGCAATTACTTTCTTCCCTTCTCACAAGAGCAAATAGAAGATGGAGGACATCTTCGGATGGATAACATCTCTCATGCTTGTGTTGGACATTCCCTGAGCCATACACATCATGATGGGAGGTTTTTTCCTACCACCTATTTAATTATTGATAGGGTCTCATTGATCCTCGAGAAGCTTACATGTCAAAGTCCCATGAAGTGCAAAGGAAATAATTTGACTTGGGAGGATGGTAGCCCTCATGGGAGGAGTACCAGGATGAAAAGAAGAAGGAGGCATCCACAAGTTATTGGGTGGATGTGGTTGATGAGCAAGGAGCTAGGAGGTTACTGGCAGATATATGATACCGGGCAGCAGGAGGCTTCGCTGTGCTGGTTACTCTTGAAGGATTTTGGCCATCACTTGCAGAACTATGATACCGGGCAGCAGGAGGCTTGGCTGTGCTGGTTACTCTTGAAGGATTTTGGCCATCACTTGCAGAACTATGATACCGGGCAGCAGGAGGCTTGGCTGCGTTGGTTTGGCCATCACTTGGAAAACACTCTTCCTAAGGGTAGGAGGGTGGAGAAAACATGGCTGTATACTTGCATCATTGAGCAGCATAGAGTATGGATGCATGGTGTTGATGTGTTACTCATATCATTCATTATGTCTTCATCACATGAGTTGTATGATGGAAGTATGGGGAGGCAACAAAATGTCTTGTTGCTTTGCTTATTTCTGGGAGAGCAAGGGCAAAGTTTCTCTCACACTTTACATGATGTTGCAGGAAGAGGAGATGGCATTATCTCTTCGGTCTTTGATGATTTGGGAGCTCTTCTATCTTGGGGAGTATTCCATATTTGTTGCAGCATTATCGGAGGAGTCTTTGACAAGGAGCATGTCAAAGAACAGAGCTTTGTATTGACAGGAGCTTATTTATATGAGCTCACAGCGCTGTCATTTGGGAGCAGAACCTTATGGATGAAGTGTGTGCAGCAGAGATATGGTGGATCTATAACCCATAGGTCCCAGGATCACTTCATATTTGCACCTAATGAACAAAGAGGAGGTAATGATGGTAGAGACATCTATGGCATATCCTTCTTGACTTGGATTTCCAAGCATAAGGAGGATTATCTTTTTGCAGCACCTGGTTCAGTCTTCTTCATAGTATGCCAACACACTATGAAGGACTCATGTATGGACCCATGTACCATCTTGCTTCTAGCGTATGGTGAGGAATTTGTTTTTACATTCATTGATTTGCACACTCTTGCCATTCCTATGCAGTACTTTGCTTCACAAGGGGGCAAGCTTGTTATATTGCTCCATGAGTTTTATTGGGCCATTCTACATGATGGAGGCAGCTATCTCTTTTGTGGCCTTGGGCAGATGTTTTATCACCACATGTATGTTCAGTGGTTGCACTATAGCATGTATCATATAAAGACATGCATGATTAACGTTTTGCCATGTATTCTTATCAAGCAGCAACCTGTAAAACTGAGTTGTACTTGTTTGGGAAGCTGTTGGTACCTTCTTGCACCACATGAAACCTTCAACATTCTTTTCATATTGCTGCTGATCATGTCTCCATTTGCCGTTGTAGATCAGATTTGTATGGGAGGCTTGATTATGAGAGAGACACATGAGCTGGATGTGTCTTTGAGTGGGAAAAATTCTCACATTATCTGCACTACATGTTCTAATGGGAGCATGGGAGGAGGCATGGCCACCACCACTACATATGCGTTCTCTTTTGAAGTGGGCCATGAGATTGATAGTCATCCATTGAACAACCATGGGCAAGTGATTGGTCTTATGTTGTTTTCACATTCAGCCATTTACTATCCATTAGTAGATGTGATGGATCTCGTACATTGCTTGCCATGTAATTTTCTGAAGTTGCAGTGGATGAGACTGCATTGTATCATTGTGAGAGATTTTTTGCATCATGTATCATCATGTAAAACCTTCAGCAAACATCTCATCAGGATGTTCCATGAGGACCATGTCCTAGTCTGCATGGATGGTTTGTTTTGGGCCAGCTTGTTCTTCATTGATGGAGGGACCCTCTTTGGAGGATTTTTCTTCACTTTGCCATTGGAGGGCAATGATTTTGCAACCCAGGATCAGCATACACTCTACACTTATCATGAGTGGAGAGAAAGACTGCATGGGGTAAGCTATGATGCTTGCCAAGGTCAGATTTTCAGCCCACCTTCGTTACCGAAGCTTGAGGTGGGGGGCAGACCCAGTGGAGATATGGCAGAGGTAGAACAGGAGGGCATTCATTCTGTATGCCAGGGTGAGGACTCTTTTTCATATGAGTCCACAAGATCAATTGAGGATGCTCTTGGGGAGCAAGGGCAGTCATGCAGAGATGGTGACAATAGACTGGAGCTGCATTTCGGTGTCCAGGGTGAGCAGTCACGGGACTCTACGGGAGATACTCTGGATGAAGAGACACTTGTGGCGATCCATCCAAGGTTGTATATGTTGGGGCCTGAGTCAGTAGAGGGGGATGCAATGCACTTCATGCATGATAGTCCTTCGGGGGAGAGCCAGATGGAGACTCACATAGAGTCTGTGATGGATATGCGGCTGACCGCGGGGTCAGCCATCGAGGGGGAACAGTCAGATGCACTGCCATCGAGTAGGGTGACGACAGTTGCGGATCCATATCTTCTGGAGGTGTTGCACGCTGATGGGATTTCTCTGCAGGAGACGAATAGACAGCGGGGGTATGACATTCCTGATCAGGAGTGTGAAGAGCTGTTGGATATGTTGGAGCATCTATCTATGGATCGACACAGGGATGAGGTGCATATAGATGTACTCACAGTCAGCAGAGCCGCAGTGCTTTCAGTGAGTAGCATTCTCCAGGAGTACATCGATAGGGCTTGCAGCATATCTCACCCACTTTGGCCCATTATAGAGAGGGGGGCTTTCCTCTATAGGCAGCTTCCAATGGCAGAAAGGGCAGGGCAGTGGGAGTCGACTACGGGTTGGCAGCAACACTCTAGGCATATTCTATATACAGTTGTTGCTACACCGGATTCTTCTTCCAAGATGGACGGGCGGGAGATCATGAGTAGGCGCCCTCTGAGCACAAGCGGAGCAGGGGCCCCTAGACATAATAGATGTTACAGATTCCAGTGGCAGGAGGGCACCAGTTGTCGTTACTTCAGGACTCCTTCTCGATCTCAGGAGAGCAGGGTCAGCAGGGGATTGAGTCGGGACTTGGACAGAAGAGAGGTGATGAGTTGGTATCCAATTGGTGGGGCCGCATATGCAGTTACAGGTACATCACAGCAGGAGCCCGGGAGCATTGATGCTTGTTGGTGGTCTTCACCTCTGAGAGCATCAACCATAGCCAGAGACAGTGCGCAGCCTGAGTCGTGGGACTTGAGCGATGATTGGCCATGGTGGCAATGGGATCCGAGAGGATTGTTGGTTGGCCGGTACCACAAGAGATCGGATCGGGATCCTGGCATTGAGCGATCCCTTCATACCGGGGTGATCAGAGGTCAGAAAAGATTCAGTGGCACATCTGGGACCCTGGCACATTTTGCAGTATCGGTGGACAGACGTTCAGGCAGTTGCTTGAGGGCAAGCAACATTTTGCCGGGGGAGACTGTAATATTCCCAAATTAGCAATAGCTAATTGGAATATTAATTCAAATCAATTTTGCCGCCTCTAGTTAATTATAAGAGATTGGGAGTAGATCGGGGCTCACGCGAGCGCGCGGAGACAAACACGCGGGTTGAGTTGGCAGCGTGGGGCTGAGAAGGGCTGCGCAGGAAAGAAGGAGTTTGGGGTTGAGAAGGAGGCCGCATATAAAAGGAGAGCGGGCTTCCTCATTTGGGATCATTATTGATGTTTATGAAATTGAAACTGGTCGCTAAGACTTGAGCACGCCGGATGTTTAGCAGGTCTGCAACACTGTTTAGTGCACCGAGTGTCTCTGAGCGGAGATCTCAACCTCAGCCCTGGGGGACTTCGAGTCCCTACTCGGGTGAGGCAGTTCTATCATCGTTTTGTCAGAGGATCAGGTTTGGAGCTTGTTACAGAGCAGCGTTCAGAAGTGACAGCGCAGTCTGTGTGGGAAGACCGCAACCCATCTCGTGTGAGCACTGTATTGGTTCAATTCAGAGGTTTCGGGACTGGAGATTGAAGCAGAGACAACCCGTAGCTAGTGAGGGCATTGGACCGGATTGTGATAACACCTTGGGAAGTTTGTTTCAGCCGCAGCACGACAGCAGCTATACGACAGTTCATTCCAGCCGCTTGAACGCAGAACGATGCATCGTCGTTCCTCTGTTATTTCTGGAATACCTCTTGTTTTGCTGTGGGCAAGTTTCGGGTGCTATCACCTGCACATGTATTGTATTTCCTTATAAGTCCCCGACATAATATAATGGCTTAGTGATTTCTTTGTTTAATGTCTATCTGTTGCGTAGGCCGTTTCTGTTATTTTATGTGCTGTCGAATATTTTATGTGCTGTTGTATGCTCCGCATCACGGGTTATTTTCCCTTGAAAACATACCATTGCTGTACCATTCCCGTGTTTTATAAATTCCCTTAAATTGGAACATTACATTTCTCCAACCAAGGCTCCAAGAACTAATAACTCAACCCATAGCTAAAGGAATCATGAGAACCAACCAAAAAACAATCAATCGAAATAAACCCACAATGCCATGGTTATCGAGGAAATGACAAGGCTAGGAAAATTGTATCCAAGATGGTGCTAACATCCTTTGATGGGGTTTCAAGTCCTCAGGTAGATTTACTATTGAAGATTCTTAAAATCACATGGGAGATTTGGAAAGCTTCCTTGAAGAGGAGATATGGAATTACATTTGGAAATAAGTTCTATGGCCCAAGGTATTCTCCTTCCTTCAGATTTTGTCTAGGAAACACACTCTAACATGGGAAAAAATTAGAAACAATGAATTTGAAGGAACATCCTCATGTTATCTGTGATATCAACAAGAAGAAATAGAAAATAACATTTTTAATGAGTGCCCCTTTTTGGGCTCAATGATTGACCAACTTCCCTAGCTAAGTCTTAGATTCTGGAGGCCCTCTCCACATTCCCCCCCCATAATAATTTGGAAATATTCTCATCCACCTCATCACTCCACTCAATCCTTTTGGTCCTCTCCTCCTTCGGGCTTCCTTAAATTTAACTTTGATGGTGCCTCAAAGGGAAATGTAGGAAATGAAGGTTTTGGAGGAGTCTTCCACAATCATATTGGCCTTCCAACATACATTGTAATAGGATATTTTAGCCCTAGTATGAACAATGATATATCGATTTCTTCCCTAGAATAAGGTCTACTAACTACTTTGACAAAACACATCCATAGAATGATCGTTGAGGGTGATTCAAAATTTGTCATAAATATTTTCAAGAAACTTCTAAATGGATCCAACCCAAAAAAAATCTCTCACATTTGGTGTCTAGAATCCCTCATCTCTAGAATAAATAAAATTATGCTAGGTATCTTAGCCATCAATCCTATGCATGTAAAAAGAGAACGAAACAAATTTAATGACCTGTTAAATAAAATAGGTTGAGAGAACTCACCATTAAAAATTTCCTCACACATGGAAAATTTTTCAAAATATATATGGGTTAAGGAATGAAATTATTTAGCAAGCAATGATTGGAAAATTATGACGGAAAAAAAATCCTCCCAATCTTCCCACCAATTGAGGTGTCTTGGGATTTAAAAGGTTGAAAGTGTAATGCTATACTTTTTTTCTTTTGGATATTAGTTGGTAGCATGTTGCATTCGTGATTATGAACAAAAATGAAGACCTTGGTTCCCATCATGATGTCTTATATAGCCTTATCTATCAGGATTTTTGTATGTTCATCGGTCTCACAGTTAGTCTAGTAGTTTATGATACTTTTTCTGGAGATAAAATAATTTTCTTCCACCATTTTTTTATACATTAAAATAACTCCTCATCAACTCATAGGAGAATTCCATATTTTTTACTTAATTCACCCCTGCTTCAGAACTTTTCCGCTATATGACACCCTACAATACCTACATAGAGTATGTTAACGCTGGAATCTAACTAGTAATCTATATTACCCTAGAAATGAACACTTTGTTTATTCGTAAGGACTGTGTTATTTGACTTTCATGTAGCCAAGAAAAAATATAAAGATATCACTCGTTTTGGTTCCATTTTTCACTCAAGTGGACTCTAAAAAGGTGGAAAAATACAACCTCAAGATCATTAATTGATGTTTCCTTTCCTAGCTAAGCAAACTAAAGTAGAAGAAATCTAAAAAACAAAGGAAACATCTTACACCTAAATGGATTTCACCCAAAGCGAACTGAAGGAGAAATTGGTAAAGCTATGAACCTCCCATTACCTATATATTGGAGGCTAGGCCATTGAGATTGGTATTAGAATTCATGTAATCTTATGGGTTGAATGTGCTAGAAATATGTCAATCAAAAGAGTCTACTTGATGAAAAATCCCTTTTAGACTTCACAACATTTTGTGTAGGAACCCTTATGGAAATAAGGCTTTGCTACCATATTTTCTTAAAGATATTCCTTAGCTACAATGGTCAGCACAAGAGAGTAATGCACTGGTATTATTGTGTTAGGTCCCTATATTACTATTATAGTCCCTTATTGTTGTTATTGTAACCCCCTTATTGTTATTATTGTACCCCTGTAATCCCCATATTGTTATTATTGTGCCCTTAAATTATTATTTTTAGGTCGGCTAGGATAACATTGTGGCCCCATGGCCTCCTATATATAGAAAGAACGTTTTATAATTTGTATCATCCAAGAATTTTTCATTCATATAATGTATTGGAGGTTTCCCCCTCAAAGTGGCTTATTTCTAAGGTGTTGATATCCTTTTTCTTCTATTTTTGGAGCTGGTTTTCGAACATTTGGTATGGAGGTTTGGATTCTAGGGTTTCGTTGCTCCAAACAGGTCATCGTGGAATTTTCACTATAAATTTTTTTCTACAAAGGTTTAGAAGATGAAATATTTAGAGTGTGAAGCTGAAATCTTGAGTAACATCATCGCAAAATTTCAGAGCTTGGTTCGGAATATTTTCGGAGATATGATCTGTGGAAGTTAGGTCTTTTTGCAGGCTCCTAATTTTTACTTAAAAAGGTCATCGTGGAATTTTCCCTATAAATTTTTGTCCATGAAGGTTCAGAATCTGAAATTGCTAGAGAGAGAAAATAAAATCCTGAGGACCATCGTCGCAAAATTTTAGAGCTTTTTTCGCAATATTTTTTGAGATATGATCTGTGGAAGTTAGGTATTTTGCAGGCTCCTGAATTTCATCTCAAAGAGGTGATCGTGGGAAAATCTTCATAACTCTCTCTCTGAGCATCGGATTGAAATTCTATAAGAAGTGACTAGAAGTAAATGGACTTTATTTTCCTATCTATAAATTTCAGAGCCAAAGGAGAAAACAGTGACACGTAGCAAGTCGTACGAGTTCACTCTACTGAACCAATACATAATTAGGTCATTGTGGGAGATTGGAAATAACTTTGCCTTGAAGAATCCAAATCAAGTTAGACCTATGGAAATTGAAAGAATATTTAGGGGGCTACGTCAGGGCCAAATTTCAGATATTGAAGATCCGAAATCATAGAGATAATTCAGTTTCAATATCGAGCTCCCAAAAATCAAGAAAAAGGTGTGTATTTTTTTTTGAAATTGCATAGGTTTTGTTTTAAAAATTAGTTTTAAGTGATACCAAAGGCCTATTGAGCATAGATATCAGTATTGGGTTCTAAAATGTCTCCTAAAAAGAATTCAACACCCATTAAGCCCTCAGAGTACTCTACTATGACTCATGAAGATGAAGAATTGCAACATGATCTATCAAAATTACAAGAGCAAGTGCACCAAAATTCGCTCTCGCAAAGAGCAACAAAAAATGAAATGGATGTTTTGAAGAAAAGCATAGAAGCTAATATAGATGGTTTGAAGAAAGGCATGAAAGCTACGACGGATGGTTTTAAGAATGGTATGGAAGAAAAAATGGAAGGTTTGAAGGAAGGTTTGTCAAAGTTGATACAAGAAATGATTCCTAATGGCGAAAAGATAGTAGATGAAAATCATGATGAGAACAAAATAAATGTTAATCGTGATTTCATAAAATCTAATGCTGGATTAAAGAACCACCATATTCCAAAGATGGATATGAGGAAGTTTGATGGCAAGGATCCTGTAAATGGATACTACAGATGGAGAAATATTTTGATCTCAATAATGTGCAAAACACACAAAAGATACGCATTGCAACTTTACATTTAGAACAAAATACGTTTGTATGGTATCGATGGCTTTGCTCCAGTAAAAAAATTGTCACTTGGGAAATTTTTATGGAGGAAATGATAGCACATTATGAGGATACAAAAAGAAACACCTTCTTTAGCCAATTGACAAATCTCAAACAAAAGGGTTTAGTGGTAGAGGACATTGAGGACTTCCAAAAAATGAATATAAGGGTAATTGATATTCCAGAGGAACACATAATTGATATCTTCATAAGTACTTTGAAGGATAACATCCAACATGAAGTTCGCGTTTTGGAACTTGATTCACTGGAGAAGGCATTCAGGCTCGCAAGAAAAATTGAATGTAAAATTATAGCGAAAAGGAAGCCTACCACTCACTTCTATAAAGATGGAAGTGTTTCTACTCCTAGATTTCCACAACCTACAAGGTTGACACCAAAAAAATTGGAAGAAAAAGAGAAAAAGGGCTTTGCTACAGTTGTGATAGAAAATACACTAAAGGTCACAAGTGTGCTGAGAAGAAATTTTTTTACATAGATTGTGAAGAGGAAGAAGAAAATGAACAGGAAGAGGATATACACCAGGCACTAGCCCTAGAAGAGGAAGAAATGAGTCCGACCATATCCTGTAATGCGTAGGAAAGAATTACCGCTCCTCGAACTCTCAAGATAGAAGGACATATCAAGAATAACAAGGTAATAATGTTGATTGATTCAGGTAGCACCCATAATTTTATTCATTGTAAGGTAGCCAAGGAATTCAATTGTTTCCTATACCCAGCACCAGAATGTCAAGTGATGGTTGCAAATGGAGGAACTATAAATTGCTCTAGAAAATGCAATAATATCAAGCTAACCATGGGGGAATATGTATTTAATAGTCCAATTCTTTCCATTCCTATGGGAGGTGTTGATGTTTTACTAGGAGTACAATGGTTACAATCTTTGGGGACAGTAGCTTTTAATTTTCAAGAAATTTTCTTGAAATTTTTTTTAGAAGGAAAGGAAGTCGAATTACGGGGTATTTTAGGGAAGTCGGGAAATCTAATAATCTCTAATGTCATGAAAAATCTTCTAAAGAAATAACAACGAGGTGTAATTGCACAATTATGCTCACTAGAAGTTCCAACATCAAAATCATCTATTTCTACAGATCTGCAAAAAGTATTGGAAAATCATTCCAAGGTGTTTGAAACTCCCAAAGGGCTCCCACCTATTTGTGATCATGATCATGCTATTCATTTGATTCCAGGAAGTGTTACTCCAAATATCAGGCCTTATATATATCCTTATGTCCAAAAGAGCGAAATTGAACGTATGATTACAAAAATGTTAGAGGCGGGTTAATTCAAGATAGTCAAAGTTCTTTCTTTGCTCCTGTAGTATTGGTACACAAGAAGGATGGATCATGGCGCATGTGTCTAGATTATAGGGAGCTCAATAAGCTCACCATTAAAAAATAAATTTCCCATTCCTATGATTGATGAATTATTGGATGAATTACATGGAGCAATTTATTTTACCAAGTTGGATCTTCGTTCAGGATATCATCAAATTAGAATGAAGACTGAAGATATTCCGAAAACAACATTTTGAACTCATGAGGGTCATTATGAATTTTTGGTCATGCTTTTTGGCCTTACCAATGCACCTTCTACATTTCAAGGGTTGATGAATTCCATTTTCAAACCCTTCCTTAGAAAATTTGTGCTAGTATTTTTTGATGATATATTAATCTACAACAGGTCTTGGAAGGATCATGTTCAACATGTTGACAGGGTGCTCAAACTATTGTAGGAGAAAAAATTATATGCAAAAAAATTCAAATGTTTCTTTGGAGTAAAAGAGGTAGAATAGCTAGGTGATATTGTATCTCATGAGGGTGTTAAGGTAGACCCTAACAAAATTAAAGCCATTAAGGAATGGAAAGTCCCCAGAACCATAAATCAATTGCAAGGATTTCTTGAGTTAATAGGGTATTATCGCAAGTTTGTTAAGAATTATGGGAGAATAGCAGCACCTCTAACAGCATTATTGAAGAAAGATGCATTTTCATGGACTCCCGAAGCAACTAAGGCCTTTGAACATCTTAAAGGGGCAATGTGCCTAGCACCAGTCTTAGCTATGCCAGACTTCACAAAAACCTTTATTGTGGAATGTGATGCCTCAGGAAATGGAATTGGTGTTGTTTTAAAGCAAGAAGGAAGACCCATTACTTTTGAAAGTCGTCTAATCAAAGGAAAGTATTTACAGAAACCTATTTATGAGAAGGAAATGTTATCAATACTGCATGCACTAAAGAAATGGCGAACTTACCTAATGGGAAGAAACCTCAAGGTAAAAACTGATCATGATAGGCTTAAACACTTTTTGGAAAAAAGACTATGTTCAGAAGAGCAGCAAAAATGGGTCACAAAGATGGTGGGTTATGATTTTGAAATAATATACAAAAAAAGGAAGCTAAATGTTGTTGCCGATGCACTCTTAAGAAAGAATGAAGAGGTGGAAGCGTTTCTTTGTGCCATTTATATTATCCAACCAGATTCGATAACCGAAGCAAGAGATGAATGGAAGAAGGACAAAGAAGTGTGGACACTCATTCCAAAGTTGCAGCAAGATCATATTAAATCTAATACATTTAGTTGGAAAAATGATTCCTTATGGTACAAAGATCGCTTATACCTTTGTAAGAATTCCCAACTAAAATAAAAGATTCTTTTGGAATTGCACACTTCTCCTTTAGGAGGACACTCAGGATTTTTTTAAAATTACCATAGGGTGAAGAAAGAATTTTTTTGGGATGGCCTTAAATTTGATATTCAAAAGTTTGTGGCAGAATGTTTGGTTTTCCAGCAGAATAAAGTTGAGACAATTAAGACCCCGGGTCTTCTACAACCTTTATCCATTCCAAGTCAACGTTGGGAGGAGATTTCAATGGATTTTATCAAAGGTTTACCTAAGTCCGAAGGAAAGAGTGTCATCATGGTGGTAGTTGATAGACTTACCAAGTATGCACACTTTTGTGCATTATCTCATCCATTTAAAGCAAGTACAGTTGCTACTACATTTATGGACACAATTCAAAAGCTACATGGGAACCCAAGGGTTATTGTGAGCGAAAAAGATCCCATTTTTACTGGAAATTTTTGGATGGAGTTATTTTCTTGTTTGGGTACTCAATTAGCTCATAGCTCATCTTATCATCCTCAATCTTATGGTCAAACTGAGATAGTAAATAAATGTTTGGAATGATATCTTTTTTGTTTTGTATCTGATAGAAAAACACAATGGGTCAAGTGGTTACCTCTCGGTGAATGGTGGTATAACACGTCCTTCCATACTGCAGCAAAAATGACCCCATTTATGGAACTTTATGGATATCACCCACCATCCATCACATCATCTTTAAGAGAAAATTTGAAGGTTAAAGAAGTGGAAGATCACATCGAACATCAACAAGAAGTTATCCAACTCTTAAAGGATAACTTGAATTTGGCACAAAATCGAATGAAACAACAGGCTGATCAACATCGCAGCGACAGAAGTTTTGATGTAGGATACTAGGTATTTTTACAGCTAAAACATACAAACAAATGTCCCTCAAACAAGCTAAGAAGGATAATAAATTATTGCCAAAGTAATATGGTCCTTACAAGGTGTTGCAAAAGATTGGTACTATGGCATACAAATTGGAGATTCTTGCTTCTTCACGAGTGCATCCAGTTTTCCATGTTTCATGCTTAAAGAAGGTTATAGGTGAAAATATTCTAGTTCAAACAGTATTGCCATAACTTGATGAGGAAGGGAAAATCATATTGGAACTTGAAGCAGTCACGGAAACAAGAACTTGACAGCTATGGAATCAATCAATTTCAGAGTATCTCATCAAGTGGAAGAACTTACCCACTGAAGATTCTACATGGGAGGATGAGAATTTTATACAGAAGCACCCAAAGCTACTCAAGTGTTTAGGACAACACTTTTTTGAAGGAGAGGGGCATGTTAGGTCCCTACATTACTAGTATAGTCCCTTATTATTGTTAGTGTAACCCCCTTATTGTTATTATTGTACCCCTGTAACCCCCATATTGTTATTATTGTGCCCTTAAATTATTATTGTTAGGTCAGATAGGATTACATTGTGGCCCCATGAACTCAGATATATAGAAAGGAGGTTTTTTAATTTGTATCATCCAAGAATTGTTCATTCATGTAATGTATTGGAGGTTTCCCCCTTGAAGTGGGTTATTTCTAAGGCGTTGATATCTCTTTTCTTCTATTTTTGGAGCTAGTTTCCCAAATATTGAGCAAACAAGTGAATACACATTATGGGATGTTCAGTTGCAGAATATATCAAGGTTCTTCTACCAAAAGGGAGATAAAAGTGAGCCTTCAAAAGAAGAGTAATGGTATCGATCTAGTAAAGACACACAAGAATATACATACGAATCAATGATTAGACAACTAGTGAAGTAGTTCACATAGCAGCAACAATTGTTAAAACACATAGAACACACATTCAACAAGATAAGTACCAAAGCCACCATAATAGTTCAATTTCCTTAGTAAAAATGAAAAAAAAATACATCGCAAACATTCAAATAATAGTATTATAATATTTACGACATAAACATGAAAGTATGATGGCTCAACAATCTTTGAAATTAAGCAAAAATTCCAACATAAATTAGTATAATGAACAACAGGTATATCCAAAAGGGGAACATTAGAGAAACCACTGTCTCCTCCAAACAAATTTTTTTCCTCTCTAATGATTGGCAAGAGGATCTAAGGTGAAAATTCCTTTGCATTACCTATGGGGTTGTATATATAAAAAATGGGGTGACCATTCACCTGCATTGTGACTTTTGGACTTCCCTCAGGACTGTTTGACTTCCTTATGAATCTTTGACTCCTTCATGAATTTTCAGTTTCTATGGATCACTCTAGGATGTCCAATTTACATTACATTTCTCTAATATTTAATTTACATAATTCACAAATGATATGGAAAATTATGACTTCTAACATGACCAGACATGCCACGAAATACATGGAATACATGATGAAATAGAAATAACAAGCCATTATTTCTTCAATGTGATCTTGATTTCCAGCTATTGTCACCATCTGGTGTCCCTTTATCTTTACTGATTGATCAACATGTCTTTCTAGCTAAAAACGTGACTTCTAGTAGGGTATCCTTCTTCATCTCCTTCATCATGATCATATCATAACATGAAATAATACCTACAAGTGAGATCCACTAATAACAAGATCAAATCAGTCCGATAAACCTGTAGTATAACATGCTTCATGGCAACCACCAACTAAGCTAGAACTTGGTGACATGCTGGGAGATAGGTTCAAGGATTACACAGTTGCACAACTAAGGAGGTCAAGGGCCATGAATAAGCCTTGAGATTGTGAAGTGTGTAGTTCAGGCAGGTAAGGGTTAGACTACTACACAATTGAGTGGATCAAGGGGTAACAAAGAAATCTTGAGGATTGAGGTTTTCCACTATGCAGTTATAGAGGGACATAGGACAGTGGATTACGCGGTTTCACAATTCAAGAGGTAGATGTTGAGGATTTTTTCTTGAGACTGTGAAATGCATAGAAGAGGATGATTGGAGGCATGGGATATGTAGTTCTATAGCTCAAGGGTCAAGGATGAGAACTAAGACAGTATAGTGTGCGATTATGGAAGGCAGTGACGCTGCATTAAACAATGCCAAGAGGAAATTTATGAGCTTGAGGGTTGAGACTGTGCAATGCATAGTGCATGAAGGTTGAGTGAGGTGAAGTTTCTCGAGAAGGAACTTTTCTAGATTTGGCTAAGTATTGGATCAGTAAGGACCAATTGAACAAGGAAAAAAATTGAGCATGATCACAACTTAGAACAGTTGAAGACACAAAATTGATCACTCGAAACACATGAACAACACACTTCCGTCAATGGGACAAAATTGTGACAACTTTCTCCAAGTGTGACACTAAAGGTACACTTTGTGACAACAATGTCAACACTTTTTCGACAATGCTTGAAACTTTTGTAATGAGTGTGATACATGTCTCCATGATAATAATGACTCATTAGTTCCAAGGTTACCCCTTGAATCAAACCAAAATACATATGTGTGATGTGCCATGCTTGTCATTCTAAAAGATGAAACTTATCATAGTAAGAGGAAAGTCCACACAACACTTGCAAAATGAGAAAAAAAATTGAAAGTGATGCATGCCAAAAATAATAAATCATGAAAAAAACACTTATTAAAGTGAAAAAATGAAAAATCACTAGTTGTAAATGTGAAAGTGACACCTGCGAAAGAAAAGGTGCACAAAGCAACAATAGGAAAAATTCACCGAAATAAAAGATCAATCATGACCAAAAGTGAGAGATTGTGGATGAGAGTTCACGCTCACTATAAAAATTGGTTGAACATTGCACATGCATTGTCCAAATGGATTTTTTTCTATTCCTGTTCAAGATTGCATAAAACAGTGTGCTCGCAAACTTGTTTCAGATTGAGCATGTATGAATAGGTGACTATGACACTTAAAATTTGAGAAAAACACTAGAATACTTAACAAATAATCGATCGACCATAATGTGACTATGGAACAAATGACTTATCATAATATTTAATGGTATTATTTTTCTTGCTAGTGTTTCAGATTGTTGAATTTATATCTTGTGAATATCACATTTTCCCATATTTTGTGCAGGATTTTTCCTTGGAGTTGGTTGAGGATCCTTTCTCAACAACACTAACTGTTACAACTGATCTTGTTAATTTTTGAAACTAGGGTAGAATTTTAACTTGGATAAATTAGATGGAATGATGATTTCATTATGTTCCTCTTTTCGAGAGGACCAAAATCAACCTAAATGTTACATCTTTTCGATAAGAAGTTGGATTTTTAATTTATGAACCCCTCATATTTACATTGGATTAGGTTGGCCCTATACACATGCACAAAAGTTCAGGTCAACCTCAACATCAATTGGAACCTCATGGAAACCTATAAATAGAAGAGACCTCAAGATCATTTGGACACACATTTTCATCAAGCATTGTTTTCTCTTCCATTATCTTGGTTCACACAGGTCTGATGGAGGAAGTTCACACAAGGGTCTGAAACTATAGGTTTGAGGCTCATATGTATCTAGGGTTTCTGCTTTCGGGTCAGACACATGTCACTGGCAATTGTTTACCATAATTTTAGGCACATAGTCTGCCCCAGTGTGATTGGGAGGCTAAAGTCGTATGCACAGTGACCTTAAGGGAGAAACTTGGGTTTGAAGGAAGATCTAGAAGAACTTTACCCCAGTCGCATGCTTGTAGTGTTCCTCGGTGTGACTAGGAAGGAAGATACACACACACAGACACTTGAAGGGTGCAACGAAGGGTTTGATGCAGATTTGGGTCAATTTATTGTTAGTATGTTGCTTACATTTCTCCTAGGAGAAACTAACTCTTTGCATACAGTGTCTCAGGGAAAGATCGATAATTTACAGTCGCTCACAGAATATCTATATGAGTGCGACTAAGGTTCTGAGCTAGGATTTTATAGTAGACTGCATTTCACTACAATTGTCTAATGGATGGATGGTTTGTCTCAATTGAACAATAATTCTAGAATTTTTTCTTTATATTTTATTACGTAAATCTCCCTTATTGATCTATATTTTAACAAGTGAATACACATTGTGGGATGTTTAGTTGTAGAATATATCAAGGTTCTTCTACCAAAAGGGAGATAAAAGTGAGCCTTCAAAAGAAGAGTAATAATATTGATCTAGTAAAGACACACAAGAATATACATACAAATAAATGATTGGACAACTAGTGAAGTAGTTAACATAGCAGCAACAATTGTTAAAACACATAGAACACACATTCAACAAGATAAGTACCAAAGCCACCATAATAGTTCAATTTCCTTAGTAAAAATGAAAACAAAATATATCGCAAATATTCAAATAATAGTATTATAATATTTACGACATAAACATGAAAGTGTGATGGCTCAAAAATCTTTGAAATTAAGCAAAAATTTGGACAAAAATTAGTACAATGAACAATAGGTAAATCCAATAGGGGAGAGTTAGATAAACCACTGTTTCCTCCAAAGAAATTTTTTTCCTCTCTAATGATTGGCTGGAGGATCTAAGGTGAAAAGTCCTTTGAATCACCTATGGGGTTGTATATATAAAAAATGGGATGACCATTCACCTCCATTGTGACTCTTGGACTTCCCTCATGACTGTTTGACTTCTCTATGACTCTTTGACTCCTTCATGAATTTTCAGATTCTATGGATCACTCTAGGATGTCCATTTTACATTACATTTCTCTAATATTTAATTTACATAATTCACAAATGATATGTAAAATTATGAATTCTAACATGACAATACATGCCACTGAATACATGGAATACATGATGAAATGGAAATAACAAGCCATTACTTCTTCAATGTGATCTTGATTTCCAACTATTGTCATAATCTGGTGTCGCTTTATCTTTACTGATTGATCCAAATGTCTTTGTAGCTACAAACGTGACTTCTAGTAGGGCATCCTTATTCATCTCCTTCATCATCATCATATCATAACATGAAAGAATACCTACAAGTGAAATCCACTAATAACAAGATGAAATCAGCCCGATAAACTCGTAGTATGACATGCTTCATGCAAACCACCGATTAAGCTAGAACTTGGTGACATGCTGGGAGATAGGTTCAAGGATATCACAGTTACACAACTAAGGAGGTCAAGAGTCATGAATATTCCTTGAGATTGTGAAGTGTGTAGTTCAGGTAGGCAAGGGCTAGAATACCATGCAATTGAGGGGATCAAGGGGTAATAAAGAAATATTGAGGATTGAGGTTTTCCGCTACGCATTTATAGAGGGACATAGGACAATGGATTACGCAGTTGTGCAATTCAAGAGGTAAATGTTGAGGCTATTTTCTTGAGACTGTGAAATGCATAGAAGAGGACGATTGGAGGCATGGGCTACGTAGTTCTGTAGCTCAAGGGTCAAGTATGGGAACTGAGACTGTATAGTGTTCGATTATGGAAGGCAGTGACTGTGCATTAAAAAATGTCAGGATGAAATTTATGAGCTTGAGGGTTGAGACTGTGCAATGCATAGAGCAGGAAGGTTGAGTGAGGTGAAGTTTCTCGAGATGGAACTTTTCTAGATTTTGCTAAGTATTGGATTAGTAAGGACCAAATGAACAAGGAAAGAACTTGAGCATGATCACAAAACTAGAACAATTGAAGACACAACATTGATCACTCAAAACACATGAACACAATACTTCCCTCAATGGGACAAAATTGTCACAACTTTCTCCAAGTGTGACACTAAAGGTACACTTTGCGACAACAATGTCGACACTTGTGCGACAATGCTTGAAACTTTGGGAATGAGTGTGATACATGTCTACATGATAATAATGACTCATTAGTTCCAAGGTTACCCCTTGAATCAAACCAAAAATACATATGTGTGATGTGTGATGCTTTTCATTCTAAAAGATGACACTTATCATAGTAAGAGGAAAGTCCACACAACACTTGCAAAATGAGAAAAAAATTGAAAGTCACACATGCCAAAAATAATAAATCATGAAAAAACACTTATTACAGTGAAAAAATGAAAAATCACGAGTTGTAAATGTGAAAGTGACACCTGTGAAAGAAAAGGTGCACAAAGCAACAATAGGAAAAATTCACCGAAATAAAAGATCAATCATGACCAAAAGTGAGAGATTGTGTATGAGAGTGCACACTCACTATCAAAATTGGTTCAACATTGCACCTGCATTGTCTTAGTGGACTTTTTTCTATTCTTGTTCAAGATTGCATAAAGAGTGTGCTCACAAACTTGTTTTAGATTGAGCATGTATGAACAGGTGACTATGACACTTAGAAATTGAGAAAAATACTAGAATACTTAACAAAAAATCGATCGACCATAAAGTGACTATGGAAAAAATGTTTGACCATAGTATTTAATGGTTATATTATTTTTCTTGCTAGTGTTTTGGATTGGTGAATTTATATCTTGCGAATATCACATTTTCCCGTCTATTGTGCAGGATTTGTCCTTGGAGTTGGTTGAGGATCCTTTCTCAACCACACTGATTGTTACAACTGATCTTGTTGATTTTTGAAACTAGGGTAAAATTTTACCTTGGATAATTCAGATGGAATTATGATTGCATTAAATTCCTCTTTTTGAGAGGACCAAAATCGACCTAAATATAACATATTTTGGATAAGAAGTTGGATTTTGAATTTATGGACCCCGCATATTTACATTGGATTAGGTTGGCCCTATACACATGTACAAAAGTTCAAGTCAGCCTCAACATAAATTGGAACCTCATGGAAATCTATAAATAGAAGAGACCTCAAGATCATTTGGACACACATTTTCATCAAGAATTATTTTATCTTCTATTATCTTGGTTCACACAAGTCTGATGGAGGAAGTTCGCACAAGGTTCTGAAACTATAGGTTTGAGGCTCACATGTATCTAGGGTTTCAGCTTTTGGGTCAGACGCATGTCACTGGGAATTGTTTACCATAATTTCAGGCACATAGTGTACCTCAGTGTGACTGTGAGGCTAAAGGCACATGCACAATGATCTGAAGGGAGCAACTCGGGTTTGAAGGAAGATATGGAAGAACTTTACCTCAGTCGCACACTTGTAGTGTTCCTCTGTGAGACTAGGAAGGAAGATACACACACACAGACACTTGAAGGATGCAACGAAGGGTTTGATGCAGATTTGGGTCAATTTATCCTCAGTATTTTGTTTACATTTCTCCTAGGAGAAACCAACTCTTTTCATACAATGTCTCAGGGAGCGATCGAGAATTTACAGTCGCTCATAGAATATATATATGAGTGCGACCAGGGTTCTGAGCTAGGATTTTACAGTAGACAGAATTTCACTACAATTTTCTAATGGATGGATAGTTTCTCTCTATTGAACAATAATTCTGGAATTTTGTCTCTATATTTTATTAGGTAAATCTCCCCTAGAATTTTATGTATTGGGCTCATTATACTCTATGCTGAAACTCATTTTTAACAATCTAATAAGAAGAATATTTGAAAATATTTTTCCCAAAGCGGGTTTTCCCCTAGTATATGACCAATCTGGTGTCTCTAACGGTTGTGATATTCTCTCCTTTTTCATTCCATATATTGTTCTATCTTAAGTTACTACTTATGATTGGAATCATTATTAATAATTGGATGCATTGCTTAACAAAGAATTGAATTGGGTTGAAGTAATTGAAACAACATGGAACAATCAAAAAAATTAACATGGAATTAGAGTTGAGGTGAAGGAAAAGAACAAGAGGAGACAAGCATTGAAGCCATATTCCTTGGAAATTGGAAGGAGTGATCTTAATTTGAATGTTAGTTTTGTTGTGCTAATTTCATTTTCAGACACAAAACTTATTTATTGATCATATGCTTGATGTGTAGGTTCCCTTGTTGCTTATATGTGTTAAAGAGGTAATTAAAACTGAATTTTATGAGTTAATTTGAAAGCATAAAGTGTGAATTTTATGAGTAGAAGAAACACAAATAAAAACAAACCATAACAACTGATCCATTAAAATAGAGTTTTGATGAAGGAGTTCACCCCTCCTGGGCTACATCTCCTTGGTCCGGCTTAATAGCTTAGGCCTCTATATTAGCTCAATTGTGCTCAAATTTTTGTTGGCATTAATCAAATTCTCTTGGAACCTATTCCAATGAATTCAAATTGTCAAAATATATTAAAAATCACTATTTAGTTACTCAATTTGGTTACCAGATGCTCTATGCATGGCCTTCCTTCCTGGCGGCCCTAGGCTTAAAAATTCTTCAAGGCAACAAAAGCCTATGTAAAATTTCTCCTCTACCTCCAAAACATATTACAATGGCTCCAAAACATAAAAATATACCAATAATGAATCTTCTTGAGAAAAAATTGGTCAAAAATTGCCTCAATGATGGCAAAAACAAAATTTCCTACATTTTCTCCACCAAATTTGGAAACTGTCCAACGAACTCCACTAATTCTGGAGCTCGCCACATTTGGAAGACATCACCAGCTATGACGCAAACTTAATTAGTCATTAACTAAATGATAAGTTCACTTTAATGGTGATTAACTTTGTGTTTAGCGCTAAGCATGTTTTAAGTTCAGAGCCCTTCAACACAGTCATGTGCTTGGTCTTATGGAGGAGGGCTGGCTCCCTCCTTACACAATGACATAAATATGCTTTTAAATATAGGTTGGTCACATTGGTTTTCAATGAATAGAGATGCGGCGCAATGTTAAGGAATAGAGTTGGTTGTGGGGAGGTCATGGGTTCAAACCTGACCTCGACCCCCATTGTATTGTTTTTTGCATCGCCATTCAAAAACCTTAATCAATTTCCATACCATACGCTGGCACCATAATGCATTCGCCAACAAATATGTCAGACCCACCGTATTTTCCATACACACATTCTAATAAAACCTTTTTAATGTGTAATATTACATACACAACTGTAACATTACACAACCCATGACATAATATATATCGCTCCATAGAAATATATTGCAGACCCTTTGAACTAAGGTTTATAGTAATAAAATATATATGCGGAATTTTCAATTAATATTAAGGTTTGAAATAAAAAATGAAATATATAATATAATATATGATTTAAAATAAACCATATATATATATATATATATATATATATATATATATATATATATATATATATATATATATATATATATATATATATAAACCCAAATTCAACCTTAGGAGGTCATTGGACAAATTTTACCTTCACAAACCAAACTGGAAAATCCCGTAGTGACACTTGTCATAGTCACATTGGACTAAAACTAAATAATATTCCCTAAATGCTGACTGGCATGACATGTCAAAAAATTGTACCTGTTCTGCAATATTTTAATAAAAATTTGCATGTTCTAAATGGCGATCAACAAACCATAATTCCTTCACCCAAACTCAGTTTTCAACGAAATGATTTGCACTAGTTTCCTTGCGACGTATCAGTCGCTGTCATTCTGGTTTCATTAATTTTTTGAACTTTCATTTTTGAGCTAAAATATTGAGCCTCTAATCATTCCTCCCCACTAGAAGAATTTGACCCCAAAAGGCCTATCATTATTGAACATGTGGATGAGGGTACTGTTCCCTCACCCTTCCAGTCTCTATCCACTAAAACTTTCCCAATTTCATCATTTGGAGCTTTTCACAAAAATTCAACTTTTTCCTTGATTCTTACGACCTTTTCTTACTGTCATTGACACCGTAATGCTGCAATATTTCTGAATTTGTATAACAAAAATCTATTCCTACAGAAACCATATTGTTCTTACCTTGGTCAACAATCAAAGGAAACTTACAAAATTTCTCACCTTGCACATTGTCACCAGAGCTGATCTCTCTTTGTACTTGTGTCGACTCTTAACCAAGTATCTTCGCCATTTCCATGTACCTTTTGGAAATCATAAACCAAAATTTTTGGAACCCATGCCTTCTTTTCCAAGCTACTTTGTTGCTTTCTCTTTGACCTTTGCACTCTGTTACACCGGCATCTTGTTTCCAACACTACTCAACACTGATGTTGACTGCTACAAATGTTTTACATATTTTTCACCTTGTTTCAAAGGAAACCCACTAACATTCTGAAACAACTCATTACAAGCATAAGCATATTTTTGAAAATTGTGATCATAAACAATGTCAATTTCTAACTTTCATTCACTATCCTCTTCATTTCACTTGCATGTACAAGGGACATACATGCCTTCTTCTTATGCCCTCTAATTATGTACCCAATACCATCCTTAAAAAATTAATACTTATTCTCATGGCGATGACATACTGATTTCCTATCATACAGATAAGGACTTCCCAATGCAATACCTGATATCTCAAGCTGCACCACATCAAGATCAACTTCATCAAGAAAGTTTGAGTTGATGGTGAATCTTAGTAAGAACTTCCTTGTAACCTGCAAGTTTTCATTCTTGCATATCCAACCCAAAGGATATGGTCTTGGATGTATAATAGTTTCAAGGCCTAGTTGCTTAACCAATTCTTTGGAAATCAAGTGAGCTTGTGACCCACTATCAAAAAGTGTATCAATTTTGGTATGATTAGAGACAACACTAATATGAAAAAGTTATATTCTTGTATCTTCATCATGAGTATCATTTGAACAATTTGAAGAACTAGTGCTTGAAAAATGTTTACCTTTCAAACCCATGGCTATAATTTTTGTCCCATCTCTTGAATCTGACCCTAAGTCATGCTCAACTATAGCAATAGTTTCCCCCTTCTCTTTGGCTTTCAGTCTATCTTGTTTCAATTATGGATGAAGTTGCCAACAATGGTCTTCATCAAGGTCATTCTTTGAATAGTTTTGCATGTGAGTTTTTCCTTCTCTCTTTTTACAGAGCTATTTATTTTTCCTCTTCCATAAAACTTTCCGTTTCCTTTACCCTCACTTTCACTTTTCTCCTCTATGTTTTGTTTCCCTCTTGCCTCTAAGTGTGTGGCTTGTACACAAAATTCATCTAAATTTCTTGGGTTAAACATAAGGATAGTATGTTTCAAATAGGAATGTAAACCCTCAATGTATTTCAAGAGTGTATCTTTGGAATTCAAATTTATTCCTAACAAAAAATCTCTCTTTCTAAAATCCTGGGTATATTATTGAATTGTTTGACCCTTGAGTTTCTTGAAATTTTTCCAACTCATAATAGCTTTTTGCATATAGACTAATGCATAAAATTGTCTTTTAATTGAAGAAATAAACTCAACCAAAGAAATGGATATCTTACCATCGATTGACATTTCCTCTTGATTCTTTGCTTCCCACCAAACTAGTGCAGCTCCTTCTAGCCTTAATGAAGCCAACTAGATATTTATGTCATCCTCATGAAGGTTTTGAATTCTGAAATACACCTCCAGTTGACGTATCCAATTGTTAAGCCTCTATGCATTTACCTCGCCATTATATATGTGTAATTCAAACTTAATGTCCAATTTGAGTAATGGAGTTTTTCCTTTTGTGGATTTCGAGTGAGTGTGAGTGGTTTTTGTGGTGGAAGTGGAAGATGATGCAGATGGAGATGATGAGGATGACGAATATGGTGGAGATGGAGATGGATTTCATCCACTACCCTTTGAACTCTTCTCTTCATCCTTCTTACCATCTGAAATTCCTTCTCCATATGGAGGCTTAGAACCTTCTCCTGCCATCCCAGCAGTAAATACATCAAACATAACTTTAACCATCCTCTTTATGTCTTTGAAGTCTCTCTTGACATCTTCGTATTTTGAATGTCCTTGATTCTCTCTAACATTTGACATGATGACTATGGATTCAAGCTCAAATTCTGATTCATGTACCTCTTCAATCAAATCAGCTTCTTGTATGAATTGCACCTCTTCAATCTTAGCTTCTTGAGACAAAACTTGAGGTTCTTCAAGTGTAGATATCAGTGGAATTTTGGGTGAGGATAACGCTCTTTCAACTCTCCTTCTTCTGTTCCTAATCTCAGGACTTGCAACCAGCAATTTCCCTTCATATTTCTACAACTTTAACCTTTTTGGAATCTAAGCTTCTGTGATCCATATAAATTAGTAGAAATTCTTTCGGTAATAATCACATGCAAAAGAACGAGGTCGACGCGTTTCGAACCAACCAGTGTGGTTCATCATCAGGACTATGTGATGATGAACCACACTGGTTGGTTCGAAACGCGTCGACCTCGTTCTTTTGCATGTGATTATTACCAAAAGAATTTCTAATAACTTTAACCTTGTCAGCATCACAAATTGCAACCATTAAACTTGCACAAATCTTCAAGCAACTATCAAGCAAATAACCTCAGCAACCTTGTGCTCTGATACAAACTTAATCTGAATTTGAATGCTAGTTTTGTTTTGCTAATTTCACATACACTGTCCACATAAAATTCCAATGCACTTATAATAGCACCTTTGTAATGTGTAATATTACATACACCACCGTAACATTACACAACCCATGTCACAATATATATTTCTCTATAGAAATATATTGCAGACCCTTTGAACTAAGGTTTAGTTGATAAAATATATATGTGGAATTTTCAATTAATATTATGGTTTGAAAGAACAAATGAAATATATATATATATATATAGATAGACATATAGATAGATATGCATTAATCTAACCTCAAATAATTAATTAAAAAATGAAAAAATTCATGCACATAATATCATAAACCCAAAGTCAACCTTAGGAGTTCATTGGACAAATTTTACCTTCACAAAACAAACTTGCGAATCCCGCAGTGACACTTTTCATAGTCCCATTGAAATAAAGCTAACGAATATTCCCTGAATGATGACTAGGATGCCATGTCATCAACCTGTACTTGTTCTGAAATTATTTAATAAGATTTTGAATATTCTGAATGGCGATCAACAAACCATAACTCCTTCATCCGAACTCGATTTTCAACGAAACAAGTTATGTTAAATTCCTTGCAATGGGTCAGTCGTTTTCGTTCTGGTTTCATTCAATTCTAAACACATTCATTTTTGAGTTAAAATATTGAGCCTCTGATCAAGGAGGCTTTCTAGTCAAATTCAATATGTCTTCCTCTACCTTCAAGGAGCATGAAAAATTTGGTGATGCATCAAATTTTGTTGCATGGAAAGTCAAGTTGGAGACCATAGCTGACAAAAATGATGTGTTGGAATACATTCAAGGTGTTATCACAAAATTATACCTGATAGGGTGGAAATCAAATCAATATTATCTAACTGTTTCAAACCAATCTTTTGATTGAGGCTTATCCTCCACAACCTGAGATGGCTCTCTCAAAGGGTTAATGATTTTTGATAGAAATATAGATGGCTAACTCTATGTGTGGTAATTAGTAGATAAATGATAGAAATTGGTTGTAAATCACATTATCAAGTGCACATTGGGCTTATGGATTCATAATGGCTTCAGTAAAAAAAAACAATCTACTCAGCATGGAAGTCAAGGTATATCAGAGTTCTAGTCTAGAGATACACATGTGAAACTACAAAACACACATTCAATTTATTTATGAAGGAAGTCAAAGCATCAATGATGAATTCTGAGTAACATAAGCAAACACCATTGCAATAGGATAATAAAATTATGCCATTATAAAAAAAACAAACTAAAACTCTTTATGAATCTTGATTTGGCTAAGTAGAAAACTCTGTATTAAGCTGAAAACCAGTCGCTTACAATAAACACAGTCTTTTTGCTAAAAATTTCCAACCCATGCATATTCAAATTGTTGATATTTTATAGATCATTTACAATATAGGATAATCTTATCCCCAACTAGATACATCAAATTCCTACTATTTGACACCTTTCCTAACCATATAACATGGTATTTATTACAAAATGATAGCTGTAAACCTAATGAACAGTCCTATTACAAATAGGACTCAAACTCCTTAACTCTACTAAAAAAAACCTTATCTAAACTATATTACATCATTTTCCAACTGTATTCCCATAAGGTCGAATCTAGATGATAAGCTCCAACACTTTATGACCTTAATGCTGATCTCCTGCAAACTAGGAAACTGTCCCCTGTTTTTTAGGCTTAGGATTATTTATGTTCTTGAGACACTCTGACCACTATGAACCCATGACTTCGAGGTTATTTGCTATCAAGATATGAAATAACATATGTCCAAAATCATCCTTAAGTGCCAGCTATATAAAATCACCATCAAACTGTCCAAAATAGCAGAAATAGATTTGCACTACGAAAACAACACAGTTTCATAGCGCTTTTCGTAGCACATTCTTTTAACTCATTTTCCTTCAAAATTTTGGTTTCTTTCCTCCAGGGTTATCTTCATATTCACTTGACACAGCTTCCCTAGCAATTTCAGGTCAAAATACATACATTTTTCTTCCAAAAATTTATAAGAAAGGGTGAAAAAAGCTGCCACAGTAGTTTCGTAGCGCATTTCACCCTTTTTGCACTGTTTGCACTACGAAACTGCTGAGTGAGAAATTTTGACCAGATTTCTTCAAAATTTGAAACAAAAATGTGCCAAAACTCTAGAATACCACTAGTTTCATCAAAACAAACATTCATATTAACTAAAAACACAATTTTCATGATCATATTTATTCTTCATTTTCCTTTTGATTTAACCTTTGAATTTTTTAATAATTTGTCATTCTGCACCTTTGTTTTTTAGTTCATCCTGAGTCAGCTTCAACTGTAGCTCCAAATCCTCCACTTGGTTTCTTAGTCTTATATTACTGGCTCTTAAGTGAGTATTGATCACTCTGACAAATTTTGCTTCTTTGATGGCTAGAACTGTCCATGTAAAAAATTGTTTTGTACTACTTGGAATCTCAGACCTTTAACCAGTTTGACCTTCCCAAAGTGCCTTCACTCTTTTCAAATCTGTTTTTTCAATGTTGTGCTTTCTGGCCCTCTTTTTCATCATTGCAATCTCTTGTCTTGCTAGCTTCAATATCTCCTCAGGATGTTGACACTCTGTCATGTGTCCTTTTCCCTTCATTGTCTTGTTGGCTGCATGCTCCACTATTGGTGATGAGTGATCAACCACCTCTTTAGGGACTATGGCTATTTCAACAGTTTCTTGGACCTCCTTGTTTCCTTCCTTGAGCTTCTTAGCATGCCTAGTTAAAGGATTCCTTGCTTGAAAGAAAAAGGCTACATTTTCACCTTCAAATTCAAGTTTCTATGATGACTTAATCCTTTTCTGTTTGTGTTCATATACTCAAATGAAATCAGCTTGCACAATGGGTGATTCCTCTATATCAATTGCATGAAGGATGTCATCTAAATTTCCTTTTATCACTGGGCTGTCCTCTGTACCTGAAGCAACTGTTTTTCCCTTTCATGCCACTGCTTGGCTTCTCATCACTCTCTTGATTTTTTTCTTGCTGGAAACTTGTTTTTGTTTTTCATCTTTGACACTTTTTGACCTATGTTTTGCAGGTGATGGAGTTACTGCAACAAGAAATTGTGTATTCTTTGTCCTATCTTCAACCTATTTCCTTGGTTTCAACTTTACAAACCTCTTTTCTTTTGAACCATAGGCTGACTAGAATCTGCTACTGGTGTTGAAGGAGTTCCTTTAGGTTTAGGGTTTCTAGCTGGGGTTAGGTTTTCCAATTCAAAAACATTCATAAATAAAAAAGAGGACCAATCCCTGCTTATTTTATGAAGCTCATTTAACACCAATAACTTTATCAAACCATGGTGAAACAAAGATGTTTCGCAACCATCAGACTTGACTTGTACTTTATCAGACATTTTAGCAAGGCTCCTTCACATGTAAAGTGTATTTCAATGTTGAACAACAACTTGGCATAGGTGTATTTGATACAACTTCTAGTTATTTCATTGTTCAGGTCCATATCTACATACTCAGGTTTCATGAATTCCTTGCATGGTTCCATATCAAACTTAAAACCTTTAAATCGAGTCTCTTGCCCCCTTGGTATTTCTGTCATAGAAGAAATGATCTTAGGAGTAACTAGCACATTTAACACCCAATATTAGTATTTGTTCCACTGAAGTGTAAGGAAAATTCTTTAGACACTTGAGTGTGAAAACCCTACAAATTTTCACAAAATCGGAGACAACCTGCTTTGCTCAAAGCCTCCATCACTGTTTGATCTTCAATTATAGCCTTCACATTTCCAGGCTCATATCTTAAGCAGTGTCCCCGTCTATGGACTTTCTTCTCCTCTGCCATGTTTCTTAGGAAAAACATGTCAGCTTCTCTTGAATCTGTAAAACAACCTCACTTGAATATATGATCGGGCTCGCTTGATTATGGAACAACCTCGCTTGTGAATATGGAAGATAGCCTTTGAATATAACACCCACAAGCTTAGCTTGACAGTTTCAGAACTTAGACACTTGTATGGAAGAAAATGAAAATGAGAATGACCAAATTAGGAAAGAATTTGAATTTAAGGTGTCATCTCGTAACTAAATGATGCTTCACTAATGCCCTATCATAAAAATGATGACTGTGAGACAGGTAAGTACATTGAATCTAATCTCTAACTGACTCACCATACCCCTATCCTATCATTCCCCAATGGATTCTGACAGATTTTAGCCTAATTAACAAGACGGTTAAGAAACCACACTTTCGTAGTGCCCATAGTGTATTTTTCACAGTTTGTGCTACGAAAGTATCAGTGCTTTCGTAGCGCAAGTCCTCTTTTTTGAACTAGTGGTGCCATGAAATGGAGGATTATTGGCTAATTGCAGAAATTTAACCCAAAACCTTATGAAATGATCCCTAAATAGAAAATGTAAGTATTTGATCATGGAATGGACCTCTAAGACCTTTTTTTTAAAAATCAATGGTGACCTTTAAACTTATAAAAAACTCTAACTTACCCTTAACCAAAACCTAAAATGACTTTCAAACCCATTTTGAGACCATGATAAAAAACAGAGTTGACACAATGATGTTTTGAAAATTTTTGGGTGATAACAGTGGCTAGAATTGGGATAGTGTGCCCCTGTGGTACACTAAGAACCAGTAGTTCTAGTGCTGCTATCCATTTTCTTGACCAAAACAAAAAAAAAATTGAAATTGCCAAGATTCCTCCTAAAGCTGTAATGGCCTTCACCTCGGGCTCAAGCTTGCTAGTTCAGCTTGTTATTATTAGCAGAAAAACTCATAAAATGGAATATGTACAATGACATGAACACTCAATCAGATTTTAGGAATAATAATGCTTCAAAAACCTGCCATTGAAAAGTCCTCCAGCATATGATTTTCCATCCATCTCCTGCAGTATGTAAGTATTGTTTCCATGAAAAGCTGCTATCTTGAAAGGACCTTTCCATAAGTTCTCAAACTTACCTTGTTTGCCTTTCTCTTCAATTCTGGCCTCCCATTTTAGCACTTCATCTTGAATTTGAAAACTTTATTCCTTGATATTTTTATCAAATGCCCTCTTGATTCTATTTTGAGATTGCCGATTGCTGTTATAAACCTCATTCCTCTTCTCTTGCAAAGCTATTAGCTAATTAATTCTCCTCTAGAATGCATTTTTTTCCTCTTGTATCCCTTGAATTAGCTTCATGATAGGTACCCCTAGCGATGTAGGAAAAATAGCCTCAATGCCATATACCAATTCTTATGGTGAAGTTCCAATTGACCTCTTTGTGCATATTCTATCAACCCATAAGGCATATTTCAACTTCAAATTCCAAGCCTTTTTACTCTCCTGCAACACTTTTTTAATGATCCTCACTAGACTCTTGTTGGAAGACTCAGAAAGACCATTCCCTTGCGGATAGTATGCAGTAGAATTCCCAAGAGTAATATGATATTAACAACAGAAATTGATCAACTTCTTATACTTAAATGCTTGTGAATTATCAGTTATGATGTTCATGGGGCAACCAAACCTAGACAAGATATTGTTTTCTAAGAAAGAAATAATCATAGAATCATTTGCTTGCCTAGTTGGGATTGCTTTAATCCATTTTGTGAAATAATCAGTCGTTGTAGGATTCCAGTGATGTTGTCTTGATGATGATGGATGAATCTCCCCAATAAAATCTAGCCCCCACTATTGGAATGGCACTTCTACATAGATAGGCATCAAAGGTAAAGGTACAAACTTCTTCTTATCCTCGAAAATCTGGCATTCATGGAAGGCAAAAATCCTCTTGTAGACATCCTTAAACATTGTAGGCCAATAATACTCTGCTCTTAGAATCTTGTTCACTGTCGCCTTCCAATAATGGTGACCTCCAAAATCTCCTTTGTGGAACTCTTCAATTACTTTATCAGCCTCCTCTTCCAGCAAACAATTTAGAAAAATTCCCCCAGTATCCTTCCAAAACAGATTTCTGTGAAAATTAAAATATCTTAAGGATTTCAGCTTAACAAACCTTGCTTTCGACTTTGTTAGATTAGAAGGTGCTTTATTATGTTGTAAGACAAAAAAAAATTCCTTGTATCAATCTGAAGTGATGTATTTTTCTTCAATAAGAACTAGTTCCTCTTCATCATCTGAAATTTCTAATATTTCTGCAGTCAAATTTATGTCAAGACAATCAAATTTTGACTGCGCCATCAGTTTTTCTAAGCCTTTCCCTTTGACCAATTTCGTTGGCTTAATCTGTATATCATACTATAGAAATTTGGCAATCCATTTCCCCCTCTTACCATTAGGGTCGACTTGAGTGAGGATGTCTTTCACAATAGTATTAGGAACAAATGCCACAATATGAGAATGCAAAATATAAATTTTGAAATCTTTGATAACCTTCACCAAGTGTTGAAGAGGTAAATCCCCTCTGCGGATAGAGGCGATCCCTACTAGCCCAGTAGGGGTCTAGCAACAATCAAACAATGTTACGATGTAGGTTCCTAGTTACGAATGAAAAGACTAGAAGTAGAAGCCTACCTGGATTCCAACGCTATGATATGAAGAAGAAGCGTCCCCGTTCCTCAGCCTCGGAAGATCACAACCCGTCCATGATCTCCGCGGATGAACACCTGCACATGCAAAGAACAAACAGATACAAGCATAAAATCCGGCATACGTAACTAAATATCAGTCAGAAAGGATATTACTCATATTGACATGATGGAAAATAGAGTGGAACCATAATCGTAATCATCTATTAAATAACAAACGAAGAGAGATTACAACCAAGTTCTGACGTCGTGGTCTCCTTCGGATGGGTCTCCAGTCGTTCACGTCTCGCAAAGCTCGCCAGGGAAAGGGAAAACCTCTCCAGAGTCTCTCGACGATGGTCTCCTTACTTGAGTCGGCCTTAAGGGAGAAAGAGGGCTCTTTACAACACAAAGGCTCTTGGAAATATGGAGATTCAAAGCTTAGGCACTTCAAGACTCTCGGCCTTTCAGCCCTCGGCCTTTCGGCCTTTCGGCCTTTCGGCCCCTTCATCAATGGATGAAGGCTATATTTATAGAGGGAGAGGAGGAGGTTGGGATCCCTACAATAGTGGAAGGGAGGGCCTTATCCTTTGGGAGGTTCCCATATGGTGGAAACGAAGCCAAGGAAGAAGGTAAGTAGGTTATTCGGCGAAGCCTCTGACCAGCTCATCCATGAAGTTGTTGTAATCGAAACTTCGCCTCTTTTTTTAAAAAACTTTCCAAAAGCAGATTGGCGCGGGTGCTTAACTAGGACAGAGCGCCAATTGGCGCGGGCTCGGTGTTAATTTTCCCCCATTGGCGCGAGTACATAACGGGCTACCAGCGCCAATGCAAAAACATGTGTTTTTAGGGGTCTGCTTAGGAAATGATAAACAGGAGAAATGTTGTCCTCATGGAAAGGGATGCAATGAAGGTATTTTCAAGGCATGACATTGCTCACAGGTCACATAATGGGTCCTCCATTGTGCGGGACGGGGAATGGTAGGGACGGTGACAAATTACTGTGTAACAGATGCCCCCTAAAGCGTGAGGCCCGAGAGAGAGAGGGGTGAAATGCTTTACGAGAACATGTTCAACTGAAGCCCCACCGTCGGAAAACCTGTGCAGAAAAATACAACTGATATCTCAAGTACATGATGTATATGCGGTATGGGCGCAGCCATCCGAAACAGAGTACACTATAATCCAGATCCAGGGTATGGGCGCAGCCATCCAGCGAGGATCAAATAAATAGACTCAGGTATGGTCGCAGCCATCCAATCAGTGAGTCATGTACATAGTGATAATAATCCACAATTGCAGCCTGGATTACAACAGACACAATCCAGGGTCTTGCGCTCCATCTCGACCCAAACAAAGTACAAGTTCAAGCATGCGAATATGTGAGCTGAAGTCGAACACGCAAGAACATCGTCTGATTACCAGCCAATGAGGAAAGCTGTTAACAGACGCGAGAGAAACCACCAATAATGACAATGGCTCTCAAGGTACTACAGGTACAATCTACGTCATGCGAATAAATGAGTTGACGTCGAACACCCGCAGAATCACTTGATCGGAGGCCAATGATGAAAACCTCACATCGAATGCGACGAACCTGCCATTGAGGCATGCGGGCTCCAAGGTACCATAAAGGAGTCTCTAGATCAACTTCCTGGATAATGAGCTGAAGTCGACAGGAAGTGACCTTGATCGAAGGTGGGCCATAATGTTTCCCACATCATTGACACGAGACAGAGTAACGTGATGTTTTTGTTGTGAATCAAGATCGTATGAGAATCAAAAGAAGGTTGATACAAGCAGAGGTCAACTTCTCTTGAACATATTGGCGGCACGACAGTGGATTTGGCAGCATTTTGACATCAAAAGATCAGAGGTCATAGTGACAAGGCAAAGAGAAGATGAGAGGTCAAAAGGGATCACCCAAACCCACGAAGGCAAGTGAAAAATGAGATGAGATTGTCCCCAACTTGACACGAATGCAGACAAGTGCCATGTTCAAGAGCGACATACTGCCGACATGACAACGACGATGGTTCCATTTTCCCCACCATCTTGGTGAGTACCTCTTTATTTTTACACAAGCTTGAAGAGGATACCATATGCTTGTCATATAAATCCGCCCTTCGGGCGAATCCATCCTAGTGCATTTAATGAGTCCTAGGAAGGAGAAACTCGGAGAACGTCATTTCGACTGAATCCGATGTCATCAGGGTTTAACGAGTCTGACAAAGGAAGAACTCGGCGTCTTTTCATGTTTATAGAGTTTGAAAAGACAGTGGAAAAGTAAACTCCAGCAGTCGCTTTTCGTAAATAGTTCCCCAGATCCGAAAAGGTAGAAAACAATATCCGGGAAAACCTCCTAGTCGCGATAGGCTAGGGTATTCCTTTTTCGTAATCAATCCATCCCAGCCCGAAAAAGGGGTAAACGTATACTGGGTAGATGTCGATTTGTGTCCAATTTAACGAGATCGAAACGACAAGGGCCTCGGCAATATTTTCATGTTTAGAGAGTCAGAAAAGAGCTGAAAGATGACTCCTCCTAGAGGAACGAGTGGTATAAAGGAGTATGTTGGTTAGAGTAATGATGGGCACTCTAAATAAAATAAAGGTCGAATCTTGCGCTAACAAGACCACTCATCGCGGCCAGTTTCATGAGAATGGGTAAAACAACCCAGTGAAGGCATATGATCGGCCAAGCGATAGTGACGATGGAGTGAGAAAACCAAGGTTCATACGGCATAAACATGCTAATGACAATCACAAGAGGTAAAATGGGAAAAGGTTCATTTTCACACAAGCAGAAATCGGGAAACTACTTTGAAGTTGGTTTATTTACACAAGCTTGAAACGGGAACGTTATGCTTGTAAATTAAGCATGCCCCCGGCATGGTGACTCAATTTGAGGTACATGCCCCCCAAGCTTCAATCCATATGAAAGGCAGATGGAGTGAAGGTTCAAGTTACGAGATCAACAGAAAGATTCGACTGGGATTTTACGAGATCTTATCAGAGACTCGAATTGAACAGGAACATGTTTCATTATTTTAAAGAGGTTGACACATTAAAAGAACTATCCTCGGACACCCTTGTTTCATGGTTTAAGGAGCCTGGCACAAGACAAGGAACTATGCTCCGCAACCTTGTTTCATTTTTTAGGGAGCTTGACACAAGACCAGGAACTGTGCTCCGACAAACCTTGTTTCATTTTTTAAGGAGCTTGACACAAGAAAACGAACTGTGCTCCGATGACTTCATCATAATGAACAAGAAGTCATTGCTTCCAAGAGTTCCCCTCCCGATGGAAGGAAAACATCCTGGAGGTCTGGACCCAATGCCCCCAGCACCTGATGCACAACGAGCTGTCATGAAGCACGGAGCACGGGGGTAGGTAACCATATAGTTGACCTGCCGGTGGGGCGGTTACAACGGGTGGATAAAAACCGAAGGGAAGGGATGATGGCGGGCAGTGCCATATCGGGGACAGAACGAAAGGCCGGTCAGTGGTCACGATCGAGTCGCTTCATGCGGAAAACGGAGACCACATGAAAAGGAAGAGACAAGTGCTCCCGTAACATAAGTAAATCGCGCCCCAAGAAGCCGATTAAAATCCAAGGGCTTGGAGCAAACCATCACGTCCATATGGATGGTTTTACACCTCTAGTAACGGGTAACTGTGGAAGGATCCTAATCATTTGAGGCTCGTTCTTGATGAAATTATGATTACTGCGTAACGACGAAAAGCGGTGGTGAGCCGCACGTTAAAGCCCGGGATGAAAAACAACGCGATACCTTCGTCTATAATGGTGCTGGGTACAACCAGACCAAAAGCCTGTACTGTGATCTCGAAAGGCACATAAGACGGAAGGCGGTATCCTGAAAATCGATTCCAATCAAAGGAAGCGACCAAACTACTCGGAGGGGCTACCATCGAACCGAGATGGTCTTCCCCTGGTGTTACAGAAGAAGAAGGAGCATCCTCCATGACCTCCATCTCGAAGGTGGGAGGGGAATCCTTCGGGACCTCCATCACGGGAGGCGGAGGAGAAACTTCTTGAGGTGTAGGGACGAGAAAATTTTCTCCAAGTCTCGAAGAATACAGAAGAGATCGGAAAGGACATCGGTGTGAGATCCACTCTCGACAGAAAAGACCTGGTGCACCGCGGACGGGGCCAGTTCAACCGATCCTACGACCAATGGTTGGTCAAGGACGGATTCGTGAATTTGAATTTCTGGGGGAGTGGGATCGACCAAGGATGACTCTTGACCAATCGTAGGATCAGCTGGCGGAGGACTCAAAGAAAGCCGATTATAACCAGGTGGAAGGCGTGGTGTAGAACCGGTTGGGTTGTCCAAGACTTTCTTGGCTTCATCCATATAAGGACAAAGGTGAATGGCATGGTGCCCTTCACACAACTTACAGGGATTGGTAATCTTACCCTGCTTCTTAGGAGCCTTACCAACACCAGTTGAAGACGTGCCCCCAACTTGACTCCTGGAAGCCAAAGGCAACAACGGACGACCGCTGGACCATTCTTCAAGCACCTTGGGAATGCCAGGGAAGTCTCGAAGAAGATGATCTCCCGTGCACAACATGCAAGGGAACTTCACTTTCCGCGGAGGGTTGGGAGGTTTATCAAGAAGAGATGTTTCAAAAGCAATAGTTGCAGCTTTAGCCTCTCTCTTATCGGACTTCTTCTTCTTTGTCTTCTTCTTCTTCTTCTTAGCCACCTGGTTACTCGAATCCAGACTTTCACTAGGCGAAGTAGAAGAGGAGGACGCAGAAACAGGTGAAGAAGGGGAGAGGTCCACCTTAGAATCAACATGATGTTGTTCGGTGGAGGAAGCGGTGAACAAGGCTGAGACATTCGGGACCACAGAGGTTGAAAACAACCAAACAGGCAACCCAACAGTTAACCCAGGAAGGGACAACGTTGCCATATAAGGAGCACCACCATTTCCAAAAGGAGGAAACGGACCAGGATTCCCATCGGAGGGGATTCCTTAGTTGGTGAACTCCGGAAAAGTTGCCATCAGAAACGATCTTCAGAACAACACCCTGGGAAACCAACTTTGTTAGAGATATTTCGTGGGCAGTTAATTGTAAAACATTGAAACAAAACTCTACGTTTCATATTTTTCATGTTTAGGTAGAAAAAAATAAAAAGGTGACTCTATCTCTTTTGGTTGACACCGTGAAAGTTGGCAAACGGTCTTTGAATTGCAAGGTGAAGAACAAGTGGTGCTGGAAATGCTGGCTTCCAGGGTCTTTGAAAATATCAATGAAGCTTTGTCTGCCTTGGTTAGATGTTGAACGGAAAATCGACCAAGAGGGTAAGTAGTGGGGTAGTCTAAGATGCTGTGTTCGGTGTATCACGGGTACAAGGCGGCAGACTCGGCTTCCTACGGATAAAGGATTGAAACCTATTGGGGTCTCCCTTTATATACGCAACGGTACGGGGAGCACAAGTCCGTACTAGCGCTGTCTAAAGCCAAGAGGCGAAAGACAGCTACTAGGTTTAACGACGCCGGAACACGTCTCTAACCTAGACCTCTAAATGTTTCGTTAACGTTTGAATGCTTCCTTAGGTAAATTGAGTAAATTTTATGGTTGATCTTCAATTATGTTTCGGTTTCAAGGCCTTAACGAATGTAATCTGAAAATCTCCTGTATGCATCTATATGACGAAAAGAAATCTTTTCAATTCGATGAATGCTATCTAGTTAAGGGAAGAGATTCAAACAATGATGCAACAAACAGCAACACTGAAAACGAAAATTTTCCAAACTAGATGACTTTCACTATCCAAAAGTATTCTAAAACATTCAACGAAGCGAATTATGCAATGTAATCTATGCAAAATTCTTTTTTCGAAAACTATGCAATTGTAATCTATGCACAATTTCCTTTTTCTTTTCAAATAATAAGAATGCACTCAATGCATTTTTCGATGAAATGAAAATCTACTTTAATACATGCTTTAACAAAAGAGAATGCACTCAAAAGCGATTTTTAGTTTTCAATCATTAAACAATGTAATCTAAGTTCAATGATGTATCTCAAAAAATACTTTTCAATGCAATGTAATCTAATGCATTTTAACGAAAAGAAAACTATGAGACGAAAACTAAAAGAACGCAAATCTCCTTAATGAAGGATGAATGCAAAAGAGATGTAAACAAACACTAAGAATGCAATCGTTGTTTCAAAACACTTTGTAACAAAATTCCTCAAAAGGTGACAAAACACAAAGAGGACTTCCAAAGCATGAGATCAAAACAAGGCATTCATTCCCTTTTACATCAAGTAATCATGGAAAGAAGACATTCCAAATAATGAGCAATGTAATCTATGCTCATACAGAGGAAAGGCCGGAAGGGAAAGACACACTGGCGAAGGATTAAGGGAGAAAAACCTCAATTTTCATACACCCTGAAATTGGCTCGACTTGTACATTGACAACTAGCGCCAAGTGGTGTGACTTGTACATTGACAACTAGTGCCAATGGCCAATTGGTGCGGGTTGCTAACTGGCAACAAGCACCAATTCCTGAAAATGAAAAAACAAAGAATTTCTCCCAACCAAGACCAAACTTCCCACTTCAAGATGAATCTAAAACAAACCCAGAAGCCAAATACTAACCAAAAGAAGCTTCCGAACAAGGGTAGACCCTAGCACCTACAGGAAATGGCGCGACTGTCTGGCTGTAATCCGCGCCAGACAGGGGATGGCGCGACTGATAAACTGGCAACTTGTGCCAATTGGCGCGACTGTCAGGGTTAAACTTGCGCCAATCAAGCCAACTATGAAAAGGTGAAAGTTCGAAAAAGCAGAGGTCAGATCTGATCCTCTGGGGCTGAACCAAAAGCCAAACACAAAAGAGCCAACCCAAAAGGCCAATCAAGCAAGGAAAATAATAAAACAATCAAAAAGAGACAATCCAAATGAGACAGTGAAATCTAGACGATCCCCAGCAGAGTCGCCAAATTGTTGAGGAGGTAAATCCCCTCTGCGGACAGAGGCGATCCCTACTAGCCCAGCAGGGGTCTAGCAACAATCAAACAATGTTACGACGCAGGTTCCTAGTTACGAATGAAAAGAATAGAAGTATAAGCCTACCTGGATTCCAACGCTATGATCTGAAGAAGAAGCGTCCCCATTCCTCAGCCTCGGCAGATCACAATCCGTCCACGATCTCCGCGGATGAACACCTGCACATGCAAAGAACAAACAGATACAAGCATAAAATCTGGCATACGTAACTAAAGAAATGGAAATATGCTCCCACCGATCAAAAATATGTACTCATATTGGCGACTGATGGAAAAGCGAGTGGAACCATAATCGTGATAAATAAGTAGTAACGAAACAAAGAAAGATTGCAACCAGTTGCGACGTCGCGGTCGTCATCGGATGGGTCTCAGTAGTTGCGTCTCGCCAGCTACCATGGAAAACACTCTCCCGAGGAGTCATCTCGACGATGGTGTCGCCTGATTCAGCCTTTAAGGAGAAAGAGGGGCTCTTTCTGTTTTAAAAGAGCTCTTGAATATGGAGATTCAGCTTGGGCACTTTCAGACTCTCGGCCACTTTGGGCCCCTTCATCAATGGATGAAGGCTATATTTATAGAGGGGAGGAGGAGGTTGGGATCCCTACAATAGTGGAAGGGAGGCCTTGTCCTTTGGGAGGTTCCCCATATGGTGGAAACAAGAGGCCAAAGGAGGAAGGCCGTGGTTATTCAGGCGAAACCACTCCTGATGACTCATCCACGAAGTTGTTGTAATCGAAACTTCACCTCTTTTTTTAAAAAACTTTCCATAAACAGAGTGGCGCGGGTGCAACACTAGGACAGAGCACCAATTGGCATGGGCTTAGTGTTAATTTTCCCCCATTGGCGCGAGTACATAACGGGCTACCAGCGCCAATGAAAAAACATGTGTTTTTAGGGGTCTGCTCAGGAAATGATCAACAGAAGGAATGTTTTCCTCATGGAAAGGGATGAGATGATGGTATTTTCAAGGCATGAAACTGCTTATTGGTCACAGAAACGACCCTCCAATGGGCGAGATGGGAATTGCAGGGACGGTGACAAATTACTGTGTAACACCAAGGCATAAACCTACTTCTCTAAGATATTATACTTCATATCATAATTGGCTAATTTTCTACTAAATAAAGAAATTGGCTTCTCAATACCTTGTTGTCCCTTTTGTAGCAGAACTCTAGCAATAGTATTCTATGATGCAAAAGTAAAAACTAGAAATTCCTTTGAGAAATCTGAATTGATCAATACCGGTGCTTGTGTGAGTGCCCTTTTGATTTCCTCAAATGAGTGTATTGCTTCTATTTTCCACTTAATATCAACTCCCTTTTTAAGCATCCTTGTTATTTCCTTCACAATCTCAGTAAAATTTGGAATAAATCGCCTTACAAAATTTACCTTTCCAAGGAAAGATTGAATCTCCTTCCTACTTATTGGCAAATCCACCTTTTGAATTACATTGAACGTACTTGGATCAATCTTAATCCCATCTTTAGAAATGATGTGTCCAAGTAATTTACCTGAAGTTAAAGCAAAAACACTTTTAGTGGGATTTAGAGAGATGTCAAACCTTCTACACTTCAACATAATTCTTTCCAAAATGTTTCAAGTGATATTCTTCCCTCCTTGAGAAGCCTATTATGTCATAAATATAAACAACCACTTTCTTGTCCTTCTCTTTATAAAATGCAATGTCCATTGCCCTCTCAAAGGTAGCACCTGCATTCATGAGATCAAATGGCATCTTGGCATACATGAAATTGCCCCATGGCATAGTAAAGCCTGTTTTTTCCTAATCATTAGGATGTACAAGAATCTAATTATAACCTGAAAAACCATGAAGCATAGACATTCTCTGAGAACCAAAAATATTTTTCAAAATTTGGTCCATCTTCGGGAGGGGATAATTGTCCTTCAGGGAGGCTTTATTCAAATTTCTGAAGTTAATATATATTCTGATTTCTCCACTCTTTTTCCCAACTGGAACCAAATTTGCAAGACAATTTGAAAATATGATTGGGACAATGATTTTAGCATCAAAGAGCTTTCTGACCTCCTTCTCAATCAATGGCATGAGAATTGGATTGATCCTCCTCAACTTCTGCTTGAAGGGATTTTCATTTTCTTTTATGGGAATTGTATGCTGAATAATGTTGGGATCATATTATTTCAAATTAGCATAGTTCCAAGCAAAGACATCTATGAATCTCTTCATCATTTCAACATACTTAAAATTCATATCATCTGAAATAAACTTTGAAAGTTTAATCATTTTGGGCATAGATATTGTACCAAGGTTACAACTCTCAACTTCTTCATCATCAACTTGTAACTTAGGGGATTTAAAAACATCATTCTAATCAAAAAAAATTCTAGAGGTATAAGTCCCTTTGGTATGGAATTGTTCTTTAATTGAAAAACTTCATAATTTCCTTTAGATTCAGCCAACATATTTTGTTGATCTACTTGTACATTTTCAAACTCTCCTTTCAGCTCAATAAAGTTTTTCACCTATTGATCATCCTCAAAAAATTTCCAATGAGTATTATTATCGGGGATAACTAGTTTGTGGTGAATCTCAACTTCATATTTTTCTGTGGAGTGCATAGGAATAATGAAAATACTGACAGAGACAACAAGGGAATCAGCAATGGAGTTTTTTTCTCTAGTTTTCACCATGAATGTATAGGCTTGAAAGTTTTCTAACATGTCCAATAAAAAGTTTATATATGCTCTCATCCTTGTATATTTTGTTTCATAAACACCTTCAACCTGTTAAATGACTAATTCTGAGTCTCCAAAAACAGAAATGTTTTGAGCATTCATTCTTTTCAAAACTTCTAGACCCAAAATCAAGGATTCATACTCAACCATGTTGTTCGTGCAATCAAAGTTCAGTTTATAGGAAAGTAAATTACTCTCATCACTTGGATTTTTAATCCAAATCCCTGTTGTTTCTCCTTCTCTGCCTGTTGATCCATCAAAATTCAATGACCACCGACCTTCCACCTCCTTATCACTGACTTGCTGATCTTTTTCAAACTGCTGAATTTCAAAACTCTGATTTTCTATTTTCTTCTCCTCTTCTGCTTCACTAGTCAACTCATTGAAAAGAATAGCATAACCAAGTTCAGTATCAAGAGCATAAATTGGAAAATTTTTGGGTTTTTCTTTAATACTCACCATGTAGGCCATCCTTGTCTCTCGATATAATCTTCTTTACTCACCAAAAACAGGAATGGTAGCATAAGTAAAATCCATCTGCATTGTACCTTTAATTTTCGCTGCCCATGACCTTGACAATAGCATACCAAACTTCGGTGGAATGTCTGATACTACGATCTCCATGACTACAATATTAGCAGGAACTTGTGTTAAACCAACAACAACATCTTTGATTAAACCAATGCATTTAACTCTTTTCGAATCAAAAGAAAACAAGTATTTATATGGCCTAGTTATTTCTAACCCCATTCTTTCCATGATTACTTTGGGAATAATATTGTGAGAAGCCCTTGAATCCAGCATAGCATTATGAAATGTCATGTCATGAATGCTAAGGCTCACATAAAAAGGAGGGACCTCCTCATTCTGTTCATCTTCTAGTCTTGGACCCAAATATATGGTTGGATGATCTTCTAATACATTGAAGGTATTAGTAGCTCCTGGTTTTGAATTTGACATTTTAGCAATATTTCTTCTATATTCATCTACCTTGGGAATCTCACCAAAAGGGACTAATATTTTTATCTTATAAATTTTATTCTCAAGATTGAAAACAGAAATAGATTTTTTAGCTTCTTTGATAGGAGGAACAACTGGTGTATATTTCTTACCTTCAACAACCTTAGGAGCATCCTTATTTCTATCAAAATCCTTAGGTGTATCTTTCTTAGGCTGTGTTTTGTTTGCAATGATAGGCACATTCCTATTTATGAGATTATATTGTTTCTGCATCTCGAAAATAGCATGTTGATACCCTTTTAGATAGTTTGATGTTTCCTCTTCATGATTGTTTTGATATGATTTATCATGCTCTTCTTTAGTCAAGAAAATTCCTAACATTTCCTCATCAAAATAGTGAATAGACACCTCAGGAACTTTAGGATCATCTTCTTCATCAATCAAATTCTACTGAAAAGGAGGTCTCACTGGAGGATCAGGCTGCTGATTTCTGTTTTCCCTTGGCCTTTGTTGATTATGAGGTCTCTTGAACTGAGGGTTTCTGAATTAAGGTTCATGTTGAGCAGGAGGAGCAGAGGTATTTTGAAGGGCTAATCTATCCATCAACTTTTCCATTTTTTTCATCATTGAATCCAACTTATCCTGAGAGGTAGAGGAGGAAGGCTTCTCTTCTTCTTTCAACTTAGTTTTACCCATTTTTGACTTTTTGGCTGTTATCAAGTTAACCTCCACCTTCACTGCATCAATTTGCATTTCAACAAGCGTAGGAGATTCCCTTTCTCTCAGCAGTATGGAAAAATCATAGTCAAAAGCTTCAGCATACCTCATTTGAGCTAAGGCTTGTGGTGGTTTCAAATGAGCAAGAATGGAATTTAATACCTTATTAAACCTTTTTGAAAATTTTTGAACAGATTCATCAACAACTCTCTTGAAGGTACTATACTCAGTGAGGGCTTGTACGGGATTGGTTCTATTTCCCAATTTTCTTAGGAAAACATATTCAAATTCATTCCAATTATGAATACTTCCAAGAGTAAGAGATTTATACCACTTCCTAACCTCACCAGTAAAACTATGAGCAAACAACCTCAACTTAACATCTTCATCATCAACCTCCTTGTCTATAAAATCATTAAATTGATCCACATGGTCTTCTGCTGTAATGTCTTCATCACTTCCCCAAGTTTTGATTCTAGCAGCATATTTGCTAGGAAGGTCATGTAAGACAGCTGGAAGAAAAAGAGGGGCATATCTAGGAAGTGCAGTAGGCGAATTTATAGCCATGGTCGGAGGGATTATAGTATCTTTTGGGATGGTAGAAAAAGAGGATGAAAAGCTGCTCTGAGAAGAAATCTTTGGTCTCTGTGGTTCACTGATAATTGAACTCCAATTTGGAAAGGGTAAACCAGCTTTAATTTTCAAAAATACTTCAAAAAGGTCAACCTCTTTGAATTTATCTAAAGACTCTTTTTCCAACAACAACTCAGAAGTAACTGCTTCCCAAAAATCTTCTTTGTCTTCCTGTGTTACTAGAGTTGAGGTGTCAATTCCTCTTTTATGCAGGTCTAAGATAATTTAAATTAGTTCCTTTTTACTTTCTGATCAAAACAAAACCTCCTGAATTTTATCATCAACTCTTTTATCTTCAGGACTTCTTAAAATTTCAGAGGACAAGGATTTCGAATGTGATGGAGTACCTGATATTTCAGAAATGACTTTACTACCTCTGGAAATGGTGTTTGGATTATCTGTAGAAATTTGCTGAATAATGAAGATTTATCCACCGAGATTATCCTGATCACATATCAATTTGAATTCATATGCAACACATAATCTCTTCTACTCAGATCATCACACATGCGGAAATAAAACAAGCGGTATGCGATCAAAATATCATCAAAACATCACACACATTACACAGTATGTATGGGGAAAGCTTATAGCTAAAAATCCCCAGCTATAGTAGATTATAATGGAAGAGAAAAAATTTAACAATCTCAGTACAATACTCCTCACAAGTACTCAGTACTGTCTCCAATAGTTACACACAAACTAGCTTGGTTTTGAACAAGTCACAGGTTCAAAACTCATCCACTAATTGCCTGCCTCTATTGCGCAATCAAGGCTGGTCTAATGAGATATCCAAGGTTCGAATCTCCTTGGCTTGACAGTGCAATCCTCATGGGAAATTTCCTCCAAGTGTGGTGCGAATCTCATGCACAACTAATGTCACAACTGATAGCTATCTCAACCCTTTCATCTACCTCTTCCACTGGTCTCCACTGAACTATCCATGCACTGTAGTGAAATGATGTGTTCTTGAGTTGAATAATGAGTTAATAATTAGTGAATTAAATAATATTTAATTCACTCCACTAATTACTAGTTGATTAGCTAGTTAAACTAATCACAACTAGTTCAACTAAGTTAAACCGAACACAACTCCGCCAACTGTCTCATCAACTCCACCAAACTTTTGCCATTGAAGTCAACTATGCATGAGCTCACCAAACCCCTAGGAATAGCGTAATTACTCTGTCAGATGCATGAGCCACTTCCATAGCTTGAACTGAAGTGCTCCAAGAGAGTAAACTGAAGTTTAGAGTCCAAATATTATTAAGGGTAAATAATATTTGACTTTTCTATTTTTAGCTAGGCAGTCTAAAAATAGACTTCGACCTAAATGTCTAAAAATAGAGGTCCATATATTTTTACCAACATGACAAATACTCCAAGAATAGCATACTGCAACTCCTAGACCATGCTCCATATGTCTAAAAATAGACATAGTCTAAAAATAGACATTGCGCCAAAAATAGCCTGCGGGCCCACTTAGTGAAGGCGACTTCATTTCACTAAGCTCCATCATCTTGCTGAATTTTTAACACTCCCTTTCAGCAAGATATGGATTATCTGCAACCCCTATCCTGCCTCTGTGGAATTCGAACTTGCTCCTGGTGAGCGCCTTCGTCAAGATGTCAGCATCCTGATCCTCCGTGGGAACATATGAAAGCATCATGATCCTCCGCTGAACACAATCTCTGATATGATGGTACCTGATGTCGATGTGTTTGGATCTATCATGAAATACTGGATTATCCAAGAGCTTGATGTAGCTCTGGTTATCACAATAAATCACAGTAGGCTCCAAATGCAACCTGAACAATCCAACGAGGATCTTCCTCATCCAAATAGCCTCGCATGCAGCCAAGCTTGCTGCCATGTACTCGGCCTCTACTAAACTGAGTGCCATGGATATCTGCTTTCTGTTGTACCAGGAAAATGCTGTCAACCCAATGCTGAAAAATCCTCCAGATGTGCTCTTTCGATCTATTGGGCTCCCTGCCCAATCTGCATCAGTGAAGCCGGAAAACTTCGCTCCATCCTCCTGTCTATACCATAGACCAAATCCCGATGTGCCACTAAGATAACGCAATACATGCTTTCCTGCCTTCCAGAAGAGCTTGGTAGGCTTAACCATAGCTTGCGAAAGCTGGTTAACAGCATAGCATATATCGGGTCGTGTATTGACCAGATACATAAGTGACCCCACCAACTGTCAATAGACAGTGGCATCCATTACCTCCGCTGAAGTAGCATCCTCCTTCCTCCAACTACCAGGAAGAGGAGTGTCAACAGGCTTGCAGCCATGCATGTTGAACCTCTCCAGAATCTCCAGGGCATACTTGCCCTAAGAAACAAACAGTCCACTGCGCTGCCAAATCTCCAATCCCAGGAAATAATGAAGGAGGCCCAAGTCCTTCATCTCGAACTCTCTAGCAAGGTCCTCCTTGCATGAAAGTATCAACAGCTCATGACCTGTCAAAATCAGATCATCTACATACAGTACAATGATCAGCAGCTTCCCCTCCACCATAATTTGGTACAGGTTAGGATCCGCCTCACTCTTGGAAAATCCAAGCCTGGTGAAATAACTGTCAATCCGTGTGTACCAAGCACGAGGTGCTTGATTTAGCCCGTACAGTGCTCTCTTGAGTCGGCACACATGCGACTCACTGCTAAAGATCTCGAAACCTTCAGGCTGCTCTATGTACACCTCCTCCTCGATGACTTCGTTGAGGAACGCAGTCTTCACATCCATCTGATGGATGTGCCATCCCATCTGCACTGACAGAGCAAGGATCGTTCGTATGGAAGAGTACCTTTTGACAGGCGTAAAGGTCTCCTCATAATCGATCCCCTTGATCTGTGGGAAGCCACGGGCGAAAAATCTCACCTTGTACTTCTCCACACTCCCGTCAGCCTCCTGCTTCACTTTGTAGATCCATCGCGAACCCACCACTGATTTCCCCTCTGATCTTGGGACAATCTCCCATGCACTGTTTCTGATGATCGAATCATATTCTTCGATCATGGCATCTACCCATGCGGGTTCCTCCACAGCTAAAATTCAATAGAAATTTCTTATTTCTTCACTATAGGAAACTTCCAGAAATTCCATAATTATGAACTAGTAAATCAATCCAAGTAACTCAATGATGAATACGAACTTTAAAAGTTGTTATAAGGATGCATCATACTTGTGAATCTATAAATATCCTTCCAAAAAATCACTTCAATCATTTAACGAATATAACCTGCAAAAAATGAAGCATGCATACTAAATGCATAAATAGGAAATGAAGAATAAGAGATAGAAGTGAACAATAAATGCAAGAAGACAAACAAATTATATAGTAGGGATCTGAGGCTTTTGCGATGGCAAAGCCCAAGGATACACAAAGTCGTGTGAAGGAAAACAAACCTTAGAGGATGAAATTGAAAGAAAGCTTCATTATTGGAATTAATTCAAGTACATCCTTGCTAGAAATGAAAGTAGAACTGCTAAATAAGAAGTTTTCTTCACCAGAATACTAAAAAACCAAAGTTCCTAGATGATAATTCAAATTCATGCTTATACAAATTAATGGGAAGAATCCTCCTTTAAGGGAGACAACTTTCCCCTCATAAAATGGATATGATTCCCAACAATATGAATCTTCATTAAATATTGAGTTTTATCTTCTCTTGTAGTAAGGAACACATCCCTAGATTTTCTCACAAGAGCCATGTATCCAGTGTACCGATCCGGTGACTGCCTCTATACAGCATCTTTGTAGGAGTGGTCTAACTTCTCGTCTCGGGCCGATCGCTCGGCTCACGTAGTCGCTTGCGCCCTCTGATGGTTGGCACTGCATGAATGGTTTCTTCCACTGCATGAACTTCCTCTTGTGGCTGATCCACATCCGGAAGCTCCTCCTTAGGGACTAATAGCTCCTCATCTGCATGCAAGTGTGGCTCCCTCTCAAGCGAACACTGCATGGCTTTCTCCTCCTGAAATTTGATATCCCGTCGCACAACAGTCTTGCAACTATCTGGAAAATACACCCGATAGTTGTGAGGTGTATCGGTGTACCCCAAAAATATTCCAACCTCTGCGGTCGGATCCAGCTTCTTTCTGGCATCCTTCGTCACATGCATGTAGACAGGTGAGCCAAAAATTCTCAGATGAGAAATATCAGGTCTCTTGCCAGAAAACGCCTCCTCCGGTGTACTCATGCCAGAATCTTGTGAGGACAACGGTTCTACACATATACTACGCATTGCATAGTACACGTTAAGTGAAGGAGTAGATACTGATCATGGCATCGCCGTGCGGCACCCACGTTGTTCTATTCTTCGGCTCGGCCACCCCGGATTAGCGTGGGTTATGGGGTGCGATGAGCTCTCTCACAATCCCTCTGCGTGCAGGTCCTTGAATTCGGTAGAGATGAATTCACCACCATTGTCGCTCCTAAGAGCCTTCACATGCTTCCCCGATTCCTTCTCAACCAGCGCCTTGAACTCACAGAACTTTGAGTATGTCTCGCTCTTCATCTGCATGAAGAAGATCCAGCACTTCCGAGAGAAATCATCAACAAAGATCACATAGTACTTGTGCTTTGCTGTTGAAGCTACTGAGAAAGGTCCACACACGTCTGTTTGGATTCTCTCAAGGATCGTCGTGGCGAGACTATCCTTCTCAAATGAAAAGGTATTTCCACAACTACAAAGTACACCCCTTGCACTGATACATTATAAAGTGCATAGGAAGCCAAGTAAAGAAATCTGCTGCGGTATCTTCAAGGCACAGTGGTGAAGGTGGCTAATCTCTGTACAACATATTCGCCCTCATCATCAGGTTTAAGAGATCACCACTGCTTCCGCCTTGCATGCCATTGCTGCGCAGCCATCTACTTGCAACTGATAAAGGTTCTTGACTCGAACCCCTATCTTCCGGGTCTCTCCAGTTGTCTTACTGCGCAGGAAAGCCTTTCCTTTGCTGAAGACCACATCATACCCCTTGTCTTCCAACATCACCACAGAGATGAGGTTCTTCATCAATCCTGGAACATCCAAAACTTCCTTCAATATGAAAGGTTTACCAGACTCCCTCTCAAAGTAAATGGTAACGATACCAGTCGCATTGTATCTACCATCATCGCCCATCTCAATGTGCACTCCAAGATCCTTTTCCTCCAGATCTGAAAACAGATCTCGATCTTCGGTCATGTGAAATGACGCACCACTGTCCAAGAACCAAATTGATCCCATCACACATGAAACAAAGCATGAAATCAGTGAAAAATCTAGTTCGAATTGAGAAGCCAATGCCTCTCCCGCTGCAGATCCGGCAGCCTTCTTATTTTTCTTCTTCTGCAGACAATTTGTGGCATAGTGTCCGTGCTGGTGATAGTGAAAACACTTCACCTTGGACATGTCTTGCTTCTTGCCCTTCGCACCAGACTGAGAAGCTTTCTTTCTCTTCCCCTTCTTTGCTTTGGCAGTCAAAGTGCAATTTTCTTCATCAGGTACCTTTGATGAAGATCCGTCCCTGGTAGTCCTTCTTATCTCCTCCTGCATGAGATCCACCCAAAGGCGCTCCCATCCCGGCAACTTCTCCTGACCATTGACACTATCTTGATATGCATGCCAACTTTTCGGAATACCAAGAAGAGCCAGGTCCACCATATCCTCTTCTTTGATAGTCACCCCCACACTTCCCAGCTCATCTCTGCATTGAGTGAACTTCGTGAGGTATTTGGCGATACTGTCGCCTTTCTCCATCTTGATGTTTCTGAGCTTATCCTTGAGCACCAGCTTCCTTTGGTCGCTCTTACTGGAATAGATCTGTCAGTGCTTTCCACATCAAATATGGAGAAGCTTTTCCATGCAGGCTGGATACAATGTGATCCTTCACGCCCTCCAATAGAATCCTTCGACATTTCGCCATCTTCTTTTGCCAAGCCTCGACTTCAACAGGATCAGTGGGCTTTTGGACATCTGTATCTATGAACTCCTTCAGTCCATTATCTTCTAATACTGCCTCCATGCAATCTTTCCATGCAACATAATTCGAACTGACTTCAAGAGCATATTCAAGTCGCAAACCGTTGAAAGACATTTTCAACTCCGGCACCAAGAAAACAAACTGCTGCAAAATTCGAATTCCAAACTCAAAAAAATCAACTGCTTCTGGATCTGTGAGAACAAATTATTTCTAGCATAGAGATCAACTGTAAGGGCATTTACTGGATATATCACCTTTCAGAGAAAGGATGGATCCAGAGGCTACCTGGCTTGCATGCAGACTCTGTCTACCGAAATAAGTTTGTAATCACTGTGATGATCAATCTCTGCTCCAATAGCTCTGATACCATGTAGAAATTTGCTGAATAATGAATATTTATCCACCGAGATTATCCTGATCACATATCAATTCGAATTCATATGCAACACATAATCTCTTCTACTAAGATCATCACACATGCGGAAATAAATCAAGCGGAATGCGATCAAAACATCATCAAAACATCACACACATTACACAGTATGTATGGGGAAAGCTTATAGCTGAAAACCCCTAGCTATAGTATATTATAATGGAAGAGAAACATGTAAAAATCTCAGTACAATACTCCTCACAAGTACTCAGTACTGTCTCCAATAGTTACACACAAACTAGCTTGGTTTTGAACAAGTCACAGGTTCAAAACACATCCACTAATTTCCTGCATCTATTGCGCAATCAAGGCTGGTCTAATGAGAGATCCAAGGTTCGAATCTCCTTGGCTTGACAACACAATCTTCATTGGAAATTCCTCCAAGTGTGGTGCAAATCTCATGCACAACTGATGTCACAACTGATAGCTATCTCAACCCTTTCATCTTTCACTCCCCCACTTTGGTCTCCACCCTTTGTCCATGCGCGTAGTAATTCTTTCAGAAGTTTGAATAATGAGTTAATAATTAGTGAATTAAACAATATTTAATTCACTCATCATTACTAGTTGATTATCTAGTTACCTAATCTACAACTAGTTCAACTAGATTAAATAGAACTTTAGCTCACAACTATCTCATCTTTATCACCAAACTTTTGCCCTTTAAAGTCTAAGCCAGAGTCAACCGTACATGAGCTCACCAAACCCCACCAGAATAGTGTAATTCCTCACAGCCAGGGACCATGACCTTCATAGAAAACAAAGCCCAGAGTGCTCCCGAAAGTGGCCGAGTTTAGAGTCAAATATTATTAAGGGCTAATAATATTTGACTGACCTATTTTTAGACAGCCAGTCTAAAAATAGACTTCGACCTGTATGTCTAAAAATAGAGGTCCATCTATTTTTACCAACTCGACCAATCATCCAAGAATAGCATACTGCAACTCCTAGACCATACTCCATATGTCTAAAAATAGACATAGTCTAAAAATAGACTTTGCGCCAAAAATAGCCTGCGGGCCCACTTAGTGAAGGCGACTTCATTTCACTAAGCTCCATCATCTTGCTGCATTTTCAAGATTATCCACGATGTTAGGTGGATTTGTGTCAGGATTACTCCTCGTGTATCTACTTCTCGAAGCCACCTTTAATCATATAAACTTTAAATGGAGTCACCAAGGTAGATGCAGCCTCCAAAACCTTTTTGAGCTCCTACTACCTTCAGAAGTTCAGCTTCAAAATCTCAGGAAAGTATAATCTTCAGGCTCTCAACAGACACACCAAAATGTTATCACAAAATTAGACCTGATAGGCTGCAAATCAAATCAATCTTATGTAAATTTTTCAAACCAATATTTTCATTGAGGCTTAGCCTCCTCAACCTGAGAGTGCTCTCTCAAAGGGTTAATGATTTTGGATAGAAATATAGATGGCTAACTCTATGTGGGATAATTAGCATATAAATTATAGAAATTGGTTCTAAATCACATTATCAAGTACACATTGTGCTTATGGAGTCATAATAGCTTTAGTAAAACAAAAAAATATTTTGAGCATGGAAGTCAAGTCATATCATAGTTCTAGTCCAAAGATACACATGTGAAACTGTAAAACACATAGTCAATTTTTTTATGAAGGAAGTCATAGCATCAATGATGAATTATGAGTAACATAAGCAAACACCACTACAATAGGATAGTAAAAAATTTCCATTAGAGAAAAAACACACTAAAACTCACTATGAATCTTGAGTTGGCTACGTAGAAAACTCTGTATTAAGCTGAAAACTAGTCCCTTACAACAAACACAGTCTTTTTGCTAAAAATGTCCAACCCATGCATATTCAAATTCTTGATATTTTATAGATCATTTACAATATAGGATAAGCTTATCCCCAACTAGATACATCGAATTCCTACTATTTGACACCTTTCCTAACCATATAACATGGTGTTTATTACAAAATGATAGCCACAAACCTAATCAACAGTCCTATTACAAATAGGACCCAAAATCCATAACTCTACTAAAAAAAACCTTATCTAAACTAGAATACATCATTTTCCAACTGTATTCCCATAAGGTCGAAAACAAATGATAAGCTCCAACACTTTACGACCTTAATGCTGATCTCCTTCAAACTAGGAAATTGCACCCTGTTTGTTAGGCTTAGGATTCTTTCTATTCTTGAGACACTCTGACCACTATGAACCCATGACTTCGAGGTTATTTGATGTCAAGAACTGAAATAACATATTCCCAAAATCATCCTTAAGTGCTATCTACACAAAATCACAATCAAACTATCCAAAATAGCAGAAACAGACTTGCGCTATGAAAACAACACAGTTTCATAATTCTTTTCGTATTGCAGTCTTTTAACTCATTTGCCTTGAAAATTTTGGTTTCTTTCCTCCAAGGTTATCTTCATATTCACTTGACACAGCTTCCCTAGCAATTTCAGGTCAAAATACATCCATTTTCCTTCCAAAAATTTATAAAAAATGGTGAAAAAAGCTACTACTGGAGTTTCATAGCGCATTTCACCCTTTTTGCATTGTTTGCACTACAAAACTATTGAGTGAGCAATTTTGACCAGATTTCTTCAAAATTTGAAACAAAAATCTGCCAAAACTCTAGAATACCACGTGTTTCATAAAAAAATAGTCATATGAACTAAAAACATAATTTTCTTGAGATTTATTCTTCATTTTCCTTTTGATTTAGCCTTTGACTTTCTTAATAATTTGTCATTCTGCACCTTTTTCTTTTAGTTCATCCTGAGCTAGTTTCAACTGTAGCTCCAAATCCTCCACATGGTTTCTTAGTCTTCTATTACTAGCTTTTAAGTGAGTATTGACCACTCTGAAAAAAAATTCTTCTTTGATGGGTGGAACTGTCCATGTAAAAAATTGTTATGTACTGCTTGGAATCTCAGACCTAGAACTAGTTTGACCTTCCAAAAGTGCCTTCACCCTTTTAAACTCTGTTTTTTCAATGTTGTGATTTCTATCCCTCTTTTTCATCATTACGATCTCTTGGTTTTCTAGCTTCAATCTCTCCTGAAGATGTTGACACTTTGTCATGTGTCCTTTTCCCTTCATTGTCTTGCTGGCTGCATGCTCCACTATTGGTGATGAGAGATTAGCCACCTCCTCAGGGACTATGGATGTTTCAATATTTTATTGGATCTCCTTTCTACCTTCCTTGAGCTTCTTAGCATGCCTATTTAAATTCTTCCTTGCTTGAAAGATAAAGATTGCATTTTCACCTTCAAATTCAAGTTTCCTTGCTGACTTAATGCTTTTTTGTTTGTGTTCATGTACTCCAATGAAATTAGCTTGCAAAATGGGTGATTCCTCTATATCAATTGCATGAAGGATTTCATATAAATTTCCTTTTATCACTGGGTTGTCCTCTGTACCTGAAACAATAGTTTTTCCCTTTGATGCCACTGGTTGGGTTCTTGTCACTCTCTTGATTTCTTTCTTGCTGGAAACTTGTTTTTGTTTTTCCTCTTTGAAACTTTTTGACCTCTGTTTTGCAAGTGATGGAGTTGCTGCAAGAAGAAATTGTGCCTTATCTATCCTATCTTCAACCTGTTTCCTTAGTTTCAACTTTACAAACCTCTTTGCTTTTGCAACCACAGGCTAACGAGACTCTGCTACTGGTGTTGAAGGAGTTCCTTTAGGTTTAGAATTTCTAGCTGGGGTTAGGTTCTTCAATTCAAAACCATTCATAAACAAAAAAGAAGACCCATCCCTACATATTTTCTGAAGCTCATTTAACACCAATAACTATATCAAACCATGGTGAAACAAATATGCTTCGCAACCATCATACTTGGCTTGTACTTTATCAGACATTTTGGCAAGGCTCCTTCACATGTGAAGTATATTTGAATGTTGAACATCAGCTTGGCATAGGTGTCTTTGATACAACTTTTAGGTATTGCACTGTTCAAGTCCATATCTGCATACTCAGGTTTCATGAATTCCTTGCATGGTTCCATATCAAACTTAAAACATTTAAAGCAAGTCTCTTGCCCCCTTGGTATTTCTGTCATAGAAGCAATGATCTCAGGAGTAACTGGAACATTTAAAATCCCAATATTAGTAGTTGTTCCACTGAAGTGTAAGGAAAATTCTTTAGACACATGAGTGTGGCAACCCTGCAGCTTTTCACAAAACCAGAGACAACCTGCTTTGCTAAAAACCTCCATCACTGTTTGATCTTCAATTATAGCCTTCACATTTTCAGGCTCATATCTTAAGCAATTTCCACCTCTGTGGACTTTCTTCTCCTCTGCCATGTTTCTTAAGAAAAACCTGTCAGCTTCTCTTGAATCAGTAAAACAACCTCCCTTGAATATATGATCAGGCTCGCTTGATTATGGAACAACCTCGCTTGTGAATATATGATCAGGCTCGCTTGATTATGGAATAGCCTTCCTTGTGAATATGGAAGATAACCCTTGTATAGAGCACCCACAAGCTTAGCTTGACAGCTTCAGAACTTAGAAACTTGTATGGAAGAAAATGAAAATGAGAATGACCAAATTAGGCAAGAATTTGAATTTAACGTGTCATCTCGTAACTAAATGATGCTTCACTGAAGCCCTATCATGGAAATGATGACTGTGAGATAGGTAAGTACATTGAATCTAATCTCTAACTGACTCACCATACCCCTATCATATCATTCCCCAATAGATTTTGATATATTTTAGCTTAATTGACAAGACGGTTGAGAAACAGCGGTTTCCTAGCACCCAAAATGTATTTTTCGCAGTTTGTGCTATGAAAGTATCAATGATTTCGTAGTGGAAATCCTGTTTTTTGAACTAGCGGCACTATGAAATGGAGGATTCTTTGCTAATTGCAGAAATTTAACCCAAAACCTTATGAAATGATCCCTAAATGGAAAATTTAAGTATTTGATCATGGAATGGACCCCTAAAGACATTTAAAAAAAAAAATCAATGGTGACCTTTAAACTTAGAAAAAACTCTAACATACCCTTAACCAAAACCTAAAATGACTTTCAAACCCATTTTGAGACCATGATCAAAAATAGAGTTCACGCAATGATGTTTTGAAAATATCTAGGTGATAACACAAAGAAGGATGCCCGAGCCTCCATATATTCTTCTGCTTCCCTAAAAAACAAGTACAAGAAAGGTGAGACCAAAGAAAAGAAAATTATATTTGATGGTTTACAAGATCATTTACTTGCATATGTTGGGAATTTAAGGAGGTCTAAAGAAATGTATGACAAGATAGATAACATATATGAAATAAAAAATCTGAATGAGATCATCACCTTCAAATATCAACTCAAAGAAACCAATATGACCAAAGGATAAGTTGTAAGATCCTACATTATGAGGATATCTCGCTTTAGAGATCAATTGCAAATATTTGGGGAAAATTTTTCTTATAAGAAACTAGTGCTTATGACTCTTAGAGGTCTCCCTCCTATTTGGGAAACCTTCAGTAACAAAATAAGTAACATCAATGTCCTCCTTTCATTTGATGAAATTGTTGGCAATATTACTCAAGAATAATCAAGGATTAGGAAGAGGAAGAATTTAAAAGCATGAAGAGGGAGAGCCCATTGCATATATCACACATGACAAAAGGAAGAATAAAGGGAAAGGAGTTCCATCAAAGCCTCTTCCACAAAACAAGAAAAGGAGGAATGATAGAACATAATCTCATATTGAATGCTATGAATGTGACAAGAAAGATCATTATGCACGAGATTGTCCCAAGAAGATAAAAGGGCCATGGTACAACACTAGAATCAACGATAATCAAAGAAAAAAATATGATCAAAGAAATAACAAAATAGAAGATATGAAAGAATAAGAAGAGATACCTCAAGTGATCATCAGGAGCTTCTGGGTATGAAATTAATGTTGTAAATAAATATGAATACTTTCTTATTTATGCCCTTACTAGTTCTTCTCCACCGGATTTATGGGATAGTTGGTTGGTTGATGGTGGGGACACTCATCATTTCTCTAGATACAAGGAAGTACTCTATAATATAGTAGAGAGGGATACTAAGCTTAAGATCATTCTTGCAGACAAATCCACTCATCTCATGAAAGGTTTTGGGTCTATCTAATTTTAGTTGAATTATGGGGAATCAGTTCTCCTGCATGATGTTATGAATGTGTCAAGATTAATGAAGAATTTGGTATCTATATCTGCATTCGAAGATAAATGGATGAGGGTTGTATTCATCAAAGGAAAAATTTTAACTTATTCTTCTAGTTCACCTATGAGATCTGAATTTATACTAGGATCAAGGTTTGAAGGACTCTATAGAGTCACTAGAAGGTCGTTTCTACCATCCATTCATAATACAAATCATTTGACCGAGTTGTGGCACTGCAGATTGGCTTTATTTACATTATGATGCTCTTTTGAAACTTAAGAATTTGGTGTCAGGTATTCCTTATGTTGAATCCCATCATGATGGAGTTTATCTAGATTCTGCGAGTGGAAAGAAAATAAGGGGAACATTCCCCTCTAGTGAGAACAAGACAAATTACATCCTTCATCTCATGCATTCCGATATATGTGGAACGATTCTTGCACATCCTATTAGTGGTCATCTCTACTACATTACCTTCATTGATGAATTCACAAGAAATAAATGGATATACTACTTAAATCGAAAGGGTAAAGCCTCTGAAATGTTCAAGGAATTTAAATCTTTGATCAAAAATCAAATAGGGTATAGAATCAAAGTACTCAGGTTCAAAAATGGAGGGGAATGCATGTCAAATGAGTTCATAGAATTTTTCAAGAAAGAATGGACCAAGAAGGAAAAAATTGTGCCATATACTCTCAAACATAATGGACTAACATAAAGAAAGAACAAGTCTATATTATAAGCAGCCTATGCCATGCTCTTTGTTCAAAAGGTGCCAATGTTCCTTTGGGGAGAAGCTACACATGTTGTTGTACATGTTTAGATCAGGGTGCCTCATCACATGTTTGCAGATTGAAGAAGGCATTGTATGGTTTGAAGCAAGCTCCCTGAACTTGGTATGCACACACTGATATTTATTTACAGAATCAATGTAGATCCCAACCTCTACTTCAAGGTATTAGAAGGCATGTCCTTGATTTTGGTTTTATATTTTGACTATCCATTCTTAACAGGTATTGAGCCTCTGAATTTGAGATGGAGGACCTTGGAATCATTCACTACTTTCTAGGAGTTGAGGTGTGACAAGGGCCTAATGATATTTTCCATTCACAAGGAAAATATTTTTTCAAGGTATTGGAAATATTTGGAATGACACTATGCAAATCCATGGCTACACTGATTGAAACAAACTTCAATAAGTTATGTGGAGAATTTGCATGACTCGATCTGGAAAATTCATCCAATTATAGATAATTTATCAAGGCTTTGATGTTCCTTATAAACACCCATCCATACATATGCTATGAAGTGAAAACATTGATTCCATTCATGAATGATCCACTCCATGCACATTATATTTCTTCCAGACACATATTGAGATATTTTCATGGGACGATCACACTTAGTCTGATATATTCTACTGGAGATGTTTGACTTTTTCGATACACCAATGTTGAATGGGATGAAAATGATATTGAAAGGAAGAGTACATCTATATGTTGTTTTAGTCTTGGATCTGCCATGACATCCTAGATAAGCAGGAAAAAAATTTTTGTACCATTGAGCATTGCAGAAGCCAAGTATATTGTTGCTAGCATGGCTAGTTGCGAAAGCATTTTGGTTGGGGAAGATATTTGGAGATCCATTTGAGAAGGTCCTAGATACTGCAGTGATATATTGTGACAATAGGAGTGGGATCTATCTAGGAGATAACCTCATGATTCATGACAAGTCCATGCATATAGAGATTCTATATCACTTTATTCGAGAAATAGTGCAGAGAGGAGATTTTAGACTCGATCAAATATGAACAGATGATAAAATTGCATATATTCTCACCAATTCACTACCAAAATGAAAGTTATTGGTCTTAAAATATAAGCTTGGACTGATGTATGTGACCCCTCTGGATAAGAGGCAGTGCTAATCGAGAACATTGAGCCTACTCTTCCCACCCTATTGAGCTCCTAGGGTGAGGAACTGAGATAGAGGGCTGCTGAGATTGAGGGATCCCTGTACAATAGGGGATCTGTTGAAAATAGTGGATCACACTTATTTGTTACCCAAAAGGTTGATATTCTTCTCCCCTATTTAAATAGGGTTGGAGATGTTTCTCCCATACTTGTTCTATGCAAAGTATACCTGAGTTGGAATCATACCCACATGTAAATCTTTTTGGGAATACTGGTCCCTATTTGGCCAATGGGTTGAGAGTGTACATGGGGTGTACAACCCAAGTAAATTATGATTCAAGTGTTCTACCACATGACTACTCAGAGTCATCAATGAGAAGATCAATAGGAAATAGGATTGGGTTGATACTTTCTCCCCTTTATGATTTCGTGTTGAGAATGAACTCCCCGATGAGATTCTAGGGTTGAAGATGTGCTCCTCTATATGATTAGATATCTTATTTCTTGGTATGGGTGGAAGCTAATGAAACTTGATTGTTCTTATTTTATATTCTTTATTTTTTCAAAAGATAGAGTTGAGCAAAGATGGTAAAAGCATGACAGAATGGTGTGATGATCAACAAACATATATTGGTAAGGTAGAATTCTTCCTAGTTGAGAGGGAGTGTTAATTTTTTCAACTAGGGTAAAAATTGCATCTTGGACCATTCATATAGAAGAGATGATGATTGCATTAAATTGCTCTTTTTGAGAGGAACAAAATCGACCTAAATATAGCCTCATTTGCATAAACATAAGTTGGAATTTTAATTTATGAACTCCTCATATTTACATTGGATTAGGTTAGCCCTATACACATGTACAAAAGTTCAAGTTGGCCTCAACATCAAGTGGACCCTCATGTAAACCTATAAATTGAAGAGACCTAAAGCTCATTTGGACACACATTTTCATCAATAAATCTCTTCTCTTCTATTGTCTTGGTTCACATAGGTCTGGTAGAGGAACTTCACAGAATGATTTGAAACTACAGGTCCAAGGCTTTCATATATCTATGTTTTTTGTTTCCTGGTCACATGCACAGCACTGGAAATTTTGGACCATAGTCCCACGCACACATTGTCCCTTAGTGCGAGTTAGAGGCTAAAGTCACATGCACAACAACCTGAAGGGAGTAACTTGGGTTTGAAGGCAGATCAAGAACAACTTGTCCCCAGTCAAACGCTTGTAGTGTTCCTCAATATGACTAGGAAGGTAGATTATGCACAAACACTTGAAGGGTCCGACTAAGGGTTTGAACAAAATTTGTGTTAACTTATCCCCATTCACCCGCTTATAGTTCTCTTGGCAGTGACCAACCACTTGCATAAAGTATCATAGGGAGCAAATCGGGTGTCATAAGGTCACTCCCATAATATCTTGATGAGTGCGACAAGGGTCCTGAGCTAGGGTTTTATAGTTGACCGCAGTTGACTATAATTTCCTAATGGCTGGATGGTTTCTCTTTGCTAAATAGTAATTCTGGAAGTGTGTCTCTTTATTGTATTTGGTAAATATCTGCTATAAGTTTATCTATTGGGCTCATTATAATCTTTGCTAAAACATTTTATGATAATCTAGAAAGAAGAATATTTCAAATGGTTTTCCCCATAGTTGGTTTTTCCCTGGTCATTGACCAATCTGGTGTCTCTTATTCTTATGCTATTGTCTCCTTTGTCATTGCATATATTTATCTATCTTGAGTTACTGCTTATGATTGGAATCATTGTTAATAATTGGATGCATTGCTTAACAAATAGTTGAATTGGGATGAAATAATTGAAATAACATAGAACAATAATAAAAATTAACAGAATTGCGTGTAAGGAAAAAAGGAATATATTTTACCTCCTCTTTGTCAATTTCTATATAACACTCACTTTGTTGAGTAAATCTACCTTTACCACAATAGGTCCCTTGATATTTCTCCTTTAGGTTCTGGGAAAACTTGAGAGGGTTTTCTAGTTTCTCTAACTAAGCTGAAATCCGTATAGCAGAATTGACAACTCCACTTGGGATTGAATTGATTCTTGGATATGTTTATACCTTCTAGATCTTAAATATTTGATCTTGTTTGGTGTAGTCCGCTTTGAATTCTTTTCATTGATATGTTTTCCTACTAGTTTTACTGGTATGAGTCTCTATTGTGACACTTCATTGTACTATGCATGATCCGTCTTCTTGCGATACACAAAACTAAATTATTATACAAGATCTTGTGCAAGCGCCTTGTGCGATGTCATCTCTCTAAGTACTACAGAGTTGTCTTGTCCAACAAAAGGCACTTATTTCAATCATAGGTGGAGTTGACCCTCAGTATTCCAACCTAGTTGTATTTGACACGAGAAAAGTACAACTCGCCTTTCCCATGAACTTGCATTCCATGTGCAGGCTCAAGTGAAGGGAAAAGTCATCCACTGCACCATCATTGAACAAGGTGCATCAACTTGTGTGATGCATACTTCTTGTTGGTTTTCCTTGGGTTTTACCATTTTATCCCCTTCATCGAGTTCCTTGAAATCTTTTGACGACCACACCTTCACCCCTAAAGGATATCTAGCTAGTGTCACCATCACTCTTGGGGGAAAAAATTCATATGTTGATATCGAATTTTTATATCATTCACTTGACCAAAATATTCTTTTTGGATGTGATTGGAAGTACGAAATATGAGCGATCATCTCATCAATATTCCGGGTTATTACTTTCCCTCATCAAGGAAATATTTTCACTTTGGATCAAATTTTCTTCTATAAACATGATTTTCAGCTTGCCAACAATGCTACTCTAAAGAGTGGCTCTCCTAACACATTTGTTAGAATTTGTACTTTTTTTTCACAAGCCTCCATTCTTTTTTGGTGTTTCCCTCTTCCACCGCCTAAGGTTCCTCTGATAGTTTCAATTATCTTGACTATTTTTTATTGCCCTACCAATCCTTGGATCCTCCCTACCCCTTGTACCATTGATCATCTTGTAGACCAGATGCCCCTATCACCTGTCAAGCTAACTTATCTAGCTATAGAGATGGCATATGAGTCTCCATCTTCCTTGGTTTAGACCAATGGTACCACAAACTCTCCGATCGCAAATCCCTCTATTGAATTCTTTGAAAATGTAGTTCCTTCTGAAAATGTTATCATGGAAGTCATGTCTTTAGAGAAGCTTCCTTGGGATGAGTTTCATCATCATGCCTTAGACTCTCTTCAAACCAAATTGGGCACTTATCATTTACAAATATTGTCTATTGATCGACCTGATATTGTACCTTACCATTTTACAATCATTCATGAGATTGGTGTGGAAGGAAACTTAGGAAACCTATCTAAAACCATGCGTATTGATATATTGATCAAGAAAGATGTCGACGAAAACATACAGATTGGAGGAAATTGCACTCCCATGGATATTTCTAGTTTCACCTACCTCTTCAAAAAGTTTAGCAATGTTTTTTCTTTTTCTTATGAGGAAATTCCTAATATAGACACTTCTATTGTCAAGCATGAGATCCAAACATATGTTGGCGTGAAAGTTTTCTTTAAGGATTCAAATATTATGACTATGCATAGTATCATGAGAAATTGTTCTAGTTTGAAAATTCATACATATAGAGCATAATCAAATACTCAATTGAAAAAAAAAAGTTACTATTAAAATTGGTAAAATTTTGGTGAATATCATCCATTTAATCATATATGTGTAAAAAATAGGTTAACCACATGACCAAATATTTTTCTCCGAAAATGTCCAAAATATAGTCAATTAGTGAAATTTCAGCCCTAAAATTCTCCCCAGTTGGAGCTAGACTGATCCGGCAAAGATGTAGACCAATCCACCCTCGTAAGTAAGCTTCCGTCAAGGCTAAAATTTAAAAGTTAAAGGCAATTTCATTTACCCTATTCCTTTAATAGAATGGGCGTCTAGCGTACTAAACATTAATAAGAAGAAGGGAACAATCCATGTATGCAGCAATTACTGCAATTTGAATCTCACTTGTCTAAAAGATAATTATCTGACACCTTTCATTGACTAGAATATTGACAATTCTGCTAGTTTCCATGCTTTTTCCTTTATCGACTATTTTTCTACATACAACCAAGTCACTATTAAGTCATTTGATCAACATAAGAACATTTTTATCTATTAGTAGGGTGTGTTTTCTTATCATAGACTTCCCTTTGGTCTTAAGGGTGTAGGGAAAAATTTTCAAATGGATATGGGCTATGCCTTTCATGATATTAGACCAATATTATAGGTCTATTTGGATGACATTATTACTCACTCAAAGCATCATTCAAACCACCTTGTTCATCTTCGAGCCATTTTTCATAGGTGTCTATTTTATAGATCTCTTTGAAACCTCACATCTATGTTTTATTTTTGAATTGCGACTACCACATTGGTTTATATCTCTAAAACATGGGATTTGTTTTTATTCCACTAAGGTCAAGGCAATCCTGAAATTTCACCCTCAACCATCTACTCTTCAACTCCAATGTTTGTAGGGGAATGAACATTTCTTGCAATATTTTTTCATTAACTATGATTAAATAATTAATGGATTCATGCGCTTATTAAAGAAATGAGACACCTTTTTTTGGGATGATCAGGCTTAGAGATCATTTGATGCCTTTAGAAAGGATTTGGTTTATGCACTGTTATTGAGCCCTCCTGACAACATGTGCACCTTTTCTCTCTATCTCACTATATCACATCCTATATCATCATGGTGCTTGTTGAAGAACATGACAGCCATAGTGATCATGTGATTTACTATATTTTCAAAGGCCAGAATGGACCTGGACATAGATACTCACATGTGGAGAAACTTTCTTTGGTAGTAGTCTTCGTTATTCGATGACTCTAACACTACATAATCCTATTCCAAACTAAGATACATTTTGTCTCATCACATGTATTCCTGGTAGATCGTTATATTCTAGGAATTTGATATAATTTTCACCACTGCTAAATCTAAAAAGTCTTTGTTGTTTGTTAAGTTGCTATTAGACCTTCCCCAAGTTGACCTGGATGAAGTAGTCCATTACCCTAAGCCATATGAATTGATTTATCGAGTTGACTCTTCTGACCATGGTATGAAGATATCCTTGTGTATTTCCAAACCCAACTTTTTCACCAAAACCTATTGAAAGATGATCATTGTCATATTCACCCCCACGTGAAACATTACCTGATTCTTAACAATACTTTATATGAACGTGGTGTTGATTTTTTACTTTGATGGTGTCTTACTCATGGCCAATCAAAACATGTTCTAAACGACTACCATGCTAAGGCATGTGGCGGTCATCATTTGGGCATGGATAGTCCCCAAAAAATATTGTTTGCTGGATACTATTACCCATCTCTTTTCAAAGATTATATAACCATGGTCAAGTGGTGTCAATCTTGCAAGTTTTTTACTGAGAAAATGTGTGGGCCCCGTGGCCATCTTCACCTAGTAGTTATTATTGGTCCATTTTCAAAATCGGGTATAGATTAATTCATTACTTGCAATCCCACTTCAACTAATGATCACAGTTACATTTTTTTCATCAAATAATTCATGAAATGGGACAAACCTATCCTTACTTTCAAGGACAAAAAAAAAATATCACCTTATTCCTTTTCAATTAGGTAATTTTTTGGTTCAGTGTGCCTTGCACTATCAATATAGAACATGTATCACACTTTCAAAACCATATGATGTCTAAAATAATTTTTATGCTTATTTTTCATGAAGATCATTCATGTTCCTACTACCCACAAGCTAATTTCCAATTCAAATATGTAAATGGTGTCATCGAGACCCTAGCTTACAAGACCATTTTACATGGTGACACACCCCGAGAACTAGGAAACAACATGCTAACACATGATAGTATACCAACGGGCTACGTTAACTTATGCTATAACTCTTTATTTTTCCCATAATGTCACATTACTTGAATTTCATCAAATCGTGAAGGAAAATTCCCATGTTAACTCCTATCTCCTCTCTCTCTCTCTCTCTCTCCCGTTAGTGTCTTGACAGCATAACAATGCAAAAATTATGATCTCAATTACTATGTTCTAGACTCCAATCTATGGTGAGGGGAGGTTAATATTTTTCCAATTCGTTCACTAGCTTCTCCTTGGGAAAAAGAAAAAAGGATGGAGGATGTTTCCTCTACTTTAATCATATTTCCATGTTCATTTTCCTCAGTTAGGATAGGAAAATTCCAAAATATGAGATAGAGGCGTTCATTTCCAGCTTTCATATCCTAGATCATAGATCATTGGTTCTGTCGACTTAATTATGTGCTTGTCAACTTGAATTCTGGTCACTCCTAACTTTCTTGAAACTAGTACTTTTGTTCACATCCTCTATTAGACCATGATATGCCATTTTTTGAAGTAAAAATGTTTTAACACAACCTTATAGTGCATTTTAGTGCATTATAACACCTTCCCTGGCTTAGCACAGAGCACTACCCCTACTAATAACACCATGTGTGAGTTGAAGGCCCGCGTTATAGACCTAAAACTATGATTTCCACCCAGTCATATGGATTTCACTGTTTCAAAATATTAGTTATGGTTTAATATTAGGATCTATGCTACTGATCTCTATTCTTATTGGTTGCATGCATGTTTACCTTTCTTTGGAAATTTTAGCTTAATTGCATTAATTTTGAAAACGTAAAAGAATAATTTTCTTTCTATCATTTTTTCTATTTTTTTCTATTTCATTTTGGGTTTATTATCTAATAATTGTGTGTCTACATTTCCTTTTTGCATGTTTGAATTGCATTAGGATTATTTGGTTTTGGAAAAAGGTGTAAATTTATTCTCTCCTTGGAAAAATTCTCATTCATCAAACTAAAATTGAAAAGAATATTTCCTACATGGTTTCACTCAGAGTCTCATAAAATTCCATACGTCAACATACCCTCCAAAGATATTAATCAAGTTCACTTAAAATCAACCTCACAATAAAAGTAATCAATAACTATTTTTTAGGATACATTCATATTAGTTGAGGCTAGAGTGTTGTGATAGGTTGTTGTGAGTAAATTTCTTAAGACCTCAAAACTTAAACTAGTGTCATTAACGAGAGAAAATTCTTCTACACTCACATCATCTGACTGCTCTTTTAATAAGTGAGTTAACTTCGATTTAATTTTAGTGGGTATTTTATGTACTGAGATTCCCTCCGAGGATATCCGAGATGATCTAGGGACTCAGGTGTCCTACCCACATAACATATTATCTACAACTATCTCCCACCTGAAGGTGTCTAAGATTTGAGGTGACCTTAGTGGCCAAACATTTAGGGAGGAACAGAAGGTTACTGGGGTGGGCTACCTTGGAACCTGAAAAAATGAACTTCCTTTGTCTTTGGTTTTTTTGGAGGGTTCTCGTGTTCATGAGAGTGATTGAATGCTTATTACTTATGTTAGGTCGAATCTCAGGAGTAATCATAATTTTTTCATTAGAAAAACTCTCTCATACAACCCTTTGATACGGGGGTTTCATCTCCCACGAGTTGTGGCTATTAGACAATTGTTTTTACCTTGGCTACTTACTGATTTCCTTTAAGGTTTATTTATTTTTAGGTGTGTGATATTTACTAATAAGACTTATTTATATTACACTTATTTAAAAAAAAAATTAAAATATATCTTTCACTATTTCTACCTTTGGCCCTTGTCTCATATATAAGCGAAAACTAGGTCTTCTTCCACTAACTCTGGGAGAATTGTGGATCTTCAGTGAATTAGATGGCCCCTCTATGTAGGGAATAAACCTTCAGTATCAAATACTGAATCTCAAAATACTTCCTCAGAGATTCTTTTACTAGAGGAATTCTTTACTTAATGCACCTTGTCTCACTTTATTCCTCCAATTATTAATCCTCTCGAGTCTGTTTTGGTTCACATTTCACCCTTTCCTGCTATGTCTTCATCAGTTTCCACTTCCAAGGTGGTAACGATGATACCATTGGCATGAGCACCAAGCTGCTAAGTAGAAAAATATTCTAGGGGATTTAGGGATCAAATAATAAAGCTTTCTAGATTACAAATAAATCAAATCTAAATGTTTGGCACATCAGATAAATTGATATTAAGTAACCACACCATCCATGGAAACATCCTTTTCAATGGGAGGTAAATGATATTTGTAGAAACAATCTACTAGGAGGAAATCTGCAAGGGGGCTTTGACTATCCTTCTCCAACTTCTCCATTTATCGATGTGACGAGAGATGTGGGTGGAGTTGTCTAGAAATAAGGTAGTGAGTAGTTCTATTTCAATATAATAGCTAATACGTAACTGAAAATTCTTTAAAAATTCCATGGAAATGGAGTTGAAAGTATTCACTGAAGCTCATGGTAACTCAATATACCACTTGTCTATCTTTACATTCAATTTGTGGGGGAAGAGCCTGAGTCAGATACTATCATTAGTCATAGAGTTTGATATGCATTAGAGATGTTAAGTTCTGATGTGAGTTTACAAATCATCTCCCTAATTTCCTTCGAACTTCGATATGTATACACAAATATTATGTGGGAATGGAGGAAAATTTAAGTTATGGTTTATGCGGCCATTCGTAAAATTTTATAGATCGAGGATGTCTAAAGTACCAAAAAAGGGAAACGGCATAGATTCCCAAAAATAAAACCATGGAAAAGCAAGATTACTTGAGGGACTAGGAGGCCCCCCCATCGCTATAAGGCATGCTAGGTTGGGTTACAAAGGACTGATTTCCCCTTGCATATAATTTTTCCCTTGGCTCAATGGATGTTGAAGAGGATGGGCTTAGATAGATGTAACAAGATCGACTTGAGTGATACTACTAGCCACATGTGCAGGACTACCACTGGTTGTTAAACCACTGGGAGGAAACAAATCAATTGGAGAAGGACCATATTGTACCATAAGAGATATGGGGACTTCCATGCCCCCAACAGGTATATTCATACTAGAAATATTTCCCTCATTCATAGCTTCCTCGTTGTTTCAATTTAACATGGGATTCCAATGGAATGGGTTTTTGAAGGTACTAATATTAAAAAAACTGATAAGGGGGATAATCAAAGGTCCAAGAGTTGACACAAAATGGGTGGAGACATGGAGTTACTTAACTCCACTCATAGAAGGTGTAGTTGGAATGCCTAGAATTGGTTTAGTTTGAATAGTGGACAAACCAATCAATGGCGTTGAACTTTTAGTAGGTGAGGGAGGTAGTGGTGGAGAAAATTTGTTCAAAAAATACCGAGTTCCCTATCAAGTTAAATATTCCATTTAGCAACAGCTATTGATCATAGTTCATTAGAAATGATGCACTCTCACAGAATCATCCACCAAAGAATTTGAATAAAACCATAAATGGTAGGTGTTAATATGAATAGATGGGTCTTCCCAACTTCCCTTTGAACTTAGGAACATCATAAGTTAATTTTGTAGGCATTGATGACCACCTAGGATCATGGAATATGGGTCATTTGTATGTTCATCCAAGTTTGGAAAAGCAAGGGATGCTAGAAATGGAAGTTGTTGTTGATTAAATAGACCAAGATGTAAAATTGTACCCTTTTATGGATTGTATGTCCTCACCATAACATAGTTAATGGAGGATGAATATGGATGGTAGAAGTAAAATACCCTTCATCCACAAGAGTGAAAGGTCTCTTGTATTTGAAAACATGCACTAAGATATTGAAAATTACCTAATGAGAGAGTCTCAAACAAGGGGTGTCAACATCAAATTTAATCAAATTCAACTCCAAGGGGTCAACCCATCCAATAGTATTTAACAAGGCTTTGTGTTGCATAGGGAAACTTTTCAAAACCTCTAAAGAAACCATGGAATGGGGTGCTTGGAATAAATATTCAACGATAATGTATTGTTGAGTAGCCCATGCATTAGGGTCGTGTGTTGACATGAGAAGAACACCCTTAGGTGGGTGACATGCTAGCTCAAAATTATATTATAGCATGAGAGGTTTGGTGGCCACATGAATGATGACTAAGCCCTTAGAAGAAAAACTTGACTTATTTTTTTCATAATATTTAGATCTTGTAGAAAGTATAACTTGTTGAGTACAAACATGTATATGTGCATAGCCTTCGGGAAGGTTCCCACCCCCCCTCCCCCTCCCCACTATCCGAAAACAAAGGTGGAGGAGCTTGTGTAGCCATTTGGTTTTGTAGTTGGGTAAGGAATGTATGAGTGAATATAACTGGCTATTAAGTGGTACTGGCTATTGAGTGGTAGTGGTGGTGCGAGAAGATGGTGAAATTCATCCACACATGACTACTCGTGAGTCAAATTATATCCCTAACAAATTTGATACGGAAATTTAAACTTGGGGTGTTTCTCATTTGTGCCCTGACCTTGGTTGGGTTATTTTTAAGGAGTTTCCTGAGTAAGTTGGGAGTTATTACTATTATTTATTTATTTATTTATTTATTCTGTATTTTTGTTGAGGATTATTTGAGTTTGTGTTCTACATCATGAGAGCCTTGGAGGTCTACTCTGAAGAATATGGTTGTTGAGAACCAGATGCACTTGTTGTGGCTTGGGATGTCACAATCAATTTCCCTAGTTGAGCTAGTAATTGGCTCATAATAGCATAGAAAATGGAACTGATGAAACCATACAATTGTGGTCGCAGTTTGGGTCATTTTTAATCAGTTGAAGGTCGCAGAGCATTAAAAATGACATCATATAAAGTTCATGACTGAAAATAAATTCAATCAATATGTTGAGCATATAGAGTGGCCTTCTCCTTGGTAGACACCTTGTCGATAGCAACATTATTGTCTATAGATGGAATCAAGCATTGAGAAAAATGGTTTTGAGAATTTGATTATTAATTTTTACTCTAACTAAACTCTTTCATCTCCTCTATTCATGGATATGGTTTGGAGTGTGAGTCAAGTTATCCAATTTAGATGTGGAAAAGAGGTCATTTCTGAGATCTTGTTGTGAGGGTAACTAAAAATCATTCAAGAAGGTGTGGGATAAGGATGCATAATCACTATAATATTCCCTATTTATTTATATATACAATTTAGAGGCATCATTATTCTAGATTCGCTAGAAAAAATTCAACCTCAAATAATCATCCACCATAGGATTTGAAGAACATAGTAAATGGTAGGTGGTGATATACGAGGATGGGTATTCCCATGACTTACATTTTAACTTAGGAATATCATAAGATAAATTTATAGGAATTGGTGGCCACGTAGGAGCATGAAGTATGGGGTCATTTGTAAGTTTATCCAAGTGTGGAAAATTAATGGATGCTAGAAATGGAAGTTTATGTTGATTAAATGGATTAGGATGTAGAAACTTTCTTTCTAAGAAATCATATGGTCCCCCCCATATCATAGTTAATGGAGGAAAAATATGGGCCAATTTTATATTCCATCCTAGTAAATTGAGCTCTCAGTCCAATTTTTTTTGTGAAAGTATATTATCCTCTAGAGGGAAATTCCCCAAGGGCTGTAGGGACTCGTAAAGGCATGAATTATCTTGGGATTATACCGAACAATAGAAGAAGTAACTCCATATGAAAAAGCATCACTTTAAGCATAAAAAAATGTTGGCTTAATGGTAGTAATGTGGCTAGGGACCCTAGGTCAGCTAGTCCCTACAAAGGGAAAAGAACCCCAAAGATAGAAATATTTCCTATCATAAATCTGATCTAAGGTTGAGATGTTATCCAAAAACATTAATGCCCCAAGGTTATATAGAGGAAATTTTATGTCCCCCTTACATTTTTATCGAAGTAAAAAATCCCATATTAGGTAAAGGAATTGTAGGGATGGATGAGCTAGGTTTAAACACCCCATATCCTACTATTTTACTAGGGTTTTCTCCCATTCAAACAAAAAAATTGATGATTGCAAAGATACAGAAATATTTAGTAAATGTGTAGGGGTGATATAAATAAATGGTGGAAGGCCCCATGAAGAGTAAAAATTCCCTGCCAAAGCAAGAGGAGTTTATCCTAGCACATGAAGTAGTGTTAATGATGAAATGAGAAAATACATTGTCAATGTAGGAGCTAATGGGGGACCCATCTCCCCCATAGCAGAATCAATTATCTCATTAGACATATGATGAAATAAAAAAGAAAAGGGTTCAAACTAGAAGGTCTCAGTTGCACAATTACATGACCAAAAGAGTAAGTTAAAGGTGGATTGTGTAGAAATTATACAAACAATATTTATATCAATGAATTCAATATGATCACGTGATATGCTAAAGCAAGATACTAAATCCTTATACAAATTAATTATGGAAAATAAACATGATCCCCGATCACAACAAGTGAAGAAAGAAGAAAATCAAACCACAACAATGATATTTTGTTGGGGAAAGCTTACTGCTCAAAACCCCTCTATATTATATTGTATATTCACCAAGGAATCAAGAAACAATTACAATTCACTCTTCTCATAAGAGTCTCCTGCACTCTCACAACTGTCTCACACTAATCTAGAAAAAATCGACCAACACTTAGCCAATTTCCTACCTCTGCTCAGCCTGCCTTCCTTGCACAATTCATGTGGAATGCAATCCCTATTATTTATGAATTTCAGCCTTCCAAAACTGCACAATTCTTATGGGCAATCCTATGGGTGTTTTACTGCATGCAGGAAGCCTACTAATAATACAACTGATAGTTAACATCCCTTTAACTTTTTTCTGAACTGGGTGTCCATCAGAACTGACATGCATTCATATATTAATAGTAAATCATTAGTTACATGATAGATCATTGCATGTGAATTAAATCTTATTTAATTCACTTGACCTCTCACTTGTGCAACAAACAGTTACAACTAGTTAAACTGATTTTAACTCAATTAATTGAGTTAACTTATTTCTCATGCATTAAACTAATGCACTAACTGCAAATTGGACTCAATAACTAATAGAATCACTCTTCATGCCTCACCAACCACCCTCAACTTTAATTTCATGAGCTAACTGATGTTATCACACTTACTTAACTATTACAAGTGATTATGAGATAAGATTACATTTTATTTTCCAATTTAATTAAAGGAAAATTAAATTAGTTGCAAATTTCTTGTTGACTTTTCAACACTCCCTCTCAATAAGAAAGGGATTATCAGCTACCTCGATCCTGCCTCTATGGTATTCAAATTTTGTCTTGGCGAGTGCCTTCATTAGAATATCCACATCCTGATATTTCGTGGGAATGTACTGAAGTAACATAATGCACCGATGAACATAATATCTGAGATAGTGGTACCAAATGTTTATATGCTTGGACCTATCATGGAATACCAGATTAATCGAGAGTTTTATGCAACTCTGATTATCCTAATGTATCACCACCGAATCCATCTAATGATCAAACAAACCAACTAGAATCTTCCTCATATAGATGGCCTCACATGCAGCCTAAATTGTTTCCATGTGATCTGCCTCGGCTGAACTGAGTGCCATAGATACCTACTTCCCGCTATACCAAGAAACTGTTGTCGATCCTATGTTGAAGGTCTCTCCTGATGTGTTATTTTTGTCTAATGGATTGTCTACCCAATCTGCATCGATGAAGCCTTGAATCTTCACTCCCTCTATCCATCTATACCATAATCCATTCTCTGTAGTGCCTCTGAGATATCTCAAGACATGCTTCCCCGCCTTCCAAAAGAGCTTATTCGGCTTAACAATAGCTTGACTCATCTAGTTAACTGCGTAGCAAATGTTTGGTCTAGTGTTCTCAAAGTACAACAATGAACCCGAAAGTTACCTATAAATAGTAGCATCCAATACCTCACCTGAAGTAGCATCCTCCTTCCTCCAGTTTCCTCCAAGAGGAGTCTCCATGGGTTTACAGCTCTCTGTGTGAAAGTTTCTCAGAATCTCTTGGGCATACATTCCTTTAGAAAAAAATAGCTCACCATCCCGCTGCCATATTTCCAAACCAATGAAATAGTGAAGGAGTCCCATGTCCTTCATCTCAAACTCTCTTGCAAGATCCTATTTTCAAGAAATTATGAGCTACTCATCACCTATCAAGATAATATCATCAACATAAAGTACGATAATAAAAACTTACCATCAAACACAATTGGTATAAGTTCACATCCACTTCACCCTTTTTGAAGCCCAGCCTGGTGAAATATTTGTCAATTCTAGTGTACTTTCTTCAGCCCATACAATGCTCTCTTGAGTCTGCACACTTGCGACTCACTGTAAAATATCTCAAAACATTATGGCTACTATATGTACACTTCTTCCACAATAACTCCATTGAGAAACACATTTTTCACATCCATCTGATGTATTTTCCACCCCATCTACCCTCAAAGTGCAAGGATAAATCCAATCGATGAGTATTTCACAACCAATGGAAAAGTCTCCTCATATTCAATCCCCCCAACTTGTGAGAATCCCCGGGCTACAAATCTAGAATTGTACTTCTCCACACTCCCATCTACTGCTTCCTTCACCTTATAGATCCATCTATATCCAACCACTGATTTTCTAACTGGTCTTGGGACAACTTCCCATGCACTGTTCTTGATGATGGAGTCATACTCCTCAAAAAATGGCATCAACCCAAATTGGTTACTACACTGCTTCCTCAAAAGAGGATGGTTCTATCACAATACACTTGCTCATAAGAGCCATGTATCCAGTAAACCTGTCTGGAGACTGTCTTTGTCTGTGCGGTGAAGTAGGTGCCCCTACATGTTCTTCCACATTAAGTCTAAATATATCATCTTTCATGGTGTGCCTTCTACCATGTTTAGTGGGTGGCTTTGCATGAGTGTTTTATGCCACTCCATGATTTTCCACATGTGGATGCTCCACATCTTTAGGGGTAAAATCGCAAATTTGGGAAACACTTTTTCGCGGACGGCTGGAATTTGGGAGAAATTTTTAATTTCTCGTCCGAGAAAATAGTCAACTCTATTTCTCGACCGAGAGTTTTAAAAACTCTCGTCCGAGAGTTTTATTGGTTTTAACCGGAGTTAAAAATCTCTCGGATGAGAGTTATGCATTTTCTCGTCCGAGAGTTTTATTAACGGAAACTCTCGGGAAGACTTTCGGACGAGAGTTAAAAAAACTCTCGGATGAGAGTTTAAAAAACTCTCGTATGAGAGTTTAAAAAACTCTCGTATGAGAGTTTAAAAAACTCTCGTATGAGAGTTTAAAAAACTCTCGTATGAGAGTTTTAAAAACTCTCATCCGAGAGTTTTATTCCTATAATAAAACACAAAAATTATTAAGTTTTTGGAATTGGTACTTTATATAATTTAAATAGTACTTTATTAAAATTAAAAAATGATAAAAAATAATAAAATTATAATTTTATTTTAAATTATTTTATTATTATTAATGATAAAAAATACATGAAGATTTAATTAAATAAAATTTGCTACAATATTTTGTAATAGCAATGTTATATAAAAAACTAAAAATATTTTATATAAAACTAATTGATATATTAATATAAATAAAATAAAATTCTAAAACATAAATCAAAATAAAAACAACTATATATAATTTATATAATATTTATTTTGAAATTAATGAATAAATTTAAATTTAAAAAACAATCGACTAAATGCAATGAGGTGATAAAGGAGACAATGCATAGCACCTTAATATCGTTATAAATTCTTGGAAATCTCGAGAAATTTTTGAAGTGATATGAGCTTCTTGGAATGGGTCACTTTATCTTCCACTTCAGTTTCACACGATTAACTTGAAAGGAAGTCTATTTTCCTAGGTATGGATGTAAGGGAATGAACAATATTATTTGAACATTGAGTGAGATGCCCTTCTTGGAATGGGTCCTCCTATATTCCACTTTAGTTTCGCAAGATTAAATTGAAATGAAGTTTATTTTCCTAGGTATGGATGTAAGGGGATAAAGAATATTATCCGAAAAGGAAATGAATGTTAAGTGTGACATTCCAAGAAGAAGTGTATGGGATTGGAGAATTATGTTATTGAAGAAAACTAACCCTTGACCCCTTAACCCTTGACCCATAACCCTTGACCCCTTAAACCCTAATTCCTAACCCCTAAACCCTTAACCCCCTAAACCTTAAACCTCTAAACCCTTAACCCCTAACCCATTTACCCCCACTAAACCTCTAAATCCCTAACCCATTTAGCCCCTAAACCCTTAACCCCTACCCCTAACACGTTAAACCCTAACACATTTAAGCACCTAAACCCCAGAACCCCTAACTCCTAACCCCTAAAATCCTTAACTGCTAAATCCCCTAACCCCCTAAACCTCTAAACCAATCCTAACCCATTTAACCCCCTAAACCTCAAAACCCCTAACCCCTTAGACCCTAATTCCCAACCCATAACCCTTGACCCCTTAAACCCTATTTCCTAACCCCTAACCCCTTAAACCCTAATTCCCAACCCCTAACCAATTCAACACCCTAAACCCCTAAAAACCTAACCCATTTAAGTGTTTATTCCATTTAACCCCCAAAACCCTAACCCCTAACCCCTAAAATCCTTCACTGCTAAATCCCCTAACCCTCTAAACCTCTAAAACTATAACCCATTTAACCCCCTAAACCCTAAACCTCTAAACTGTTAACCCTTAACCCCTTAAACCCTAATTCCCAACCCCTAACCAATTCAACACCCTAAACCCCTAAAAACCTAACCCATTTAACCCCATTAACCCCTAACTTCTAACCCCTAAAATCCTTAACTGCTAAATCCCCTAACCCCTAAACCTCTAAACCAACCCTAACCCATTTAACCCCCTAAACCCTAAACCTATAACCCCTTAAACCCTAATTCCCAACCCATAACCCATTCAACCCCTTAAACACCTAAACCTCTAACCCATTAAACCTTGACCCCTTAAACACTAATTCCTAACCCTTAACCCATTTAACCCCCTAAACCCTAAACCTCTAAACCCTTAACCCCTAACCCATTTACCCCCAATAAACCTCTAAACCCCTAACCCATTTAACCCATAAACGCTAAACCTCTAAACCCTTAACCCCTACCCCTAACTCGTTAACCCCTAACCCATTTAAGCCCTTAAACCCCAAAACCCCTAACCCCTTAAACCCTAATTCCCAACCCATAACCCTTGACCCCTTAAACCCTAATTCCTAACCCCTAATCCCTTAAACCCTAATTCCCAACCCCTAACCAATTCAACACTGTAAACCCCTAAAAACCTAACCCATTTAAGTGTGGATTCCATTTTACCCCCGAAAGCTTAACCCCTAACCCCTAAAATCCTTCACTGCTAAATCCCCTAACCCCCTAAACCTCTAAACCTGTAACCCATTTAACCCACTAAACCCTAAACCTCTAAACCCTTAACCCCTAACCCCTAAAACCCTAATTCCCAACCCCTAACCAATTAGACACCCTCAACCCCTAAAAACCTAACCCATTTAACCCCATTAAGCACTAACTTCTAACCCCTAAAATCCTTAACTGCTAAATCCCCTAACCCCCTAAACCTGTAAACCAACCCTAACCCATTTAACCCCCTATACCCAAAACCTATAACCCCTTAAACCCTAATTCCCAACCCATAACCCATTCAACCCCTTAAACACCTAAACCTCTAACCCCTTAACCCTTGACCCCTTAAACCTTAATTCCTAACTGGGCTAACCCATTTAACCCCCTAAACTCTAAACCTCTAATCCTTTAACCCCTAACCCACTTACCCCCACTAAACCTCTAAACTCCTAACCCATTTAACCCCTAAAACCTAAACCTCTAAACCCTTAACCCATACCCCGAACCCATTTAACAGCGTAAACCCTAAAACCCCTAACCACTTCAACACCCTAAACCCATAAAAACCTAACCCATTTAAGAGTGGCTCCATTTAACCCCCAAAACCCTAACCCCCAACCCCTAAAATCCTTCACTGCTAAATCCCCTAACCCCCTAAACCTCTAAACCTGTAACCCATATAACCCCCTAAACCCTTAACCCCTAACCCCTTAAACCTTAATTCCCAACCCATAACTCTTGACACCTTAAACCCTAAATCATAACCCCTAAACCCTTAACCCCCTAAACCCTAAACCTCTAAACCCTTAACCCCTAACCCATTTATCCCCACTAAACCTCTAAACCCCTAACCCATTTAACCCCTAAACCCTAAACCTCTAAACCCTTAACCCCTACCCTAACCCGTTAACCCCTAACCCATTTAAGCCCCTAAACCCCAAAACCCCTAACCAATTCAACACCCTAAACCCCTAAAAACCTAACCCATTTAAGTATGGATTCCATTTAACCTCCAAAACCCTAACCCCTAACCCCTAAAATCCCTCAATGCTAAATCCCCTAACCCCCTAAACCTCTAAACCTGTAACCCATTTAAGCCCCTAAACCCAAAAACCCCTAACCAATTCAACACCCTAAACCCCTAAAAACCTAACCCATTTAAGTGTGGATTCCATTTAACCCCCGAAACCCTAACCCCTAACCCCTAAAATCCTTCGTTGCTAAATCTTGTAACCCCCTAAACCTCTAAACTTATACCCCATTTAACCCCCTAAACCCTAAACTTCTAAACCCTTAACCCCTAACCCTTTAAACCATAATTCCCAACCCATAACCCTTGACCCCTTAAACCCTAATTCCTAACCCCTAAACCCTTAATCCATTAAACCCTAAACCTCTAAACCCTTAACCCCCAAACCATTTACCCCCACTAAACCTCTAAATCCCTAACCCATTTAACCCCTAAACCCTAAACCTCTAAACCCTTAACCCCTACCCTTAACCCGTTAGCCCTTAACCGATTTAAGCCCCTAAGCCCTAAAACCCCTAACCCCTTAAACCCTAATTCCCAACCCATAACCGTTGACCCCTTAAACCCTAATTCCTAACCCCTCAACCCTTAACCCCTAATCCATTAAACCCTAATTCCCAACCCTTAACCAATTCAACACCCTAAACCCCTAAAAACCTAACCCATTTAAGTGTGGATTCAATTTAACCCCCAAAACCCTAACCCCTAACCCGTAAAATCCTTCATTGCTAAATCCCCTAACCCCCTAAACCTCTAAACCTGTAACCCATTTAACCCCCTAAACCCTTAACCTCTAAACCCTTAACCCCTAACCCCTTAAACCCTAATTCCCAACCCCTAACCAATTCAACACCCTAAACCCCTAAAAACCTAACCCATTTAAGTGTGGATTCCATTTAACCACCAAAACCCTAACCCATAACCCCTAAATCCTTCACTCCTAAATCCCCTAACCCCCTAAACCTCTAAAACTGTAACCCATTTAACCCCTTAAACCCTAAACCTCTAAACCCTAATCCCCCAACCCCCTAAACCTCTAAACCAACCCTAACCCATTTAACCCGCTAAACCCTAAACCTATAACCCCTTAAACCCTAATTCCCAACCCATAACCCATTCAACGCCTTAAACACCTAAACCTCTAACCCCTTAACCCTTGACCCCATAAACCCTAATTCCTAACCCCTAACCCATTTAACCCCCTAAACCCTAAACCTCTAAACCCTTAACCCATACCCCTAACCCATTAACCCCTAACTTCTAACCCCTAAAATCATTAACTACTAAATCCCCTAACTCCCTAAACCTCTAAACCAACCCTAACCCATTTAACCCGCTAAATCCTAAACCTATAACACCTTAAACCCTAATTCCAAACCCATAACCCATTCAACCCCTTAAACACCTAAACCTCTAACCCCTTAACCATTGACCCATTAAACCCTAATTCCTAACGCCTAACCCATTTAACCCCCTAGACCCTAAACCTCTAAACCCTTAACCCCTAACCCATTTACCCCCACTAAACCTCTAAACCCCTAACCGATTTAACCCCTAAACCCTAAAACTCTAAACCCTTAACCCCTACCACTAAGCTGTTAACCCCTAACCCATTTAAGCCCCTAAACCCCTAACCCCTTAAACCCTTATTCCCAACCCATAACCCTTGACCCCTTAAACCCTAATTCCTAACCCCTAAACCCTTAACACCTAACCCCTTAAACCCTAATTCCCAACCCCTAACCAATTCAACATCGTAAACCCCTAAAAACCTAACCCATTTAAGTGTGGATTCCATTTAACCCCCAAAACCTTAACCCCTAACCCCTAAAATCCTTCACTGCTAAATCCCCTAACCCCCTAAACCTCTAAAGATGTAACCCATTTAACCCCCTAAACCGTAAACCTCTAAACCCTTAAACCCTAGTTACGAACCCCTAACCAATTCAACACCGTAAACCCCTAAGAACCTAACCCATTTAAGTGTGGATTCCATTTAAACCTCAAAACCCTAACCCCTAACCCCTAAAATCTTTCACTGTTAAATCCCCTAACCCCCTAAACCTCTAAACCTATAACCCATTTAACCCCCTAAACCCTAAACCTCTAAACCCTTAACCCATAACCCTAAAACCCTAATTCTGAACCCCTAACCAATTCAACACCCTAAACACCTAAAAACCTAACCCATTGAACCCCATTAACCCCTAACTTCTAACCCCTAAAATACTTAACTGCTAAATCCCCTAACCCCTTAAACCTCTAAACCAACCCTAACCCATTTAACCCCCTAAACCCTAAACCTATAACCCCTTAAACCCTAATTCAGAACTCATAACCCATTCAACCCCTTAAACATCTAAACCTCTAACCCCTGAACCCTTGACCCCTTAAACCCTAATTCCTAACCCCTAACCCATCTAAGCCCCTAAACCCTAAACCTCTAAACCCTTAACCCCTACCCCTAACTCGTTAACCCCTAACTTCTAACCCCGAAAATCCTTAACTGCTAAATCCCCTAACCCCCTAAACCTCTAAACCAACCCTAACCCATTTAAACCCCTAAACCCTAAACCTATAACCCCTTAAACCCTAATTCCCAACCCATAACCCATTTAACCCCTTAAACACCTAAACCTCTAACCCCTTAACCCTTGACCCCTTAAACCCGAATTCCTAACTCCTAACCCATTTAACCCCCTAAACCCTAAACTTGTAAACCCTTAACCCCTAACCCATTTACCCCCACTAAACCTCTAAACCCCTAACCCATTTAACCCATAAACCCTAAACCTCTAAACCCTTAACCCCTACCCCTAACCCATTAACCCCTAACCCATTTAAGCCCCTAAACCCCAAAACCCCTAACCAATTCAACACCCTAAACCCCTAAAAACCTAACCCATTTAAGTGTGGATTCCATTTAACCCCCAAAACCCTAACCTCCAACCCCTAAAATCCTTCACTGCTAAATCCCCTAACCCCCTAAACCTCTAAACATGTAACCCATATAACCCCCTAAACCCTAAACCTCTAAACCCTTAACCCCTAACCCCTTAAACCCTAATTCCCAACCCATAACCCTTGACCCCTTAAACTGTAATTCCTAACCCCTAAACCCTTAACCCCCTAAACCCTAAACCTCTAAACCCTTAACCCATAACCCATTTACCCCCACTAAACCTCTAAACCCCTAACCCATTTAACCCTTAAACCCTAAACATCTAAACCCTTAACCCCTACCCCTAACCCATTTAAGCCCCTAAACCCCAAAACCCCTAACCAATTCAACACCCTAAACCCTTAAAAATCTAACCCATTTAAGTGTGGATTCCATTTAAACCCCAAAACCCTAACCCTTAACCCCTAGAATCCTTCACTGCTAAATCCCCTAAACCACTAAACCTCTAAACCTGTAACCCATTTAACCCCCTAAACCCTAAACCTCTAAACCCTTAACCCCTAACCCCTAAAACCCTAATTCTGAACCCCTAACCAATTCAACGCCCTAAACCCCTAAAAACCTAACCCATTTAACTCCATTAACCCCTAACTTCTAACATCTAAAATCCTTAACTGCTAAATCCCCTAACGCACTAAACCTATAACCCCTTAAACCCTAATTCCCAACCCATAACCCATTCAACCCCTTAAACACCTAAACCTCTAACCCCTTAACCCTTGACCCCTTAAACCCTATTTCCTAACCCCTAACCCATTTAACGCCCTAAACCTTAAACCTCTAAACCCTTAACCCCTACCCCTAACCCGTTAACCCCTAACTTCTAATCCCTAAAATCCTTAACTGCTAAATCCCCTAACCCCCTAAACCTATAAACCAACCCTAACCAATTTAACCCCCTAAACCCTAAACCTATAACCCCTTAAACCCTAATTCCCAACCCATAACCCATTCAACCCCTTAAACACCTAAACCTCTAGCCCCTTAACCCTTGACCCCTTAAACCCTAATTCCTAACCCCTAACCCATTTAACCTCCTAAACCCTAAACCTCTAAACCCTTAACCCCTAACCCATTTACCCCCACTAAACCTCTAAACCCCTAACACATTTAACCCCTAAACCCTAAACCTCTGAACCCTTAACCCCTACCCCTAACCCGTTAACCCCTAACCCATTTAAGCCCCTAAACCCCAAAACCCCTAACCAATTCAACACCCTAAACCCCTAAAAACCCAACCCATTTAAGTGTGGATTTCATTTAACCCCAAAAACCCTAACCCCCAACCCCTAAAATCCTTCACTGCTAAATCCCCTAACCCCCTAAACCTCTAAACCTATAACCCATATAACCCCCTAAACCCTAAACCTCTAAACCCTTAACCCATAACCCCTTAAACCCTAATTCCAAACCCATAACCCTTGACACCTTAAACCATAATTCCTAACCCCTAAACCCTCAACCCCCTAAACCCTAAACCTCTAAACCCTTAACCCCTAACCCATTTACCCCCACTAAACCTCTAAACCCCTAACCCATTTAACCCTTAAACCCTAAACCTCTAAACCCTTAACCCCTACACCTAACCCATTAACCCCTAACCCATTTAAGCCCCTAAACCCCAAAACCCCTAACGAATTCAACACCCTAAACCCCTAAAAACCTAACCCATTTAAATGTGGATTCCATTTAACCTCCAAAACCCTAACCCCTAACCCCTAAAATCCTTCACTGCTAAATCCCCTAACCCCCTAAACCTCTAAACCTGTAACCCATTTAAGCCCCTAAACCCCAAAAACCCTAACCAATTCAACACCCTAAACCCCTAAAAACCTAACTCATTTAAGTGTGGATTCCCAACCCATAACCCTTGACCCCTTAAACCCTAATTCCTAATCCCCAAACCCTTAACCCCCTAAACCCTAAACCTCTAAACCCTTAACCCCTAACCCATTTACCCCTACTAAACCTCTAAACCCCTAACCCATTTAACCCCTAAACCCTTAACCCCTACCCCTAACCCATTTAAGCCCATAAACCCCAAAACCCCTAACCCCTTAAACCCTAATTCCTATCCCCTAAACCCTTAACCCCTAACCGCTTAAACCCTAATTCCTAACACCTAACCAATTCAACACCCTAAACACCTAAAAACCTAACCCATTTAAGTGTGGATTCCATTTAACCCCCAAAACCCTAAACCCTAACCCCTAAAATCCTTCACTGCTAAATTCCCTAACCCCCTAAACCTCTAAACTTGTAACCCATTTAACCCCCTAAACCCTAAACCTCTAAACCCTTAACCCCTAACCCCTTAAACCCTAATTCCCAACCCCTAACCAATTTAACACCCTAAACCCCTAAAATCCTAACCCATTTAAGTGTGGATTCCATTTAACCCCCAAAACCCTAACCTCTAAAATCCTTCACTGCTAAATCCCCTAACCCCTAAACCTCTAAACCTGTAATCCATTTAACCCCCTAAACCCTAAACCTCTAAACCCTTAACACCTAACCCCTTAAACCCTAATTCCCAACCCCTAACCAATTCAACGCCCTAAACCCCTAAAAACCTAACCCATTTAACCCCATTAACCCCTAACTTCTAACCCCTAAAATCCTTAACTGATAAATCCCCTAACCCCCTAAATCTCTAAACCAACCCTAACCCATTTAACCCCCTAAACCTATAACCCCTTAAACCCTAATTCCCAACTCATAACCCATGCAACCCCTTAAACACCTAAACCTCTAACCGCTTAACCCTTGACCCCTTAAACCCTAATTCCTAACCCCTAACCCATTTAACCACCTAAACCCTAAACCTCTAAACCCTTAACCCCTAACCTATTTAAGCCCCTAAACCCCAAAACCCCTAACCCATTTGACCCCTTAAACCCTAAACATGTAAACCCCTAACATATAAACCCCTAAACCCTAAACCCTAAACATATAAACCCCTAACATATAAACTTCTTTATAGTCATTAGAAAGCTAGTCGTTATTGAGTTAGTTATTTAATTAGTTGATAAGGAGATTAAATGATTATTAGTTAATTAGTTATTAGGGGATTCTTTAAGTATTCAAGAAAAATTAAAAAGGTTAAAGATAATATTAAATTACTTATTAAAAATATTTAATTAAAAACAATTTAATTATTAAAATATTTCAATATTTTTATAAATATTATAATTATTTTAATAACTATTTAGATTAACTAGAAAGTATTACAAATTCATATCTAAAAAGAGGGAAATAGATATCTTAAATTAGATAAAAAGGATAAAGAAAGAAGAGGAAATTACCCTAAAAATATAAAACCGTAAACATATAAACCCCTAAAACTTTTGATTAAAACATTTAATAAAACTCTCGGCCGAGAGTTTAGAAAACTCTCGGCCTAGAGTTTTCAAAACTCTCGGCTTAGAGTTTTCTAAACTCTCGTCCTAGAGTTTTCTAAACTCTCGGCCAAGAGTTTCATCGGGTAAACTCTCGGGCGCAAACTCTCGTCCGAGAGTTTTTTAAACTTTCGGCCGAGAGTTTGGCCGTGTGTTTAAATGTAACTTTAGGCGGGTTAAACTCTCGATCGAGAGTTTTATAAATTTCTCATCCGAGACATTATCTCAGCCGAGAGTTTCTGGTCAACGAAAAACACAGAAAATTCTGCAGTTTTCAGGAACCTGCAACTTTGGAGAGGCAGAACACCTACAAAAACAAAATGTTATATGTCGGACAAAGTACCATTAGATTCATCTCTGAATCTATTTTCTGATGATATGAGATTTGTGGAGTTTCATTAAAAAATTCAATTTTTTATTAATTTTTTACTAAACTGTGTCATTGTGGAATTTCATTGTTCGAAAAATTGCACTGAATGAAAATTCAATAACTTTCAAATGAGGACACCAAAAAATTCAAAAAAAACATACCGCACTTCCTCTCCCTGTCTACTTCAAAAGGGTACTCTCATTTTTCTTATTGACGATCACATTGAAAAGAAAATCAAAGGATGATAAAATGTACTGAAACATCACTGCTTTTTTGTCTTCGTCCATTTCAAAAAATAATAAAAAATAGTGATTTAATCCGAAAATTACCAAAAAATAGTCTGTGCACTAGTGCAATATATGCAGATTATGATGCTATGGTTTGTTTCCAAAAAATGAATAACCTTCTCTAAAAAAAGTAAAGGATTATAAAGTGACTATTTATGTTTGCCTGAAAATTTCAAGTATATGCAGTTAGTAAACAAGAAATTTACCCCTCTATATGTCAATATATATATTTTTTTAAATATGGGTATGGAGGTAAGACAATTCTCTACAATTCTTGTTTTTATGTCAAAGCATAATTTGCAATAAAAATATGAGTTTAGTGGAGTTGAAGTTGAAAAACATAGAAAATTACAATTTTCAACGTCAAAAAAGGGCAAAAAGTGTTTCCCAACTTCACATTTTCACCCTAAAGCATTATGTTTGTTGAAGTATTACAAATCACTCATGACATTGTATATATTCATCTTTGTCAGTTTTTGCTAATAAATGACAAGCTGAAACAGAAATATTAAGCCCAAGGTGAAGGCCCAACAGTTTGAAGAAGATGCTTGTCAGCAAAATTTATGTTTTTATCCAAAAAAATGGATAGCACCAGAGCTGCGAGTTCTTAGTGTACCACAGGGGCACACTATCCCAAGTGGAGCCACTGTTATCACTATTAAAATTCTCTAAATTCAGTCAGTTCATACTTGCTCCTAAGTCATGGTATTAGATAGGGTTTGAGTCGTGTTTATGTTTGATAGGGTTTAAGTCATAGGTTGCAAGTCTCATTTCATCACCAAATGAGACTTGCAAAAATAGTTTCTGCTACAACAAAACAGTATGCATGTTAATGAAAATTTCCAACCCTATGAAATTCGACTTCTTCTCTCTTATAGAGTCATCATTACATTTCTTGGATTCTCTCCACACACTTGAGAGAATTCGAATTTGCTAGCTTGACACCTATCAACAGTTAAAACAAAGTTTAATTACATTTGACAGTTAAACTGTCTATTCTAGAGTCCTAACACAACTAGGATTAAAACCCTTTATTATAAATTAACAACCTTATCTAAGCATTAAATTTTCTATCTAACAGCTGCTCCTCCTAAACTTCGACCTTGATGATGTCCACCTCCTTGTTGTTTGACTGTATTGATTTGCCTCTTATCTGCCCTGAAAAATAGGAACATGCTCCCTGCAAAATAGCTATGGTGTTTCATTTATGTTTCTTCAAACCATCTACTAACCAAATTGTGCTCAAAACATGTGAAAAAGTATTATTAAGCTGCTTTGACTTCGTCCTTCCAGTTGTGCCCAAAGAAAACCTTTGAAGAAATTCCCAAAACTGTTAACATTGCCGCGCTACGAAACTGTCTGTTGTTTTCGTAGCGTATAACTTCACTTTTGAAAACCTTACTTGGAATCTTCATTTTCCTTTGTGTTGCAGTTATATATTCACTTATGGTCATTATAAATCCTCTAGTAGCATCAAGGTTTGATAAACATGCCCTTTCACCCTTTGAAAACTTTCAAAATCAATCAAACTGCATCCTACAGCAGTTTCGTAGCTCCTACAGCAGTTTCGTAGCGCGCTACGAAACTGCTGTGTATGACACCTACAGCGGTTTCGTAGCGTGCTACGAAACTGATGTGTCTATCTTTTCATAGCTCGTTTCCAAAATTTAAAGATTCATACCTTCCATCCTTCGAGTTATATATATCCTTTCATAATCAACAAAAACCAACTTTGAATTGCATCAAAAATGAAATATTTCCACATAACCTCAAAAATGTGTTAGGAGATGTCACTTACTGTTTACACTCATTTTGGCTATGGTTGATCTTCAGGCTTTTCTAGCTGTATCTCAAGGTCTTAAACCTACCTTTTAAGCCTTCTATTATTATCTCTTAGTTTGGTATTAACCATCCTTATGAACTTTTCTTCCTTGATTGCAGGGATAGTCCATATGAAGAATTGATCCTGACTGCTGATTGAATCACTGTTTGAAACCTTTTCTAGCTCCCACAGACCTTTCAAACTCTCAAATTTTGACCTTTATACAGCATGCATTCTCACTTTCTTCCTCAATTTATCAATCTCAATGTTCGCAAATCTGAGTTTGTCTTTAACCTCCTCATAACGACTCCTTTCTCTCTGAGTATTAAAAACTCTGTTTTTGTCTTCTTCAAGTATTTGAGATGATGTATTAATGGGTTCTTCAAAAATATTTGCATCCTCACCTCCTATTTTTTCTATCTCCATGTCCGGCTGCTGCATTTTCTTAGACTGCCTATTCAACGGTTTTCTAGGCTTAAAAACAAACTCTGACACCTCATCCTCAAAGTCCAATTTTTTGGATGTTTTCAATTTCTTTGATTTTCCACCTGTATCTAGCTTTATGAACTCTGCTTGAACCAGGGGAGACTCTTTAATGTCAATATCTTGTAATATCATTCAAGTCTCCTCTTAATTGTAAATTTTCTTCTGTGGCCATAGCATTACCCTTCTCCTTTGACCTTTGACTCCTAGTCAACTTATTCTAAGCTGTTTTACTAGTTGAGTGTTTCTGAATTGTCTCTTTAACCTGAGTTCTCTTTTTCTGTGCAAATTTAGGAGTCCTTTGGATATTCAATGATGTTTTTATCATAGGTTCCTTAACTTGTTTCCTGGGCTTAAGCTTGACAAACCACCTTGATTTTGATTCTGCAGGTTCAATAGTCTCTGATGAAGATGTTTCTTTGACTTGAGGGCTAGCACCTGTTACTTCAACCCCTATTCCACTCAAAAATAGAAATGCAGACCATTCTTTATTAAATTTCTGAAGCTCATGCAAAACTATTAACTTGACTAGACCATGATGAAATAATGATGTTTCACATGCCTAGGTTTTCATCTGTACTTTGTTTGCCATCTTGGCCAGACTTCGAAATAGAAAGAAGGGTAAGCATTATCTCCCTTCGCAAGTGAAGTACCTTTGGATATTGTAGAGTAGATTGGAAAATGCATCCTTAACATTACTTCTTGGCACAACTTTGTTCAATTAAGTATCCATAAACTCTAGTTTCAAAAAGATTTTTCAGGATTGCATTTCAAACCTTAAATTCTTAAACCATCTCTCCTCCCCTCTTGGAATCTCTGTGACTACTGATATAACTTCAGGAGAAATTGACAAATTGAGAAAACCAACCTTTGTGTTTGACCCTATGAAGTTGATAGCAAATTCTTTGGTAACCTGATTATGCCCTCATTGAAGATTTTCACAGAACCTGCAGCGACCTACATTCTTGAAGGCTTCTTCAATATATTTATCTCTTGTGATAGTTTCTAAACCTTTGGGTTCAGTCCTCAGGAAGTGACCAGACTGGTAATTTCCTTTTTCTTCAGTCATATTTTTCCTGAAAACCCTGTGTCTTCAGCAAATCTGTAATCAACTTCCTTGTTGGAAGAACTGGCTTGCTTGAAAATTGGGTTCAACCTCACTTGATGGAAAACTCTACCTCACTTGATTAAAAACCTTGTTTTAGTCCACAATTCGTTTCATTATTCCTATGCATTCAAATGAAAAATATGAGATTGAATTTCGTCATAGGCCACCTATACCGGAGAATATCAAAAATTGGAAAGTTTTTGAATATGATCAATAGGTAAAGAATTTTATTGAGATGAAAGTGGAATTTGAAAATACACATGTAGATCAACAAAATATGCTTGTTGAGCCTAAAGAAAATTCTGAAGTTTTACAATTGAAGAATAATTTAATACCAAAAGGGCTTATTCCTCTTGAGAAGCTTTTTGATCATAACGATGTTTTTAAAGCACCAAAATTACCAGCTAATGAAGAGGAAGCAGAGAGCTGTAATCTTGGTACATTAGCTTTGCCTAAAATGATAAAAATTTCAAAGCTTCTTTCAGCTGATGTGAAATTCAAATATATTGAGATGAAAACATTTTTTTTGTTGTATTATATACTACTGAGATATAGGGATGGTTATGTCGCCATTTTAGTGAATATCAAAAAACCTCTCTCCATATTTTTTTGGTGCTGGATCAACGAGTGCTTAACATTGTTCATGAGGAAGGCATTGGTCCTCCAATCTTCCATAGGCCAGCGCTTTATTGGAAATTACTTGGACAACCACATCCTTTTATTTGGTGGTCTTAGTAGACAAAGGCTATGAGAAACAAAGCCACGAGTACCCACTAGAAAGTGTAGAAATTTCTTGTGTGTCCTGTAGCCCCACCCGGTTTTAGTTTGTTTTACACATCATGTTTAATTCCCACATCCCATGGTTAATTTCTGATATAACATGAATATAAAATTAAAAATAAACATCGCTAGGCCACCACTACTCTTTTACTTATACACACAAATTTTTGGACTCTAGTTTTTGGCCAATCTCATACCTTGGGAAAACTCCTAAAGGGGAAAGCTAGTTTGAAGGAGGATTTTAAATTTATTTTCTCGAGAGGGTTAATTACAACATTAATTACATCACACAGGGGTACTTATCTCTCCATGTTGTTTTCTATGAAATCATGCCATTGTCCTTGAAACTCGTTCATTGTCCAAAAATCACTACTTTGGAATGTGTGCCACCCGGCGAATTTCTCGCTCGGAAAATCGTCATTTTCCTTGAAACCAGACACCACAAATTTCATGCCACTGATAGACCATTGTCCCTTTAAATTCATGCCACTTCTCAGAATTTTCTTCCTCAAAATCATGTACCGACTCGAAAATTTCTCCTTAAAATTCATGCTAACATAATTGATTTTGTTTCTTGAAAAATGGGTTACCATACAAGGATTAAATGTTTGGAAATGCGTGCAACCGGACCACCTTTTCAGCCTAGAAATTTGTGCTAGAAACCTCTACCTGTTCCTTCTCATAATTCGTTCTTCTCTTCCAACATGAAAGGTTTAAACTATCACCTGCTAAAGACTTCTTCCATGGCCAAAAGCGACACCTCCGGATAAGAAGGGTACACTAGAAGATTACAATGGCAACCTTGCACATCAATCCAACCTACATAAATGAAGACAATGATGGAAGCATAAAGCTGCATGGCCCTTTTTTCCCTTTCTTGCAAATAACTTTCTACTTGGCCTATGGGGTTTTCCTCGATAATAATTTAATTTGCAATTCAATAGTCCTCCTCCTTTTATAGTATGTCTTACCTGATAACTTTCTAATACAATGTTATAGGGAATATTTTAGAAATATATGGATTCATATTTTATTCAAATAAATAACACTAAAACATCAACAAAAGTCTATGTCTCATAGGTTGGAGTGCTCTTCTATATGGCCCCTTTTGGAAATAGTCAATCTTGCCAAGTGTCATCATACTATAGGGTGTATCTCATTTAGTGGTTGAGTTACGGAGATACGATGTCGATATCTCTTGTAAAGTGGAGCAATGCCCTATTCTTGTCTTCTTGTGCCATTAAGTGGTCTCATTTTCCACATGTCATCCTTACAGCCATTCATGCCCACCCTTAGAATCAATTTTCCTTCCTAAAATATGTCTAATAACTTCATTTGACCCTTGGTTTGGGTGCTCTCCAAAGTGGATTCATTTTCTAACAATCAAATATTTAAAGCATCCAAATCTCCTTTGGAAGGAAACACTCATGTATGAATGTGAAATAATTTATCGAGTAAAAGGTTTTGACATGCCATGTGTTAACTTCCTATAGAGGGTGTTGTTCGGAAAAAATTTGGGAAGTAAAGGGATAGTCAATCAGATTAGCAAATGAGAAAACCAAACCTCGGAGTGATTATGCAAAAATTTTGGATGTACAAGAGTAGTCAATCAACTAGTAAAAGACCATAATCGTTGATGACCTCCTTTGACAAAGCTGTATGAGGCATCTTCAAATACTAGAATACATTAGCATATAAATTTTCCCTCTTAAGTCTCGGTATCTACTTAATTCATATACCACACACTTCACGATGCTGTGATGGAATTCTGCAAAGCTTTTATTTTTAAAATTTAAAAAACAATAATCGCACTAAATGTGAATCTCCATTTCCTTCAAAATTCTCCCATCTACAATGTCAATGAAAGCCATTCTACCAAGTAACAAGGATAACAACTTTAGAGTACGGAACTTCTTGACAAGTAATAAGGTTGTGATTGCAACCATTGATTGATCGGTTGCAACAAATAAGAGGACATCTAGTGCATGTCACACCCTACCAAATAATACATCAAAAAAAATTTAAACCATATTTTCTAGGAAGCTTTGTCTTTTCACTCTTAAATGTTTTGGAAAATGATCTTCAATGTTTGTATCTCCTTCTTTCCTTTTCGAATGGCTAGTGTTATTCCAAAATATTTAAATTTTGTTGCTACCACTTCTTTTTTAGCATCCATAGTGTCATTTTGTTTTAAGCTGAAGCACTATAAGCATGCTCACGGCTATTAGTGCAACCTTTTCCTAGTTTCAGTATTCTCTGCAAGGAATACAATAAAATACTACCATTCAAACCTCCTCAAAAAACTCTATACTAAAGATATAAATAGGATGTTGAGATCCCCTTTCTACTCCAAGAAAAAATCATGAAAATATTTTAGAAAAAATACTACAACAATTCTATCAAGCAACCAACTCTATGATACAAGTCAACAATAACATGATAATGGAGTTGGTATTGAAACAATCCTCCAAAAATGGCACCATGAAGTACGGCTCCTCCTCCAAGTGGTTGACCATGTATATACCTTCAAGAAAAAATGAATGAATCCTCCTTAGAAGCATGTATGGCCTCCTACAAAGTGGATTCCTTCTTCAAACATTGAATGAATGCACAAATACCATGCAAAACTCCAATAAAGTGGCACTTGTGGCATCATGAGTAGAACTTTCCATTAATATTCAATGCGAAGGCTCCATTTGGAAAAATCCCAAGGTAGAAGTACAAACTACAAAGGAGAAGATGAAGTAATTATCAATGAGTTGACATCCTCATCATAATAGCTTGGAAATGTGTGCAAGGTGACTTCCCCTCATATAAGGTTTCCTCCCTATTAGTATCCTCGTAATTTATAGTATCACAAGATGATTGAATATTTTTTTCTCTTCTAGATTTTCATATTGTATATATATATTTCAATATTCAAAACATCTCCAAAGGATAGAAAAAGAAACAAAAAGAAAAGAAAAGAGGGTGTTAAAAAAAGGAAAAAGAAAGGCCCACAAAAAAATTAATATTTACTGAAAGTGCTCGCAAATCAAAATGCCACTACTATTTAGAAAAGTTTGTTTAATTATATAGTTTAAGTATGATTGTAAAATTTTGAATTTTTTGTTGATAGGTTAGAAAATGAAGATTTTCCAAACCATTTAATCTTGGCTTATCATTAGATAGGTAGAAAATGACATTTGGTTCAAAAACATAGTACTGAACCAATAGGAAAAAATAAGGGATAGGTGGTAGGTTAGAAATTCAAAAGAGAATTGATTTCGTGGTCCTGCAAGTCTAAATGCACCTAAAAAAGAAGAAAATATGTTAGACCTGGTAGATTGGGTAGGTAGATACATTGAAAAAGAAGAATGGAATGAAAGAAAAAATGTAAATATTATTTCACAAAGTATAACATCAAAATTCCACTTTTCCTATGTTGGAAGAAGAAGGACCAAAAGAGAAGGTGCTTGCATTTAAAAGATTGAAAAAACGGGGTTATATTTCAAAGTTTAGGGACTCAAATATATTTCTATAGTTATTTGGGCATATTTTATGTTTTTCATTCATTTTTCCCCTAAGTCCCAAAATATTATTGTCCCCTTATCTTACCCCCGCTCATATTTTCCTTAACATAAAGTTCTCACTACCACCTCGACTTTCATATCCCGACCCCACCATCCCATAACATGTCCCATCACCACTAACCACCTCACATCTCCCCCATCATCTCTCGCTCACCACCACACATCCGATGGCCCACAATACGTTTTGGCCCCCCTCGCCCTCCAAACATTAACAATGGGGGGGTCCGAAATAGGTGGTACCTGATATCACCAAACCCGATACATGTCGCACCCACAGTCGTGCCGCCGCCCTCGCAACCGATGCCACAGACCGCCACCACCCGCCTGCGAAAGTGGTTTTCACCGCCAAACAAACCATTGCACCTGTCGACCGTTGGACTATGTGTTCCCCCGCTACCTCCGTGCCACTTCCCCGCTTACCTGTCCCTACCGTCCAATCGTTTTCACTCTTGCCAAGGAGGTCGTTGCATCGTAAATGGTTTGTTCATTGTCCAATGGACCCACGCCACCTCAACGGTCCACCAATCACAAATTAAATACCAAAATCATGCCCAATAGATATTTTATTGTGCTCATCTTGATTGAAGTTTACGGATATCATATTTATCACGTATTTACAGAGAAATCACATGTTAAACAATGTTGCGGAAGAACCTTTGTTCATCGAAAGATTCGATAGCTCTCGAAAATCAAATGACATTTCCCCTTTAAATTTTTCGATTCCGATCATGGTCCCTTCTATTATCTCCCTTACACGATATTGATCAATATCACTTTCCCTTCTTTGCTCCCTTTTTTTCCTACATCTACATTTCTTCATTGTCCGATTGAGAATAGGCTACGAAGACAAATCATGCCACCTAAGAAGGACCAAGAGCCTTTCAACCCCATGGTTTACCCTCAAGTGGATTTAGATCATCACAGCCTCGGCAAACCGAGATTACACAATTCACGAGACAGATTCGACTTCGACTTTTTTCAATGTCTATTGTTGGCTCGAGGAAAAATTTCTCGATGAAGTCGATGACATTGGTCTATGGGAAACCCAACTACCTCTTTACATCTTTCAAAGAACCCATAGTTGCCCATAATTCATTAGAAAATTCCCGAGCCCTGCTATGAAATTAATCATAGAACCATAGTCACCCCAACAAGATAAATCATGTTCACTCGTTAATGCCCAATCCATTCGGCAGAAATGATGCAGGGCCCCCACTCTGAACAAAAAAAACTCCTTCTCTATGAATCCCTTAGGAACTTTATCAAAGAATTGATTTTTCCCGAGCAGAGGCCAAAACTCTGTAACTTTTCATGGCAATCGATGCACCAATTCCTATCAAAAATCCACCCTACCCTTCATCCGTGTCTTTCTTGATCGGACCAAGCACATTATCACTATTTTATCTTATTTGTTGGGGTATCACACTGACTGTTGGGTAGATGAATTTTATATTCTTTTTTTCCATTCTCTCCTCGAAGCTAAGCCCATAGTCATGCTTTAATTATGCCCAGTTTCTTGCGGATGCCATTCATGAAATTTTTTTTAAAGTTTAACACGAGGAGGTTTTCAAATACACCTCTTTGTTGGTGTATGTGTTTGCTTATTTCCGATCCAACGGAGTTTAAATTTAATATGACCAAGGTAAATGAATATGTTGAGCCTCAATCTATAATTTTATGGACTACTCCCAGTAGTAAAGGAACAAAAGAAATATACATACAAGGATTTTTGTGATTTTCTGTGCATCCAACCATCAGGCACACTTAGGGTGTAGCAGAGCCCGGGATAAGTGAAGAAATCAGGGGAAAACCATGCAACTAACAGAGCAAGTGAAGACAAAATATTGGTACTTGTACTAAAATTACACGAGAGATTCGAGTCTATGGAAGTGAGCTATCCCCTTACAAATTTCCAAAAGTTCCTCTCCTTGAGGGTATTTTCACTATAGTACATAAGGCAAATGATAGATGTAGATGAGCTCCACTTTGTTCTCGCAAAGAAGAAGGCTCGCTCAAGATCAAGACACAAATTGGGACTTTCATATGAAATAATAGAGTAGCAAGTGGAGGAGGCACATAAGCTACTAAAAGGGATGGGTTTCGAAATCATAGTTTCACTGTGTCTTATGACCACTAGGGGGATTATCTCCAAGAAAAGGGTGGAAAAACGTATTCAAACCCTATGTTCACACACACATACACGAAATGGAACATTATGCCAATGAAACAAGAATGGGTCACCAACACCCTCCAATAAGATGAAGAACGAAAGTGATCTCCACTTTGAGCATCTAGATCCCAACACCACAATAAAGGAGGAGTGAAAAAGAAAAATAAGACAAGGGGAAAGAGAAAGAGAAAGAGATAGGGAGAAAGAGGCCAACATGAGGATCACTCACCTTCGATCATTGATACCTCTAGCAAAGAATTCAAAATAAAATCTAGTAAAAGGGCCCAAATTCACACAGAGATTGATCAAGGAGGTGAATCGGAAGCAGGAAGACGTGTGATTGACATCATGGAAACCCCGAAGTCATCACCGAGAAGGTGGAGAAACAATGGCCTCAACTACATCATCGGCCATAGTGTATGTTCATCAACAAGGTATACAATTGTATCGCATCCAAACTTGCCATAGAAGGCCAAGAGAATTATGTCTTTGAGATATTCAAAGAGATAAATTTGAGGAATGAGAGTCAAGACTAATACATACAATAAATTCTAGAAGCATACCGGAATGAGGTGTCAAGACTAATACATACAATAAATTCTAGAAGCATACCTCAGTTCATAAAGCATGCTACTTCCTTCCTTTGACACCGAAAAAGGAGGATGCGGATGGCATTTCTAGAAGCCGTGGTGCCACAGCCCTCAAGGACCAAGAGATTATAAGAAAAGAATCATTGGGGTTCAACACCAAGGACATCCATCCTATTGACCGGATGGAATTACACAAGAAGATCGAGGAGATGGTAGCCTCCAACCTTGACAAGTATTGTTATGAGCTTGTCAAAGCTCGTAGGTGTATTTATCTAATGCCCAATCATAGCACAAGTTGGAGAAGATATTTTCCATGGCTAAAGACTCAAGGATAAAGTCTTTACAAGATTTAATATTGAAGCTTGTGTATTACCCAACCAATGTTCAAGCAGTGGAGGAGATTTTGAAGAAAAATAATGCCGACATAGCAGCTCCTCAGGAAACAACTCAAGATTCCAAGAATGTAAGACCCATTGGCTAAGGGCATTGAGGAAGATGAGTCACGAGAAGGTAGAGTTAATGAAGTTAGTTATTGAACAGCCTACCCAAATCAAACAAATAGAGATCTGAGATGGAGAAGCTACTAAAGGAAAAAGAAGAAGCAACTCGAGGGGCACTCATCCCATTAGAATTTGTCTCTATTTCATCAATTCCATCGAGCTTGTTCCAAAGAATGCTGCTTTGGAGCATCCGATGGGACGAAAGTTAGTTGTCCAAATCTATGGAAATCATGACCTCGCAATCATAAGAGATCAAGAAATTAGAGACACATATTGGCATCTTGAGGGATCAAAAGGCAAGATCGAAAGCTGGTCATGAGATACCCAAGAAGAAGATTGAGAGGATGGATAATTTGAGGGCCAAATGAAGTCGATAATTTGAAATATCATAGAGTCAATGGATGAAATGCTGCATTCCATCCACAATATTTTTGAACTCGAAGGAATTAATTGACAAATGAAAAGTAGCTATCGAGAAAACAAATCAGGGAGTTGGGAAATATTCCAATAGCAGAGCCCCTCAAGATCATAAAATTCCCGAAATACAAAAACCGAGTTTGAGCTAGAAGAGCTCGATCTACGATGGACGTAACAACAACCATACTAGAGGTAAAAAGGGTCCTCACTAAGAGGAATTTAGTGAGGCAAGTAGAGGATAAGTGTCAAGAATTGGACATGCCCATCAACGAGATTCTTAAACAATATTTAGTCCCCAAGGGAAAAGGGATTGCCTAAACTATATGTAATTAAAAAGAAGCTAGTCCAAAAGGGAGATTATATGACCAAGCTCGAGGGAAGCGATTAAGGACACCGCCAAATTTTCCAACATTAAATGGAACGTGACCGGGAAGGTTGTCTTGGATCTCCTTTGAGCAATGATATCTCCATTCAACATGAGTTGTAGCATGTTTTTCTCACCAGAGCCTACTTTCAAAGCAAATACTTAGAGGTGGATGAAGTGTATCGACGGTGGCATAGGTATGAGAATTCTGCAAGAAGGAGTGAGTAAAATTTTGCATGTACCAAGGCTCGAAAAGTCATTATGGACGCATCAACACAACCACTGGGATTTATTAGAAGTGCCGACGATGGCGTCATCTTTAATGATCCAACATCGATGACCCAAAAGTAGAGCCGGATGTCACGACCACTAACATCTAGCCACTATCGTTGCCTCTTCGTGACCACCTCAACCACCTTCACCCTACTTTTTAATTTATGAAGATCTTCCAAGTTTAATGCTACGGTTGGTGTTTTTCCAGAGATTTTTTGTTTGGGCCTTGCATGGCCACGATTGTATAGTTATAATTAAACCATAATTAATGAAGTTTTTCGAAGTATATTAGGGCAACGAGCATAGTTGCATTTAAATAAATCATGTATTTTCATTATCAAGGGTTGGACCTTGTTAGACTACGTGTTGTAAGAACCATTGTATTGGAGCACTATATTTTTTTGAGTCGGGCATCAATAATAAGAGACCTTTCATATGATTCTTGAGCTATGTAATGGTGATGTTTTTTCCTCTATGTTAATGTTTTCTTTTTCTTTCATGTTGTGCAGCGATTTATGTTATTGTAAACAAGAAAATTTAGATTAAGATTTGTTGAGAGAGCACCTTAACTTTGTCTTTGTTTACTATCTTAATCTTTTCTTCCGAAGTATAGTTAAATAATTATTAATTACTCTTTAGCTATTACTGAACTCCATGCTTTCTTTCATCTCATATTCACATTGCCGGTAAGATCCAATGCATAGTTAGCTTGAACTCGTGAATTCCTCAAAAATTTGATGCACAATCTAGCCTTTTATGACTCCATAGCTTAATGGATTAATTTTCACGACTCTCTCTATCGAAACACACAATTAATCAATACAACCATCCCTCATAATTTCTATAACTAGCCTAATATTAGCATTTATAACCACCAAGCTAAACCATAAAAATAGAGAGAGCCCTCTCCGAGTCTAGGAAGGCTAGGTCCTGGATTCTAAAACGGTTTTATGTTTTCCTCTATCGTTTATTCTTGCCAATATTATAAATTATAGGGCCACAACATAATGGTGACCATACTCTGTGGACTTATTGAAAAAAACTTAACATTTTGTGCGAACTCGAGAAAACCCTAGTCAAAACATTAAATGATTCAAGTATTTTCCGGAGATTGGTCTTTTCGATTGTGTTGTAAATATTCAGCCTATCTCGTGCTGCTCGGGTCTAAATTACTGACTTCGAGAAGAATCTTTACCGGATCCCATCCTAACCCAAATCCTCCTGCCAATAGTTGGAAATCCGCAGAAAAATCTAAGAAAAACCCCCGTAGCCGAGAGTCAAATTGTTGACAAATCTCTCCACGAGCAAGTTCCCTCCCTCGAAACCTTGTGACCTTGGCGGATATCCCAGTTCAATTTACATTTTGAACAAAAGCTTATTCAGTAACCAAATCTCGGGAATTGGACAACCAAGACAGCTTTTTGACCCATCTATCCTACAACGAGTCTAGACGGGGAAGCCTCCACCTCCACCCAAAGCCGACCTTTAGCTTCTCCAACACTTTGACTCCTCAAAATCTAGTAGCGAGGTTTCACCTAATCTTTTGATGATGCTTAGCTTCAACAATATGTAGAGTTATTTTCTCTTACTATAGCAGCTCCCTCCCCGCTATTTCCAATTCTTTCTCATCTCGGTCAATCTATCTAGGTGTATCTGCAGCTCCTACCATTTCCTTGAACATTTCCCACCGAGTGCCCAAACCTCCACTCATACACCCACCGTCCACCTTCCTCCATTTAATCCTCCACCTCCCTTGGTCAAACCTCCTCTTATTAATCCCCCCTTGGGTTCCCCCACCACCAATCATGGCAGCTAGGTATGCTCCATTTGTGCTACCACTACTTGCGGTGCCTATGCCACAGGATTATCGGTCCAAAAATCCCACATTTTGATGGGCCCGGGTCCCGAAATTTCTCAACAACATGTGGATAGAATTAATGACTCTTTTTAAGATCAAGAGATAGATTATGAAAGTATCAAATTGAGGATGTTTGCTCAAATTTTTGGTGGAGAAGTAAGAAAATGGTTTAAAGGCTTGACTGCGAATAGTGTCCATGACCTCCACCCGCTGCACGCACTAGCTATTCATAAATAGATGGGAAGTTAAAGAAAAACCCTCTTCAAATCTTGTAATAATATGAAAAAAATCAAGATAAATGTTGGAGAGAGTGTCTAAGACTACTCGCATCAGGTTTAAAAACATATATAATGCACTCCCTACTCATATGAAACCCCCGAGAGGCTTGGCCACCGGTTAAGTTCCCAAATGATTTCGATCCGGAGATGGCTTATCGGCTTAGAGAAAGAGATCCTGGCTGTTTGGTCAATTTAGTGTGTCCTAAATTGCTACATTTAATTTTTCAACTGGGATTCATAAGGGGCGATGAAGTGCGGCGCACTATATGTGCAAGATAACCTATTTCTTAACTTTTTGTCGTTTTTGGTTTTCTAAGATGAATGGAAATTCTAAAATGAAAACAAGTATGGTTATGTTTGTTCAAGGAAATGATATCCTCTATAATGATTTACCAACTTGAAACTTAAAAAGGAATTTGAAAATTACAATGACAAAACTTGAAAGGAAATGAAAATGCACTTTCAGAAATGAAAAGATGCTTGCTAATCTAATGAATCAAAACGACATGAACTAGTGAGCATGAAACCAAACTATTCTTGCTGTCATTGTCTAAACACAAAATAAATTATGCTTGAAAAGAAATCCAAAAGTTGCAATAAAGTAAATTTAAATCAATTTACATCAAGTTGTCTTTCTGATCCCTCATCATTAGTCCATCTATGATTTTTCAGAAGTAACCATAAACAACTTGAGTAATCGATAACTAATTTGCGTAAAGTAAACTAATATCAAACCATACATTCATAATTCAATCCCTCACCATCGATCCAGTACCGTGGCTTTCGGAGGTAATGCTGAAGATGTCATGCACAATTTAATATATCTAAATTTGCAGAAAGGAAACTAATACCAAACTACACATTTCATAATACAATCCCTCACCATCAGATCACGACTATAGCTTTCGAGGGCAATCGAAGATGTTATGGAGCGATTTAATATATCTAAATTTGCGAGAAAAGAAACTAATACTAAACTACACATTTCATAATACAATCCCTCACCATCGGTCCGATATTGCAGCTTTTCGAAAAGCAACTGAAGATGTTATGACGATTTAATATATCTAAATTTAACTACGCTGACAAATGAGCAAAAAGCTGAATTAAACAAAGCGATGCGTAAAGTAAACGAAACTAAGAAAAACAAATTAGCGACGAGAACAATGTTAATCCCATGTCATTAGTCAAAAAGCTATGAAAATGCAGGAACTGCTTATCTATAACTTTGAAACAAGAACAACGATCGAGTGATTAACAACATAAAACATGAAAGACGAAGTGAAATGGAAAGCATGAAAGTTTATAAGCGAAATGAAGCATATATACCATGAAAGATGCAATGTATAAACATGTGAATGGATTATGGCACGATGAGCTTTAAAGAAATAAAACAAGAACTATACACTAATGCACAAACCTTGGGCGGCGAGGGCCCTCTACACCGGCCTTGGCAACAATCTTCAAGTACGAATTAAGTGCGAAAATAGGGTCTTCTTATATTAAAATGCAGATCACTAACGATGAGGTGGTATTACGGCACTAAACATGAACGTAATTACATTACGAGAGCAGACTAATAAAAGATAACGAGAGACTAACATCGACTAACTCCATATGCGTATGCAAACGCATTATATATAACAAAAGGTAATGTAACGCGATTTCCCAAAGGTTTATGCTAATACAAAACACGTAGACCATTATGTCCACGGATCTAAGATCATGGCCGTGTTGGAAAGTAAATCTATGAGGAGTGGATGCTTGAGTCGGCTATGCAGCCATGCATGATGTCGACTTGTCCTCCGCAAGCTCGAAACGGCCATATGAACCTTCACGTGACACGAAACGAGTCCTGTCACCGTGAGACTCCATGGTTGACTTCCATGTGGACGCCTTTGACCAGCGGCTTCTTTAGATGAGTTTGCTCGAACCAATAGGACACGAGACCATGTCCACATCATTTCGACTTGCCCATGTGGCTCGTTTTCTCCGTAGACACCATGTAACGGAGAGTTTCACAAAATAGGCGCGGAAAGTTGCGACAGTACAGGAAAGTGGCAAGATTCCGCGACTAAATGAACAAAATCTAAATCAAACAGCAGAGACACAAAAATATAGTTAAAAACCATGTTAGATACTCTTTTTCAATTAACATACAATGATATTGACAACTTGGGAGGTTCGGGTGAGTGAAAAAAGGTATAGAAAAGTGTATGGAAAAGATGCGGAAATTGAGACTCAACACTTTGCTACATTAGAATAAATGCATAGGGGTGGAGTAAGTGTAGAAAGCCAACTCGTTTGCGCAAACAAGGCAAGAATGAGGAATAAGAAGAGAGTCACTATAAAGGGAGAAGGGCACTGCGGCTTTTACATGTGATGCTAATATTGATAACACGGTGAGGACTATGGAGATAATGATGGAGAGGATCAGGCCCTAAGTGAGAGAGCTATCCCTAGGGATAATTAGTCGACTCCTCAAAATAGAAACCAAAACCTTAGATGGAAACCCCCCTCAAATAATACAAAGAGAACGAGAGAGGCCTTGACCAACAAATTAGATCTCCATTCCGAGAGAGAGTATGCTGATGAAGATGAGGGAGTGGGTTCGAAGAACTAGAAGAAAGTCAAATTAATATAATGGGAATTAATGATGAGGATTATGTTTTCCTCACGAAGAAGAGCAAGGTTTATTTTCTCGACTCAGACTTTGAAGTAGAATCTAAAGACTACGAGGATTATAAACAAGGGTTAGAGAATGCCATCATGGAGGTTCATAGACAATATAACCTCGAAGCAAGAAAAAATTTTGATAATTCCAAGAAAAAAGAGCTCTAAAAATTCTTCCAAAAAAGGTCCCTAAAACTAATCCTAAGAAAACAATAGAAATTTCGGAGAAAACTATTAATATCCCTATAAATAATGATATAGAAAGTGACACTAGTAAACCAGTTATCGACCCCTACCAAAGCTGGCTCAAGTTTGATACCCCCTACGGGTCAACAATGCTGAGTTCTTTCGCAAAAATATTTCTACGAGAAGATTGATTGTTCAAATCTGCCCAAAAGTACGAGACACCTTTCAGACATTGAGAACCAAATTGCTAAAATAAAAATCTCAATTCCTCTCACTGAATTGGTAAACAAGGATGTATATAGGTCCCAAGTCCTAAAGGTGCTAAACATAGCAGAAATTACTGATGTTCTCAATATGAATGATGATAAACATGAACTTTTGTTTGGGACTAGTAGATGGTAAATCCTGAAAGGAGGTGTTCCCCCATTTTATATCAATTTGAATGTTCATGATAAAATCCTCCATAATGCCATGTTAGATTCGGGCACATTTCATAATCTTATGCCAAAGGCATTCATGGAGAAAGCTTGGCCTTGAGATAACTAGACCCTACAAATACTTGTACTCATTTGACTCCAACAAATTCAAATGTCTAGGCCTCATCAAATATCCCTTTATTACTTTATCTCATATACCGATAAGAGTCTATTGATGGATATAGTAGTGTAGAAATCCCTCCTAAATATGGCATGCTTTTATCACACTAATGGGGAGCAGGGCTTCAAGGACCCTCCAAATGGATATGACTTATGCTACCATACACGGTGATACGGCCAAAAAAAGAAGATTGTATGAGGGAGACTTTAATTAAATACATGGTGAGCGAGTCAGAAAAGCCACATAATCTACCCCCTTTACTGCATTTCACTTTTTGACCTTGACTCATTCATTATTTACAATGATGAAGACATTAATGAACAAGTAGTTGGAGAAGAAAAGGACACGAATAGAGAACAAAGCGGGATCAAATGGAAATTGTACAACACAAGTCTAAATGCGAACCTTTTTTGGAACATGATTTTTTATGGCTCTTGTGGAAAAGTAGGTTCGAAGCGAGGGTGTGGTTATGCAATACTAAAAACAACCACACAAAGGGTCATTCTTACAAACCATTTTTTTCAATGCACCAACAATATAGCGAGAATATGAGGCACTTGCATTTGGGTTTACAAACTGTCTGAAGAGATTAGGAGCCAAAATTTATGTTCATAGGAATTATGAGTTGGTTATTAGGACAAATCAAGGGATAATATTCAACCAAGCATCCCGGTTGAGAGCATATAGGAACGTTGCCCTCTGACCTCCTATAAACATTTGAAGAGTATGACCTTGATATAGTTTCAAGAAATAAAAATATCCTTGCTAATGGGTTAGCATTTTCAGCTAGCACTTGTCAACTACCTCATCCCAACAAACAATGTGCAGTGTAGATCAAACACCGCCTAGCGGTCACTGATAATGTATGAGATACTGCGCAAGTCTTTGGTAAACGGAAAAGAGATTGAGAATTTTCTGCAATCTAAAGGTGAGTTTGAAGATTCCGGCTTGGACCTAGATGGTGAAGAAGATTTCCCCAGAAGAAAAAATGTGCAAGGATGGAAACTCCTCATAAATATGATATTATTATTGCAAAAAAATGAAGATCTACAAAGAACAAAGATTCATATAGACCCGGAAAATAAGAGTTTGAAGTACTCCAATTCAAAGATAACATCTTTCCTAGAGGACTTGTCCCTTTGGAAGAACTATTTGATTTCAATGATGTGGCCAAAAAACCAAAGATGGAACCTACCAAAGCAAACATTGAGGAGTGCAATGCGGGTAGTAAGCAAGACCCCAAGATGATAAAGTTATCAAATACACTACCAGACATCCACAAAAATAGAAATGCATTCCTTTGTTTAAAGATTTCATTGATGTGTTTTCTTGGAGCTATGAAGACCTGAAATCTTATGATACTAATATTATCCGGCACAAGATTCAGATCAAGGAGAATAAAAATCCTTAGGATAAATCTGTGCCCTAATGCCCTTAGTTGAGAAGGAGATGAGATGTATGATGCCAAAATAATAGTCCCAATTAGATACTCTAAATGGGTTTCCAATATTATTGCACAGCAGAAAGAAAATAGGTGAGATCGGACTCTACAATGCGAACAAGGTATCACTTAAGGAAAAATACCCTTTACCAAAGATGGACCACATATTGCAAAGGGTAGTGCGCTCTAGAAGGATATCTTTGCTAGATGGATTTTCGGGGTATCATCAAGTGTTGGTGCATCCGGATGATCGGCACAAAAAAATTTCTACTACTCCTTGGAGAACCTTCATGTATGTAAAAATGCCTTTTGGATTAATAAATGTTGGTGCCACTTTACTGTTGAATATTGCAACAAGAAACGGCGAAGGAGGCATCCTGAAACATCTTTCACGATCCTAGTTGGAAAGTGATCACCAAAACTAGGTGGGGGCCACACAAGTGATTTTTGTCGCAAAGTCTATTTTTTAGACTATGTCTATTTTTAGACATATGGATCATGGTCTATGAGTTGCGGGATGTCATTTATGGATGATTGGTCGAGTTGGTAAAAATAGATGGACCTCTATTTTTAGACATTGGGCGGTTTCTATTTTTAGGCATCAGGGCTAAAAAATAGAACGATCGAAATATTATTAACCCTTAATAATATTTAGACTATAAACATTATCTTATCCTCTTGGAGCACTTCGGTTTGATGCTTGGATGTGGCACATGCGGTGACGGAAGGAATTACGCTATTCCTAGGGGTTAGTTGAGCTATTGCATGGTTGACTTCAGTTAGAACTCATGTGACGAGTTTGGTGGAGTTGATGAGGCAGCGTTGGTGGATTTGTGTTCTGTGTAGCTTAGTTGAACTGATTGTATTTAGATCTGACTGACAAATACACTAGTGATGAGTGGTGTGAATTAATTATTAATTAATTCACTAATTATTAACTCATAAATCAACTAAAGAACACATCTGATTAAGCGCAATGCATGGACGGTCGGTGGAGACCGGTGTTGAGGTGGGTGAAAGGGTGAGTGTGACTATCGATTTGGCGACTATACTTGTGCATGAGATTTGCACACACATTGATGGAGATTTCCAATGAGTATTGCGCAGAGTTGGAGCTAGTGGGATTCGAACTTGGATCTCATTCATTCTCATCTTTCAGATTATGTCATGAGACGCAGACTTGTGGAGGAGATTTGAACTCTGTGACTTGTTCACTTTCTATACTAGTTTGTGTGTAGCATGTGAGATAGTGTTGAGAGTTGTGAGAGCTTTGTGCTATGTATTGTTACATGTTCTCTATCATTATAATATACGAGATAGTTGGGGGTTTTCGACTGTAATCTTTCCCCATTACATATCTTGTGTTCTATGTGTGCTTGATTATGTTTTAATGTGCACATACATTTGCTTCTATTTCCGCAAATTGATGATCAATTGTAGAAGAGGTTATGTATTATGCATTAAGCTTAAATAGTGTGTAATCGGGATAATCTCGATGAATAATTCCGCTATTATTCAAATTTCTACTACATGGTATGTGGAGCGAAAATTGATCATCGGATCTATTACGGTGATTACAATTTATTTCGGTAGACGAGTGCGCAAGCGGACCAGGTAGCGCTGGATCCATCATTTCTTTGAAAGGTGATATATCAGGTAAATTCCCCTACGATCGATCTCTGTGCTAGAAATAATTTGTTCTCACGGATCGGAAGCGGTTGAGTTTTGAAGTGGTGGAATTCGAATTTGCGAGCGGGGATTTAGAATTCGAATTTGCGGCGAGTTTCTTGGTGTCAAATTCAAAATGTCTTTCAACGGATTGCGGCGGAGTATGCCCGCGAGACGATTCGAATTATGTTGCATGGAAGGATAGGATGGAGGTGGTATTATGATAACGGGTTGAAGGAGTTCATAGAGGGCTGAGGTCCCAAAGCCCTATCGATGCTACTCAAGTTGAGGCTTGGAAAAAAGAAGATGGCAAAATGTCGAAGGATTTCACGTTGAGGGTGTGAAGGATCACATTGTATCCCGGTCGCATGGTAAAGCTTCTCCATATTTGATGTGGAAAGCTTTGACAGAATTTCTCCAAAGCAAGAGCGACCCGGAGGAATTTGGCGCTCAAGGATAAACTCAAGAAAATAAAGATGGAGAAGAATGACACTATTCCGGCATACTTGACAAAATTGTCCACTTGTAGGGATGAGCTTGGGAGTGTGAGGTTAGTATGGATGAAGGAAGACTTGGTGAGCTTGGCTCTCCTTGGTCTTAGAAGAGTTGGCATTCCTATGAGGATTGTCAATGGTCGGGAGAAATTGCCGGGATGGGAGCGACTTTGGTTGGATCTTGTGCAAGAGGAGATAAGCGCGGAGCACCGGGGATGGATCTTCATCAAAGGCATCTGTCGAAGAAGATTGCGCTTTGGTTGCCAAAGCAGGAAGGGGAAGGGAAAGAAGAATGCTTCTCGATCCGGTGCTGGATGGTAAAGAGCGTGACATGTCCAAAGTGAAGTGTTTTCCTTGTCACGATCGTGGACATTACGCCACGAATTGTCCACGGAAGAAGAAGAACAAGAAGGTACATTGGAGGTGCACGCAGGTGAGGCTCTTGCCTCGCAATTTAAAAGTTGGACTTCTCATTGATCGCATGCATGGTGTCTAGTGCATTGGGATGCTGGGTGGTATTTTGATAGTGGCGCTTCCTTTCACATGACGGGAGATGTGAATATTTTCGGTGAATTGGTGGAGAAAGATCTCCGGTTGCATGTTGATTTGGGAAAAAATGGACGATACAATGCGATCAGCATTGGTACCATAACAACTCGCGAGGGAGTCGGGTAAACTCATTCTTTTTACCGGATGTATTACATGTTCCGGAGTTTAAAGAGGAATTTGATCTCGGTCGCAATGTTAGAGGATAAAGGGTATGAAGTTGTCTTCAACTGAAGGAAAATTGTTTCTTCGGCACAAGGCAACGAGGACAAGTCAAGAAGGTTGGGATTCGAGCAAAGAATCTCTACTGAGACTTGAAGTAGATGGGATTTCTACGGAGCTTCCGTCGTTGGGAAGTGCAAGAAAGACATGCAGGCGATGCTTGAGAGGAGCAAGTTTTGCATGTAGGTAACGATGAACCTAGGGATGTGGAGCGACCACAAGAAGAGGATCATGGAGTGGAAGAAACCACTCATGCGAGAGAAATTTCGTGCCGGATGGGCAAAGGGAGTGCATGCGGCTATACCACCAAGTGATAGGTGGGGTGACATGCATGATTAATCCCCAGAAGAGATTTACTGGGCGTGATTCATTGAGATGGTGTGGATCTCATGAAAGTGAACACTAGCTACAAGGTTCCCACGGTGCTGACGGTAGCATGATCGGTTGGATTGATGCGAGGGCGGATCAAAGTGACGATGTCGGATACTTGGAGCGCGGATCGAGTTGATAGCAAGTGCGAGAGTGCATGGGTGCAAGAGTTCAACGAGCGCGGTGGTTCCCGACGACATGAGCAATTGGTACCCGAGCGGAATTTGAAGACTTTGATGATAGATGCATCAGATTGATTGAGTTGTTTGGAGCCTATTCGGTTTTAGAGGAGTTGCGAGAGCGGATGCATGGAGTTGCATGGCTGCTGTGAAGGTTGCGAGGCGAATGCATGGAGTTGCATGTCACATGCAAAGACAATCATTTCTTGTTGAGAGGGAGTGTTGAATATTGCAACAAGAAACGGCGAAGGAGGCATCCGAGAAACATCTTTCACGATCCTAGTTGGAAAGTGATCACCAAAACTAGGTGGGGGTCACACAAGTGATTTTTGTCGCAAAGTCTATTTTTAGACTATGTCTATTTTTAGACATATGGATCATGGTCTATGAGTTTCAGGATGTTATTTATGGATGATTGGTCGATTTGGTAAAAATAGATGGACTCTGTTTTTAGACATTGGGCGGTTTCTATTTTTTAGATGCTGTCGGGTTAAAAAATAGAACGATCAAATATTATTAACCCTTAATAATATTTAGACTATAAACATTATCTTATCCTCTTGGAGCACTTCAGTTTGATTCTTGGATGTGGCACATGCGAGTGACGAAGGAATTATGCTATTCCTAGGGGGTTAGTTGAGCTATTGCATGGTTGACTTCAATTAGAACTCATGTGGCGAGTTTGGTGGAGTTGATGAGACGGTTGGTGGAGTTGATGTTACTGTTTAACTTAGTTGAACTAGTTGTATTTATTCTAACTAAAAAATACACTAGTGATGAGTGGTGTGAATTAATTATTAATTAATTCACTAATTATCTAACTCATAAATCAACTAAAGAACACATCGGTTAAGCTCATGATGCATGGACGGTTCGGTGGAGACCGGTGTTAAAGGTGGGTGAAAGGGTGAGTGTGACTATACGATTGTGACTATACTTGTGCATGAGATTTGCACACACATTGATGGAGATTTCCAATGAGGATTGCGCAGTTGGAGCTAGTGGGATTCGAACTTGGATCTCATTCATTCTCATCTTGGATTGCGCGGTAGAGGCAGACTTGTGGAGGATATTTGAACCTGTGACTTGTTCACTTTCTATACTAGTTTGTGTGTAGCATGTGAGATAGTCTGTGAGAGTTGTGAGAGCTTTGTGCTATGTATTGTTACATGTTCTCTATCATTATAATATACGGATAGTTGGGGGTTTTCAGGTTGTAAGATTTCCCCATTACATACTATGTTCTATGTGTGCTTGATTATGTTTTAATGTGCACATGCGGCTCGCTTCTATTTCCGCAAATTGATGATCAATTGTAGAAGAGGTTATGTATTATGCATGAAGCTTAAATAGTGTGTAATAGGATAATCTCTAGGTGAATAATTCAGCTATTATTCAAATTTCTACACTTCCGGAGAGAATTGGACATTTCTTTTTCGGAAGAAATTGGTCTTTTCATTGTGATCTACCTTGATGATATTACGGTATATGCAAAAAATGATGAAGAACATACGGCCCATTTGAGAAGAGTTTTTGAAAATTGCGAAGGTTCGGACTATCTACTGAATCCAAGAATCCATTATTTGGTCTTGAAGGAGGAATTATTTTGGATCATATTATATCTGAAGAAGGAATCAAAATTGACCACTAGAAAGATTGAGGGCATACTTCAAATTAGTCATCCTAGGAACATCAAATAACTTCAATCTTTCATTGGAAAGATAATTTTTTTAAGAAGGTTTATACCAAACCTTGCAAAGGCGATGAGAAAATATCACTAACATGCTCAAAAGAGATTCGAGAGTTAAGTGGAGTATGGAAGCTAAACATTCCTTTGACTTGGTAAAGCGAGCACTCATTAAAGCACGGGTTACGATCGACCTTGACTTCACCAAGGATTTCATTATTTTTTTCCTTTACATCAATGCACACTATTGTTGTTCTATTGTTGTAGAAAAATATGGAAGGACAAGAGCGACATAGCATTTTTCAGCCATAGCTTTGAGGGATGCACCTTTAAATTACAATATCATGGAAAAGCGGGCCTTTTCTTTGATCAAAACACTAAAGGATTTAGATTTTACATTCTACATTCACATATTATTTCCTTTTTTGCAGTACATTTGTCAAAGGCATCCTAACATGAGGATCTGATGGAAAAAAGAGGCAAGCTGGATTGCTATTATGTTAGAGTATGATTTAGAGATCAAACCCACCAAACTAGTCAAAGGGACAAGGATTAGCCGAATTGATAGGCTGAAACCAATTTTTCAAGCACTAGATATTAACATGATCCATTCACTTGACGAACAATAGGATCCGGCGACTCCACCTATTGAGGAAGCATTCTTGAATTCCATGTCCTATTTAATTTAGAAATTCTCCTCCTGGTTTTTCAAAACAAAAGCTAGATTCTTGAAATGCGAAAGGCTGTAAAATTTTGCATCCTAGAAAATGTCTTTTTATTGGAAATATTATGGGGGAATATTGCTTAAATTTTTTCTTAAGGAATATGCAGAGATAGGGTTATGCAAGAATTTCATGAAGAGGATCGTGGAGGCCATCTCTATTGGAAAACGTGTTGCTAACAAGATCCTTAGGGCTGGTTTTCTATTGGCCTACTATTTTCCCACATATCCAAAAAATGGTAGCCACCTTTCACAAATGTCAAATTTTTGAAGGCAAAAGAAAGTTGTTGCCTTTTCCCTTATAGCCAATCTCTGTTGAGGCTCCTTTCCAACAATGGGGTTAGACTTCATTAGAGAAATCAACCCCTCTTCCTCTACCAGGATCAATGGATCCTAGCGATATAGACTATTTTACCAAATGGATAGAAGCCATTCCTTCCAAAGCTGCTACTAACTTAGTGATTATCAAATTCCTTGAAGCCAACATTCTATCTAGATTCGAGTTTTCCTAGGAAAATCATCTGACGATAACGTTGTTGCTTTTAAGTCCAAGAAAATGGTGGATTTTTTCCACAAATATCACATCTCTTTGGAGCATTCAACAACTTATTACCCTCGAGGTAATGGACTAGTTGAATCCTCCAGCAAAATTTTGGTTAACATCATCAAGAAGTTGTTGGAAGACAGTAAAAAATCCCAACATAACAAATTGGTGCATGCATTGTGGGGTGACACAACTGACAACTAAGAGTCAATTGGCATGTCACCATACCCGGTTGGTCTATGGGATGGATGCAATTTTCCCAACATCCTTAGGAGTGTCGACCATGAAAATCATTCAAGAGGTATGAGGTGAAGAGAATGATGTACAAAGAAGAATAAGCCGGACCATTCGACTACAACCATCCAGAGAAGAGGTTTACATGATTTCGTGTGGTGCAAGAAAATATAAATAATATCTTTGACAAAAGAACAAAATCAAATGATTTCAATATTGGAGATAAAGTACTAAAATGGGATTCCGAGAAGAGAAGATAAAGGTAAGCACGGAAAGTTTGAAAACTTGTGGAAGGGCCCATATATTGTTCATTCTTTCAAGGGAAAAAAATCATTTTTTTGCAAGATATGGATGGAACGAGCTTCCTAGAGGTCCTGCTCAATGGAAGGATGTTGAAGCATTACTTCTCCTAAATACGAGAGAAATTTCCCACTCCAATTGTAAATACCATCATTTTTGGTTCGAGATCCTATTTTGAAAGGCCACCTTTTATGCTAAAAACAACAATACGGTTACATAAAAAATAGCAAGAGAAAATTCATGAAATACATTGCAGAGAAGAGTATACAAGGCTACTGGTCTTGGTGTTCTTGACACTTCCCGGAGGAGAAGTGCCATCCCGTGGAGCGCCTTTGTTAGAGTCTGTAATTTACAATATCATAAGATAACCCGAATATTTTTTTACTTGCATATATATATATATATATATATATATATATATATATATATATATATATATATATATATATATATATATATATATATATATATATATATATATATATATTCAAAACATCTCCAAAGGATAGAAAAAAAGAAAATAAAAGGGTGTTAAAAAAAGGAAAAGAAAGCCCCACAAAAAAATGAATATTTTCGAAAGTGTCGTGAATCAAAATGCCACTGACTATTTAGAAAATTTTGTTCAATCATACGAGTTTAAGCATGATTGTACAATTTTGAATTTTTTTCTAATAGGTTCGAAAATGAAGATTTGCCAAACCATTTAATCTTGGCTTATCGGTGAGATAGGTAGAAGATGACATTGGTTCAACAACTAAATACGAACCAATAGAAGAAATAAGGGATAGGTGGTAGGTTAGAAATTCAAAAGAAAAATGATTTCAAGGTACCTTAAGTCTAAATGCACCCTAAAAGAAGAAAAAATGTTAGATTGGTAGTTTGGGTAGGTAGATACATTGAAAAAAGAAGAATGGAATGAAAGAAAAATGTAAAGATTATTTTACGAAGTACAACATCAAAATTCCATTTTTCCTATGGTGGAAGAAGAAGGACCAAAACAAAAGGTGCTTGCATTCAAAATATTGAAAAAACGGGTCATATTTCGAAGTTTAGGGACTCAAATATATTTCTATAGTTATTTGGGCATATTTTATATTTTCATTCATTTTTCCCTAAGCCTAGAAATATTATTGTCCCCTTATCCCACCCCGCTCATATTTTCCTTAACCTAAAGTTCTACACTACCCCTCAACTTTCATATCTCGAACCCACCATCCCATCACACGTCTCATCACCACTAACCGGCACTGACTCCCCATCACCCACAGCAGTGCCACACATTCGATGGACCACAATACATTACGACCCCACATCACCCCTCCAACCGGTAACAACGTAGTTGGTGTCCGAAATAGGCGGTACCCGATACAGCCAAACATGCTACGTGTCATGCCCTGGCCTGACCCGCACTCTAGCGATACCGCAGCACTTTGCCACCACCCCCTCAGAGCTATTTTTTGCTGCCAAATAAACCATTGCACCCACGACCATTGGACCATCTGTTTATGGCTGCACTCTGTGCCACATACTCGTTTACTTGTCCCTCCCGTACGATCACGTTCACTCGCGAGAACCCATTGCATCGTAAATGGTCGGGTCATTTTTCAACGAGACCGCGCCACCTCAACGGGCCACCAATCAAAAATTAAATACCAAACTCATGCACCCGATATAGATTTTACTATGCTCATTTTGATTGAAGATTGCGGATATTAGATTTACGGAGATTTACAGAGAAATCACATGTTAAACATTGTTGCGAGAAGAACCTTTTTTCATCGAAAGAGTCGACGACTCTCGAAATATTGGATGACACTTTCCCCTTTAAAACTATTATGTTCGATCGTGGTCCCTTCTATTATCTCCCTTCCACGATCTTGATCAATATCACTTTCCCCTCTTTGATCCATTTTTTCCTACATCCCATTCTTCATTGCTGATTGAGAATAAGCTATAGAAGACAAATCATGCCTCCTAATGAGGACCATGAGCCTTTCAACCCCATGGTTTACCCTCAAGTGGATTTAGATAATACTGGCCCTCGTAGAGCGAGATTACAAAATTCATGAGATAGAGTCAAACTTTGACTTGTTCGATGTATACTACCTGGCTCGAGGACAAATTTCTCAATGAAGGCGACCGACATTAGCACATGCAGGAAACCCGTATACCTCTTTACATCTTTCCCAAAACCCATAGCTTCCCGAAATTCATCGGAAAATGTCGGAGCCTACTATGACATTAATCGGAGAACCATAGTCACCCCAACGAGGAGAAATCATGTTCACCATTAATGCCCAATCCATTCGAGAAAATGATGCGGGGCCCCCACTCTTGAACGAAACAATCCACTTCTCTTATGAAGTCCTTAGGGGAAATTTAAAAGGAGAGAATTTATTTTCCAACGAGCCAAAACTCTTCAACTTTTCATGGCAAACTGATGCACCAATTCCCTATCAAAAATCCAACCTACCCTTCATCTGTCTTTCCTAATCGGACCAAGAACATTATCACTATTTTATCTTATTTGTTGAGGGGTATCACACTTGACCGGTGGGTAGATGAAGTTGATGATAGTATTTTTTTCCATTCTCTCCTCAAAGAGGTAAGCTACACGATCATGTTTAATTATGCCCGATTTCTTGCGGATGCCATTCATGAACATTTTTTAAATTTTAACACGAGAGGAGGTTTTTTCAAATACATCTCTTTGTTGGTGTATATGTTTGTCTATTTCGATCATAGCGAGGTTTCAATTTCAAATGACCAAGGTAAATGAAGATGTTGAGCCTCAATCTGTCATTTTACGGGCTACCTTGCTAGTAAAGGAACGGGAAGAACTATACATACGAAAGGATTTTGTGGATTTGTTTGTGCATCCGGCCATCAACGCACTCACCGGTACGGCGGGAGTCGAGGATAAGTGAAGAAATCGGGAAAACCATGCGGCTAACGGAGAAAGTGAAGACGGCATATTGTACTTGTACCAAAATTACACAGATATTCAATTTATGGAAGTGAGCTGGCCCCTTACAAATTTCCAAAGTTCCTCTCCATGAGGGTATTTTTCACTAGAGTAAATAAGGGAAAAATGATATATGCGAGATGAGCTCCACTTTGTTTCGTAAAGAAGAAGGCTCGGTTCAAGATCAAGACACAAATGGGGCCTTTCATACGTAACAATAGAGCAACAAGGGAGGAGGGAGATACAGATACTAAAGGGGATGGGTTTTAGTCACGTGATTCACTTTGTCTTATGACCAGTAGGGATTATCTCCAAAGAGAAAGGTGGAAAACAAATCCACACCCTATGTTCAAACACACGGACCTAAAATTGAGCGGTATGTCAATCAAATAGAATGAGTGACGGCACCACTCCAAGAAGATGAAGAACATGTGATCTCCACCGCCAGGGCATCCGGACCCCAACACCACGAAAGGAGGAGTGCGGAAGAAAAATAATACAAGGGAAAGAGCAAGAGAAAGAGATAGGGAGCGAGGGCTGCGAGAGGATCGGTCACCAGTGAGGCGACGATGCCTCTAGCAAACAAATAAAACTAAAATATAGGGAAAAAGGACCCGATTCACATGGAGATCGATCAAGGAGGTGAATCGGAGCAACGCGAGACAGTGATTCACATCATGACACCCCTAAGTCATCACCGGCGGGTGGAGAAATAATGGCATCACCTACATCATCGACCACCGGTATATGTTCGACGACAAGGTCTACAACCATATTCTTCGGACCTCACAAAGGCCAAGACAAGTCTATCTTTGAGATATTAAAAGAGATAAAGTTGAGGAATGCGGTTCGAAGACAATACATTGTTGGAACGGGGGTCTCCTCAACAAGCTACGAATACGGTCATTTTGGTTAATTTTGATTATATTTAGTATAGTGCGGGGGTTTTGGGGCGGGTCAAAGCTCCCCGAACGAATTGTAATGGGTCAAAGGGTAAACTAGGGGGTCCGAAAACCATGGGTTACGGACCATAGGAATGTTGAAGCTAGATTGTTATAAATAGAGAGGCATTTCGGATTGTAGGAGATAGGATTTGATGAGCTATTGATGCGATACGGTGTGTAAGCTATCTGTTTGGGTTTTTGGTGAAACGGACTCGCCCATGGTCAGTGTGCGCGGATATCCTAGTCTAGTTGTGTGTGGACCCTGCGTGTGCACGAGTTGGGAAAAGGGGAATTATAAGGAAAGGTTTATGAATGAATGAATACGAAGGATTATTGGATCTAAATCCGTGAGTATTGTTGAATGAATTGCTAGTAATTCTTGTGTTATGTATTTTACGTCATCTCATTGTGAAATTCCGCTGTATTGAATGATTTGGATCTAGATTTGTTCCACTCGTTATATAATCGTGTTGACATTATGAAAAGCATATAATTTTAGATCTAGTGCATGTGGATGCAAATAGATACATAGTTAACTCGCTAAGAAACAAGGGAGATACGAAGCGAGAAACGCAGCTTGCCTTACCCTTCCTTTCTCGGTGCGAAACTGGTTCCGGCACCCACCCTACTCCGGGTGAGACTCTTGACTTGCAAAGCGAGGGTCACTGCCCTAGAAGGAACGATGAGTATAGGGGAGTTTTGGCAAACCTTGCACACCAAACCTGGGTCGGGGCACTCTCAATCCAACAAATGGTTCCGTTGTGAGACCAAGAAGTGCGAGAGGAATCGGGTAATGAAAAGAGAATAATGGAAACCTAAAATAAAAAGAGATCAGGACTGGTTCAAAAAGCTAGAATGTACCTATTTTTTCCACCCTTTGCCGTTAGTTTTTCACTTGGTTCGAAAAGTGATAAACTAACGGCAAGGTGGAAAATAGGTACATTCTTCGAAAGCTACAAAAATATTCTTTGTGACTTTTGCGATTGAACTTCAAGAGTGGCTGGCTGGGCTTGTGGAATTCCGAAGTGTTGGAAGGATGAGCGAGTCACTTGGTGGACCTGAGTGGCATCGAGTTGGAAAAAATTGATAATACTATTACCCGCATGGTAGCTCACCGCGCAGTGGATAGGAGTGTATCTGGGAGGATTTTCGGCTGAGGACTTGCCATTGATCGGTTTGTATCATACTTAGAGGCCGAGCGAGGATTCTTCAAGGAATTCCAAGGCAAGTTTCGACGGATGTTATCGTTCGCCGATCAAGAATTCTTGTGCGAGAAGAGCATTATGTAGTCATCACCGGTCGAATTACCTCGAATCCGGATGAGGAGCGCAACATCGCGAGTGCTGTAAATACTATCGAGCCAACCTTGACGGAGGAAGGACCGCCTACGATCCAGTATAAGAGCAGGATACGTCACCACCCTGACACGAGCAGGTAATAATTTTCCCCTATAACGACGTCCCTAGACGATGTGATATGAGTACGTGCCTTTCCGCCACGGATGCAGCGCAGAATATGTGAGCGAGTGACACGATAAAGAGGGTGCATCTATCTTTAGCATTCGAAGACGTAGCTTTAGGACCCGATATATGCGATACGTTGCCCGAAATGGAACCACCTCATCTCAGGATATTAAGGATGCTACGAAGCAACAATTTCGAAAGCTAAAATCTTATTCCCGACTAGTAGCGAAGTAAAAGGACTTCAAACAAGGTGCGTACGAATCAATATGGGAGGTGGATCGGTGGTTAAAGAAGGCACTTAGGGAAGGAGGGTTCGAGTATGATGATAGACAACATACGGGTGGTTCATCACCATGTTGTTACCTCACTGCGTACGCCAACGAGTCTTCGGACCTTTGAATCACGGAGAGAAAGTTAGCAGAAGTCGCTATGAAGTTAGAAAGTCGTGCTCCTTGGGAGGATACCTCGAGCGGTACAACAAATCCGGGGAACAACTTGGGGCTATGCACATGGAGATACGTGAACTGCGAATAGAGCGAGGAAAAGACATACTACGAGATCTTTGGGGTATACGTTGCCAAGAATACGGCCATACAAAGGATCGGTGCCCTCTACTAGCCGATTATATGCAGAGTCGGAGGGCCTAGTCCGATACTTCAAGGGAAAGTAGAGAATATGTCCTATTATGACCAGGATCAAGTGCATCCGCGCTATGGTGTGATGACTCGTTGTAGTAGAGCCTACACGATACAAACCATTTCCCTCGGGTTGGGTGCGTATGTCTCGAACTAAAATAAAAATGGTGATGATTACGCGATTAGTGGGACATGATGAGTAGAAGCTGTCGAACATATGACTTAATGATGGATCGCGGGAACCTCCTATCGCGGGTGCAATCGGACCACTTTGCATCGCCAAGACTAAGCCGAACACTTTGGGAGGATCGCGGCCGAGCGAAGGAGGTCGGGGAGGAAGCGTAGGCCGAGAGCCGAGGTCGGGATGATCGTTATAAAGCTGACGATGAAATAGGACAGTCCTGAGAGTGCCCTAATATCACCATGCCATACGTGTAAATATTGCGGGCAATGGTGGATCATGAGGTAGAAGATTGCCCAATTTTAATAGCCGAAATGCAAGAAAAAGCGGCCTACTGCGCGGGGGCATACTGAGAGGGTTCAAAGGCTGAGGCATGAGGGAAAGAGGATCTAAGTGCAAGGTCTTGAAACATAGTGGTTTGTTTGGATTACCCGGAAACAAAGCAGGGCTTGACTCTCGAAAATAATTATATTGCAACGAACGGGCACCATCGACAACCCATGCACTGGCCTCCGGTTGAGAGAAGGAGTGAGACCTTTTTAAAGGCATTTACTAAAGTTGCTAAAGGAATCGACGGGCGAAGTAGGGAATCTTTCCTAGCATTGCTTTGAATGCACGTGCGGCTCGGCTCACCTTGATCCCTAAGACCAAGGACGTGCACAAATTGGATAGGAAGGCACGCAGTAGAGAAAGATGCGATTAACCGCACAAATCGGAGACTATGAAATGGATCGGGTTATGTTAAAGTCAGGATGGGATGCGCATCTTACCAAAAACATGACAACGAATGGGAGAACTCAAGTTGGAATGGTACTACTATCCCGGCTACGAATGGCGAATCGGTAAAAGATCATCCCTCACGGGTAGGTTACCAAAAATCATGGTGGACATGCGCGCGCCAAAGAGGCCCTAGGCGGTTGAAAGTAATAGAAATAGTTGAAGATGCGGACCCCTACCACTGCACTCCTTGGCATGTAGTTAGGCGATATACATGCGGGGATCATCAATCTCCAAGAAATGCGGCATGGTGTTCGAGAAACAAGGTACGTGTGTCATAGTACACTGGATCCCCACCAGAAGGTGCACGGTATATAGCCGTGACCTATGAAAAAGGAAAGATTTGGATCACATATACACGAATAACTATGTGGGGATGAAGATCAAGTTAACACGGATGAAGGAATGCTACTGTTGAAAGGAGAATCGCGGATACTTTTCGACAGTCACGATTAGGGCTGGAGAATTGGCAAAAGCTGATTGCATGAGGTGTCGGCACTTGCGCAGCCTTCAAACCATCCGAAATTTCCACCGTATTTCTACCACGAAAGAACCTGCCTTGCCCGAAGGACGCATAGTAATAATCAGCAGCCCTACGAAGCCTAAGACTCCTCGGAATGCGAGGATAGAATCACTACTACCAACCCGATACGAAGCACCTACGCAAGGACTGGTATGCTTGATTTGCGAGGAAGTATTGGAGTGGGGCGATGATGCGGATAGACATCCTAGTGAGTTGGGTGCGCCCCAAGGATAGTTGACTGCGTGGATGCCTGCCTAATACGGGGGTACGATCGGCCATTGTCCCAACGGACTTACCGGGGAACCATGACACTTAGCACGCGTAAGATTACGAACCTAGCTACAATCATGTGTGCACTGGGATAAATACGCGAGACATCTCCAAGCAATAAATAACATACGGATGTGTGACACGGTCTTCTTGCACAAAGACGTTAAACGCGGGAACAACATAAAGACCTTGAAAAAGACTCAGTCGCCTTGCGGGGTCCCTCGTGTCAGCCGCGTCAAGATACGACGAGCCCAAACGTCACCTGTGCACTAACATTTCGGACACGACCTTGGGCACGAAGGAGGACCATCATCTACATGCTTGAATTAATGAGAAAAGACACTTGCGGAGACACGGCAAAAATGGCGGCATGTCCATCGATATCACCATTTCGCAGTGATATATAGCACGCAGATTGAGGTACGCGCCTACCGCACTAACTCGCTTCATTAAGAATCTTCGGTGGGGCGCGAATGGCTGGAAAACGTTGGGTAGGGCTATTTATGCACCCTTCGAGGAAGCTTTTGTTATCCGCGCATTCTGGTTTCTTATACTCATTGCAAAAAGGGTAAAGTAGGGAGTCGAAAAGCCATAGATTCCGGACCATAGGAATGTTGAGAGACTAAGTTGTTATAAAAATAGGCATTTCAGATTGTAGGAGAGTGAGTTTGATGAGATATTGATGCGATATTTTGTTTAAGCCTATCTGTTTGGGTTTTTGGAAACGGACTCCTACTAGGGCGGCAGTGACGCGAGATCCTAGTACGGGCGTGTGTGTGTGGACCCTCTTGCTATGTGCGCGAGGTTGGGAAGGGAATTGTAAGGAAAGGGTTGATGAATGAATGAATATGAAGGATTATTGGATACTGAATCTGTGAGTATTATTGAATGAATTACTTTGTGTCTTTGTGTTATGTATTTTTTGTCCTCTCACTACGAAAGTGTCTGTGTATTGAATGATTGGATCTAGATTTTGTTACTATACGGTTATATAATGTTGTGTTGATATTATGAAAAAGCATATAATTTTAGATCTAGTGCACGTGGATGCGAAATATATACATAGTTAAATGCGCTAAGAAGCAAGGGAAATGCGACGAGAAATTAGCCTGCTTTGCGGACTCTGGTTCCGGCCACCACTGTCTACTCCGGGTGAGATTGTGACCTACGAGCGGGTCACTGCCAGAAAGACGGTAGTATATGTTTGTTGGCAAACCTTGCACACCGAACCTAGGTCGGGACCCTCAATCCAGCATTCATACAATCCAGTGCAGGCGGACACTCAGGATTTCCAGCGAGGCTATTTTCTGCCTGCGACATTGAAAAAGGGAGGATGCGGACGGAATTTCTAAGAAGCACTTGGTCCCCACGGCCCTCAAAGGAGCGAGGAGATTATAGAAATCGACATTGGATTTCCAGCACAAACAAAGGACATCCATCCTATTGACCGGATGTAATTACACAAGTAGACCGAGATGGTAGCCTAAAGCCTTGACGAGTATTCTTATGGAAGGCTTGTCAAATGTTTGTAGGTGTCTTTATGTCACATGACGTGTCCTTGCTCAAGGGCGAAGAAGATATCTTCCATGGCTAAAGACTCGAGGATCAAGCCTTTCGAATGTTTAATAGTGAATCTTGGGTATGACGCAAACAATGTCCAAAGTTGTGGAGGAGATTTTGAAGAAAAGGAATGTTGACATAGCCGGCCCTCGGGAAAGCAACTCAAGATGCCCGATGATGAGAAGACACTGGATAAAGTATTTCATTGAGGAAAATGAGTCATAGAAGGTGTTAGTGTCGGTGTTGCCATACTTTTTCCGGGGATCAAAACACATTTTTCATGTGCATCTTAGGTGTCCCACACTCTAAATAATTTACAATCATTCCATTAGGTTATGATATAAAAAGATACCTCCACTTCGGTGGTTTTCCTTGTCAAGTGTCTCGTTTTCCATCGCAAGTATATTCTTGCTTTGACCCTCTTCCATGTCTTCATCACGGCGAAGAAAATTAACTGTCTCATTTCACTTTTATTCAAAATCACTCATTGAGTCATTTTATTTCATTTCTCATAAAGGTCACCGTTTCATTAGGTCAAATCATTGCATTGTCTCATCAATAAGGGTAGCAAAAGGTGTAAAGGTGACCCGAGAATAAACTCTTGATTTGCTTGATCGGTTCAAATGTAATAATTATTCGGCCTCCCAAAGGGCGTAGCTCATATTTCCACATGCCAACACATCAAATGTCAAAGTGAGTTGTCTTTTCCCAAAGGTGCCCAAGTCATCATTGTTCACAAGCACCAAACCCTAATTTCCTCTCTCCTGCGAGCGGGTTTGTTATGGAAACGAGACATTTCGAAAAAGGCCATAATTTGAGGTCATATCAGTGAGTGATGGGGTCGCTTCGGCTCATAAACATCATGTTTTCCTTCATTTTTTTGAGAATTATTTCCAAAGTCCGGCCATTTTCCACTCTTGCCGATTTTGCTTAAAACTCATGTTTCAGGCCAAACGGGCATGGGACGAGCAAAGTGAGAGGGTACCTGTGTCCATCATTAGGTCAAAGAATAAAATCCTCCTTTCACTTTTTTACAAAGTATCATCATGTTTTCTACAGAAATTTCAGACACTGAGTTCTCTGAGAGGTGCATTTCTCGAGTGACCTTGGGAAAATCGATACTTTCTCATTTATGGAGTGTCCAAATGACTTGTTTCGAGTGAGCCATATGATAACTGAGACATAAAGAGATATTTCCAATGGGTCATCATCAGCTCATTTATGAGTTGAGAAGGCCTCCAAAAGTTTCTTTGTAGCGGCACTTTGCATTTTTTCACCCTCTCGGCACTTTTTGACCAATCTTAGAGAAGCTCCACTTTTGACAGAGTAAACTAAACTCCAATCAAAAAACTAAAGGTATATTTATAAATTACTACTTCACTATTAAGCAAAGGCTATTCTGGGCTTCCCATTTGGGCACGAGGAAGAGACCTCAAAAAGTGGTTTGAAAAATAGTGTTGCAGTGGCCGTGCGCTAAAGCGCTAATGTCACACTAACAATGCCGCGCACTTGTGAGTAAGAATTTACTGCCATCTCTTGCACTAATACCCGAGTGACTTGCCGCTAATTCCCGAGTTTAGGTCCCTAAGCCTTGAAACTCGGTCAAAGTGCCTCAAATATTCAGCAAAGTTTTCTACAACATCTTTGACAAGTAAGAAGTAACGTGGTAAATTTCACCTCCTTGCAGTCTTTAGCAGAGGATTTTCATGGTATTTTTAGTTTCTATGTGAAATTTGGAGTTGGTTGGAGGCTACAAACCACTGGATTCATTCCTTATTCACTGTGGCATTCATAAACGCTTCCCCAATTTCTTCCTCTAGTCACTATAAACTACTCCTTCCCTACTGACACCATATCACTCTCCCTATATCCCTTTTCCCCTGAAACCTAATTCCTAGGCATCTCAATTTCCTAGGAGACTACTATCAAACCTATAAATAAAGCTCTAATCCCCAATTCCCTAAAAATTTGATCCCCTATCACACTCCCTAGGTTCCAATAACCCTGCCCTCATCCACCTAAAGTTTTTATAGCTATCTATTCCGGGACATATTTTCACTCATTCCTATCTACCTCATCCCTAGGATTTCTACCAAAGCCTTCATAAAGCTCAAGATGTCTGAAGGAGGACGAGGAGGTGTCGGTGAGGAGCAGTCACGAAATAAAAGTGATCACAAAGAAGGGGAAAAATTAATAGATCTGAACCAATAACCACAGGGAACTCATGGCTCTCCTCTCACTATGTCTTTTTCCAAACCATGTTGGTTTGCTTTTGAGTTTTGTGAGAGGGTGCTGAGAGGAATTCGAGTATCACCCTGGTTTAAGCAAGGTTTTCATCACAAATATTACGTGATGGGTAGGTCACTCTGCTTTGGGGTCACTTTTACCATGCATCCACTGGTGCTAATATTTCGGCCCTAACTGACGGGATCCCTAATGTGGGAGAGAAATGGTTTAAAAGGTAAACCTTGATACGAGCTGTATGAGGCATACACTCAAACCTAGACATAAGGATGACAAGAAAAACTATTTTCCCTTTCTCTCATCTCCTTTACCGGTATGTTCCATGATGAAAATAATCTTGGAAGTATTTCACTTATGAGGGGAGGTTTTTCTCGACTTTATTCCTACCATATCCAACTCCCTCATGCACTTCATTGAGATTGAGAATGCTATGCTTATACTGCCTGTATCTCTCCCGAAAGCATTGACAAAATGGCATACGTTGTACACAAAGGAGAGCATTATAATCATCAAATGCAAAGAGTCCTTTTCACCATTCACTCATTAATATGGTATTCATGTAGCTAAAGCAGGCAGAAGAACATTTCATGGGAGCACATTCATTGCAAATGAAGTTTTCACTACCCGCCCTGGTCATCATGACCGCGAGCATTCCTTCATCATTTCAATCCTCCCATGTGCATATCGTCTCGGCCACCTTTGCTCCACTCACATCATCACCTAGTCAAAGCGCATTCACCTCGTGTTGAACCTACTTCTTCACCTTTCCGTCATCCTTCACCATCATCACATCATGATGTAGTGAGGTATCAAGAAAGTGAAAAGGACATTGACGCAACTTGGGCTGTATGCAGACGATGTTGAGCCATTTCCCAAGACCTATCGAGGAGGCCACGGGCATGTGTTTGCACTTCACTTGGAGTGAAAGGAGCCAATCGTTCTTCACTCGGAAAGCTCAAGTGGACAAGAGGGCAAGAGAAAAGGTCTGAAAGATCCAATCATTGAGGAGCGAGGAGGAAAAACATGAAAAATAGAGCGGGGAATTTCAGGCCAGATTGACCTTGATGAGGAGGATGAGGATAGAATCACCCGATTCATTAATCAAAAGTCAAGAGAGCGAAAGATTAGTGAAATTTAAGCTAAATATTGATGGAGCACAATATGTGATTTGTTTTCTTGGGCAAGAGAATCCACGGTTGAAGGCCAAGTAGATTATCGATGCGGTGAGGACCATCCAAATCAAAAGAAAGAGGTAGAAAAGGGTTAAAAGCCTTGTTGGAGGAGACATTGGGTAGATTTGGTGAGATTTGCCATGATGGGGATGACTGGCCTCTAGACGAGGAGACCAAAAAACTAGAGGGGTTGAAAAGAGGCTCTAGCTCGTGAGGAGACAAAGAAAGTTGAATTGGCAGGCTTGTCTTACTCCAAGTGAGGTTTGCTTTCCATAGAGATTAGCATGGATGTAGATTTCATGGCCTGATAGGCCAATTTGCATCGCGAGGATATTTCTATAGAGAGGCCAAGAAGGACATGATGATGATGTGAGAGGGAAAATGGCAAAAGCACTATTCCATGAGAAACAAAAATTACAAGGGCGAGCTCAAAGACGAGGCCCATGCCAAAGATTCAAACTTTGACGGAAGAAAAAGGAGAAGGAGAGGTTAGAAATACTTGCTGAGGTGTATCTTTCATGCCTCTAACCCTTGACCGATCGTATTCTCACCATTTTAGGCAAATTTTGGCACATTTAGCACTTTGGTGCATTTTTTGGATTTTTGGGCAATTTTGGCACGCGGTCACGTACGCAAAAACGCGGTGCCCTTAGCGTTGCGCTTTTCCTTGGAGCATCCAATGGAAAAATGGTCACCACCATCATGTTCAAAATGATGGCGGCGTCAACTCCAGGAAACCAAGTTTCAAAAAATTTTGGAGGAGAAGCGGGTCCCTCAAAAGGTGCACCATCAACTTTTTCATGTTTCTACCTCCTTTGCACTTAGCGTTCTTGCTAATGCTAGTCTTTAGGAAAATTGATTTTTGATAGGGCATAAGGGCACCATTTTGGAAATATCTGGAGAGTACTGGCTTTGAAACTGGGCTTAGAGAAATTTCCAATGATGCTATTATGGAGCTGATTTTGACCCGCAGAAAAGGCCTCCAAAAAATTTTTCTTGCAATAGAGGCTATTTTTATGTGATGTGCTTTGCACTTTGTGCGAAAATGTCATTTTCACCATCTTGACATATTTTGAATTTTTTGAATTTTTATCTTGGGAAATAGAAAAATTATTGATGTAAAAGGTAAAGATAAATTTAAATCTGTTATCTAGGGTAGATACATCGAGATACAGTCCTCTACGGGGTCAAATGAATCAATTTCCTCTCTCTGAGAGAGCAAATTCGTGGGTCTTCTCTAGTCTCTAGATTCTTGTTTGGGAGCATTGAAATTGATCCTGTCTCATGGAGTTCACGACTCCCTGAAGGGCTGAGAGTGCTTGAAGGAGCTGTTCATGTATTTGTCCTCGATCATTGCCGAGGTTGGATTTCACTTGGGCACTGGCATCTCTGTGAGACATACTTTGTGTCCCGATGGCCTAGACATTAATGATAAATTTGCGAGTTATTTCTTTGGGATCCATGTGGTATGCAATGTTTGAAATAGTTTCTTCTTTTTGATCATTTGTATGAATGTATTGTAAGCTCATAAACCATTTTCCATGTCTATTATATGCTTCAATTTCAAGTTGAAAGGCGGAAATTCATGTTTTCATGCTCTTGTTTTTGGGAAAGTAGCCTCGTTGTTTATTTTCTTTAGTTTGAGGAGAATTCATCTTATATGCTCTTCCTAACTCATCATCGGATCTGTCACCTCACCATAATCACCCTTTAAATTTCAAACCTTCTACCTACCTTTCCCCTTTGAACACTTTGCAAATTTTGACCTAATTTCCTTGCCCTAGCTATTTGACTCCTACTGATGCGTAAAACCCTACATAAATCAAAATCAAAAACCCTAAGCTATTACACCTAGCCTAATATTTTCTTTCCTCGAATCTGTTTGTGGCTACTGATTCTTACAGAGACATCCCTCTCCGGCTCGATAGGGCTACCTACTTGGCTAATTGTGGTTTGAGGTTGCACCTCGGGATTGCCTCTCTCGGCTGAGGTTCAATGCGAGTGATACTTGAGAGGAGAAGAGTTAATGAGAGTTAGTTATTGAGCAGTCTTCCCAAATAAAACAAATGGAGATTGATATGGAGAAGCTCCCGAAGGTGAAAATGGAGAATCTGACTCGAGGGCACTGCGTCCCATTAGAAGTTATCCCTATTTTCATCAATTCCATCGATTTGTTAGGCAGGCGCTGGGCAGCATCGAGTGGGACATGCTCCAGTTTGTCCAAATCTATGGAAAGCATGACCTGCAATCACGAGAGATCAAAGTAAATTGCAGAGGCCACAGGATCGGCATCTTGCATGAGGGATCAAAAGGCAAGATCAGAAAACTTCGCATGAGATAGATAAAGAGCTGAGTGACGGATTGGTTTGGGAGAAAGGCGAAGAAGGAATTTTAACGCGTAGCATTTCGGGCCAAATGAAGGCGATAATTTGGGGTAGTATCATAGAGTCGATTGGAGGAAATTTGGCATTCCACTCCACATTGTTTTAATAGAAGGAGTTGAATTTACAAATGCCAAAGTGACTATCGAGAGAAGAAAATCGGGGAGTTGGGAAATGTGCCAGCAACAACCCCTAAGATCATAAAATTCCCGAACTGCGAAATCTAGTTTGCTGAAAGTTTGGAAGAAAGTCTCGGATGTACAAGATAGAACAGAAACCATACTGAGAGGTGAAAAGGGTCCTCACTAAGAGGAATTTAGTGAGGAAACTAAAGGAGAAGTGTCATGAATTGGACATGACGACCATCGGTGGATTCTTAAAACAAGATTGAACCCACTGAGAGGCAAAGGGTTTCCTTCATACATACGTAATTAATAACAGCTTTGGTCCAAAGGAGACTATATGACCAAATGTGGGTGGAGGCAGTAGGGATACACCAAATTTTCCAGCATTAAAGGGAAGGTGGCCAGAAGGTTGTGTTTGATCTCTTGAGCAATGATATCTTCATTCAACATGAGGGCTTTGAAGCATGTTTTTCCCACCGGAGCCTACTTTCGGCCATAAAATACACGAGAGGTGGATGAAGTGTATCGACAAGCCATAGGTGCGAGGAATTCCGAGGAAAGAAGGAGTGGGCCAAATTGTGCATGTACCAAGGCTAAAAGGCATGATGGATGCATAAGCCCAACCACCAATTGATTAGAAGTGCAGCATCACGGCATCTTTAGTGAGTCCAGCTTAACGATGACCCAAGAAGTAGAGCCGAGATGTCATGGCCACTATCGTTTTCCTCTTCATGACCACCTCGGCCACCTTTAGCCTATTGTTTGATTTACGAAGAGCTTCCAAAGTTAATGCTACATTCGAGTTTTCCAAAGATTTTGTTCGGGGCGTTGCATGGCCACACGGTTGTCTGGTCCTAATTAAAGTCGTAATTAATGAATGTTGGCGAAGTAGATAGTAGGGAAACCGGCATAGTTGTAGTTAAATATTATGTATGTATTTTCATTATCGAGGTTGGACCTTGTTCGAGCCTACATGTTATGAGAACCATTGTATTGGAGCACTATAGTTTTTGTAGTGCGCATCAATAATAAGAGACCATTCACAAAGATTCTTGAGGCTATGTTAATGGTGATATTTTTCACCTCTACTGTGTTAATGTTTTTTGCTTTGTCTTTCATGTTGTGCATCAATTTATCTCATTTTAAAACGAAGAAAATTTAGATTAATATTTGCTAAGAGAGCACATTTATTTTTGTACGTGTGTTTTACTATCTTAATGTTTTCCTGCGAAGTATAATTAAATAATTCTTAATTTCTCTTTATCTAATAATGAAATCCATGCTTTCTTTGCGTTCTCATATTCACACTACCCGGTAAAGATCCAATCTACATAGTAGCTTGCCTTGTGAATGCCCTATAAAAATTTGATGCACAATCGGTACCTTTTTATGACTCCATAGCCAAATGGATTAAGTTTGCATGGCTCTATGTCTGACGAAACCACACAGTCAGTCAAAACAAATAGCCACATCATAATTTATAATAAATAGCCTAATATCGGCCACATTTATAACCACCAAGCCTAAACCATAAAAACAAAGAGAACCCTCCTGCGAGTTTAGAAAAGGCTAGGATCCTGGATTCCAAAAGCGGTTTTGATGTTGTCTTCTATCGTTTATGCTTGCCAATCGTATAAATTATAGGGCCACAACACTCCCCATTGACTAATAAATTCCTCAAAGGTAATGACCCTTCGAAATGTTGTTGAAATTGTGAGTGCCTGTATAATACGGACGTCCTGGCCAGCATATCAATTTCTTTCCTTTATGAGCAGGATGCTGAAAAAGGTGTTTGAGTTATGTGCTATGATCTGCAGAGTTAGACTTGAACGATGAAATAGATGCGAGCGAAGTCATATCTTCTTTTCGTAGTTAGAAAATTTGATCACTCAACACTCGAAGGCATGTGGTGATACTATATAATATTTCATGTTACCTTATTTTTTTCTATTTGCTAAGTATAGTTAGTTGGAGATTATTAGCTATTCACTGGTGGCTTGGCCTCTTCAAGTGTATAAAAACACATCAAATTGTGCTCAAATATTTGCTACAGAGCTTTGTATAAATTTTGTTGATTGTCAGTAGTGATGTGTTGAGCTAGAAACAACCCTATGTATTTTAACTTCCACATCTGATGAAGTCAAAGTAGTATGGGGCTACCATCATTTTCTTTTGGACTTATTAGCCTACATGAACTTTGCTTGCTTTTATACTACTTTGTAAGATTTTTCATGAAATTTTCTTTAGTTCTTTTGTCATAACTCATTAGGCTCTATAATATGTGCATCACTCTTATCCTTCCATGCTTGAGAGTTAGTTTTGTGCATAGAAAATTTCCAAATTGTGCGAGAGACTTACTTATCTAGTCCATTCTATGTTTTGGGTGAAGGAGTCACACTTTTCAATTTTGAGAGAGGTCTATTTTACACAGGAAAGCAAACATGCTTCCCTAGCGGCCAAGTTGGTCATGAATTTCTGTTCACAAAAAATGGATTCTAGATGCAATTATCATGTGGCATACCTATTATCTATTGCATCATTTTACGCAGGTGAATCCGGTTTCACAATTTCTATTGATTTTTCTGCATAACATGTTTTGACATGTCCTTTGTGATTTTATATCTACAACTCCCCAACACCTTCTGTGACCTTCCTACTTTCTCCAGGATTCCCTGAGACACTATGGGTATTCTAATTTATGTTACGAGGAGAGAGCTGCAGCAACCATTGCATACTCTTGGATGTTAAAATTGTTGAATAGATGCCTTGTTGAAACAAGGCTTCAAGTATAAAGGCCTTATTAGCTCATCGTTCAAGTCTACATCTTGTAGTTTACTTACTTAAGAGGATACAATACATTCCTAAAGCCTTTTTTCGACTTTATACATTCTTGGATGCCAAAAATAATTCCTGTCAAAACAGCTTGTACATTCAATGGACCACTATTTATGATTATACCATGGGTGCTTTCCTTCATCACTTCTACATCCCATATGCCCTAGATGCACATTTTTGAATGTACAACTAAAGAGTTACTCAATGCTAAGTGTGTTTTTCTCATGCATTTAAAAGCCATTCAAGCGATGAAAGAATTTGTGAACACAAAAACACTTTTGTCAATTTTAAAACTTCCATGAGTTTGTTTTTGAGTATTGGCATCCGATCCGATATAATCAAGAAGACAAAAGTGCGTATCGGTATGTTTCCTAAGATGGGGATCAAAGAAATGAGTGAAAACATCTTTGAGGTTTTGACTTAGCATTGCAGAGTACAGATTGTTGATGTCGAGCTTAAGATGTTGAATCTGTGCCAATTCTTGCATTCAATTAGCTATGCTTTTAGCCACAACCATGTGTAGAATATTGGAGGTCTTTGTTGAAGACAAATGTGACAAATTTTGTAAAATTGTAGCTTATTATACTTGGATACATTGCATTCTTTATACGCTGCTCCTTTAGCTTATTCGATTATGTAACCAAACCTTCCTATGTCAAATCCAAAATGTTGGTTTTGAAAGTGAATTTGGGAAAAAATAGAGGTTCTTATATTAGGATTCTTTGCGCTTGAGTCGATAAAAAAATTTCAACTAACTCGGGAAAAGTAGCCCTTGTTGTAACTTTATATCATATATAAATGAAATAAATGCTTAATATTATAGTTGTTAGAGTTTTCTTTCGGTATTTGTCGGTCGGTCTTTTCTCGAATTCTTTTTAGTGAATCCATTAGAGAAATTTTCATGTAACTATTGTAGGAATAATTTCTCGTCTTCTATGCCATGCAATCAAAAGTAGCCTTACGAACAAAACCTTCGTGGACAGAGATTCCTGCGATATCACTTCCACTTTGAAGGTGGTTGTGAGGAGATTATCTAAATCCATTACTTCATTAGAGAATAATGTATTGGATATTTTGTTTGAAAAGATGATGATGCATGCAACAAAAGAAAATAAAGAAAACATTCTTCGGAATATTGAAACATGTCTTTGGAAGCCACTAAGGATCCGAGGATGTCTTTGAGACTTTGTTGGAAATGGTAGCAAAAATTATGAAAAGGGATGATGTCCTTGGATCTCTCTCCATTTGCTTTATTGATTGATCGGCTTGGAAAATTCAAATAGTTGGGTAAGATCCATAACTTCTAGGTTAAGACATAAATATACTAGTTTTAAATAGAAAGGGAGGAATCGGATCAGTCCATTTTCAAGTTTGGTGGAATTAGAGATGAGTCGTTTGAATGGCTTGAAAAGGCAAGGTTTGTCACACGCCTAGTTGTAAGTGATTTTGCGAGAGGTCATTTTGGGTATACCAAGTATAGATATTGTTCAAAGAGATGGTCCTGTGAGTTATTGGAAATTAGCTTGTAGTTTTACAACTGACATAATTTCCATGCATTAGCTAATTTGCATGAATTGGAAACATAGTTAGAAATACCAATTTTTCCGAGTTTTTCTCATAGTTAAATACAATTTTGACGTTTTGTTGGAATGGTGTCACAAGGCTCTATATTTTTGTTTCTTTACTCAAAATGAGCCAGTTGCTGTCGTGCAATTCTATGAAGCCAGAGATAGGATATAATACTAGAGTGGTGCAGTTTGTACGAAGTGGTTTGTACATTTCCTTAGGGATGCACACAATGGCAATGCTAATGAAAAGTCTATCCAAAGGTTCTAGATAATGATTTAAATAGGTGGATCGTCTTGTCATTGGATGAGATAATGTTACCTAGGATTTGCTAAGGAATTACTTTTGTTGGACTTTTTAATTGTTTATTGATAACAAAATGTTGTGCGTTGATGACTAGTCGTTACAAGAATAAAGCATTGATATGTTTGGAAAATTTGATTGAAATGATTGGTCGTCATCTTGCAGTGCATTTAGTACCAAAAATTAGCATGGTTTTACTTGTATGCCCGTTGTAGAGAAGAGAGCCTTCAATATGGTGGTTTCATTAGTATTGTCACTTTTGTGTGCATGTGTGGAGTTATTCATTCAAAGGTTTCTCAGAAGTATCTCCTTAGGTAGTGGCTACGTATGCCATGTCTTGAGAGAGAGCGACATCAACATATTATACATTTTGGATATACTCGGTGGAAATATTAGATCTGTTGATAGTGAAGAACATGCATTTGCTAAGAAAAAAATGCTTGAGTTTCCCATGCTTCCCAACACTTTTCGGTCTACGGATAATGTGAATCAAATACTTCAAGAATCATGTGAGTGTGCAGAGGGAGTGAGGACACCGAGAGGTTAAAGACTTAGAATTGGTATGTGTTGAGTGACTTGAGGATCTTGGAGAACGGAGGTTGATCCTATCAAATTTTAGGGGAGTATTTGCCATCATGTTAAAGATAGAGTATTCTAATAATGACCTTAGTTTTGAGTTAATACTGTGAACATATTGCTAAAGGCTTTTTAGTGTTGCATACGTGATACGATTGTGCAAGATTTAGATTCTTTGGAAATTTAAGATCATCACGAAATGTTTTTGTTGTTTAGTATCTTTACATGAAGCATTATAAGTATGAGCCTCGCATAATGGAATGCGGGCGGTGTGGTGCTCGTCTTCCTCATGTTGCTATTATTTTTGGGCGAGTCCTCACTGTGGCACTTAATTTGTAACATTGTACTGGTGGGTGTATGTGGTGGGGACCATGGTGAATTGTTTCTTTATACTTTGGAAGGTATGCAAACTTCTTCTTTTTCTTAAAACTTATGCATCTAGGAAGCGTTAGTACTTTACGGTGAAAAGCACAATCTGCATGCTTTTGTGACCTTATAAATTATTTTCATTATTTTTATTTATTTTTTGTTGATCAAAAATGTTAATGATACTAAATTTCTTCCGCTTTTTGGTTTAATACTTTCTCCGATAAAAATTTATGACTTCAGTATGTTCTCATTAGTGATGGAAGAGATCTTAGTGTGAACAAGAGAACAAATAAGGGTACAATCTTTTGATCAGAGAAGTTTCAGATAAATCTAATGAGGCGAGTGCGAGATAGTTGTAAGATGTGTTATACGAGTCTTTGGCTGTCGGAGTATGTTTTCAATTTTCTTGAGACTTGAAAATGTGATAAAGCATGATATCTACATGTGTTCTTTAACCTACGACCTGACCTCGAGGCTACGGATCCATTCATTGTACGGCTCACATAAGTTTAATTTGGATCTTTGTAAATCAATTTCGAGTCCTCATGAGAAGAATTCATCTTATGCACCGAGAAAGTGTGGTGTTAAATATGATGGCATATATGGAATTGATAAATTTTGGCATAAGAAAGATTCGGAGTTAGTGTTATTAGCTAAATGGGAACCTTTGGTTGTGCAGGTCCAACTTGTATTTTGCAAGCTCATCGTCCTGCTTTTCACTAGGCTTTTGTTTGAAATAATATATCTTAATTGTTTGCTCTGTTCCCTAGTTACATGGGAATGCGGGAAATTTTGGTTTTTATAGGTTCTGCAGAGTATCAGAGTGCTTGTAGTTTGTGGTTTCTAAATCTAGTATTCAATGTTAAAATATTTTGTATACAAGCATTTGTGCATTTCATAACTTACCCATCTTATGTTAAAGCCTTTCTTGATTTGACCTTGTTTTGTTAGCCAGTTTCTGGCCGGCGTGCCATTATTATTTAGTCATAGAAGCAACTTTTCAATCATCTCACGCTGTGCCATAAGATGTGCTTTATGGATTATGCCATCCTTCTTTAAACAATATAAAGACAACATAATGGAAAGGCATCTCGTTTTCAGTGGTAAGAGTACAAATCTATCGAGAGTCCAGATTTCACTCTCTTAATCTCTTCTCAGCTACCATTACACGTGGTCGTGCCTTTACATGCAATATTTATATGATGATATGATAGACAAGATTGTGCCTCAACTACTTTATTATATTAGATTATAGGGAAATTCCTCTTTGATTTCTTTAGCAAGTAGGCTTATGTTCCTTCAATAGTGGAAATACATTGCACCTTTTTAGTTGCATTTCATTTTGACATATGGGACATGTTGATGAGTGGATGAGAGTTGTGAAGGAATCAACAAAGTACCTTTATTTTTCAATACCAATTTGTCTAGTTATAATTCACGGTTGTTGAACATATATATATATATATATATATATATATATATATATATATATATATATATATATATATATATACATATATATGTACGAGCATTGAAAGGAGATTGAGATTTCAACAACATATTTACTCTATTACTAATCATGTTTGTGTGGCTTTCTACAATTTCAGCTTTCCATTTTTTCTCTTTAGAGGATGAATCTAATAATGAGATAATAGTTTTCCAGTTTTGAAAAACAACCCATGCCTCGGGGGTGCTAAATTTCAAGGAGGAGCAACATATGATTCCGGATGTTGAAAGGAGAGCGAGCAAGACGCAAAGGAAAAGTTTTTGTGGAGATGTCATTTTGTAAACAAGGATGTCCAATCTCTCATACATGTTTTCCATGTTTGATTGAAAATCAAGTTTGGTCTCTATGGTTAATGCTACACTTTGTACAGCAATTATATGTAGAGAAATTCCCACCAACTTCTAGACTTGCTCTATTGGTCTATGTCAATGTGTAATTCGGAACTATATACGAGCTTTACTAAGAAATCGTGAAAATGTCAAATGCTATGCCTACGCGGTACAGATTATGCCGCAATACAGATCTCTCTACCTGTATATTGATGTTATGAGACATGAATGCCAATAGATAATTAAAATCCTACTACATTAAAATCATGAGGGCTTGTGCTCCTATTTTTATGTGTTTACGTTGCTCCTACGTTTCTCTCTACTGAAGAAAATCATTTAACTCTTCATTTTTTCTTGTCCTATGGTGATATCAAGTATGGAATGTTTCTTTTCTTTAGCTCTGAGTACAAGATTACTTAGATTGTGCCTAAAGTTTTTGTCTCCAATTATATGATTAAATCAACTAATGAGAGTAATGCGCATAGCATTAACGTAAATACGTTCTCAATTCAAAAGCACTCTGGTAGTTGTGAAGGAAGCAACATCTTCTCTTCCATTTTAAATTTAAGTGTTGCATTAATGTAGACAAGCATTTATGCACTTCTAAAGAGATGACCACATTGAGGAAGTCAATTTTACAATTTTTTGTATTCTTTAGTGTCAATTGTATTCCAAAAATTCAGAAAGTCGGTCTCTGTGAATTTATGAGCGCAGTGGAGATAATAAGATTGTGGTCTCATATAGCTACGAGGTAACAATAGCCGCAACCAAAAAATATAGTACAATAGATTTTTAGGTCCTTTTCGTTATTTCAATATGCATATCATCTTGATTTGTAGGCCTGTGCACGTGAGTGTGGCATAATTTAGTAAAAGAGTAGATTTAGTTTCTAGAAATCTAAGGCATGGTAGCCTATTTAAGATATATATTTTGTTTAAGGCAGGTCTAGTATACGAGGCTATCCTATTATTGTGTCTTTTTACTGTCATTTCATTTATATCTCTAGACTTAACTTTGGCATTTTCTAGGAGTTTTGTTTGCACTCCACATTGTATAAGTAATATACAACTTGAGATTTTAGCATGTAACTTAGTTGGTATGGTTTTTCTCTGATATTTCCTTGAAGTTTGAGTATTAATTTTTCTAGGTGTTATTTTCTATGGTGACGTTTTATTTTCTTTGTTTATACGGGTCACAGTAAAGCCACATAGTGACCTATATTTCCCAATTGAAAGAAGCATTTCTAGTTTCTTGCTTTTATGAGGACAAATGTGCATGTGACAATATCACTAATGTTGAGGTATGTATCGTATCAATCATTTATAGTCTACTTTAGTTTATATTCAGCGTGTTCATCATCTTTCATGTATTATACTCTTGCATTTTATATTCCTTTTTTTCGGAAAATGAACTCGATGTTGATGGTAAGAAACATGAATTGAGAAGAAAGAGGGGAGACGTATTGCTGGGTGGAGCAGAAAAATGTGGATGAAGAGAAATAAAGCGCTGGCCTATTGAGTGCATTCAGTAGATCCAGCATCCCGCATAAGACATACACATGAGAGGCGCATTGGTCAAGTCTTGATTTGAGTGAACTCTTTGCACGTGCCTAAATCAGGAAACACAATGATAATGTTTCGAAATCGTTTGATGAAACAATATTTTAATACGTAAAGTGTGTATTCCAACAAATAGTAAGATTGAAACTCATATTGTAATACTTGAAATTTTATATAATATAATTTATGTTGTTGAGAGTATTTATAGTTGCACTTGAGTATTATTTTAGTATTGCAAATTAACATATGTCATTTTTACCGTAACTTTATATTAGATGAACATGTACATTGTGTATGCCATTTTTTTAATTTAGTTGCAAAAATCATACTAATTAATTTATGTTAATTAATAACGAGACACATAAAATCAATCTAAAACTACTAAATTAAGTATTTTATGTTGATTAATGATATGAACACAAATAAAATGAATATATGACTAAATTAGTTGCTTATAATGATTGTTGATGAAAATAAATGAAATGAATATAAATTACTAAAGTAGTCATTTATATAGTAGACTCTGACTACCGTAAAAAAGATAAATGATTACTCTAAATGATAAATTTGTGATTATAAATGAGGACTAAAATTTTTCATATATATGACTATTAGTAGCCTAATTTACAATATCTTATAACACGACCAAAGATTTAGTCATCTTCATTTTCTCATTCAATGGAGGTTTCAGCGATGACTAAAATTTTCCCTTATATATTACTATTAGTAGCTAAAATTTGTGATTACAAATGACGACATAAATTTTGCATAGATAAGACTAGTGGCCAATTTCTAGGTATCTTATAACACGATGCAAAATTTAGTCATACTTCTTTGGTCATTGTGGTTTCAAACAATGACTAAAATTTGCTTATGTGTCGACTATTAGTAGCTAATTTACTGGTATCTTATAACACAACCAACATTTTGGTCATATTTCTTTAGTCATTAATTGGTTTTATCAAGTGATCATTTAGTAATATATTTATTCGTATATTTGGTCATTAGTGTGACAATTAATGACTAAATATACTGCTGAAAAATGAAAATTGAGATAATCGATTAATGAGTAAGCTAAAACAGCACTGATTTGGTGGCATTATAAGATATTGTAAATTAGCTACTATTCGGTCACTAGCCGAAAACTAGTCGTTTATATGCAAATTTTAGTCATTTTCTAGTCACTGATTAGTCATTTGCACTAGTGTTAAAAATCGATTTTAACTGAGTGTGGCATTTTGTTGCCACAGTGATCGGAGTTAAAGTGAATTAGATCATATTTAATTCACACGACGTGTTAGTCATGTGGCTGATGATTTACTATTAGTTACATGCATAGTCAGTTCCTAGTGGGACCCGAGTTGAGAAAAAGGTTAACGGGATGTTAGCTCTTGAGTGTATTATTAGTAGGTTGCTTGCATGCGGTACACGCATAGTTAGTTGCAGCATCAAGCATTGTAGCGAGTTTTGGAGCTGTTGAATTTCCCTAAAGAATAGGGATTTCATTCCACATGAGTGCCGCTGGCAAGCCGGATGAGAAGAAGGTTGGTAAATTGGCTGAGAGTGTTGGTACGAGTTTTTCCCGCATCAGAGTACGAGATAGTTTAGTGCAGAGTGCTAGGAGACTCGTGTGAGGAAAGAGTCGCATTGTAATTTTTTCTTGATTCGTTGGTGAATATACAATGAGAAGATAGAGGGTTTTGAGAAGTAAGCTTTCCCAAAGAGAAAATATATGTGTTGCTGTGGACTGATTTTCTTCTTTATTTTCTCGTTATGTGATTGGCGATCGTTGTTTATTTTCCAACGATTAATTTGTAGAATTGTTCTAGGTATCTTGCTTTATCATATCTCATGATTGGATTGAATCCATTGATATACATATTGTTTTTATAATTTCTACATGGTATCCAATGCACGGAAATCACTATAAGTGGAGAGAGAAATTGAGTTTGTGTTGAATAGCATTCGAATTTTCAAAAGTATTCTTTGAGTGCGATAGGATCAAGATGGATTTCAATGGATTAAGATTGGAATATGCACTCGAGGGGAAGTTCTAATTATATTGCGTGGAAAAGAAAGGATGGAGAAGCGATGCTGCAGGACAACGGGTTGAAATAGTGCGTTGATAATGACATTCCCAAACCCGGAGCAATAGATTCCGCTCTTCGTGATGCGTGGAAAAATAAGGTTGCAAGAGGCAAGGAGGATCTTATTATAGGGAGTACGAGACCACCTTTGTCTCCAGTCTCCATGAGTAAAGAGACTCCATATGCAATGTGGAAGGCTTTTGACGGATCTATTTCCCGAGTATGCAGTGACGTAGAAAGATTGGCACTAAAGGACAAAGCTCGGTAAAATCAAAAGGGAGAAAGGCGACACTGCAGTACGAAATATTTAACCAAGTTTGTCCAATGTTTAGATGAGGCTTGGGAGTAGTCGAGAATTCTTGTATTAAGCGGATGATGAATTGGTGAGCCTAGATCTTCTGAGGCCTTCCCAAGATTTCGCATAATTATTATGACTCTATCGATGGGAGGGAGAAGCTACCATATTGGGAGCGACTTTGGTCAGGTTGGTTCGAGAAGAATTCAGGCGCATAATACCGATGAGTCATCATCCAGAGACGGATGATGAGGAAAATTGTGCCTTAGGTGAGGTAAAAGCATAAAGAAGGGAAGGAAATAAATACTATTCCAAATGCGAGAGCCGGAAAGAGAGGCAAGAAGCATGACATGTCCCGGAGTGAAAGTGCTTTTTCAGCTCGTCCACGAGCATGGACATTATGCCACTAATTGTCCACAAAAGAAGAAGAACAAGAAGGCTTCAAGATGCGAGTTTGATGAGGCTTTGGCCTCGCAATTTGGAGTTTTAATTCTTCCTAATCACATGCATGGTGTCAAGTCTTTCTTATGGGATCGGTGTGGTACTTGGATAGTGGTGCACCTTTTGCCTCACGTGTAGGAGAAAAATAAATTCTGTAGCAAATAAGGAATTTAGATAGATTTGATTAAGCCTCCATAACCCACAACGGAATGGGGTCACGGAAAGAAAAGAATAGAACAATTGTGGGTGTGGCATGAGCGATGTTGCATGATCAAGGCCTATTGTTGCATCTGTGGGCGAAGGCAGGCACACTGCCAGCGGTATTTGCGAAAAACCGTAGTCTTCATTGGATACTTGGGATGAGTACACTAGAGGAGGATTTTTACGGTAAGAAACTTGATGTTTCATAGTTTAAAATTTTTGGCTCATATGTCTATTTCCATGTGACCAAAGATTCCGGAAAGAATCTAGAACCAATAGCTAAGATTTTTTGGGTTCCTTGTTCTCCCACAACTATTGGGTGTATTTTCCAAAACAAGCGAGGATGACTGTTGTGAGACGGGATATAAAATTTGATGAGGAGAAATCCATGTGATTGTCCCTTGCAGAGGGAGCTTGATTTTCATGCATATGAGGAACTCTTGGTTCCAAAGGATGAAACTCAAAGATTTGGAGCAGCCACATGCGGAGGATCATGGAGTGGCATAAAACAATCATGCGGAGCCATCCACGAAACATGGTAGAAGGCGCACACCATAGGAAATTGATAGATTGAGACTTGATGCCGGTAGAACATGTAGAAGCACCTACATCATTGCAAAGACAGAGACAGTCTCCAAACAGGTTTACTAGATACATGGCTCTTATGAGCAAGTGTATTGTGACATAACCATCCTATTTTTAGGAAGCAGTGCAGCAACCAATTTGGGAATTTGTTTCTCTTCCATACACTTTTCCATATCTCTTTCACTCACCTAAACCTCCAAAATTGTCAAATATCATGTGCAAAAGGGTATCTAACATGGTTTTTAATTATGTTTGTGTGTTTTTCTATTTAGTTGATTTTTGTTCATCTGAACTGCGGAAACTTGTCACTTTCATGACGCTGCCTTTTATCGCGGCTATTTTGTAGAAATCAATGTTACAGTGTCAACGAAGCAGGCCATGGTGAGGCTAGGAATGACAAGGACATGGTTCGTGTCCTATTGAACAAGTAAATTCGTCAAGGAAGCCCCGCAGTCAAGCCAGCATCCACGTGGAAGTCAGCGCGTGGAGTTCTGTGTCGGGTTTGGACTGTTTCGTGGCATAGAAACATCCTGGCCAGTTCCAAGCTTACGGAGGTTAATTGACATACGTGCAAAGGATGCAGGAGTTGAATTCAAGCGCCCACCTTCCATGGATCCGTTTTCAACATGGCCATACTCCTAAATCCGTGGCCTTAGTGGTCTACGTGTTTGTTGCTATCATAAACTTCGAGAGGCAGGTTACATTTTATTGCTTTATAAAGAGCGTTTGCATACGCACATAGAGTTAGTGAATGTGAGTTGATAGTTGTTGGTTGAATATACGGTAAGTTGATGTGCGTACTCGTATGTGGTGATTACGGCACTTGTGGCTTCATCAATACCACCCATTTGTAATGACTTTTTCTTTTTAATGTGAAAAACTACGTTTCATAACTTAATTAAGTGTTTGAAGATACATGCAATTGCGTAGAGGGGCCTGCTGTTAGGAGTTACGTGGCCATTAATGTATATATTTTTCATTTCATTTCTTTAGCGGTCATTGTATCATAACTCATTACATGTTCATATTTCATAGTTGTTTTATTTCGTTCATACATTCTGTGTTCCATTGCATTCTGTGTCTTTTATGTTTTTATGATTGTTAAATCAACGATCGGTTTTCTTGTGCGAGTTTTAGGTAGACGACTAGGGGCATTTTCATAGTATTTTTGCTAATGATATGAGCGTATTATAACTAGTTTTCTTTCACGAGTCTTTGTTTAACTTGAGTTTTGTCTTGTGCACTTAGGTTTGTTTATCAGTTGATGTAGTTAAAATTAGACATATTAAGCTACTCATAGTGTCTTCGGCCCACACTCCAAAGCCACGGCTGAATTTGATGGTGAGGAAATTTTTTGTAGTGGAATGTGTAGTTTAGTATTAGTTTTCCTTTACTTGCCAAAATTAGACATATTAAGCTACTCATAGTGTCTTCGGCTGCCTCTGAAAGCCATAATTTGGTGATGGTGAGGGGCATGATGAGATGTGTAGTTTAGTATTAGTTTCCTTTAAAATTAGATATATTAAGCTACTCATAGTGTCTTCGGCTTCTCAAGAAAGCCAAATTTGTGTTGATGGTGAGGGGCTGCATGATGAGGTGTGTAGTTTAGTATTAGTTTCTTTTCCACAAACTTAGATATATTGAATCATGTATGACATCTTCAATTGCCTCAGAAAGCCCACGGTGGAGTGATGGCGAGGGATTGAATGTATGTGTATGGTTTAGTATTAGTTTACTTTACACCAAATTAAATACTCAGGTTACAAGTTGTTTATGATTACTTCCGCAAGTCATAGGCGGGTCTAATGATGAAGGGGTGTTCGAGGAAAAATGAATTGATGTGTCGATTTAGATTTCTTTCATTGCGATTTTGAATTTCCATAGCGTAGTTTCTTTTGTGATGGGTTAGCGTAGAATAGTTTTAGTTTTCATATTCACTAGTTTCTTGTTTGGTTAAATGAATACTTGACACTTTCTCCATTTTCGGCGGTTACTTTCTTTTGTCATTTGTAATTTCAATTTGCTTTTTAAAGTTTCGAGATTGGTAAATCATTATAGGGGATATCACTTCCTTGAACAATTATAACCAAACTTGTTTTTCTTTAGAATTCCATTTCACCTTAGAAAGACCATAAACGACAAAAAAGTTAAGAAAGAGTTATCTTGCACATATAGTACGCCATGCCTACATCGGCTTACGATTCTAGGATTGACAATTAAATGCGGCAATTTAGGACACACTAAATTGACCAAACATTTTGGCGCGTTCTTGCAAAGTGATGTAACTAGGTAGCCAATTTCTTAAAAAAAAAAAAACACATAAAATCATAAAAGAAGGGAAAACTTGATAACTTCTTGAAGTATGTCTCTCTTGCACCTAGTGTGATGCGGAGGATACGGAAAGAGAGTTATTGGTTTAAGTAATTTCATACATGTGCTCTCTTCTTGCACCTAGTGTGATACGGAAGATCAGAAGAAAATTATTAGCCCAACTTTTATTAAGAAATATAAAAAAATGACATGCATAGAGCAAGAGATTCCTGGGGAAGGTTTATGGCTAAAATGAGGTTCGATTTTCACAACTCCCATCTTCTTCAAGGCATAGACCCGGATTCACCATCATCTACCCCTAGCCTTAAGATTTTGGAAAGCCAAAGAACGAGTTTGTGAATTAGAGATTCTCCTACCACCTACTAAAGCCCTGCTTAGAAAACAAAGAAACTTTCTCTCATCCTTCCTTGATAGAAGAACTAGAGGACTATAAGGACTCTAAAGAAACTGTCATGGCAGAGGAAGTAATAAATAGAGGTGGAGGTAGAGGAGGAGAGATAATGAAGATAACAATGAGTGAAGGAAATAATGGTAGAAATAGGGGCCATTTTTCTTGGATTCCCTATAGTTGATGAGGGAAGACTCATGCAACAATGAAAAATATTTCATAATACATTCTCCTAACTTTTATTGGATTACGAAGTGAAGATCACAAAACATTTACGTTTGAGTTTAAGAGTAGTGTGCCGAACTTATGACTATGTGGAAGATTCTCAAAGCTCAAGCATTTTCCTTGACTTTTGAAGGGATGCCTTTGAAATGGTTCATGGGATTAGCCACTCAATCTATCGAGGACTTGGAATGATATGAAACAAACATTTTTGGATAGATACTTGGACTATTGTATGCCCACAATCATAAGGATGAGGTATTCAAAATGATGCAAAAAGAAAGATGAAAATTTGGAAGACTTAATTGAAAGATTTCAATACGACTTGAAAAGAGCAAAGATGAGCAACTTAGATAATGAGCTGTGAAAGCCCTCCTATTAAAAGCCATTAGAGATGAATGGATAGACATTTTAAACATGATGGGTAAAAGAGACATTTCTCAACTCCCATTTCATGATATAACGAACCTGTATCCAATTCTCAAGGGAAGATCTAAAAAAGCTTGGAAAAGAAACTCGATTTAACTTCTCTTATTCGGGCTAACAAATACGCATGGATCGGTAAGTAGGGGCGAGAGAGATTGGTAATATGCTTGATGAGTTTTAAAGCGATGTCTTGGGGTCTTGGTAGTGACTAGACACCCTTAAATCCAAAACAAGCTGACGAGAAACGAGATGCTTTAGCCATCTTTTGTCCAAGAGAAATGTAGAAAGAAACATGCTTTAAGGAATGTCCTTGGATGCAAAAGTTGTAGAAACATGTATGATTTGCTCGGAAAATCATGAAATCAAGGATTGTCCTTCAATCCACTGGACTCAAAACATTTTCAGAAGATCCAAATTCAATAGAAGATCTCTTTGTTTGTCGCAAGGGAGACCTTGGCGAGGACAACAATCTCCAAAGGGTTTAATAACCCTATGAATCTTCAAACCCCACCAAATTGGACTCCTTGGCAACAACCTTGGCCCCAACATCAAAAACTCATATCGACCATGGGTACAAGGGATGCAAATCACTTATGGGAGATTTGCTCAATTTTATCAATATCCTCCATCTTTCAAAACCAACAAGCTCCACAATTTCCAAGCCAAAATCCACAACAACTTTCATTGCCATTTTCACAACATCAACCTTCTCAACAAAATACAAATCCTGACTCATGCTCCCGCTAGCCAGGAGAAGACAAATCAACTTCCCATTCCGGCCATTGCCAAATCTACTTGACCAAGAATCCTCAAACTACTTATGGTAGAGAGACGACAATTTCTACCTATATGATTGTTCCTCTCAACGATGTACAACTCGGTCTGGTAGATTTTTAGAAAAAAACCTTCTATAGACATTCGAGCAAAGATACCTACGAGGGGACTCTCTTCAAGTCGATAAGGTTAGGAAAGATCTCTTAAAATTCAAAAGAAAAAAGAAAGAAAAGCTAGCATCATGACTCCTGGATTGAGCAAATTTGTATCTTCATCTACACCTCCTTTAGGAAAGACTACAAATTGATAAGAGGGTGGAAAAACAAACCTGATGCCTAACTATGACTTTAGATGAATTGAAGAATGTTTGTATCAAGATTCCATTGCTACAAGCCATTCGAGAAATTCTATTCTAATAAAAACAACAAAGGAGTTGAGTTTCAAAGAACCAGGAAGAAAGCTAAAGGACACAGAAGAATCACAGTAGGAAAGATTACGGACATTATGATGGGAAAAATTGCCATGCGAAGTATATGTCGATCTGAGAATCGGTGTCAGGGAACACATATAAATGGGATAGAGAATTCCAAACACATTGATTGACTTAGGGGCTACTATCAACATTATGAGTAGACGAGACTGGAGCAGTTAAAACTTCCTAACCTTATTTTCCACCTGCTGTACAACTATGAGATCGATGGTTAATCGCCGGATGGTGTATTAGAAGATATTTGATCTCCTTAGATTCTTGGGAATATCGATGGGCACTTTTATGATTTTGACTCCCAAAAGTAATCTGGAGGACATCCAATTATCTTAGGAAGACCTTGGCGGCCACAATTTGATGCTTTTTTATTAGTTGTAGATACGGGAGACATGTACATTTCTAATGGTAATTAAAACCAAAGAAATTCAATTTGTATCCATACGCGAAATTCTGAGAAATAGGAGACAATGAATGGAGTCGATAGTGAGAGCTTACTATACAACTGTCTTTACCATTTACGAGATTAGTGAGGATAGTCAAATTACGAACATTAGAAAATTTTTGAATAACTTAGGAATATGACCCCAATTTCGGTTGGAATCGACATAGAATATTTATCATCAGAATAAATGTCTCTTTACTCTATGGAAGAATTTGGTAATTCTGTTTTGAGATTTTCAAGAAAGACATTAAATATCAGCAAACATACGGAGAAATCTGTAGAAGAACTAACGAGAATCTTGCAAAAACATTCTCTTGCATTTGTGGGAGTATACGACACTTAGGGGTATTGATCCTAAGACTTGCATCCATCATATGTATTGAGGAAAACAGTAGACCCAATGAGACAACCTCAAAGAAGGATGAATCCAAATCTAGGGAGATAGTGAAAGAAGAGCTCCAAAAACTTCTCAATGTAAACTTCATTTATCCAATTTCGGATAGCCGATGGGTTTCTCCTTTGGTTATAGTACCTAAAAAGAATGGTAAATGGAGAGTATGCATTGATTAGAGTTGAACAAAGCAACTTTGAAGGATCACTTTCCTTTGCCTTTTATTGATCGGTATTAGATACGCTAGCGAATGCAAAAGTACTTTTCATTTTTGGATGGTTTTAGTGGCTATAATCAAATTCGGGTAGCACTGAAGATCAAGATAGAACCACATTTATGTCCATGAGAACTTTTTTGCCCTCACAAGTGCTTCCTTTTGGGTTATGGCTGCACCGGCCAACATTCAAAAAAGAGCGATGCCCAAAATTTTTCGATCTAATCCATGATTGTGTAGGGGTTTATATGGATGATTTTAGGTTTATGGTAATTCATTTTGAAGGCATTAGAAAATTTGGAAAAAGTTCTCATAAGATGTAAAAACGAACCTTTCATTGAAAGCCATGAAAATGCTTTATGATGTTTGCGAAGGATTGTTTTAGGACATCATATTTCGGGAGATGGAATTAAAGTTGATAGATCAAAAGTTGAAGTCATCTCCAAGTTGCCTATTCCAAATTGTCGAAGAGATGTTCTAGAAGTTTTTCTGGGATTTCTTGGTTATATAGAAAATTTGAAAACTTCTCAAATAGCATCTCCACTCTTCAAGTTAACACAAAATTTGTGAATTTAAATGGGATACGATTGTCAATCCGCTTTCGAAACTTTGAAAACAAGAATATACGAGCTTTATCTTGAGAGGACCAAATTGGAAACTTTCTTTCCATATTTCTACGGATACTTCGGTCTGACTCTTGGAGCGTATTTGGAGTCCAAAAAAGATTTAATTCCTTATACCATTTATTACACCGATGAAATTGACTCCCACGAGTTGGATTATCTTGTGGTAAAAAGAAAAAGAATTCTTAGGCATTGTTCATGCAATTAATAAGTTTATACGTACATAACGAGGCTATGAAACTTTTGATATACTGACACGTCTTGCAATTAGATATTTAATGAACAAGCACATTACTAATAGAGTGACAAGATGGCTTTACTTTTGCAAGAATTCAATATTACTGTGTTAGATAGACCGGAAAACGAATACGATAGCTGATTTCTTGTCTAGAATTCAAATACTAAAGAAGATTCTCCTGTAGAAGATAAGTTTCTTTGATGAATATTTGTTTGCCGGAAGTATATTAAGACCCCACATGACATCACGAGATATTGCTAACTATTTGGTTACGGGGAAACTACCTTCATTTATTTCCAAGAAAAAAACGAAAAATTATTCAGGAGAGTTCAAGATATTCATGGATTTCTAACGAATTGTTTTAAACGGGGCCAGATCTTGTGATCGAGGAAGATGTATCGGGGAAGATGAAATGCACGATATTCTTAAGGCATGTCATGATGAACCATGCGGCGGACACTTTGCGGACAAAAGGACGGCCTATAAAATCCTTTCCTTGGGATATTGGCCTTCTCTTCAAAGATGCAAAACAATATGTCAAAAGGTGTGATAGGCGTTTGCCAAAGAGTAGGGAAACCTACCTTTCAGAGAATGAAATTCCATTACCAAACATAGGCTCATTGAACCCTTTGAAAAATGGGCTTTAGATTTCATTGGACCGATTAATCCACCATCGAAGCAAAGTATATATTGGTTTGCACGATTATGTTACTAAATGGGTAGAAGCTAAAGCATTAGTATACTATCTTGAAAATTCGATTTGTTCATTTTTCTTTATGAGATATTTTTACCGCTTTGGTGTTCCAAAATGCAACGGATACGGGGAGCCAATTCACATTAATTTGGTCGGAGAAGTTGATGGAAGAGAATACAAAATCAACCACTGAGAAAATCTACTCCTTACCATCCACAAGCAAATGGTCAAGTGAGTCCACAAACAAAAGTTCTTGAAAGTATCATCACCAAAATTGTTCATCTACATAGAAGAGATTGGGCGGATAGGCTTCCGAAGCCTTGTGGGCCTACGGAGCTACATGGAGAGATACAACGGGACATTCTCTATAGACTTGTTTATGGGAAAGAAGTCTTGTTCCCCATTGAGTTCCAAGTCAAGACCTTCAAGACCATGGATTCGATTGGGTATGGACTTATCGAAGCTCAAAAGCATAGAATGGAGCAATTGAATGAGCTAGATGAGATCGAATGAAAGCAATTCCTAAGAACCGATCCTGGTTTCGTATCAAAGAACTAGTGGCATGAAAAATATATCAAAGAGAAGAAGTTTCAAGAAGGAGATTGGGCATTATTTGACTCCAAGTTTAAAGACTTTCCAAGGAAATTTCAGGAAGCTCATTTGGCTTAGGCCATATGAGATTGACCAGGTCTTTAACAATGGAGGCAGCAGAATCAAGACCATTGATGAGTTTCAAACTCCTCTTTTAGTGAATGGCCATAGATTGAAAGTTTATCACAGCCACTCTAAAGAGGATTTTGTCGAGTTGTTTCAAGAGGATTACGCAATCGGGCTGGTACGAAGAATCCTTCTTCTCTACCAAGCTAGTTTTGTTTTCAGGTTAAAAAAAAAAAAAAAAAAAAAAAAAAAAAAAAGAAAAAAAAATGGTATAAGCACAGAAAACCAATCATCGATTGGCGAGTCTTATACAGAAAATATGAGGTGAAAATGGGGGACACACGACACTCTATATTTTCCAAAAAAAAAATATGTCTTTTATTTCATTTTATCTCACCACCACTCCATTTCATTTCACTTCATTTCATTTCATTTCATTTCATTTCACTTCATTCCACTTCATCTCATCCATTCCATCAATAAAAATATTTTTATGACCATTTCCACTGGTCATTTGTCATTTGTTCATTTCTATTTCAGCGAGTAATAGGCTGTGTCGATTTCATGGTGACATACGGTTCCGCGGTGACTCCGATTTCCGCGACGGAGAAGCGGTTACTTGTTTGCTACTACTGTTTTCAAAGAATGTACGGTTAGTTGTTGTTTTCATAAAATCATGAAATAAAATGCGAGGAGAAGGATCAATGGGACATTCAAGACACTAAATGAGGTCAATGGTTAGAAGACCAAGGGCAAAAGCAAGGATTCCAAAGGTATGAATAAGAAGTTTATTTCAAATAGTATAAAAGACACATTTTTATGTAATTCTAAACTATGAGCTCTACCCATAACGCGCAATGATTATGATGACAGTCCGTAACCTTCCACGATCTCTATGTTATCCTCTTGCATTTATTCACAAAACGGCTTCATTATTGAAATTCCGACTCTTACTCATGTTGAAATAGCCACCGAAGATAATGATACGTATTTGAGTTGACAAAGGACTCTTACCAAGCCGCATAACTCCATAATCATTGATTGAAACGTGTTCATGTTGTAGCCACGTACAAAAATTCAAAATACGGCTGAATGCATTATGCTTTGTTAACTTCTTTGTCGTTTTTCTCTGTCGTATTTTACAAACCCTCCTCTACTCATTCTCATTCCTGTTTCACTCCATTTCCGTTCTCCTTTTACTCACTCTCATTCTCGTATATTGCAGTCTTATTCCATTACGTATGGTGCTCATTTCCGTTTGTGATAACATCTGACGTGTGCTAGAGCTGCGTGTATTCCTTCGTTCCACTTCCGCTTAAACCCTCCACAGAGGGCAGGCATGGCTTAGGGGAAGTAAAATGGGAAAATTATTAAGGGCGGAGAGCGGAAGGACCCCGAGATTCATAGAGAGAAGGGGATTTCCACAAGCGAAAAGAGATGTTGAGAAAAGCTAAATCGTTGCGTTTTATTCGAAGTCGGGGTTACCACGGAAGAAGTTACCAAAGCGTTTTCAAAGTCATTTGATGGCTCGAGAAGCGGTAGGAGACCTCAAGGATTTTGGTTAATGAAGCATCAATAGCAGCAGCCACGGAGAACTTCTTCGGGAAGGAGAACGGTGGTTCCAAAAACAAAATATCGGTGATGAGGCATGGAGAACAATCCTCCCAGAAATCAAGGTATGGATATCATTGTTTTCAAAGAGGAATCCCCGAGTGCATGCAATAAAAGATGGACTGAGCCCGCTATTACTCATTGTTTAGAAATTTATCACATGTGAAGACGCTTTGGCTGTATGTACATGTATCATACTAGGATATTGATGAATTTCATGAAAACCAAACTCTCTGATCTTCCTTATTTCCTATTCAATAGCTTGAAGAAAATGGGCGTAGTGTGCAAAAACACCTAGGAGATGTAGAGCCTCATTTATATCATCATGGGCTTATAAAAATTTTGATTCGAAGGGCTAAAAGAAAAGAAAAGATACATGGGAACAATTCTTGGTAAGAAACTTCTTTGAAGAACCTCGGAAATTCACGGTAATCCAATTAGAAGGAGTAGAAGAAAGAAAATGGATATTTGAAACCCAAGTTGCTCCTACACGAGGAAGTTCCGCGACTAGCACGGCCAAGAAAGTAAGAAGGAAAAGAACGATGGAGATGAAATCCAGATACTTCTACTATTACTATGAAGAAAAATGATAGAGAAGAGATTGGTAAAGGAAGAAGAAGGAAATCAAAATTAAGAAGCCAATAATATCAAAAGGAAAGAAATTGTTGAAATTTTGTCCATAAACACAACTATTACCGAAGAAGAAGATCACCAAATTCTATACGAGAGATTAATTTTTCTTCAAAAACGGTCATCTCTATCTAAAAGGCAAAAACGGAAAGCAAGAACAAAAGATGTGTGCCACAGTGAGGAGAAACGTGACAGGGAAGGCGAGAAAAACACAAATTAAGGGTCCTCATTTCATTGATTTGGGTGAAGAGACATACGAACGATCTCCAGCGGCCATAGTCCATTTCGGTCGGTTAGTGAACCTGACTCCTTTCCTCCCAATCGGTTAATGGCGTACTCCATCTTATTCTCGGCAAAATATTGATGAAGAGTTCTCCTCGGCCCAATTTTGAACATAATTCTCCTTGTGACATTTTGAGGAGACCGGTCAATGAAAAAGACACCGGAAGTAGACCCCAAACAGCGGGGAGGTCTATGACTATATAGAATCACTGGAGAAGGCCACGAGGTCAACACCTCTTCTATTCAGCCTCCTACATTGCGAGATAACTTGGTTCAGTCATTAAGCAGGAGATTTTAGGCAGGCTTTTGAATCGGCATATCAAAAATGAAAATGAAACACTCAAAGAGCAAGGCAAAGCTGGACAGAATTATCCATGACAATACTATGTTATTTACATTTAGGTATTTGGCAAAAGAAAAATAAGAAGCTAAAAAATGCAGAATTAGTAGAGCACTTGTGAATATCAAGATTAAATTGTATCATGAAGAAACCCGAATGATGGCGATTGCAAAAGAAGAAGAGAAGGGGTTAGATGTGTTGGCTGAAGTATCAAGGCACATGAATTGAATAAAAAGTGTCAAAATTTTGGTTGCATGAGGACATGCAACACCTTCACGGTGGGGGAATATGTTGAGTCCAGAATTTGTCTCTCTTATACACTTTCATATCTCTTTCACTCACCTAAACCTCCAAAATTGTCAAATATCATGTGCAAAGGGTATCTAACATGGTTTTTAATTATGTTTGTGTGTTTTTCTATTTGGTTTAGATTTTGTTCATACGAGTACGGAAACTTGTCACTTTCCGCGGCCCATTTCTCGCGGCTATTTTGTGGAAATCAATGTTACGGAGTGTCCCGACGAAGAAAAGCGAGCCACATGGGTAGGCTAGGAATGACAAGGACATGGTTCGTGTCCTATTGGTTCAAGTAAATTCGTCAAGGAAAACGGCGGTCAAAGCCATCCCACGTGGAAGTCAGCTGTGGAGTTCTATGTCGAGTGGACTACATTTCGTGGCATAGAAACATCCATACGGCCGTTCCAAGCTTACGGAGGTTAATTGACATGCATGCAAAGTTCTGGAGTTAATTTAATACCTTCCATGGAGTCCGTTTTCCAACATGGCCATACTCTAAATCCGTGGCCTTAGTGGTCTACGTCTTGCGTTGCTATCATAAACACGAGCAGTTGTTTATTGCTTTATAAAGAGCGTTTGCATACGCACATAGAGTTAGTGAATGTGAGTTGATAGTTGTTAGTTGATATATCTGTGAGATTGATGTGCGTACTCATTATGTGGTGATTCTGTTGCCTTGAGCAAATATGCCACCGGCCCTGGCAATAGCTTTCTTTTTAATGTAGCTTCTGTTTCATAACTTAATTCGTGTTTGAAGATCATACGGAGAAATTTAGCATTAGAGGGCCACAACAAAGTAGGGTTACGTGTATTAATGTATATATTTTTCATTTCATTTCTTTAGCGGTCATTGTATCATAACTCATTACATGTTCATATTTCATAGTTGTTTATTTACGTTCATACATTTACCTTAATTTTCCATTGCATTCTGTCTTTTATGTTTTTATGATTGTTAAATCAACGATCGATTTCTTGTGCGAGTTTTAGGTAGAACGACCTGGGCATTTCATAGTATTTTTGCTAATGATATGAAATGATATTATTCTGGCGCTAGTTTTCTTTCACGGTCTTTGTTTAACTTCAGTTTTGTCTTGTGCACTTCGAGTTTTGTTTATACGGTCAGTGAATTCAAAATTGAGCATATTAAGCTACTCATAGTGTCTTCGACTACTCCAGAAAGCCACGGCTGAATTTTGATGGTGAGGGGCTGCATGATGAGATGTGTGGTTGTAAATGATTTCCTTTACGCAAAAATTAGACATATTAAGCTACTCATAGTGTCTTCGGTTTACCTCAATACAGTTGAATCGATGGTGAGGGCGCATGATGAGATGTGTAGTTTAGTATTAGTTTCACTTTTACACCAAAATTAGATATATTAAGCTACTCATAGTGTATGCTGTGACTACCTCAACCATTGGTGATGGTGAGGGGCTGCATGATAGTGTGTAGTTTAGTATTAGTTTCTTTTCCGCAAACTTAGATATATTGAATCATGTATGACATCTTCAGTGCCTCAAAGCCATTTCGGGTGATGGCGAGGGATTGAATCATGTGTGTATGGTTTAGTATTAGTTTACTTTTACGCAAATTAAATACTCAGGTTACACAAGTTGTTTATGATTACTTCCATGAGTCATATGGGCGGGTCTAATGATGAAGGGTCGGAAAATGAATTGATGTGGTCAGTTAGATTTCTTTCATTGCAATTTTGAATTTCCATAAGCGTAGTTTCTTTTGTGTTCGGTTGGCGACAGAATAGTTTAGTTTTCATATTCACTAGTTTCTTGTTTTGATTCATTAGATTAACAACACTTTCCATTTCAGCGGTTGCTTTCCTTTGTCATTTATGAAGTTTTCAATTTGCTTTTAAAGTTTCGAGATTGGTAAATCATTATAAGGGGGATATCACTTCCTTGAACAATTATAACCAAGCTTGTTTTTCACTTTAAATTTAAGTACTACATAGGAATATAGCGACAAAAAGTTAAGAAAGAGGTTATCTTGCACATATAGTGCGCCGCACTTCATCAGCTTACGATTCCCGGATTGACAATTAAATGCAGCAATTTAGGACACACTAAATTGACCAAACATTTTGGCGCCGTTTCCGGTAAGCGCCCACCTTCCACAATTACTAATCTTCTTCTTAATTCCTTTTTCCTTTGTCTTCCTTTTTACCAATCTCTCTTCTCTATCATTTTTCTTCATAGTAATAGTAGAAGTATCTTGGATTTCATCTACTGTTCTTTTCCTTCTACTTCTTTTTTATTTTGTGCTAATTTACTTGCAGGAACTACTGTGTAGCTTCAATTTCAATTTAGTGTGTCCTAAATTGTTGTATTTAATTGTCAACTCAAGAATCGTAAAGTGATGAAGTGCGGCGCACTATATGTACAAGATAACCTCTTTCTTAACTTTTTTTGTCGTTTATGGTCTTTCTAAGGTGAAATGGAAATTCTAAAGTGAAAAACAAGTTTGGTTATAATTGTTCAAGGAAGTGATATCCCCTATAATGATTTACCAATCTCGAAACTTTAAAAAGCAAATTGAAATTACAAATGACAAAGAAAGTAAAAGCGCTGAAATGGAAAGTGTTGTTAATCTAATGAATCAAAACAAGAAACTAGTGAATATGAAAACTAAACTATTCTTCAGCACTTATTTGAACACAAAAGAAGCTACGCTTATGGAAATTCAAAATTAAATGAAAAGAAATCTAAATCAGATTACATCAATTCATTTCGACCCTTCATCATTAGACCCGGCTATGACTTGCGGAAATAATCATAAACTACAACTTGTGTAGCGATATTAATTTGCGAAAATGGCTTAATACTAAACCATACACATGGTTAATCTAAACATCGATCCCATTTGTGGCTTTCGGAGAAATTGAAGATGTCATACATGATTATTATATCTAAGTTTGCGGAAAAGAAACTAATGCCTAAACTACACACCTCATCATGCGGCCTCACCTTCGGTCAATTGTCAGCTTTCGGAGGTAGGCTGAAGACACTATGAGTAACAATATATCTAATTTTGCGAAAGGAAGCTAATACTAAACTACACATCATCATGCGGCCCTCACCATCGATCCCGAAATTTGTGGCTTTCGGAGGTAAATTTGAAGACACTATGAGTAGCTTAATATGTCTGGTACAACTACGAATCGAGATAAACAAAGCTGAAGTGCACAAGACAAAGGCGAAGTTAAACAAAATTTGTGAAAGAAAACTAGCGACGAATAATATAGGTTTCATATCGTGTAAAAATACTATGAAAATATAGAAGTACATCTACCTAAAACTTGCACAAGAAAACTGATCGATGATTTAACAATCATAAAAACATAAAAGCAGAGGAATGCAATAAAATTAGAAATGTATGAACGAAGAGAAATAAAACAACTATGAAATATGAACATGTAATGAGTTATGTTAATAGTAGCAAAGAATGAAATGAAAATATATACATTAATCAGGAACCTGGTGACGAGGGCCCTCTACGCGGCTACATTGTAATCTTCAAACACGAATTAAGTTGCTGAAACGAAGTTTCACATTGAAAAGTCATTTTGAGGGCTGGTGGTATTACGGCTCAGGCGGCGTAATCACCACATATGATGCGCATCAACTGCAGATATATCAACTAACGACTATCGAAGCTCACATTCACGCAACTTCTATGTGCGTATGCAAACGCTCTTTATAAAGCAATAAAATGCGCTGTCTCTGAGGTTATGATGGCAGCCCGGCCGTGAACCACTAAGGCCACTGATTTAGGAGTATGGCCATGTTGGAAGCGGATCTATGGAAGGTGGGCGCTTAAATTCAACTCCGAGGCTTTGCCGCGGTGTCGGTGCCTGCGCCAAGCTTGGGCGGCCGTATGGATGTTTTCTGTACAGCAGTCAGCCCGACATAGAACTCCACGAGTTGACTTCACGTGGATGGCTTTGTTGTGACTCGCCCCAGCAATTTACTTGAACCAATAGGACACGAACCATGTCCTTGTCATTCTAGCCTACCCCATGTGGCTGCGTTTTCCTTCGTTGACCTGTAACATTGATTTCCACAAAATAGGCACGGAAAGTTGCGGCGAACACGGAAAGTGACAAGTTTCCGCATTTGTATGAACAAAATCTAAATCAAATAGAAAACACACAAACATAATTAAAAACCATGTTAGATACCCTTTTGCATGATATTTGACAATTTTGGAGGTTTAGGTGAGTGAAAGAGATATGGAAAAGTGTATGGAAGAGAGACAAATTCGGGACTCAACATACCCCCCTTTGTGAAGGTGTTGCATGTCCTCATGCAACCAAAATTTCAACACTCTTTATTCAATTCATGTGCCTTGATACTTGACCAACACATCTAACCCCCTTCTCTTCTTCTTTGAAATCTTTGCTGTCGATACAGGTTTCTTCATGAGGCACTGAATTTGATATTCACAAGTCTTTCTGTCAATTTTTTTGGCATTTCCTTTTTAGCTTCTTATTTTTCTTTTTGCCAAATACCCAAATGTAACATAGTATTTGTCATGGATAATCTTGTCCGATTTTCCTTGCTCTTTGAGTGTTTTCATTCCATTTTTTTGATATCTTGGATTCAAAGCTCGAAGCTCAAAAATCTCTCTGTTTGTGTTGAACAGAATTATCCTGCAATGTAGGAGAGAGGCTGAATAGAAGAGGTGCTTGGACCTGTCGGCTGCCTTCTCGGGGATTCTATATAGTCATAGACCTCCTGGCTTGTTTGGGGTCTACTTCGTGTCTTTTTCATTGGAGTACATCCTCAAAATCTTTGCGAAAGGGAGAATTATGTTCAAATTTGGGCAGGAGAACTTTCATCGATATTTTCTTGAGAATAAGATGGAGTACGCTCATTGTACGATTGGGAGTGAGAAAGTCGAGGTTCACTAGCGGCCGAAATGGACTATGGTCGGTTGGAAGCATTCGAATGTCTCTTCACCCAAATCAATGAAATGAGGACCTTTAATTTGTGTTTTCTCGAGTTTTCCCTTAAACTGCTTCTCCTCACTAGCTTTGTGGTACATTACCCTTTTGTTCTTGTTTTCACATTTTTACCTTTTTAGATAGGATAGTACATTTTTGAAGAAAAAGTGTCTCTTAGATAGAATTTGGTGATCTTCTTCTTGAGAAGAAGAAGTTTTTATAGACGGCCCTCAACAATTTCTTTCCCTTTTGATATTATTGGCTTCTTAATTTTGATTTCCCTTCTTCTTCCCTTTTACCAATCTCTCTTCTCTATCATTTTCTTCATAGTAATAGTAGAAGTATCTTGGATTTCATCTCTTATTTCTTTTCCTTCTACTTCTTTTTCTTTGTGCTATTGCGGGAACTTCATTGTAGGAGCAACTTGGGTTTCAACATCCATTTTCTTTCTTCTCTCCTTCTAATTCATAGTTGTGGGAATTTCATGAGGTTCTTCCAAAAGTTCTTGCAAATTGTTCCTGTATCTTTTCTTTCTTTTAGCTCCCTTTTCAATCAAAATTTTTATAAGCCCATGATGATATAAATGAGGCTCTACATCTCTCCTAGGTGTTTTTACCCGAGTCACAGCCATTTTCTTCAAGCTATTGAATAGGAAATAAGGAAGATTGAGAGTTTGGTTTTCAAGGAAATTCATCAATATCCTAGTATGATACATGTACATAGAGGCAAAGCGGCCTTCACATGTGATAAATTTCTGAACAATGAGTAATATTAAGTGGCCCATTCATCTTTTTTATTGCATACCTTGGGATTCCTCTTTTTAGCTTGAGTGATATCCATACCTTGATTTCGGAGGATTGTTCTCCATGCCTCATCAACGATACTTTTGTTTTTGAACCACCGTTCTCCTTCTTGAAAAAGAAGTTCTTGTGGTATAACTGCTATTGATGCTTCATTAACCAAAAAAACTTGGTCCTCCCATACCTTCCGAGCCATCAAATGATCTGCAAACGCTTTGGTAACTTCTCTGTGGTAACCGAATTTACCGAATAATAACGACCATTTAGCTTTCTCAACATCTCTTTTTGCTTGTGGAAATCCTATGAACTTCGGTCCTTGACTCTTGCCCTTAATAATTTTCCCATTTTACTTCCTGTGCTTCTGACTTGCTCTGTGAGGGTTTTAAGCGGAAGTGGAACGATGGAGATACACGGAGTCGAGCACAATGTTGTGGGGATGTTATCACAAAGCAAATGAGCACCATACACGAATGGAATAAAATTTGTGGGTGAATATACGAATGAGAGTGAGTAAAAAAGGAACGGAATGGAGTGAAACGAGGGAATGAGAATGAGTAAGTGAGGTTTTGTAAACACGACGGAGAAACGACAAAGAAGTTAACAAGCATAATGCATTCAACCGTATTTTGAATTTTTGGTGAGTGTGTCATAAATATGAACACGTTTCAATCGATGATTATGGAGTTATGTGGCTTGTAAAGTCCTTTGTCAACTCAAATACGTATCATTATCTTCGGTGGGCTATTTGAACATGAGTAAAGTCGGAATTTCAATAATGAAGCTAGTTTGTGAATAAATGCAAGAGGATAACATGAGATCGTGGAAGGTTACGGAGCTGTCAATATAATCATTTCGCGTTATGGGTGAGCTCATAGTTTAGAATTACATAAAAACCATGTCTTTATACTATTTAGAGGAAATAAACTTTATTCATACCCATTTGGAATCACTTTTTTTGCCTTGATGTTATTTGATTGATCTTCATTAGTGTCTTGAATGTCCCATTGATCCTCTCCTGCATTTTATTTCATGATTTTATAGAAAACAACAACTAATTTGTACATTCTTTTTGAAAGCCGAGTAGTAGTAGTTTGCGGAAATACGCCACACGGTACACGGAAAGCTGAGTCGAGCACGGAAACGGATGTCGAGGCTATGACCAAACACGGCTATTACTTGGCTGAAATAGAAATGAACAAATGACAAATGACCAGGTGGAAATGGTCATAAAGATTTTATTGATGGAATGGATGAGATGAAGTGGAATGAAGTGAAATGAAATGAAATGAAATGATAAAATAGAATGAAGTGAAATGAAATGGAGTGGGTGGTGAGATAAAATGAAATAAAAGGCAAAATTTTTTTTTTGGAAAATATAGAGTGTCGAGTGTCCACGATTTTCACCCCATATTTTACGTATAAGTACCCGATCGATGATTGGTTTTCGGGCTTATACCATTTTTTTTTTTCTCTTTTTTTCTTTTTTTCTTCTTTTTTTTTTTTTTTTTCTTTTTTTTTTTTTAACTTGAAAAAAAAAAACTAGCTTAGTAGAGAAAGAAGGGGATTCTTCTGTACCCGGCTGATTCTGAGAACTTTCTTGAAACAACTTGACAAAATCCTCTTTATAGAGTGGCTTATGATAAACTTTCAATCTATGGCCATTCACTAAAGGAGTTTGAAACTCATCGATGGTCTTGATTCACTTACGGCTCCATTGTTAAAGACCTTGTCAATCTCATATGGCCCAAGCCAATGAGTACGAAATTTCCCTTAGAAAGTCTTTAAACTTGGAGTCAAATAACAATGCCCAATCTCCTTCTTGAAACTTCTTCTCTTTGATATATTTGTCATGCCACTTAGTTCTTTGATATTGAACTAGATCGGTTCTTAGAATTGCTTCTTGTACGATCTCATCTAACTCATTCGATTGCTCCATTACATGCTTTTGAGGCTTACGGTAAGTCCATACCCATTGAACTTCTATCTTGGGGTCTTGACTTGGAACTCAATGGGGAACGAGACTTCTTTCCCTTAAACAAGTTCATAGGGAGAATGTCTGTTTTATTCACTCATGGTGCAGCAGGACCTGAGAAGCACGAGCCTGTCACTTAATCTCTTCTGTGTAGTGAAACCGAGTTTTGGTGATGATACTTTCAAGAACTTTGTTTGTGGACTCCACTTGACCATTTTGCTTGTGGATGGTAAGGAGTAGATTTTTACGTAGCAGTTTTGTATTCTTCCATAAACTTCTCCACCAAATTTGATGTGAATTGGCTCCCCAGTCTGTTACAATTTCTCTTGGAACACCAAAAGAGAGTAAAAAAATATCCTCATAAAGAAAATGAACAACTGAATTTTCGATGAGATCTGTGCTTTCAGCTTCTACCCCATTTAGTAACATAATTAGTACAAACCAATATATACTTCTTTGCTTGATGGTGGATTAATCGATTCAGCGAAATCTAAAGCCCATTTTCAAAGGGTTGATAGTACTGTGTTTGCAATGGCATTTCATTTGAAAGTGGGATTTCCTTCTCTTTGGCAGCTATCACACCTTTTGACATATTGTTTTGCATCTTTGAAGAGAAGGCCAATAATATCCCAAGGAAAGGATTTTATAGGCCGTCCTTTTGTCTGCAAAGTGTCAACGCATGGTTCATCATGACATGCCTTAAGAATATCGAGCATTTCATCTTCCACGACACATCTTCGATACGCAAGATAAATACATTTTAAACAATTCGTTAGAAATCCATGAATATCTTGAACTCTCTGAATAATTTTTAGTTTTTCTCTTGGAAATAAATATATGAGTAGTTTCCACGTAACCAAATAGTTAGCAATATCTGCATACCAAAGGGGTCTTAATGAATTCTTGCCAAACAAATATTCATCGGAAACTTCTTCTACGGAAGGAGAATCTTCTTTAGTATTTTAGATTCTAGGCAGAAATCAGCTACGTTAATGCATTTTCTGATACATCTAACACGGTAAGCAGATTCTTGCAAAAGTAAAAGCCATCTTGTCACTCTTGCCATTAGTAACGAGTTTGTTCATTAAATATCTAATTAACGAAATGGCATCGGTATGAATAAAAGTTTCATAACACATTATGTAATGTCTAAACATAATTGCATGAACAACATTCAAAATTCTTTTCGATTACGGTATAATTCAACTGCAGCGGGAGTCAAATTTTCACTTTGATTGTAATAAATGGCATAAGGAATTAAATCTTTTTGACCCGACACGAAGCTCGAAGCATATACGAAGCTTTATCTGTGAAAATATGGAAAGAAGTTTCGATTTGGTCCTCTCAAGATAAGGTGCTTCGGATATTCTTGTTTTCAAAGTTTAGCGGATTGACAATCGGGATCCCATTTAAATTCACGATCTTTAAGCAACTTGAAGAGTGGAGATGCTTATTTTAGTGAAGTTTTCTATAAATCTTCTATGGTAACCGATGAAATCCTAGAAAACTTCTAACAACTCTTTGACAATTTAGAATGGCCCGACTTGGAGATGACTTGACTTTTGATGTTATCAACTTTAATTCCATCTCCTGAAATATGATGTCCTAAAACAATCCCTTGATCGCTTATCATAAAGCATTTTCATGGCTTAATGAGTTTGTTCTTGCATCTTATGAGAACTTTTCCAAATTTTCTAATGCCTCTTCAAATGAATTACCATAAACGGCAAATCATCCATATAAACCTCTACACAATCTTTAGTTAGATCGGAAAAAATTCTAATCTTGCTCTTTGGAATGTTCTTTGGTGCATTACATAACCAAAAGGAAGTACTCGGTAGGCAAAAAAGTTCCCCATGGACAAGTAAATGTGGTCTTATCTTGATCTTCGAGGTGCACCACAATTTGATTATAACCACTAAAACCATCCAAAATAGAAAAGTACTTTTTACTGCCCAATGTATCTAATGCACGATCAATAAAGAGCGGGAGAAAGTGATCCTTCAAAGTTGCTTTGTTCAACTCTACGTAATCAATGCATACTCTCCATTTACCATTCTTTTTTAGGTACTATAACCAAAGGAGAAACCCGTGGCTATACGAAATTGGATAAATGAACTTTACATTGAGAAGTTTTGGAGCTCTTCTTTCACTATCTCCTAAGATTTGGATTCATCCTTCTTTGAGGTTGTCCCAGTTGGTCTCTTGTTTTTCCTCAATATAGATATGATTGGATGCAATCTTCGGATGCTTCTACTCATGTCGGTATACTCCCATGCAAATGCAGTAGAATGTTTTTGCAAGATTACGGATTTAGTTCTTCTTGTTGTGACTACTCCGAGATGTTTGTTGATATTTAATGTCTTTTAAAGGAAAAATCTAAAACGAGAATTTCCAAATTCTTATAGAGTAAAGAGACATTTGTCTTGATGATAAATATTCTATGTCGATTCAGCGCGAGTGTGTGGGGTCATATTCTGAAGAAGTTATCTCAAAATTTTCTAATGTGTTGTTCGAGAATTTGACTATCCTCACTAATCTCAGAGAGATGGTAAAACCCGGGTTAGTATAGTGTTCTCATCATTGACCCATTCATTGTCTCCTATTTACGTAATTGCTCTTGCGGGAGGATACAAATTGAACTTCTTTAATCGAATTACCATTAGAAATGTACATGTCTCCGGATCTACAACTAATAAAAGCATCGAAAATTGTGGCCATTGAGTCTTCCTAAGATAATTGGATGTCCTCTAGATTATTTTGGAGTCAAAAGAGTATAGTCTCTTTGAATATTCCCAAAAAAGTCTAAGAGTGCAAAAGTATCTTCTAATACACCATACGGATTTAATAACCGATCGATACGCAAGTTGCAATAAAGTAGGTGTAAAAGAAAGGTTAGGAAGTTTTAAGCATTCCATAGTCTGTCTACTCATAATGTTGATAGCAGCCCCTAAGTCAATGTCAATGTGTTTTGGAATTTCTATCCCATTTATATGTGTCTTGACAATTGGACTTCCGGGATCTACATACTTCTTTTATGGCAATTTTTCCATCATAATGTACGCAATCTTTCCCCTGCAGTGGATTCTTCTTGTGTCCTTTAGCTTTTCTTCTTTGGTCTTTTGAAACTCAACTCCTTTATGGTTTTGCTAGAATAGGAATTTCTCGAATGGCTTGTAGCAATGGAATCTTGATACAAACATTCTTCAATTCATCTGAAAAGTCATAGTTGAAACACTTAATTTTTTTTCACCCCCTTATCCAATTTGCAAATGTTCCCAGGAAAAGGAGGTGTAGATGAAGATACGGAAGTTGCTCCAACTATAGGAGTTGTGGATGCTAGCTTTTCTTTTCTTTTTGAATTTTTGAATTTTGAAGAGATTCTTCCTCGGAACCCTTGTTGACTTGAAGAGAGTCCTCCTCGGAGGTATCTTGCTCTTGAATGTCTATAGAAGGTTTTCTAAAGCTCTGCAGGATACGAGTTGTACATTGTTGAGAGGAACGATCATATGGGTAGAGAATTGTTGTCCTTCTACCATATAAGTAGTTTGAGGATTCTTATTTAGAGGGATTTGGCAATGGGCCAAATTTTGGAGATTGATTTGTCTTACGGTGGTAGCGGGAGCAGGTTGAGGATTTGTATTTTGTTGAGAAGGTTGATGTTGTGGAAATGGCAATGAAAGTTGTTGTGGATTTTGGCTTGGAAATTGTGTAGACTTGTTAGTTTGAAAAGATGGAAGGATATTGATAAATTGAGCAAATCTCCCATAAAGTTTTGCATCCCTTGTACCCATGGTATCTGAGTTTTGATGTTGGGGCCAAGGTTGTTGCCAAGAAGTCCAATTTGGTGGGGCTTGAAGATTCATGGAGTTATTAAACCCTTGAGATTGTGTCCTGCCAGTCTCCTTGCGACAAAAACAGAGGTGTGGGCCCCGGATCTTCTTGAAAAAGCGGCTTTAGTCAAAGTTGAAGGACAATCCTTGATTTCATGATTTTAAAACCATTCATATGTTTCTGCAACTTTTGCATCCAAGGGACATTCCTTAAGCATGTTTCTTTCTACATTTAGGACAAAAGATGACTAAGCATACGTTGCAACTGCCTTGTTTTGGATTTTAAGGGTGTCCCAATTTGTTCACTAAGACCCCCTAAGATATCGGTTTAAACTCATCGAGCATATTACCAATCTCTGCCCCTGCTGATCCGATTTGCAGATTTGTTAGCCTAATAAGAAAAATCCCTAGGCCTTTTCAGTTTTAGATCTTCCCTTGGTGGATACATAGTTCGTATATCATGAAATAGGAGTTGAGAAATGTCTCCTTTACCCATCATTTTTAAATGTCTATCCATTCATCTCTAATGGCTTTTAATAGGAGGGCTTTCAGGTTTCATTATCTAAGTTGCTCATCTTTGCTCTTTTCAAGTTGTATTGAAATCTTTCAATTAAGTCTTCCAAATTTTCATCTTCTTTTTTTGCATCATTTTGAATACCTCATCCTTATGATTGGTGGGCATACAATAGTCCAAGTATCTATCCAAATGTTTGTTTCTATCATTCCAAGTCTTTGATAGATTGAGTGGCTAGTCCATGAACCATTTCAAAGCGAGATCCTTCAAAGTTGAAGGAAGCAGGTTTGAGTTTTGAGAATCTTCCATATAGTCATAAAGTTCGGCACACTACTTCAAACTCAAACAGAAATGTTTCGGGATCTTCACTTCGTAATCCATAAAAGTTAGGGAGAGCAGGATGGTGAAATATTTTCATTGTTGCATGAGTTTCCTCATCAACTATAGGGAATCAAGAAAATCGTCCCTATTTCTCGCCATTATTTCCTTCACCATTGTTATCATTCATTATCTCCTCCTCCTCTACCTCCACATCTGTTATTACTTCTCTGCCATGATAGTTTCTTTAGGTCCTTATGGTCCTCTAGTTCTTCTATCAAGGAAGGATGAAAGAAAGTTTCTTTGTTTCTAAGTAGGCTTTAGTAGGTGGTGTAGGAGAATCCTCTAATTCGGTACATCTTTGGCTTCCAAAAAATCTTAAGGCTAGGGGTAGATGATGGTGAATCTGGTCTATGCCTTGAAGAAGATGGAGTTGTGAAAATCGAACTCTTGGCTTTAGCTATAAACCTTCCCCTAGAATCTCTTGCTCTATGCATGTCATTTTTTTATATTTTTTAATAAAAGTTGGGCTAATAATTCTCTTTCGATCTTCGGATCACACTAGGTCTGAAGAGCATACTTAAGAAATTACTAAACCAATATCTCTTTTAAAGTCCTCCGGATCACACTAGGTGCAAGAGGAGAGCATACTTCAAGAAGTTATCAAGTTTTCCCTTCTTTTATGATTTTATGTGTTTTTTTTTTTAAGAAATTGAGCTACCTAGTTACACTTCCCCAGAAGCAACGACATAGAAATGTTTGGTCAATTTAGTGTGTGTCTATGGTGTGGCCATTTAATTAATAAATCAAGGAGATAAATGAGTGATGAAGTGCGGCGCACTATATGTGCAAGATAACCTCTTTCTTAACTTTTGTGATTTATGGGTCTTTCTAAGGTGAAATGGAAATTCTAAAGTGAAAAACAAGTTTGGTTATAATTGTTCAAAGTGATATCCCTATAATGATTGCAATCTAAAACTTTAAAAGCAAATTGAAATTACAAATGACAAAAAGTAAAGCTACTTAAAAAATGAAGTGTTGTTAATGCAATGAATCAAAACAAGAAACTAGTGAATATAAGCTAAACTATTCTTAGCACGCCAATGAACACACAAAAGAAACTACGCTTATGAAATTCAAAGTGCAATGAAAGAAATCTAAATCATATTACATCAAGAAATTCATTTTCGACCCTTCATCATTAGACCGGCTATGACTTGCGATAATCATAAACAACTTGTGTAGCGATATTTAATTTGTGATAAACTAATACTAAACCATACACATGATTCAATCCCTCGCCATCGGTCCGGTGTGGCTTTCGAACTTGATTGAAGATGTCATACATGATTCGATATGTCTAAGTTTGCGGAAGAAACTAATACTAAACTACCCACCTCATCATGCGGCCCCCTCACCATCGATCCAGAAATTTGTGGCTTTCGAAATGGTAGAACACTATGAAGCAGCTTAATATATCTAATTTTGCAGAAAAGGAAACTAATACTAAACTACACATCTCATCATGCGGCCCCTCACCATCGGTCAATTTGTGGCTTTCGGAGAGTAGTGAAGACACTATGAGTAGCTTAATATGTCTAATTTTAACTGCGAATCGGATAAACAAAATGAGTGCACAAGACAAAGGCGGGAAGTTAAACAAAGGCTGACGAAGAAAACAACGTGAGAATAATATCGATTTCATATCATTAGCAAAAATACTATTAAATACTTACATTTCATCTACCTAAAACACACACAAAGCGATCGGTGATTTAACAATCATAAAAAAAATAAAAGACGGGAATACAATGGAAATTACGAAATGTATGAACAAAAATAAAACAACTATGAAATATGAACATGTAATGAGTTATGATACTATTATTTGTAAGAAATGAAATGAAAAATATATACATTAATACACGAACCTCGGCGAGCGGGGGCCCTCTGTATTTCTGGTATGATCTTCAAACACGAATTAAGTTATGAAACGAGTTTTCACATTAAAAAAGAAAGTCATTACACAATTTGATATTACGCTCAAGGCGAGCGTAATCACCACATAACGAGTACGCACATCAACTTAACGAGATATATCAACTAACAACTATCGACTCACATTCACTAACTCTATGTGCGTATGCAAACGCTCTTTATAAAGCAATAAAATGTAAACGTCTCCTGAAGTTTATGATAGCGACGGCCCGTAGACCACTAAGGCCACGGATTTGGGAGTGGCCATGTTGGAAAACGGATCTATGGAAGGTGGGCGCTTAAATTCAACTCGAACTTTGAGATGTCAATTAACCTCCGTAGCTTGGAAACGGACATATGGATGTTTCTATGCACGAAACGAGTCCGGCCCGACATGAACTCCCGGTTGACTTCCCGTGGATGGCTTTGACGCGGCTTTCATGTGGTGCTTGAACCAATAGGACACGAACTTATGTCCTTGTCATTCTAACACACTTGTGGCTCGTTTCATCGTTATTTTGTAACATTGATTTCCACAAAATAGGCTGCCGGAAAGTTGCGGCGAGCTGTAGGAAAGTGACAAGTTTCCTTGTTTGTATGAACAAAATCTAAATCAAATAGAAAACACACAAACATAATTAAAAACCATGTTAGATACCCTTTTGCACATGATATTTGACAATTTTGGAGGTTTTAGGTGAGTGAAAAAGAGATATGGAAAAGTGTATGGAGAAGAGAACAAATTCGGGACTCAACGGTTCCGAGGATGAAACTCAAGATTTAGGAGCGACCACATGCGGAGGATCATGGAGTGGCATAAAAAATCATGCGAGCCATCCACCAAACATGGTAGAAGGCGCACCATAGAAATTGATAGATTGAGACTTGATGCGGTAGAACATGTAGAAGCATACATCATTGCAAAGGCAGAGGCAGGTCTCCCAAACGGGTTTACTGAATACATGGCTCTTATGAGCAAGTGTATTGTGACATAACCATCCTATTTTAGGAAGCGATGCGACAGCCAATTTGGGTTGACGCAGTAGTTGAATATGAAAGCTCCATCATCGAAGCAATGCATGAGAGATTGTCCAAGACCGATTCGGAAAATCGATGGTTGGATCTAGATGGATCTATAAGGTGAAGTATGTGGCGGTGGGAGTGTGGAGTATTACGAGGCTAGATTTGTAACCCAAGTATTCTCACAAGTTGATGGAATTAATTTGTGAGATACTTTCATACTGGTTACAAGATACTCATCGATTAGATCTATCCTTTCACTCTCAACGCAAAATGGGGTGGCAGATACATGGGATATATGTGAAAACTATGTTTCTCAATGGATTTATTAAGGAACAAGTGTACCTTAAAGCGACCGGAAAGGTCTGGATCTTTGAGTGATTCGCATGTGTGAAGACTCAAGAGGAAACATTTAGCCTTGTGGTGGAAGCAAGCACCTCATGCTCGATACAATATAATTGATAGATATTTCACCGGGGTTGGGCTTCACGAAGAGTGGAAAGCCGGAATCTTGGCTATGTACCCAGTTGGTTGATGGTAAGCTCTTTATTATCATACTTTATGTTGATGATATAATTTTGACAAGTGATGACCGGTTAATAACTTCTTGCGAAGAAGATCTTGCAAAGTTTGAGATGAAGGACATGGGACTCCTTCACTATTTCCTTGGTTTGGAAATATGGCAACATGATGGGGAATATTTGTTTTCTCGAGAAGAAGTATGCCAAAAGATATTCGAGAAAGTTCCTATTGAAGTTGTAAACCCATAGAAAACTCCTCTTCTAGGAAATTGGAGGAAGGAGGATGCTCGCAGGTGGGGTAGTGGATGCTACGTTTACGAGCGGGCATCTTGTGGGTTCAATCATGTACTTGGTGAACACCGAGGGACCAAACATTTTCTACCGAGTTAACCATTAATTCAATCATGGTTAAGCCAACCAAAGCTCTTTTGGAAGGCGGGGAAGCATGTCTTGAGATATCTCAAGGGAACTGCCAGAATGGATTATGGTACAAACATATAAAGGGTAAGAAGCTGGGGCTTCACCAATGCATATTAGGTAGGCGGTCCATCAAAAAAGAAAAAAGAAAAAAGCACATCGAGGGATCTTCATCATATGATTGACAACATTTTCTTAGTATAGCGGAAGAAGAGATACGCGCGCTCATTCTCGGCCAAGGCAAAGTACATGGCAGCCGGTCGGGCTACATGTGAGACCATCTAGATGAGAAGATTCTAGTTGGTTTGTTTGGTAATCGGATGGATCTGAGGATGATACATTGTGATAATCGAGTTGCATAAAACTCTCGACTAGTCCAGTATTCCATAATAGGTCTAAGGACATGGTGTTTGGTACCACCATCTCAAAGATTGTGTTTAGAGGCACATTATGTTACTTCGGTACATTCCACGAAATATCGGGATGCGAGATATTCGGTAGGCGCTCGCCAGAAAATTAGAATATGTAGAGCGGGGATCGGGGTAGGCGATAATCCCTTTCTTGTTGAGAGGGAGTGTTGAGAAGTTAACTGAAAATATTATTATCCTAGTTTAATTTTCCTTAATTAAATTGGACAATAAAATGTAATCTTATCTCATAATCACTTTTAATATTTAACCGAGTGTGATAAACTAAGTTAGCTCATGAATTTTGAGTTGAGGTGGTTGGTGAGGCATGCGGAATTGATACATTAGTTATTGGGTCCAAGTTTAAATTACGCATTAGTTTAATGCATGAGAAATCAATTAACTCGATTAATTGAGTTAAAATCAGTTTAACTAGTTGTAATTGTTTGTTGCACTAGTGAGAGGTCAAGTCAGATTATTAAACCATATTTAATTCACATGCGGTGATGTTTGTCATGTAGCGAAGTGATTTACTATTAATAGTTGCATGCATGTTAGTTACAGTGAGCCCGGTTGAGACAAAGGTTAAAGGGATGTTAACTATCATTTGTATTATTAGTAGGGCCCTTGTATGCGGTAAAACACCGTAGGATTTCCCATGTGCATTGCGTAGTTTTGGAAGGTTGAATTTCTAAAGAATAGGGATTTCATTCCACATGAATTACGCAAGCAAGTAATTTAGGCAGGCTAAAAATTGGCTAAGTGTTAGTCGATTTTGTGGGATCAGTGTGAAGACCGATTGTGAAGTGCAGCAGACTCTTGTAGAAGAGTGCATTGTAATTTTTTCATGATTCCTTGGTGAATATACAATAGAAGATAAAGGGTTTTGAGCAATAAGCTTTCCCAGAGAAAATATTTGTGTTGTAGTTTTATTTTCTTATTTCTTTCCTTGTTGTGATTGGAGAGCGTGATTTTATTTTCACAATTAATTTGTAGAATGATTCAGTATCTTGGTTTATCATATCGCATGATCGGATTGAATTCATTTGATATACATATTTTGTATAATTTCAACATCTTTAACCATTCATCACTATTGCTTTCCAAGTCATAGGATCGGGACTAAGTGGAAATTGTGAGTCTCTAGCTTTTGGACATTCTTCATCTTGCCATTCTTCATTGTTGTCTCTCATATTCCATAGGATTAGAGGAATAAGTGGACAAATAGAATCTTTATTCATTTGAAAATATTCATCTTTAATTTTGTCACTACTTCTCTCATTTATATTCCTTGATAAATAGAGTTGTTATGTGACGAAGATATTTGATGCTTCATAAAAAATAAATTTAGGTATCGGAAGAAATCCATAACACTCAAACAAGAAATGTTGAATGATGCAAATGATCTCTCTCCCAATGATAATTGTAAACTCAAACAATGAAATTTTCCCTTCAAATGTTTTGTCGAAAATTTTTCTTAGTATGTCCCTCAAATTTTATTTCTACGATTTATTTGAAAATTGAATTCTTGAAATTTTCTCTTAATATGGACCCTAATTTCAGAAGTAAATTCCCTACACATTTTATTTTAATAATTTTTTTTCAAAATAAAATAATTTTAATTAAATTATAAAACTTTTACTTCATTATAGATATTTTTTTTTTTAATATTCATCATATTTTTTATCCCACATTTGCAACGGAAAAAGAAATTTCGTTATTTTCGCTTTATAGAAATTTTATTATCATATTCCACATATCATGTCAAGATTTCTCGAGGCTTGTTTAAAAGATTGGAACGATTTTCTAGAGCGTGTATTGTCGATGGGAAATTCTCCTTTTGAAAGGTTGGTTCTCACTTTTGAAAGGTTAGTTTTCTTTCTATTGTTCTGAAAATTAGTAAATTGTTAAAATTAATGAAAGTCAAGTTCAAATCTCACTTAGTAAATATTTTAAACCACTTGTAAAATTTTACCAACTTTTACCATTCATACTTTTGGTAGAAAATGAAATAATATATATATATATAAACATTTAACATGTACATTATGGGTGGGCTTTGGCACAGGCAACACATGGTCGTTCTCGCTCCAAGTGGGTACACCCACGAGGCCCCTTGGCACTCATCTTGTAGGCGGACATGCCTACGGTCGACGTCCACTCAAGCTGAGGACCACGGGTGCCCATCTTTGCGGGTGACCGCCTGCAATGCTCCGCTCGAGCCACCGCCAATCGGCCACCTGCACGGCCGGAAGCCGATTCTCAAAATTATTTTGCGGTGAGGTAATTTCCCAAAATCGACTCGGGCATGCGCCGCCACGTGGCGCGTCTCCTCTATGCTCCCCGGCACCCATGGCGGCGTAGTGCCGGGCGAATGCACCCATGGGGTGGCATCCACCCAAGCCCGAGGTCGCCCGCGGGCGTTGTGCGCGTGAGGCTGATGCACCCACGGGGCGGCGTCGCCGTGCTGACATGAGCGTCGTGCTGACGGACGCACCCATTAGGCGGCGTGGTGAGCCTGTAGGGCGTTAGAGCGGAAGCCAATTCTGAGGTGGCCCCTTGAACATATAAAAAAAAGTATTTTTTTACCGAGGGTCGAGAAAAAATTTTAAAATAATAATAGTAATAATAAAAAATTTAAAGGAACTTGTTTTTAAATTTAGGGTAATTATAAAAATAAAAAAATAAAAATCTAAGAGTTTTAGGAGATTTAGCTGTAAAAATTAAATTTTGTTTTACAATTTCTATCGGGGAAAAAATGTAAGAAATATCATTTTTAAGAACTAGTTTTCTATTTTGCTAACTTAAGATATTTGTTTTTATTTACTAATTTATATGTAGATATATGTGTTTGTAGGGCGGCATCGAGGAAGGTTTAAGTCAATCGTTGAGACCAAATTCAACATTTGCATCATCTAAAGCTATAGATGGGCCGTCGAAATCGTGTTGGGAATGACTGCACCTTGGTTAATTCTTGAAAATGTGGGAAATGCATCCACAAAATAAAAAGTTGGTTTCATGCGGAAGAAATCAACATAATTGAATCGTTCAAAATATGCATGGTTTACGAAAGATATGAAGACGAAACTAAAGATTATATATATATGCTAATGAAATTTTATGTTGAAAATTATGACCTCATGGAAAAAGTATTAGACTTATATATTCTTCCAAATGCGAAAGTGTTAATATACTTTCAAAACCGCTCAAGTCACATGATAAACTTGAATATCATTTTTACATTATCGATGTATAACATGGAGATTCTTCAAAGATATGCAAACAAATCGTACAAAATATTGCACATAAGATTGTAAGTATTTTCATTTACACTTATCTAGTTTGTGTTATTCAAAGCTGTATCATTGTATTTTTAATAAATTATTTAATATTGACATAATATATATATTTTTTAAGGATTTTTCGAGGGAATTTCAATTATATTTGGGAGAATATGTTACATAGAGCGAGATATTATGAATTTTGTCTCCATTTTCCATGAACATGAAGAAGAAGATATGGGGAAAGAATAAAAAAAACACTTCATGTTGCTACAACATTGTGTCAGAAAGGGATCAATCTAGTAAAGCTAGACATGGTACTTTTCAAAAATGAGGAAGTTGAAGTTGAAGGTAAAGTTAGCTGAAGATGAAGAATGTGTTGCGATATCGAGAATCGAAATTAGAACTTATGTTAGAAAGAAGATCCATAAAAAAAACGGAAAGAAAAAATGTCCAAGAATGTCTCCTTCTTGTTGATGATGAGGATATTGTAGAAAATTATATAACATATGCATTTTATATATCCATATTCCCCAAATCTAACAATATTTATCTTCTTGCTAAATCACGAGAATCCTTCCATTGTTAATATTTTGTGGAAATTAAAAAACTCTGTGCAAACTCATGAAGCAATAAAAACAATCGCACATAACACGGTTGTTTAACAGGAAAGCCTAAAGCTAAAAACCACGACTATCATATATTATGTATCATGGAGATCATGTGAGTCTCATACAAATCTTAGTACACATCAAGCTCTCGGTACAATACAATCGTCACACACTAACATAGCCAAGAAATCTACAAATCCACGCAGCGATTTCTTGCCACCCTGTGCTTTGCCTCCATTGCACAATCCCCTCTTTGAAAGACCTTGAATGAATTCAAATTGGCCTTGCCTTGATACACGCAATCCTCATTGGTAACTCCAATGTGTGTGTGATGCAATCAATGCATCACTATAGTCATAGCGGATGATCCATCTCACCTTTGACCTACCTATCCCAACTTTCATGGATCCATTGGGGCCCCGACATGCCTTTGTAGTTAGCTGACCTTATTTGTTCGGTTGATTAGTGGAGTTATTATTTGTGATTTAATTAATTAATTAATTCACTCCACTCTCACTAGTGTATCATTCGATTATACTAGATACAACTTAAACTCAACTAATTTAACTCCAATAAGCCGGGGATTAAAACTGAATAACAACTCCATGAATTTCTCTCCCAACTTTGTCTGCTTTTCCACTTCAGTTCTAACTGAGTCCTCCATGCATGAACCACCATTAAACCTAGGAATTTTGTAATTCCTTGACCTTGATTTTCCAAATCTTTATACATAAATAAAGTGCTCGAAGAGAATAATTTGATATTTGAAGTCTGATTATTATTAAAGGCTAATAATAATTATTGTATTTTTAGATCAACGTCTATAAATAGACTTCACCCAATATTCTAAAAATAGAATTTCATCTATTTTCCAACAACCAACCATCCACAAATAGCATCATAACCACCGAAATATGATCACCATGTCTAAAAATAGACATAGTCTAAAATAAACTTACACCTAAAAAATAGCACTGCGAGCCACTTAGTGAGAGTGGTGATTTTCACTAAGCTTCATCATCTTGTTGAATCTCCTTTCCTCTCAACAAGATATGGATTATCCTTCACCCCGATCCACCTTACTCTTATGGTATTTGAATTTGCTCTGGGCGACACTTTCATTAATGTCTGCATCCTAATCTTCCGTAGGAGTAATGACCAGGCTGTGCTGCAAATGTTAAAAACACTGCAATCTCGATATGATGATGCGGATATCAATATGTTTAGATATATCATGAAACACGGGATTAATTGATAGTTTAATGCAACTTTGATTATCACAATGTATCACTATAGGATCTAATTGTGAGCAGAAAAAATGAGCAAGATCTTCCTCATCCAAATAGCCTCACATGCGGCTTGACTTGCTACCATGTATTACATACGCACAGACGAGTGCCACGGATCTTTGTTCACCTTTCCTTAAACTATTGTAGATGCGATGCGAAAACCCCTCCATATGTGCTCTTTACGTAGTTGGGCTTCCTGCCCAATGCGCATCCCAGGTGAAGCCATGCAACTTCCTCATCCATCTGTCCCCCTTCTACATAAGCCATACTCGGATAATGAGATACCTCGGGGCCATGCTTTCCCTTTATTCCAAGAGCTTGGTATTCTAACCATCGCTTGTGAAAGTTGGTTCAACGCATAGCATATGCGGTCTTGTGATAACGATACATGAGTGAACCCACCAATAAATGTGGCCATCCTACCTCTGCTACCAATGTAGCATCTTTCCTCCAATTTCCTATAAGAGGGAGTGTCGATGGGCTTTCGGCCTTGCATGTGAAACTTCTCCGGTATCTCTTGGGCATACTTGCCTTGAGACTCGCCGGTTCACCTTCCCATTGCCATATTTCCAATCCAAGTAAATAATGAAGGGAGGCCCAAATCCGCATCTCGAACTCCCCTGCCGAATGCGCCTTGCATGAGTGTATCAGCGCTCATCACCGTTAGTATTAAATCATCAACATAAATAACAATGATTAAAAGCTTACCCTCCACAACAATTTGGTACGAGGTTTCATCCACCTCACTCTTGGTGAAGCCAAGTCCCGAGTAAATAGTTTTCAATCCATGTGTACCAAGCACGTGGTGCTTGCTTTAGCCCTTTGTCACTCTTTTGAGTGCGCACACATGCGACTCAGCTATTTGAAGATCTCAAATCCTTCGGGTTGCTCAATGTACACCTCTTCCTCAATGATCCCATTAAGGAATGTAGTCTTCATCCATACGATGAATGTGCCCAACCCATATGCGGCGAGAGAGCAAGGATGGTCCTTGTGGAAGAACACCATCGACGAGTACCAAAGGTTTCTTCATAATCAATCCCATCGATCATGAAGCCTCAGAGCTTCAATTCTATGTCGCATCAGCTTCAATCTCTCGACACGTGGTACACTTTTTGTACGATACGATGTTTGGTTACACGCAGGTGGACTCCTCCCTCCATGAATCTCCTCACGTGGCTGATCCACATCTAGAGGCTCATCTTTGGGAACAAGTATCTCCTCCTCTGCTGTGCAGGTAGCTCCCGCTCAGCGACAACTTCATGGCTTTCCCTCGTGAATTTTATATCTCGGCCTTTTCAGGTCATCGATTGTACGGAAAATACACACGATAATTATGGGGTGTTTCGTGTACCCCACAAATATCCCAACACGCAATCGACTCCCGACTTCTTCTGGCGTCCTTTGTCACATGAATGTAAACGGATGAGCCAAAATATTCAAATGAGAAATATCAGGCTTCTTACCGGTAAAAAGCTTCTTTGGAGATTATCAACTACTTGCAGAAACACTCTGAGGATATGGTGCACATAGACCACGGTGTTGCGTGGCTTCGCCCACAAGTGCATCGATAGGCCCTGGTCATGTAATATAGCTCGTAACGACACCCACACGATAATTTTTTCTTCTCTCCCGACCCCGTTTTGTTGTGGGTTATGAGGCACTATAAGTTCTCTTGGTTCCTTATTTGCTACGAAGTCTTTGAATTCACCGAATATATTCGCCACCATTATCGCTCATTGAAACCTTCACTTTCTTCTGACTCATCTATCCCTTGATACTTTAAACTCACAAAACTTTGAAATGTTTCGCTCTTAATGCACGTGAAGAAGATCCGGCATATACGAGAATATTCATCAAAAAATATAACATAATACCTTTGTTTTTGTTTTTGAAGCAACCGAAAAGGTCCACACACGTACGTATGAATTCTCTCTAGGGTCACCGAAACACGGTTCTCCTTCTCATGAAAAGGTGGTCTTCCACAAAAAATTACCCATAGTACATCCCTTGCACTTATACGTGTGCGAAAGTACCCTTAAATTCAGTGAGGCATCTGTTTGCCAAAATATTCAAGGCGCCATGGTGAAGATGGTAATCTCTGTGCCATAATTAGCCCTCACATCTCGACTCACCACTTCTGCATGCCCATCATTGCGAGGCGCAGCCATCTATCTTTAGATTGTAGAGATTCTTAGCTTGAACCCTATCCTCTTGGTTTTGAGCTTGGTTGTTTTATGTCATAGAAGCCCTTTCCATTGCTAAAAGCAACATCATAACCTTTGTCTTCCAACATTGTGGCCAAAGGACAGAGTTCTTCTTGATTTTGGAACATGCATAACATATTTCTAATAGAATGGATTACACGAATCCCTCTCAAGGTAATGGTCCCAATTTTGGTCACATTGTATTCATATTTCAACCCATCTCTATATGAATTTGGGGGTATTTCTCCTCAGGGATCACTAAGCAACTCCTTGTCTCAGGTACGTATGGAGAGACGCACCACTATCGAATGCAAGTCCCATTGCACTTGAAACCAAGCATGCAATCGAAAATAAGTTCAGGGTGCGAGGCCAAAGGCCTCACCCGCTACGACTCCGGCGGCCTTCTTGTTCTTCTTCTTCGTAGGCAGTTAGTGGCCAAATCTGCCACATGTTCGTGGCCAAGTGCATGCTTCACCTTAGGCAAATCTTGCTTCTTGCCTTTAGCCTCGGTTTTGAAGAATTTATTCGCCCTTTCATGATTTGGCGGCAAAAGTGCAATTATCTTCATCTTCGTTCTTCGATGAAAGTCCATTCTGGTACTTCGCCTTATCTCCTCCCGCACGAGGTCAGGCCAAGTCGCTCCCACCCCAGCCAGTTTCTCCCATCCATTGACGAGTTTTTCGTGACGCTGAAATCTTCGGAGAATCCCAAGGAGAACGAAGCTCACCAAGTCATCTTCATCAACAATAATCCCCACACTTCCCAGTTCATCCCTACGGTGGACAAACTTTTTGTGGAATATTTTAGAATATTGTCGCCCTTCTCCATTTTATTTTACGAGCTTATCTTTGGGCGCCAACTTCCTACGGTATTTCTTCTTTGGAGCAAATTTGTAAAATCCTTCCACATTGCAAATGGAGTGGCTTTCCCATGAATGCGGACATAATATGGTCCTTCGCACCTTCAACATATTCTTCTTGTCTTTGCTACTCCTTTTTCCATGCATCGAGTAATGCGGCATCGCTAGAACCCGGCTTAGAACATCGCTATCAATGAAATCCTTCATTCCATTATCTTCCGGCCGCTTCCATCCTATCCTTCAAGGATATGTAGTCGGTACCCTCAGGAGCATACTCCAATACGCAACCCATTGAAATACATTTCAATGAATACTCAATATGCGTACCAAATTTTATGAAGCAAGTCCAGATTGTCCACCCGGCATAAACTCAGCAATTATTCACAATTGCAATCTTCCAAAAATTAACCTTTGCTCCAATACCATGTGAAAATTATATAACATATGAATGTATATATCTATATTCACCGATCTAACAATATTTATCTTCTTGCTAAATACGAATCCTTCCATGAATTAATATTTTGCATAAATTTAAAAACTCAATTGCAAACACATGAAGCAATAAAAACAATCGCACATAACACATTTGTTTGAGGAAATCAAGAGCTAAAACCCCAACTATCATATATTATGTATCATGGAGATCATGTAACAATCATACAAAGCTTGGTATCGAAGCTCTCGGTACAATCTGATAAATAGCACACTAACATGAAGAAATCTACAAATCCATGCAACGTTTCTTGCCACACTGATAAGCTTGCCTCCTTTTGCACAATCCTATTTGAAGAATACCCACACGAATGAATTTGAATTGGCCTTTCCTTGACTACGCAATCCTCATTTGCAACTCCAATGTGTGTGTGATGAAACCAATGCATCACTATAGTCACAACGGATAGTCCATCTCACCCTTTCACCTACCTCTCCAATGGAATTCTCGGAACTAACATGCACGTAGTTAGCGATGTATTTGTTCATTTTGATTCGTGATTTAATATTTTTGAATTAATTAACTAAATAATTCACTCCACTCTCACTAGTGTATCATTCGATTGAATTAGGTAACTAGCTCATGAGTTTTAACTCCAATAAGCGGGTTAAGCCAATAACAACTCCATGAATTACTCTTTAACTCACCTTACGTAACTTTGCCGCTTCGATTCCGCCGGGTCCTCCCATGCATGAACACGGTAAACCCTAGGAATTTTTGTGAATTCCTTGTTATGATTTTCAAATGTTGTATACTAAAATAAAGTGCTCGAAGATAAGTTGATATTTGAAAAATTATGATTATTGTTAAGAGCTAATAACGATAGACACATCTATTTTTAGATCGATGATCTGAAATAGACTTAGCCAATCTTCTAAAAATAAATTTCATACATTTTGCTTAAATACTTCATCCACAAATAGCATCCTGCAACACGAAATATGATCACCATGTCTAAAAATAGCACATTGGGCCCACTTAGTAAAGGTGATTGATTTTCACTAAGCTTCATCATCTTGTTGAATCTCAATAGAGATTGTTTCGGTTCAAGAAAATATCATAACCAATAGGAGGAAGAAACAAAAAAACTCATAAGAGAAAATGTTTTGAATAAAAAATATTATGTACTTGGGGGTAACCATTTTGTAGAAGCTCGAAATTGATGGATGAATATCCCAATCACCCACATTTTGAAACAATGAAATGTATCATTTATGTTGGTTTAGGATACATAAGCAAAGTTATTAGCATGGTATCATGGTCGGATATTAGGTATAGTATGTCTATGACTTTCATCCAAATGGTCATATTTATTCATAGTGAATTTGAAGACAAATGTGGTGGTGATAAGACAAAGCTTGATCATGCATTCTAGAAGGTATTGTATGGAAATCGATTATCAAATCGAAGAAAAAATAAAAGCTCAAAGGTGGGGAAAGTAAATTATGAAATATTCGGAAGTTATTTATAACATTTTCCGGTTGGTGTTTATAACTAGAGAGATATGAATTGATTGTTCATATTTTTTGAGTTGTAGGAGAACATTGGCATCAAAGTCGAAAGGTCAAAAATTCTAAACCATTGTTATGTACCAATAGTAATCGGGGGTCCCGAAATTAAGCTCCTTCCGGAAGATATGACTATCACATCTTGGAGATCAATGCAGAGTGAAAGGATGAAAATCATCAAAACAATATTATCTCACATAAAATCGGGAGAATTATCAATGGAGAAATGTCTGAGGAATGTCTTAAGTAAGTTTATTATTTAACATGCTTATTTTTGGATTATAAGTTGTTAAATATAATATATTGTTTTGTTATTGTTATTTATACACATGTCACTATGTGTATTTTTTACTTTATTTATTCGATCGAAAGGTTTATATTAGAATACAAGAACAAATGGTTAAATTGTTGAATGAATATAGTTAGGATGATGTTGTATGCAACTACTGATTCAAGTTCTACATTAGTGCTAAAAGATTTTTATCTTGCATTTAAAGAGGTATGTTCATTCATACATTCATTTCAATTCATATGTATATTTTTATTTTATAACTTATACATATATTTTTTATTTTATTAAAGATGAAGACGGATGCAAATGGAGCACCAAATAGTTTAGAAGATTTATTGAAAAAATTAAAATGGAAAGGATGAGAAAACAACGTCTTAGTGATGTTGAACTTGATCTTAGTCTTAATCATTTCATTTGGAATGGGCTCCACACTATCTAGTATGAAATAATATCCGAGCGATTATCAAGACATTGAAAAACTCATACCTAAAAGGGATTATTCCCAAGTTATTGGAATATTCCTCATGGTTTTAATATCCCAAACATTGAATATGATAGTGGCCCTTATACTTATCAAGCATTTAGTAAAGTGGTTGCGGGATTTTTTTTATAAGTCTGTATCCTCATTTTGGAATTTGTATTTCGTGGAACGAGTCGGGTTGTTGACCTTGACCTTGAGGAAAAACAAGTCAAGGATGTAGCTTACATGGTAAGGCGTTGAAATTGTATGTTTGATTAATGTTAAAATAATCATTTATGTACAAGTGAATTGAACTTTTACTATTTCATGTTTGAGCCAAAATCCAAATCTTATTTAAATCAACCCGATTATAAGTATTTGTGAGTTCCTGCAAGAAAAAATCACATTGGTGAGGGTCGTACTTGTGATGGACCTTTAAGGTCCATCACCAATGTCACATATGGTGGCGATCCTTTAAAAAAGCATCACTTTGTAAGTGTATATAGTGATGGTCCCTTTATAATTAGTCACCAATGACATTTTCAATGACACTTTTGGTGAGGGATCATTAAAGGCCCATCACTAATTCTCTCTTTGGTGACACTTCTAGTGGCCAGACTTTTAATGACCCTCACCAATGCTCTTTTTGTTACTTTTGGTGGCCGGTCAAAAAATGTCTTGTTATCATTGATCATTAAAAAACCATCTTTGTAAGTGTATGTAGTGATAGTCCTTTATGGTCCGTCCTGAAAGAAATTTTTCAACTGTTTACTTTTTTAGTGAGAAATTCGTTAAAGGCCCATCACTAATTCTCTCTTTGGTGACGCCACAGTAGCGGTTTTAATGACCTTCACCAATGCTCTTTTTGTGCGGTGACGGTCAAAAATACTGCGTCATCATTTATCATCCAATAGGTTTTTTGATGCATTATGTGCACATTAATATATTTTTGTCAAAAGATAATGATTTAATACAATTATTGTGAAGTATTTTATAATATGTAAAGGCCATAGTGGTTAGGGTGAGTCAATTTTTAGAAGTAATTAGTGTGTATCATTTCCCTCAAGTAATGACTAGTCGAATAGAGATTTCCTATGAGTCAACACATGATTCATATCTATTAAGTTTATTATCCTAGAAAATTCCCTTTAGATAAAAGTTCCCTTTATTGTGTGCCAAAATTTATTATTTAATACATAATCAAGCTTTGACAATTCTATTAATGAGAAAGACCTAACAATCCTCAACAATGCGGGCACACCTTAAATTAGTAGCTGGCACACTAACATTTCTTAGCACCCCACATGTCTTAGAACATCTTTGTACCTAGAACATATTGTGATGACAACGATGCCCAATAACATGGTGGCATGCGCTAGCTGACACATGGAACTCTCCTAGCATGTATTGGCATGCTGCATATAGTCCTAGCATGCTTACTGGAACACCTTGGTTGAATGCATTGACATACATTAGCACTTGGCACACAATGCCATTTGGCATGTATTCGGACCTATTGACCAGGTGTGCCTAGCATGCCCCTTTTAAAAAAAGATAAAGTCTTGACTTATTAACCCTCTTAATATTGGTTCTTCTTTTGTTTCCTTAACACGTATTGACATACCACCGGCATATACTGTGACACAATATCCTTAGAACCTAGCATGTATTGGCATATCTTGGCACTATTAATTGGCACATGATATAATTAGCACACCTTGGAACTCCCGAAGCACACTTGGGAATTCTTGACATGCCTTGATATTCCCTAGCATGCCTTACCAATGTAGCATACTGTCCTCCCTCCTTGGCATGACAACTAACACTCATTAACACTAGTCTACCGGCACCGTTCCTCATATTCATTAGCTTAGCAGATTTTTACCTAGTGCTCACTTAATGTTTTTCTAGTAATCTTAACACTCATCAACATGCATTATCCTCTCTAGCACACCTTAGCACTCTTCAACATTCCCTTCCATGGCAACATGCATAACACTAGTCACTGACACATATTAGCGCTTGGCACATATTTGAGGCGCTTGAAAGTCTTAGCATGTATGGAATACATTGAGATATATGTGTGATTTGGCATGGTTTAATATTAAATTTGTTTGTGATGATCGGTGTTGGAAAGTATATGAGAAGCAACGAAGGAATACTTGGCATAGAATGCACTAAGACTTTTCGCAGCACCTATTTTCGCCCGGTGTTGGTGTGCCTAACATGCCCCTCTTGGAAAAGGTAAATTGATGACTTATTAACCCTCTTATGTGTTCATTTCCTTGTAGTTTAACTTTTTTTCCCCCTTATGTTGTCTTGACATTCTTGTTGTGCTTTGACACGCCCTTGCACATCTTGGCATGCCTTATCCTTGGCACATCTTAAGCATTTTGGCCTGTATTCCCACTATCTAGCACATCAAGGGGGGTGAAGAGAGATGTAGTCCTAAAGTAGGTTGAGTACGAGGCCGAGTAAGGGTTGCTAAAGGAGGTCATGAATGTCCCTCGAAGAGCAAGATCATCATGTGAGGGTTTAGAAAGAATGTTGCATACTATTAATTGATTGCGCTATGAAGTAGGATGGCATATTTTGGTTATCTTTTGGTAGATGAGAACTTAGAGGTTTCTGTGAGAATCTAGGCATGTGATTTCAATGGTGTCTTTGTGTGAAACGCATCAAATTAAAAATGTTGAAATTTTCAGCAAGCAGGTAAGTGGAAACCGAGAAAGGACAAAAAAATATATACTTTTGGTGAGAATTTTGTTGCACCGAGGGTGACGAATGTGGGGCGTCTAATTTATTTTTCTAGTAAATAAATTGTAATTTCATCTCATAACAACTTGTGTTAGTTAATTAATTCATGATGACCAAGTTAGCTCAAGAAATTCGAGTTGAGGGTAAGATGAGGCATACAGAGGGATTCTAATATTTTTGGGGTCCGGTTGAAGTTGATGCATTAGTGGGGTGCAAGTGTAATTAATAAATTAAATGAGTTAAAATCGGTTTAACTAGTTCTATTTGGTGATGAGCTAGTGGGGGAGTCTAGTGAATTAAATTGAATTTAATTCCATGATGAGTAATCAATCATATAAGTGATAACTCGCTATTAATAGTTGCATGCATGTCAATTTCGAGGGAATACCCGGTTGAGACAAAGGTTAAAGGGAACATAACTATCAATTGTATTCGGAGAAAATTTCCCATGTGCAATTGCAAGTCATTGGGATGCCATGATGGATTGCACAATCAGGAAGAGTGATTTTCCTAACTAATAGGAGTTAATTCCTAAAATTCTTTGATCAAAACAGCTGATAAGGATGAAGGGGTAAATAAGTACTAGGCGGGATTTGCCTAGATCAATGGGAGACAATTGTTCTGATCTTTGGAGAATCTCATGAGAGATTAAGAATTAATGTAATATTTACTGATTCCTTGACTTAATACACAATAGATATAGAGGTTTTAGTCTATTTTCCCAAATACATCATGTTGTTGTGCGATTAATAATTTATTTCTCTTTCTTATATGTATTTGTCTTGATCGTGTTTCATTTACGGCAAATTGTAGGAAGGATTCAATATCTTGTTTTAGTAGATTACAAGATCAGATTGAATCTTGTTGGTTAGATATTCTACATGGTATCAGAGCAGGAATTTTTTGGGCGGTGAGTTTGCAGAGAATATCTGAATATATTGGTGTAAAATTTTCAAAAACAAATATAATATTTGGATTCCTTGCGAAAATCTACCCAAATGGAAAAAAAAATCGGTTGAATCGGAGCTCGGATGAGGGAGATATCATCGATTTAAAATCAACTATTTTTTAGAAACTTTTTGTAACGTCGGGACAATGCATGAGTTAAGAACCTATATGTACTTGAGGTACCAGATGCATGCAAAGATTTTAGGAGAAAGGCAGAAGTTAGAGACTTGGTGGTTTAGAGGGAGCATAAATTACCTCTCAACATGCATCCTCATGAGAAGCAGAGACGAGACCGAGTGGAAGCATCCACTCAAGTAGAGATCTCCATGAGGGGGAAATTTCGAGCCAGATGGGAAGAGGGAGCAGCCATACCTCGAGGTGTATGGTGGGGTGATGTGTAGACATAATCCCAAGATAAGAAATTTGGGCATGGTCCATTGAGATGGCGTGTCTCATGGATCGAACCTGGCTACGAGGAGCCCACAATACAACAGTAGTAGTAAGGATTAGTTAGATTGACGTAGTTAGATGTCAGCAAGACATAAATCAGAGAAATAGATGTTAAATACTGGAGCACAAATCAGAGTTAGCAACAGTTCAAAGGGCACGGATGGAGATGTCAGCAACAGCACAGAGAATCCAGTACTAGACAGGTGCAGTAGCTAGCAGCAGTCAGAAGACTCTAATGACAGATGCATTATAATGATTCAATTGTTTGGAGGCTATTCAGTTTCAGGATTTTTAGGTGTAAACAACACTAGAGAAGTGTAGCATGCAGAACATTCCAAAGGTGCCAGATGGGGATAGATTGAATTCCTTTCTTGTTGAGAGGGAGTGTTGAAATTTGCAACAAGAAACAGTGAAATTGGAAACTAGAAAGGACAAAAAAAATGCACCCACACTGGTGAGGAATTTTGATGTACCAGGAGTGAAGAATGTGAGGTGTCTAATTTGTTTTTCCCTTAAATAAATTGTAATTTCGTCTCATAACAACTTGTGTCAGTTAACTAAGTCATGATGATTGAGTTAGCTCAAGAAATTCGATTTAAGGTGTTCGAGGTGGATATTGGTGGCCACCCACCTATTCCACTTGGGCCCTCGCCATTGTCTCTTTCAGTTTTTCAGTTTCCTTAATTATAGCACAATTTACTATTTTTGTCAGTTTTTCGGGTCCTGAACTTCCAGAGCTGTTTTGAGGCCCCAAACGATGTTTTTTGGGCATGAAAGGTTTCATGATTTCATAGAAATCGCATTATTAGTTGTAGTCCTCAGAGAGATCTTTCTAACGAGGTATCATGTGCGTCAAACGAATATAATATGACCAAGTTACGACCCCGGGAAGTTGACTACCCAACTAACCCCAACGGGGCCCATAAACTCTTGGTGTTACATCTCCTCAGGTTAGGGTTTTGGTTGTTTAGGGTTTTATCTTATTTTTAAATAATAATAAAACCCTTCATCCTTATTGTAACACAGTTCAAAGGAACATAACTATCAGTTGTATTTATAGAAAATTTTCCATGTACAATTATAAAGTCATTGGGATGCCATGATGGATTGCGCAATCAAGGAAGGTTGATTTTCCTAATTAATATAGAGATAATTCCATAAGAATTGCGTGAGCAAGGAAGGCTGAAGGAAGGATGATAATTAGCTAAGTATTAGACCGATTTTGCCTAGATCAGCAGGAGATAATTGGCAGAGTGCTAGAGAATCTCAAGAGAGATTAAGCATTGTATTGTTTCATGATTCCTTGAATTAATACAAAATAGAGATAGAGGGTTTTGAGCAGTTGCTTCCCCAGATACATCTTGTGTTGTGTGTTTGATAACTTGTTTCTCTTACTTATATGTGATTGTGCGATCGTGTTTTGTTTCCACAAATTGTAGGAAGGATTCAGTGTCTTATTCTAGTACATTACAAGATCAGATTGAATCCCGTTGGTTAGATTTTCTACATGAAATAGAAGAGAGGGTTGATACCATCTTGCCTTGTGGTGGTTAGTAGGCTGCAAGGTCTATGATAAAGACCAACATAAATGGAGGAGGGCTTGCACTGTAATTTAGAGCCATAACATAAGTCGACATAGGCGTAATATTGATTGAGTTAACCCTAGTTTGAGGGTCGACATTGAGATTTGAAGTTCATGTCAAGATTCAGTCAAAGAAATGCCCAGAATCTATGGATCCATATGAGCTAGGTCGAGTCTCTTATGGAGGAAAAAGTCATGTTTTTTCTATGTGTGAATAGGGTTTGTTCTACAATAATTAGAAGTACATAAGTATAATGCCCTAGTTAGGACAGTTTCCTAGCATGTTTAGTTCATAAGTTATGCCCTTAAGACTGTGAAAAATTTGCGTAGAAGAAGATGGGTTGTGACCCTTAGAGTGAGGTTTATTTTTGCAATAAAGACCGCAGATATGGAATATGGTTTTCAGATTCAGTATGTGTGGAGACATCAGATCCAAAGGAGGGTGGAACCTGAGCAGAAGATTGAGCATGCAGAAGAAATGTGCCACATGAAGAATGGATTGACATGTAGAGAAGTTGATTTTGGTGTACTTTCCATATAGTTTTAGACAAAGATCTGAAGAAACCTATGAAAAATTAGTAAATGGACTGTTAGTGGCTGATTTGTGACCCTAGTTCAGTCATCTATAGATTGTTAGAAGTATGATAAGAGGAGTAGTTCATATTTGTTCATAGATTGGACAACAAATTAGATCAAATTGTCGATACACAAGAACAATTATCTTGAGAGGACTCAAACCATTGTTAGGTGGCAGATTTGAAGAGCCCTAGATGAAGACAATATTTTGGGCCCTAGATTAGTAAAAAGAATTGACTGTGGTTGGGCAGATTGATGGTAGTCCAAGTACAGTTGGAGGGTTGTTAGGTTATTGTCAAAGAAGAGCCCTAACTCTTGTTCTAGTGAAGGACAACAAAATTGGTAGAAGGGTAGGTGTATAGGGCCTAAGGATGTTCAGACTTTGAAGGACTAAAGTAACAGTCAAGTGGGCCAACCAACTAGCCCTAGTTCACTATATTGTAGAGGATTGATTCAGAGAGAAGAAGGGCAGCCTCCATAGCCTTGGACTTCTCATCTTGGAGCTATAATATGGAAAAAGTGGGCTTACCAAAGAGTTGTTCAAAAATGGAATTGTGAAGAACTTGTTACCACTCAAACTAGTAGTGGACCTAAAAGGGGTTCCTAAGAGGGCAACTGCTAGGACAAGGGAAACGATGGAGGCTTAGCCCATTGTCACCACAGCTAAGGCTCCTTGCTCTTCACGGACTTTCACCGATGGGTGGAGTCCCGGTAGTTTAGGAAGTCACTTGTAGAGTATAGGTCAATGAATAGGTGGGAAGTGACCCTCAAAACCATTTCCCTAAGATAAAATAAAGAGTGGGACTTGCTTTCCTTTTAAGCAAGGGAATTTATCTTCTAGGGAGAGAGGAGGGGGATTGAAGGGTTGAGGGAGAAGAATAAGACTTATGAAGGAAGTTATCAATCCCTAAAATCCTTTGGGAACTTGGATTCCCAAATGGTCCTTGATGAAAGGCCTTTGACACCAAATGGGACCACACGGGGCCAAGTGGACCCAACCCAGGTTCGGGGATGGAATTTAGCAACCAATGATGTTCCTATACTGGACAAGGTGAGGGGAAAGGATCAGACAAGAGTTTTTACTTCGATAGGTCAAATTGATCCTACTAGGTTCTATCCTTGGGAACACCTAGGCAAAACTTGATCCTAGAGCTAGGGCTTGAGGTATCCGAAGATTCCACCGTCAGAATTGGCCCAAGTTCTGAGGAGAGTGAGGGCACCCAACAACGTAGCTGCCTCTAGGATATAGAAGTTTTCCTCTAGCTAGATTCCTGGGAAATTGTTGCCCTAGGTGACCTAATGGGGCTAGACCTAGGGAATGTGAAAATTTCTTAATCTAAGAAACCCTACTGTAGTATCTTGATTTACTTCTCCTACTTGAATTAAGTCACAAGTTAATTTCTGAAATATTCAATAAATTAGCGAAGTAAATAGTAAATACAACTAGCAACCTACACATACAGATCAAATATTGAATAACATGCTCATAGACAAAGTGACACATGGATTTTCTGGACAACTGTCCCCAGAAAAAACCCAATGCGGGAAAACTAGTGCAGATAGATCTGGAGGGTTTTCATTATTATGCATAATCTAAGTACAACAATCTTGGGCACCAAAACTGGTTCACCCAACAAAGAAATAAAAATGCAGTAATACGCTGCTCTGAATCCCTCTACGTCAGCCTGAATGGCCTGTTTCGGCCTCTGCGCTGCTCAGTAAGGGCCTATGTCACACCTAAAGGGCTTACATTGCCCTTGTGCTGCCCTGACTGGGCCTGGGTCAGCCCTGCGTGGCTCTTGCTGCCTCTGTGCTGCCCTTGGTGGGATTTGGCTGGTCTGAGTGGCTCCTGCTACCCTTGCTGCTCTGGCTAGCTGGAATGCTTATGCAGAAAAAACATAGCTAAGAAATAAGGCACTGGCCAAAGGTAACACATAACATTCAGAAAAAATTGAAGAAATGAAATGAAAATAGATCAATGTCCACAAATAACTGAAATAGCTCAATGGGACTAGAGAGTAAAAGCTTTGACTACAGCAATAAGTGCTTATAGCATCAGCTAAGAGAATAGAGGAGACTAGTTCATGAGGTTAAAATGTTGTATACTTGTTGGTACAGGAAAACTATAGAATTGTTAGAGTAAATATTTGCAGGTACCATTAGTTGGTGATCGTCGATTATCATTTTATTTCATCAAATACCCTGAAGAATGGGCCTTACAAGCTATTTGCGTAGACAAATGCCACAGAAGTTGTGTGATGGAAAAATATTCACACTATATTTAAGAAAACACCTACCAAATAAGGATGACATTTCAAATGGGGCAAGAAACAATAGAGAGATAAACATCGAAAAAGTTAAAATTCTAGGGCAACAGGAAAGAAACTAGGTAGCATGGTAGAAAGCACAACAAAGAAAATTATAAAAATGGAAAACCCTACAAATTAGCACCATCGAAACATCACCACAATTTTTTCTTTAACTCTAAATCTCCAAATTCATCAAATTATATCCTGTATTCAAACCTGATCCTCTCTGTTAGCCATTTTGAAGATAAGGCTGAGAACTTACTACAGAACCATCACCTACATGTAGTGATCTTATTCTGTGACCAGACAACCTACTTTCGTGAAGACACGGAAAGGTAAACACTCTCTGCTAAGATTTTCCATACAACCCAGGTTGAGCAACCACATATATATCACCAGTTTTTTCTCTTCAGATTTGTAACTTAGAAGAGCTTTGTCTGACCACCTCCGGGTTGCTCCCAGAGTCACCCAGGCAAGCCCTCTCAGCATCATCCTCTTTATGTAGTACCTAATTAGTAATTTAATTAACCATAATAGTTTCTTGATCATGCAGGTATTTCAAATATATTGCCAATAAGCATAAAGCTATCATGTTAAACAATCAGGTCAAAAGACTTTAGACTATGGTGCAAAAAATACAAAGAAACCTCACCAAAACTCAAAGGACAAACAAAGTCAAACCTCTACAAAGTATAAATAGATATCTGATAAACTACATTCCACCACAAAAATGTGCTTAACTAAAGAGAATTCTAATTACCGTGCTTTCAAGGGCAGTGATGTTATAAACATACCCCTACACCTCGTGAAAAATCAATGTGTATAATTAGACCATCATAAGGCTCATTTTAAACATCATTATTATCATTTTATAAATCATTTTCATCAAATCAACAAGAAGCAAGCAACAATTACACTCAGTTCCACTGAAGCAAAGTATATGGAAGTTTCATATACTTATTTATGAAGCTATCTAGATTTGCAACTTGATTGTAGAGTCAACCAATCAGTTGTTGAAGCCCAATATTGTCTCTTGTGAGAATCAAAGTTACATCAAGCTTTATGAAAATCCAATGTGTCATGACCATTTCAAAAACATTTATATTCAATACAATTTCCTAAGATTCCAAGTTCATTAGGGAGTTGGTAGTGTTGGACCACATTCTGACAAAGTTGCATATGGTTTATAGTTTGACAAAGCTCCTAACAAAGGGGAATTTTGACAAGTTGGGAGAGAATCTTGGGTTATTGGTCACTCCCTCCTTAGCACATCCGAAACTCATTGACATTTCCTGTCACAAACTCTTAGTCGTTAATTTTAAGTATAGTTTTATTTGGTCTGTTATGATGAACTGTCTAGTGGAATATCCATGATAGTTTATGAATCACCCCAACATCTATCCTTTATGCAAGTCATATGATGATATTTATTCACACTTATTTATCTCTAGTTGTCCAAACACAGTGCAGGTCATCACCACCACCCTTGCAAAATTGAACATGATAGGCTCGTGGTCCTATCTAAGCTTGGAAGAAAATTTCAATGCTTAGTTACACAACATGATGGAATATTATTATAAAGGTTTTCCATGCATTATAATCAAGAATATCTAGTGGGATTGGAACAACAACACATTTTGTTCACGAGAAATATCCATGATATTTTACGAATCACCCCTTATTTATCTCTTGTCCCAACACGGTGTAGGTCATCACCACCACCCTTGAAAATTTGAACATGATAGGCTCGTGGTCCTATCTAAGCTTGGAAGAAAATTTCAAAACTTAGTTACACAACATCATGGAAGATTTATTAAAAAAGTTTTCCATGCATTCTAATTAGCAATATCTGGTGGGATTGGAACAACAACACATTTTGTTCACGAAAATTATCCATGATAGTTTATGAATCACCCCAACATCTATCCTTTATGTAAGTCATATGATGATATTTCTTCACACTTATTTATCTCTTGTCCCAACACAGTGCAGGTCATCACCAGTACCACCCTTGCAAAATTGAACATGATAGGCTCATGGTCCTATCTAAGCTTGGTTGAAAATTTCAAAACTTAGTTACACAACATCATGGAAGATTTATTAAAAAGGTTTCCCATGCATTCTAATCAAAAATATCTGGTGGGATTGGAACAACAACACATTTTGTTCACGAGAAATATCCATGATAGTTTACGAATCACCCTAACATCTATCCTTTATGCAATTCATATGATGATATTTCTTCACACTTATTTATCTCTTGTCCCAACACAGTGTAGGTCATCACCACCACCCTTGAAAAATTGAACATGACAGGCTCGTTGTCCTATCTAAGCTTGGAAGAAAATTTCAAAACTTAGCTGCTCAACAGCATGGAAGATTATTCTAAAGGTGTCTCATGCATTCTAATCAGAAATATCTTGTGGGATTGGAACAAAAACACATTTTTTTCACGAGAAATTTTAACAAAGATCACAATTAAATTGATAAAAAATAGTGTTTGGAAATTCCTCACAAAATAATGGATTTTGGTAATTCCTCCACTCCCTCTTGGATGCCCTTGTGACTTATTTGATGGTGTTGCACAAGTTATCCCACCTAGCTGAAAAGTGGGTGTGGTACTCTTCCTCTCCCAGTTTTATAGCGAGAAAGTAAGACATACCCAAAGTTAAGGCTCCAACAACTGAGTTGATTCCACTGCTCTTTGTACCCCTTTGGAAATTGCATCCATAAAAAGAGTCAAATACCTATAGATCATGGAGGATTCAAATATCATGATAAATTGGGTCAATAATTCATGATAGAAAACATCTACCTACACCCCATCCTACAAGATATCATAGATTCCCCCAACTCTTTGGACTAGCTATCTTTCAGACACATTATGAAGGAGATAAATACCACAACATACAAGCTTTCAAAAGAATCTCTCAAATTTCCCATCGATACCTTTGTGGTATTAGACTCCATTGATAGGATGGAGTATGACCAAATGATTATTCATGTCTAAGCTCGAAAAACAAGCCAATCTAGATTGATGCATGCACATTCCAATCATGACAATTAATTTCTACATCTTCTCAATAGAAAAAACAATTAGTATTTTTTCTCTGTTCACTTTACAACATAAACACCAATTTCACCCATAATGTTAGGATAAGTTGAATGATATGATCGAAAATGTGGGAGGATTATTTTGTGGTGTATTGAACAGGACTGGGGGACACACATTTAGCATGGATGGGTAGAAGTGGGATGTCCAAGCATGGTTTACTAAGATCTATAATACAGGCATTAGAGAATGAGAAGGGGGATTAAGACCTAATGTCATAGGAGCTAGGGGGCCTAGAGGGAAGGTAACAATAGAAATTGAAAGGGGAACCCCTCATAGTGGTGATAAGCGCATTAGGGGTCTCATTATCACAACCAATAATTCATTAACCCATAACCATTAAAGTCCCTATCCCTTAACCTTGAAGCCATACTTCCTTAACCCCTACACTCATACCTCATAAGCCACCGACCCCTTGATGCATTAAACCTTAAGCTATTAACTTATAACCTAGAATCCATGAACCCCCTAAGCACTAACCCCTTATTCTCTTAACCCGTGACCCTTAAACCTTAATCCATAAACCCCAAACACCTTAAAACCTAACCCCTTAGCCCCTAACACCTAAATCCATTAATTATTAAGCCCTTAACCCCTAAATCCCTTTCCCCCCAAGCCCTTGGCGCTTAAATCTTAACTCTTGAAGCCCTTAACCACTTAGTATCTAAGGCAAAACACAACACCTAAAACCAACAAAATAACCTCTTAGGAGAATCCTTCACCTCTAACTAAGAATATTGGTACCATTTGATTTTTAGAGAACTGGGTATTGGTCTCGAGGGTGTGCGTTTGTGGGTAATGCGCTTATAACATGTATACCAAATGTAGAACAACTGGATAATTTGAAAAACCTCGATAAGAGTTGCTCACAATATCTATTCTTCATGTTGACATGGAACTTGTAGTGTTCTCCCACATAAGGAGTTGACAATGAATAAATCACTCATAATGACACAACCTATTCAACCCTAATGAACAAGGAGCTAACCCTTGATATAAATATTTTGTTTGCTAAAAAACCACAATTGTGTCAATGTATAATACTATACATAAGAGAAACTAAAATTATATTATCCACATCAATTCTTGAAATAGCCTCACATTTGCCATGAGTGGTGAGCCAAGGGGTGAATGTAGGGAACTGTTAAAGTTACATCATGTTTAAATTCCTTTTACATCAAGAGATTTTTCTCCATTAGGGTTGATGCACCATCACAAGGGAGCATGACACCTTTTTGTGGGGGAGCGAATAAAGTTGTAACACAATTCAGGTGACATACACCTCCAATGTAAATGACATCATTATACGTTTGTGTCAATTTGTTAAAGAGGTTATTTATAAACAATAAATTTAGTACTTGGACTTCATATTTTCATGGCCTTGACTCTAAGATGGATTTGTACTAGGAACACTTCATGCAAATAAGAGGGGGCCTTAATTTTGAACCCTCATACACACAAGATCACTAGATGTTGCCCTTCAGATCCCCCATGGTGGTTTCAAAGTGGGTTTACATTAGTGTCTAGTTGAAACCAATGACATCATGATATTCCTCTTCTCAATAACATCTTCTAGCTTTGCCATATACACAACTTTGAGTTAGAGGATCACCTCATCTAATGATCTTACAATTACAAGTTGTAAAAGTTCACCTGCTAAATTAATACTAAATTTGAGAAATTTTAAGTGACCGAACTAAAAATGACTAACTTAAACGGCTAAGAAAGTCATAATACATTGCATGTATTTCTCTGATGTCTAGGATGAAAGGGAAACCATACTCAAAGCTAGACAACGTACATACATTGAAGATGGATTCAATTTTGGAAGCTATCATTTAAAAAGAGGCTAGCTCTGCCCGAAAATGACAGTCCTTCCTCCAATACCTTGCCACAACTTCCATAGTTGTCAATTTTTACAATAACAGAACCTCTAAGTACAATCTTACCATATACTTAGAACTTAGTTTGGAATTTATTTGATTCTTGAACTCTTTAGATGATGACTAAAGATCATTAAATATATAGATTGAAGCATTTGCTTGTAGTTATTGATGAACTTGTTAACCATCCATAGAGGAATACTTCCCTCAGACATGTACTTGATTTTGTCCACAATGAAAGAATCCTACTATGTTTTTGTATATTCGACAAGACTACATCTTTAAAGTAATGAAAATTTAATTATTAATGTTTGAAAATCCTTTAAGAGGTGGAGAGAATCAAATTCACATAAGAGGAGGTATTCCCTTTGTTTAGCGAACCTCCATGGAGAGAAAGCAATAAATGCAAGATTAACATATTTTTTATGTGATAATTAGGGAATGTATATCCATTCTCTCAAAGATTAGTCTTAGATAATGAGAAAGAATCTCCTATTTATTCTAAATAATCCTTAACGCTATTTATAGAATACCTTCTCACCATCACAATCACAATAGTCATTTTTTTAGGAAAAATACTACAACAAAACTTTAAATATGAAAATAAATAACCTCCATATATGAAGGTAAAACATATTTAAAACAAATTTAAAGTAAATTAGAATATAATATAGAAAAATTAACAAAAATCTTGATACAACATTAATTTAAATAATTTTCTTTAACATAAATATATTATTAAAAACTACAAATTAACTTTAATAAATAAATAATTTATATAAAATCCCACTTTAATAATGAATAATTACTTAATTTATAATTGATTTATATATCGATTCAATGTCACTCAAAAAAATAACACAAGCCATTATAATTATCCCACCCAATCACTTAGTTTCATTCCTTTGCCCTCTTGTTCCATTTTTTTTTCCAAATTAAAAAAAAATATTAAACTATTCCAAATTCTTTGAAATCATTTAACTCAAATACAAATATATGGCACCTTTACATTTAATGCCTCTGTATTTTGCCGCTATTGCATTATCCCTCTCCCTGGCTTGAAACGAGCTCACGCAGAGCTCAGGAGCTCGCTTTTGTACAATCCTGGTTTGCAATCGCTCTGGGATAAATCCTCGAGCCCCCAGATCCATTCATGCATGAATTCCAACAGATCATTTGCGTTTCTTCACCGTCAAAACAAGTTCAGAAAGGTATTTTCTGCAAGAGAATGCTTAAATTGCAAAATCTCATCATTTTTCTTGTGGTTGTCACGAATCCTGTATGCTCTGTCTTGGAGAAAATTCATTAAATAAGCCACTACATTCTCTGAACTAAATTTGTCGAAATAGGTCTTGCTCAAAACACTATTTTAAGCAGTAGAATTAGAGAAAAACAAGTTGATTAAAGTATCTACAATGGTTCTTTGGTTCTTTCAGTTCAATTATTGTAAGCTTTCAATGGAAAAATTTAACCCTATTTTGGCTTAGAGACAATATTTCATAAGCTAAGGCTCTCTATAAATGGACTAGAGGAGGTTGTGCTTTGTTTAAAAAAACGACAGAGTTTGCAAATAAATTCATTCAGTTAAAGGGTGGGGATTCTGATACATTTCGATTAGTTTGATTGAATGATTTCTCTTTCTGTTCTGCACATTTCAAAGTTTTGGGAGAATGGACATTGATTATTCCTGTATTTTACGGTATTCTATTCAAATTACACAGAGGAAGATAGAAATTTAGGGCTTTTAGAGGCTGGGCCTACAGAATGCCAAAATATTTACAGGTTTTTGTGAGATTTTTAAGACTGTCAAATAGGATAGAACATTAGGGCTTTCACTAAGCCAAGAAGGCTAATGTCACATTCTTTAAAGATTTAATTAAGAATTATGAGATTGAACATTTTTGATGTTCAGGTGGTTCATAGATATCTTCAAGTGGTTTCTATTTGTATGGAACAAGAAGTTTATGTTTGTATGCAACCGAGAATTTGATACGTCAACTGAAATACTATGCTTTAATAGGTTTTCCATTTCAGATCATCTTTGTGCAATAGAATACAATCTTTAATGCTCTTTAGTGTACGGATAAGTCAAAACTAATGGATCAAGAAGCATGGACTATATAAAAAGTTACTAATGGAGGGAAACGTTATCCTTCACAAGATAACAATGTAGAGGTACTTTTTTGATGTTTTGGCCAAAATAGGCCATCCAAGTAGGCCTTAGAAGTTACAGAGAGAAGCTCTTTGTTTTCTTTTACAACGGCTGAAGTGGAAAACTGTTGCCACATTCTGGGGTCACCTCTGTCCATTATAGAAGGAGCTCTTGTAACCTGCTCCGAGTTGCCAGTTTCTCTCTAAGAAAGTTTGTATTGAAAACCAATGTTCTATTGAAGGTTTAATCATACAAAGGATGCGTAAAATGAAACTCCTTTAGTGAGTCCAAGAAAAAGACCTGACCAAGAATTGGTGCAAAATGATACCTGTAGAAGAGCCGACAAAGTTCCAAAATTAAAGCCAACTTCGCCAATTAAAAACTGCAAACAACCTGGAATCCTATCTTCAGGACGAGATTGTTTGAAGCACCCCAAAAATTCAAGTATGTTGCTACTGTGATACCTTTCTATAGACTGGAATTATTTATTTTATTGTTGTAATATCAGTTATATAGTCCTGGTTCAAACATTTGAAAGATAGACTTGATTTTTCATCTAGTTGATTATGAGACTTTGTACTCAAGGTCATGAGAAAAAAAAATCAATACTTTTCAGCTAGTCAAGCATAAGTTCTTGAAAGTTAAATAGTAACTGTCTCTATCTAGTTTCCCACTGTGCATCGGGCATATCGCTGATTTTAGAAAGCCTTAGCATTTTCCTCTCTAACTGCATAAGGAAGCAAATTTCTGAACTCTTCCCTGACACACATGAAAGTTAGATGCAGTTTCGGAAATGGCATTCGCAAATTATAAGAAATTATTGTACACGAATCTTCTTACATTCCTTGCTTCTCAATGGCAAGCAGATGCTACAATGAGAATTTTGTCCAACCATCCTTAGAATTTTAGCTATTGCAGTATGATTGATGGAGCAAAGATTTAACTGTGTCCTTATTGTTTATTTTCTCTTTCCAACCTGGATTGTTTATCTGCTCTTAACAGTTCATTTCCTTGAGAGCACAAGGCTGCCTTTTAAGTGTCCATTTTCCCTTCTTTATTACACAAATATCCAAAACAACCTTATTACATTGCATCTATTCTTTGACTCCTTCCTTCTTCCATTGATCCTCTAGATGATAACATGGAGGTTAATCATAAAAACAAGACAAGATACACTGCTCATATTCCAGACAAGATTTCTTCATTTCTACATGTGCTAGGGCCCAGAACCCAGTTGAATTTTCCTTCTTGTGAAAAATACAAAATGATACACCGCTCATATTCCAGACAAGATTTCTCCATTTCTACATATGCCAAAACCCAGTTGAATTTTCCTTCCTCTTATCATCTTGATTCTTGCTTAGCTTAGTCCAACTTCTTACTTTGGAAGTTTACAAAAAACTTATAGAATCCATAACGTCTTGTGTACCTGAGTGGTGCATTTCCAAAATCAACAGGTGAAGTCCAATTTCCCAGCGTCCAAATTCCTTCAATTCACTATTGATACAAAACAAGAAATTATAGCTAGCTGCTAACATTCTCACTTAAAGCTTTAACAAGATTCCCAGGAATTACATATATCCTTTAGTGTTTCTACTCATCAGAATTTAAGGAGCCAGTTTAGAAAATCTCACACATAGAGGGAAATCAACAGGAACATTCTTCAAGAAATTAAAGCCAGACTCTCCTTAAAAATTACATCTCTATCATTCCTACTAATAAAAATACGAGTCAATTAGGCTTGTAGTAGTGCAATAAGAACATATACCATGCTAGGGACTAATGTTTTATTCTTATTTGGCACAAAAGTGACCAGGTTTATGCCCATTGCTAGCTTCCAACATGAGTGGTTCCCTCTGGTGATTTCTCACCTTCAACATTTAGACTACATAGGGTTTGGTCTAGTGGTAAGTTGGACCAATTTCGATGCTAGAGACCAAGCTTCTATTCCCTATAGGCATAGAAGTTTACTAGGACTATCTTGATTGGCTAGCCTGCAACGTTAGTGGCACCCTTAAGAGGGATTTTGGCCATCAACATAAGCTGCAAGAAAAAATGATCTACCAATAAGGGGGAGTGCATATGATGACTTGGGTTCAAACGCTGACAAGTGCACTCCATTGTGTTACTAAGGGCCCATGATGAGGCCAAGAGGAAAATACAAAATTCAAGTCCAAATGGATTTTTTATGGGCATAGAAACCCCTCAAATGTGGCAACTTAGCCAATGTTCCACTGTGTTTGACAATGTTATTCCCCATGTTATAGTGGGGAAGTGTTTCCCCTGCTTTTGACCAAAAATAAAATAACAACCTAGATAAGATATTAAAGCCAGACCATCCTTAAAAATCACGTCTCTATCATTCCTACTAATAAAAATATGAGTTGATTAGGCTTGTTCTAGTGTAATTTAAGAACATATACCATGCTAGGGACTAATGTTTTATTCCTATTTGGCACAAAAGTGACCAGTTTTATCCCCATTGACTAGCTTCCAACATCAGTGGCTCCCTCTGGTGATTTCTCACCATCAATATTTAGCCTACATAGGGCTTGGTCTAGTGGTAAGTTGGACCAATTTCAATGCTGGAGACCAAGCTTCTATTCTCTATAGGCATAGAAGTTGACTAGGACTATCTTTATTGGCTAGCGTGCAACATTAGTGCCACCTGTTGTGGCCCTGTAATTTATAAGATTGGCAAGAATAAACGACAGAGGACAACATCAAACCGCTTTGGAGTCCGTAATATATCCTTCCTAGACTCAGAGAGGGCTCTCTCTGTTTTTATGATTTAGCTTGATGATTATAAAGGCTGATATTAGGCTAGTTATAGAAATTATGAGGGCTATTTGTTTTGATTGGTTATGTGGTTGGACAGATAGAGCTATGAAACTTAATCCGTTGGGCTATGGAATCATAAAAGGCTGAATTGTGCATCAAATTTTCAAGGGCATTCACAGGGCAAGCTAACTATGCAGACTGGATCTTACTGGCAGTGTGAATATAAGATGGAAGAAAACAATGAGTTCAGTAATAGCTAAAGAGCAGTTAAGAATTCCTTAACTATACTTCAGAAGAAAACATTAAGATAGTAAACACAGACAAAATTAAGGTGCTCTCTTAGCAAATCTTAATCTAAATTTTCTGTTTCAAAATTAGACAAATTGATGCTCAGCATGAAAGGTAGAGAAAAACATTAACACAAAAGAAACATCACCATTAACATATCTCAAGAATCCTGTGAACGGTCTCTTATTATTGATGCCCCAACAAAAACTACAGTGCTCCAATACAATGATCTTTACAACGCAGAGTCTAACAAGGTCCAACCCTTGATAATGAAAATACAAGTAGTATTTAACTGCAACTATGCTGGTTTCCCTAATCTACTTCGACAATCTTCATTAACTACAATTTAATTAGAATTTGACAACTGTGGCCATGCAAGGCCTGAACAAAAAATATCTCTGGCAAAATTGACTGTAATATTAACTTTGGCAGCTCTTCGTAAATAAAAAAGGTATGCTGAAAGTGGCTGAGGTGGTCACGAAGAGGCAATTCAGACCGCCTTTACTGGATCATTAGTTCTACTGCGGTGCTGGCTACCATGTGTACCCTCGAATATCTCTGTCCAATATTTGCCATCGGTCACCAATTTTTGCATCTACATCGTCAATTTATTTTCCTAGCTTATGAAGCATAGCATCGATCCTATTAATCAGAGAAGACGAAACATTGCTTCCTACAGAAACTTTAGTCGCATGACACTTTGTATCCTTTGATAGCTAGACACAGAAAATCCTTCACCCCTGTTAGGAAAGGCTGAATTGGTGGCTTCACATTGCTATTTACGCTCAGTCACACTATCTGAAGGAAGAGATTGTGTTGCCTTATGTGGTATCTCAAATATACCCTTTACAAAACAACCAATTCCTCCCGCTATCTTAATTTCCTCCATGTGGCCCTCAATTATATCTTGCAACACTTGTGTTGGAGTTCGCTTGACCTTTTTTCCACAGTATGAAATTTGTTGCCGCTTGTAATCTCTTACTTCAACTAATGATTCTTCTCTTTTTTTCTCCCTCTTTGTCCCCTAATAGGAAGAACGCTGCCATATAAGGCCATCCTGCTCAAGTATGGGTTTATAATCAGAACGCCTTTTCCGCTCCTTTGTAGCCTTCCTCACGGCATTTTCATGCTCAACTAATAGCTGAAAGCATTTCAAAATCGCAGGAAGCTTTGCCTCTTGGACAAAGGAAATTAATACCTCTACATGACGAATGATGAACTTAACAACATCCGCACCAAATCAATAGCATAACACTGGCCATACACATTCTCGAGATTTTCCACTACAACGTATTCTCCTTGTGAAAGCTTAAACTTATGAAAGTGCATCATATCCCATTTCAAGGACAGAATCAAGGCAAACATCAATATTCATAACAGGTGGACCAACAGTCCCGATTGTTGAAATAACATTTGGAAGGGAAACAAAACTTCCCGCAAAATTTTCTGTCAAACCATAGTCCTGTACAACATGGAAACATGTCACTACTCGTAGAAACTCTTCCACATGTCTTGCAAGTGGAGCTGCTCCTGATGAAATTACATGGAAACGTCTTCCCAGAACTTGTTTAATCTTGCTAAAGACAACTTGATCAAAAAGTGGAGATGATTTTTCATGTTTCAACCCTTTGCACATATTATTAAGCTTGTATTTGTATGCAAATTCAAACACCTTTCTATTCGAAAATCCTCCAACGACAATCTTCTAGTTTAAACCTGAATATATGTGATCAAAAAACAAGTGGGACACCACACAAGACAGTTGGTTTTAGTTCTGCAATATCCTCCACCAAAAGCTTCACATCCCTGTGCCAAAAGCCTATTGAAGCACTTTTTGATATGAAAAATTCCTCTGTCACCCGATAAAATATATGTACTAGAGGAAGAAACGAGAAATGAACATCCTTCTCTGTGAGCTCTTCATTCTGACATTTAAGAAAATAAGCAATTTCGGTCACCATAGAAACAATGTTTTCATTTGCGATCAATATGCCTTTAGGTTCACCAATTGTGCCATTAGTGTACATTATCGTGAAAATATCGCTCTTTTTGGGTAATGATATGATCCAGGTGGATATTGGTGGCCACCCGCCTATTCCACCTGGGCCCCCACCATTGTATCTTTTAGTTTTTCAGTTTAAGCATAATTTACTATTTTTAGTAGTTTTTCGGGTCCTGAACTTCCGGAGCTGTTTTGAGGCCCCAAACGACGTTTTTTGGGCATCACGCCTCCAGCAAATATCATTCTGTTCCGGAATGATATTCTATTCTGCTATATTCCTCGGATAGAGCTTTCTAATGATGTATCATGTGCGTCAAACGGAGATAGTATGCCAAAGTTACGTCCCTGGGAAGTTGAAACACCAATTTACCCAAACGGGGCCCACAGTTTTGGCGCTTCATCTCCTAGGGTTAGGTTTTTGGATGTTTAGGATTCTCCATTGTTTCTCAATAATAAATAGGCCCTCGAGCCTCATTTTAACTCAGTTCAGAGGTCTGTAGCCACCACATGTCTTCTCAGAGATAGCTACCAGCGCCTTAGCTATTTTTATTTCCATTCTGTCTGTAAGAAAATTTCAGTTCTTTGATACTAATGAAATGAAGTGTTATTTCCGTTGCATCTCTGTATTTATGGTTATATGTTTATTCTGTTGCATTCCTGCATAAATCCGGATCATGATAGTTCAAACCTCCTTTCCTTTCCCAGCAACAAAAATTCTTTCCAAGTATAGACTTTGAGCATTTGTTTTACGAAAACCTGAAACCGGATTTTGGAGAGCGCAATAGATGGTAAGCCGTATTGTGATGGGGGGGGGGGGGTGCGAACATATCCTTCGCTTTCCACGTGGTTAATGGTTGGGTTTGAAAAGTACCCATTTCGAACCCCCCCTCCTCCATTAAAATTCGAATCACCGAGGGGGTCCGAAATCAACTTGAACTGTCAATCTAAACCAACGGTTCTCCTTCATAAGTCGAACATGCGTGAGGTTTAGCATAATATCGGCAGAAGCTCCACTGCCATAGTGTTATAGTTCTTAGCTCTTAAATCTCCTTCTACCATACCATCCTCTGTCGGAACACCAATACACATAGCCTTACTTGCATCAGGTTCATGTTGGGATTATCTTCCTCCACTTCAGGAGATCTCTGCTCATTTGTAATTATAGATTCTGAATTGAAAAAACATTCAGCCATTTCATTGTTTATATTGCTTTTAGACACACTTGTCACTGTTGATATAGTGTGGGGAAAAGAATTGTTTTCATATTTATAACATTGAACCACCAGCTCAATAATTTGAGAATCTTCACAGCCTCTATGTATATGCTCAATAGAATCTTTACTGAGGCTTATTATTTCATTGTTTTTTTTTTTCCTGATTCAATGTTTTGCAATTTCATATCTCTGAAACATGGGTAGTCATCGGCTGTCACTCTCGCTATATCCTTGATTTCTCTGTTACTAATTGATAGCTCTCCACCAGCTTTATTTGACGAGCAATAATGTCAACACATCTTGGAAGAAGTTCAACTGGCTGCCCTCTAGGGATCACAATATATTCAATAGCAAGTCTGGCCTCTTCTAAAGCATCAATCTCTTCTAGGGAAGATCTTCTCTTGGCTGCTCCATTTGATATCTCAATATCATTCTTAAGCTTTTTGAATGAACTAAAATAACTTGCACCAAGAGTCTCCAAACCAAGAATAGTACGCATGAACCTTACCATCTCCGCCATCATGTTTTTCTTCATAAAAAATATGGGTAGATGCTGATATTTAGCCACTCCTCGAACCCATGAATTCTCCTTGAGCTTAGAATGTAAAGCAAGAATTGCATCAGCTGCTCTAATGTCATTGTGAATTTAACTGCATTCTCTAGGCCCATTACTTCCACTACTTGCTCCAGATCAGCCTCCATGATCTTTTATAAGTATATAAAATAAGTGGTGAATCATCATCCTTCTGAAATTGCTCATAACTACCTTTCAACCCAAAAATATCATCATCACCACTCTCATTACCAGCCTCAAAAACACCATCAGAATCTAAACATGTCAAATGCTCCTAAAATGGCTTCCAATGTTTGGTTCTGTTGTGGCAGGACTTCCATCTGTCACTACCTTCATAACCATCTGGTGGACCTCAAATGATGGAGATTTTCCTATTCAAAACATATCATGGAAATTTTATGTGAAGTTTGAACAGGCCAAGATAGATACTTGATTAATTATTTCTTTTTTTGAATTGACATTGCATACTGCATCATACAGCATATTTATCCTCTGGGATGGGTATGAAAAACTTTATAGAGCACCTGCTAATATGGCATCCACAGTTGCTTCTAAGTTGTGATGAATACGACATTCGGTCCTTGATGTCATCTCTATAGCATAAGTAAATGAGGATGGTCCTTTTCTCTCAAGTATGGCCTTCTAAACTCCCCTTCTCTTTGCGTCATCATCTCCAAGGGTAACACTCTGCACACCCTCTACAAGCATCTCTAAAGAAGGATTCGTTATGAGATTTTCAATAGTCATTCCATGTGCAGTTCTAACCAATTGGATTCCATGCTGAGAAATAGTACTGGCTGCCATTGCTTCAGGCTCTGTTCCAATTTCATCAGTAATAATTGTTTGAGGCATATGATTTTCAACTGCTTCAATCATGACTTTATGTTGCATATCAACATTTGGTACTTGCATTCTCTGTGACCGACCAATGCATGCATGAGGGATGTCTCCATCACCAGCTATTTCATTTGATGTATCAACTACCACAGTGCGCTTCTTATCTGGTTCCATATTAGGCTGATTGGATGGGAGAGACATTGATGTTTCTGAAACATCAAGCATATTTCCCAATTTCATATCTACTCCCTCACTTATTGCTTCAACACTATCAACTGCAATTTCTTCCACTGTCAAGACACTATTCTTCTTCATTATTTGAATGTGAATCAAATTTATCATCAGAGGAAGATGAGTTTGCCTCTGATTGAACTTCAAACCCCTCATCGTCAAATGAGTTAAACCTATCAGTTCCATCTTTGTGTTTCCCACTATCATCTGTGCCATCCACAGCTTGAGAAATGCCCTCAAGATTGGGTTCAGTTGCAACATCATTTGTGTCTACACTGGGGTTTGATTTTTTGAGAAATATCTTGTATTTTAACATTGCTTTTGCTTCTTTTCACAAAGGCTTTCCTCAACTGTCTGCATAGAAATTCCACCTCCTTTTTTCCTGTGACAAATACCAGTATACCACCAGGCGGTAACTTCTTATGAATAGCTAAGAACTTTTTGTAAGCCTTCCCCAAGTACTCTACCAGCTCTGTCTTTGCTGAGAGATGAATGGTTACGGGAATTTTGCTTGTAGCCACTTCTACTACAGATGGACTTGAAACATAAACTACAAAATTTGTGCCCAAAGGAGCACATTGAAAACCCTTAGAAGTGGCATTGGTTTGTGTATCTAGCTTTGTTAACAAGTGGCTAAGGGCTTCATTGTTGTGAGTGTCAATAAGATTCAAGATACTGAGGCAGTATACAACGTAAGTAGCAGGTCCAGGTGGTGGGGCACTAGTTGGTGAAGCCATTTCAAATTTGTCCCATTTTCGCTAATGAATTTGAAAATATGCAGGACAAAGTGTAAATTTAAAATTTATACCATGCCAAAAACACCCTTAATAGGGCTTTTGGCTATCAAAAAGAGCTGCAAGAAAAAATGGTCTACTAATAAGAGGGAGTTCATATGATGACTTGGGTTCAAACCCTGACAAGCACACTCCATTGTGTTACTATGGACCCATGATGAGGCCAATAGGAAAATACAAAATTCTAGTCCAAATGGATTTTAAATGGGCATAGAAAACCCTCAAATGCAACAGCTTAGCCAATGGTCCACTGTGTTTGACAGTGATCTTCCCCATGTTATAGTGGGGAAGTGTTTCCCCTGATTTTGACCAAAAACAAAATAACAACATAGAGTGTTGTAATATGTGCACCTCAATGCAATTGATTAATATCGAAGGCGGGTCTTTTTTCCATCTTGGTAACTCTCTCATTATCGCAAAAAGTATTATTCTTATCCTAATGAACTTGCATATCTGCAAGTATTTCCCCAATCCAAATTTCTTGACATGCCCATTTTGTTGCTACTCTGTCTTGAGTTTCCTACATTCAACCTTGGAAGTTAAGGGAGAGACAGATCTAGTGGACTATAACTTTGTCCAAGGACTTTGATACCTTTTGTAGGGAAACAAGGATCAAGAGGATGCTAAGAATGGGCTTGTAGAGTAACAAATCCATCATTGAGATAGCTAAAACCATGATCCAGGACATGGATTTACCCATGTGTCTTTAAGCCAAAGCTTGCAACACATTGTCTATATCTTGAACCAATGTCCTCACAAGATCTTGAAGGACAAAACACCAAATAAATCTTTTGTTATTGAGAAGCCACAAGTATTACATTTTTGTTTCCTTTTTTTTGTCCAATTTATATTCATATTCATGATGAGAAAAGCACTAATATTGAACCCTTGAACATAAAGGCGGTCTTTGTTGGATAGAGTAAGACATCCAAGGCCTACATGATCTAAATTAAAGTGCAACTTAAGACATTGGTGAGCAAGGATATGAAGTTTGATGAAGATGAATGGTCCTCAAAACCATAGAAACATCCTATAGTGATTAATGCATGTGAAAATGTTGTTCTAGATTCTGTTCTAAAACTGAAAAAGAAATCAAAGTCAGATCAGAAAGATTCTAGTGAAGGAACAGAGACCTAATTACTTACTAGTGTAGCCAGGATGTTAAGATGGCTTACTCAAACATTGTAGGGGGTACAGGAGCAAGTGGGAGCATCTAAGTCCATGTCTCAGGCGAGTCATCAACCTAATAAACTTCCTACTTATGTTGCACTAATGTCTTTTATTCTTCAGACAATGCCCTCCTTTTTTACGTCAATTTCGTCTTTGAGAAAGGATGTTTCCTTGGTAAATTTTTGTAATTGTATGTAAAGGGGATTTGCTGAGCTGAGGAGATAAATGTGGCACTTGATGAGTAGTGGCTCACAATTGAGATTGAACTAGCTTTCAACTGAAAACACATAAGTGTGTTCTTCCAAATGATCATTGAGAAATGTCTTTCAAAGCTGCTGAAAAAAAAACTGGGTACAAATTTGGACTAAAATTGACATCACTGTTGTGCCCTTGGGATTGATTTATTTTACATGTAGTTTATAAGTTGCAGATATAAGGATACCAATTTGAGATCATGATGTGCATATATCTCGAGCTCACATATTTTTGGTGAATGAAATAAGAGGTATTGGTGGTACTAGTGTGAGAAAGGAAGACCATCCTCCTTTATGAATTATTCCTTATAGGTATAACTGTTGTAATGAAGTGAGTTCTAGGTGGGAAGGCTATCTTCACTAAGATACAATGGTCCATCAAAGTGTTTTTCTGTTAGTTCTACTGCCAGACTTGGCAAGAGATGGCTCAAAATTATTGCAAGTGATCCACCAAATATATATCATGGAGAATTTTCAACTCAAAATGGCTACGACACAGACTAAGGGATGCATCAGGGATCTGATTTATGATTTCTGGTTGTTTACCTTGTTTTTGTAGCTGATTGGATTGTTTCCTTAAGGAGTTCATGCTAGTAAAATTCCTTGTGGACCCATAAAAGAAATATGTTTATAATCATTTAAATTCATTTCCTGTAGGTTGTCATATCAAAGGACTTAACCATGACATGATCAAAGCAACTGTAAATAAAAAGAAAAGCAAAATTTTCTAAGCTTAATGACTTCTTTCCATTGCTAAGCTAACTAGGACAACCTTGAAATATTTTCAAGGAATTTCTATGATGATGCTAAACATTTCTCCTGCCCAAAACATGTGTTTTTGTTATCTCCTATTGGCTTAGTGATTAGGGATTTTGTTGTGGGTCTTGTTCTTGCAACTGCCTTACTGCAATTTCTTCCAGGTGCTAGTTCAGTCTCAACAATCTGCAGTTTTCAAAGTTGCATTCTTCAAGGATTATACTAAGTTCAATAGTTAAGATGCAGGATTGGGGACCTAGTGCAATTTATTCCAAGTGCAATTTCAGTCTCAACAATCTGTGGTTTTCGAAGCTGCATTCTTCATGGATTCTACTAAGTTCAATAGTCAAGATGTAGGATTGGGGGATCTATTGCAATTTCTTCCGGGTGCAATTTCAGTCTCAACAATCTGCGGTTTTCGAAACTGCATTCTTTAGGTATTATACTAATTCCAATAGTCAAGATGCAGGATTGGGGATATATTCATGATTTTCTTGGCTTTCGTCAGAATGGTTTAGAATGTAGCCAAACCCTTGAGAATATTGATGCTAGTATAATTTCCCCCCAATATGATCCAAATCAAAGTGAATGGCACACATGGGCAGATAAAATTTCTTCATTGGATGATGCATTGTGCGCTATTTTTTGGTAAGAGCCCATGATCATCAACAACAGTAAAAAGATTGGGCTTAACAAGATCAATCAGATGCCAATGGTTTCAACTACAAATGTGGAGTCGCACCTTTAAATCTCCTCTTACTGAAATCTCATCTTGGCACAATTTCCCATTCGATTTAGACAGAGGACTAGAAATATGTGAATCTTCCTAACTGCATATTTTTGTTCGGATAATTTAGGTATCCAAATTTTCTATTTGCAAATGTGAAAACCCAAGGAGCACTGCAAATTCCGACTGGAGATGCATGTACTTTTAAATGGTTTTCTCAAAGGTTCTCTAATTTTTGTTGCCTTATTTCGATTTGAATAAATATATTTTCTTGTAGCTCCGCGTTAGAGTTCAATAATTTTTGAATTTATGTTCAATAATTAGATATTTTCTCTAATTTTATTGCATCTAAATTACTGGTTTTTGATTCTGTTATGTGGTTTGAGCTTCTTTAATATTTCTACGCCAAACACACCGTTAAGTCAAACTGCATTGCGTTACGCCAAGCCGCAAGTCTAGGTTGGATAGACAAACCATCAGCTATATAACTTGCCTTGCTGGCCATGACAACATATTATCAAACCTGAACTCTATTGCCTGTTAACTATGCAACTTTAAGTGACAATGAGAACCAATTTTACAATTACCTGAATCTGAAGTCAGAATTCATTGCTCGATGCATTGCTCAGTACACGACTTCGGCTGCCTTCCATCTCATGGTGTTGCTTCAAATGATTTGTAGCCTACATTAACACCAATTTCAGATTCCAAGTTGATATGAAAAGGTTTCCAATCATGCTGGTTCTTACTATTCTAAAACTGTGTTCAAATTCCAAGTTCAAAATATCATATTAGTAAGACTATTCTTTATTTCTATGCTAGTTCTAGTTACCTCAAAACACTCTCCAGATTCTGGCTTCATATGAGCACTTTGCTGGTCGGGATCATCCTCTATTTCTGTGGTAGTCCCCACTGCTTTACCCCTTTCCTCAAATTCCCCATTCATAAGACTAGTCTGCTTACTATGATCACTCTCCATAATACATTTCCATGCTAATGACAACAACTTCACCACTCTTTTGAAATTCTAGGTTTGATTGTTCAGTTTGCTTTGCACACCTATCCACTATCTTCATGCTAAACTAAACATTTTGCATTGCTTGCTGATAACCATCAGTCACAATTTTTCCATAGGAAATGTTAGGGCATTAAGTTTCTGAGGATAGGTGGCTTCTGGTGCAAGCTGCACTGATTTCTCAATATTTTCAGGTTCCTCTACCAATGGATAAGTCTTGTCAATATCTCCATTCTCTGCTGCCATGCCCGTTTTGGCTATCTTCATAATGTGTCTACAATTAATTAATTCATTAGATTGTTTTTTAAGATGAGGCTTCTAATCTGTGTCGATCTGTGAAGTGCCCAATAAAATAAGAATGAGAAATGCTTTCCCTCATTTTACATTTAGACTTGATTATGAAACTAAAGACATTGCAGAACTAAAATTCATTTCCCAACAGAGTTCTACGATACACATTAGCTATTTACTGATAAAACTATGAATACTTGTAATAGCTCACCTTCTGGAAAGGGAAAGGTCCTATTGAAGTAGATATATTTTGAGTCTCTGAGTTTTTCACTGCATCACATTCACTCAAATTAGCAATGACAAATTATGAAACTAAATACATTGTAGAGATAAAATTCATGTTCCAACATAGTTCAACTATGCTTGGGTGTTAGATATTTAGTGATCAAATAATTAAGACTTGTAATAGCTCACCTTGTGGAAAGGTAAAGGTTCTATTGAAGTAGAAACTTTTTTAGTCTCTGATTTTTTCAGTGCATCACTTTGACTCAAATTAGCAATGGCAGATTTGTCAAACTTCTTAGAATATATCAATAATGAAACATTCAGATCCTGGACATTTTCAAGAGTAAAAATATCAGTGCCAAGTGATTTCCTAATTTGTGATCCACTATTATGATAGTGAGTGGCTTGTTCACATGCCTTTTCAACTTGTAAGTTGGCAAGAAGAAAAACCTGCAGTGTCTGTGTTGCCACTTCCTCATAACCTGGGTAATTAGAAGTACATGTTATTACACAGAATGCACTTCCAATAGACAAATGTTTTTCAAGTGATGTTTTTCATTTGTGTGGAGAAGAATGGCCATATTCTTTTAATTCAAGTGCTTGTATTGCAGATAACGTTTTTTTTTGTGCACAATTAGCTTTACTTGGCTCAGTAATGTCTTTATTGTATAATAAAGTACTCACTGAAGTTGTCCTGAGGGAAACAATGTAGCCCTGAAATATCCTCTGGTTCTTGAACTTCAGAGGCCATAAATCGAGTTGTTACACTACCCATGTAAATTATCTCAGCTTTCTCCATATAAGAGGCTAGTTTATGGTTACATGTATGTGCCATATTTTCACTAGTCCATGGTAACATAGAAGACTCCTCTTCTCTCTGACTCAAGGTTGTTGATGACAACTTTGTAACACTTACCTGGGCATACTTAAGGGTTTTTTTTTTTCCAAACACACTCATTATCGTTCACCATTTCCACATCTCTGACTGCAAACTCCTCTTCCATAACATTTTTATAAACAAATCCTGAATCTTTCAACAACTAATTATTTTCATTGTGCCTATTAACTAGAATTTTGGTCAGAGATTTTCATTTGGTAAGCACATAAGCAGTCTAATTTTTTTATAAAATCCATCGAGAATTGACTACTATTTGTTCATCGTCATTTCCTAACAATTTCAATCCATCCAGATTTCTCTTTTAAACCCTTGATTGAATTCATGCTTATGAGGATTCTCATTAATGTGAACCAAAGGTTTTGGAACCTCTTGCAATCCAACCACTGCGATGTCTGCTTCAGTAGTCTCCATGGTATGCTTCTGTGGAATAGCTTGACTACTTTCATCCAAAAATGAACTGAACATTCCTTGCATTTGATTCTTTAAAAAAGCAACCTGACAAGCACCTACAAAATTCTCCCTTGGTTTAGATTTCTCTGATAATCGAACAAGCATTTCTTCCATTTCCTCCACAGAAAATTCTCAATATTTCACTAAATTTTATTTTTTACAGGCATACCATGCATTCTTACATCATTCTCACTGGTTTCCTCCAGTGAAAAATCCAAAACTATTCTCTTTTCCACCAACACACTGCTTTTCACAATGCCTTTGCAGGGTAAGAAATATAAAACTCTTTGTTTTTCCACCAAAGCAACATTTTCCTATAACAGCCCTGTGTTATGCTTCCCTGCATTATCTATGTGAATTGCTTCAACTAACGACTTTAAATTACACTGGATTTTTGCACATCCAAAAACAACATAAATTGAACAAGCTGCCTCAGTTACTGCATTCTTACAGTCAACCTATGTTGCATGCATCTCTACATCACTTTCATCATTTACATCAATCACCAACTCCAACCTACCGTCCACCATTTACAAATGAAATATCTTCATGTGTAGTTACTCTAGCACATTCACTTCTTTGATATATAAAGGAATTTAAATCTTTTTTCATTTGTCGTATGAACATTCTTGAGGGACTCCTCTTTGAGATGCTTCACTACAGAGCCTGACATCCAATGGCTTTCTCTCTATCCCAAAGCATCCATCAGTTCATAAGAGGATCCATTCACAGTGTTAATATCTCATGCCTCCTCAATTGATCTATCCCTCTTTCTTGAAAACTCACACATTTCACCTTCTGCGTTATCACTTGCGTCTAGATTATTAACAGAACCTACAAAGGTGCAATGCCATCCACTTCTTGGTCTAGCACTCCTTCCAATTTGGAAAGTAAATGATCCTGCCGAGAAGGCTCCTTGGCATGCATTGCTGTATGATCTTCCTTGCTTACATCAAATATCAAATCTGGTATTTCCTTGATGTCTGCCAGAAGAGCATCTTCCAGTGGAAAAATCGAACATGTCTGATTTCTCTCATCTAACAAAGATTCTGGTATCCCTTTCATTGTCACTCTTTCAATAGCCTCCTTGCCAATTGGCACCTTTTACTAAAACTCCACTTAATTCCTTCACGACATCACAATCCCCATTAGACTCAATGAATTGTTCCTCCACATTTTCTTTCTTATTTTCATCTAATAAAGAACCCAACATCCCTTGAATCTATTTGTGTTTAAAATCAATTCTCACTGGATGAGAAGATACATCCAGGGTGGCATTGTCCAAAATTTTTTCAATCCTTATAAATGGAGATTAATATTCTCCTTGTTCATTCCCTGCCTCCATCCAGTTCTTGTTGCCTATACATTTCTTTTTCCTTCCTCCTCCATCCAGTTCTTTTTGCCTATACATTTATGAAGAAAGGATATATTCATGTGAAACTTTGTCCAACTGCTTCTCTTGGCTAATGCCATCACCTTCATCCCATAGAGAATCTGACAATTGAATGTCGACTTGACCAAAGGCATTGCTTACTTCTTGCTGAGATTGAACAAGAGAATCAAAATCTCTCCTTCCAGGGGGCATTAACTCTGTGCTTTGAACTTGAAGTTTTCCTCTTTTCCCTTCTCTTCTATCCCGAGACTCCAAAAACTTGCTGCAGCCCATCCTTTCTGTCTCCTCTGCCCACTGAAATTTCAAAAGCACTTCATCCTTGCCCTTATATTCTCCTTAAGTTTGAAATCCAAAATCATCATTTCCACTATTCTTGTTTTCCGTATTTACTTCTGTTGAACCTGTATTTTGTGCTAGGTTATGAGTATATTGTTTTAAATTATTAACTTCAGAAAAAAGACCAATCATAAGAATATTCTTATTTTGTGCAGGCCTGCAATCCATGACTGAGGAGGAATTGACAGCAAACAATAAACCACATTGCTCAGAGGCATTCAACAAAATTGGTAGATCTTTGGTGTTTTTTCTCAAATTCACCCCGGACTGTTCAGACGCTGGCTGATTCTTCTTACCTGTATTTTCAAACCCATCTTCCAAAATATATAGCCATCTAGAAGGTAATGACTCTTTGAGCCCTTTGAAAATACACCACATAATAATCTCTGCCCAATTGTTTGAGCTGCTTATCAACTCACCAATGTTTGGTCCAAACAAGTTTCCTTAAATGATCAAATTAACTTCCTCTTTTCAAATAGAGTTTAGAAGCATTTGCACAGATTCTGGAGTTGTTGCTTCTGAACATACATTTAAAGGTCTCAAATTTCTTGATTTATATGTATTTGCACCATTTGAACTGAAAGCTATATTGTGCAAAGTTGTTTCAAGATCAAAAGTATTATCCTGCCTATAGAAGCCTGAACCCCAATAATCCTTGCAGTGGCCACTTTCACCAAGTAGAATATGTGCTTCATCAACATCATCAAACCTCAAACCTCTATTGCACTTCCAAGTTTTTCTCTATAACAATTTTTGTGAGTCCTGCTTGCTGGACACCAGTTAGAAACTTTCTTTCAGTTGAAAATTCATAACAATTGAATTTAAATTAGCCTCATGTGGGTTGTATTTCATTTCTAGTATATTTCTCTTGATTATTTCTTTATACAATCTCCCCACTTCTCTTATCCATGTTCCGACGTTCCTTTGCACCTCTTGGTGCAATTGCTAGCTATAAGAATATTTAAGATTCTGGATCTATCGATCTGAGATGGATATTGCAATATAAATCTCAAGGATTCATGAGATTACTTCATGTTTGATTAGATTTTTTTAATGATAAATGTTATCTTGCAGGAAAATTTTAAAATTTGAAGTCATATTAATTCAGTACATTGATGCAAATTCATACGCTGATACAATGGTGAAAATGTATGGATTTAGTTGTTGAATGATATAAGATGGTTTAATAGGAGGACATGACACTCGCACCCACCATTATAAGCTTAAGATCCAGGATTCTCATGAAAACCAGTCAAAGGAGCAACGGGAAGTTTAACCTTAAACATATGTAAAGCCATCCTTATTTTCACTAGGCGCATAGACGTTTCGTTACAAGGTGGACTAGCTGTCATATTCATCAGTTTTGATTTTCTTGTAAGATGTCTCATTTCTGCAGTGGAATAGGTTTTGTTTGATGTTCTATGCATTCTTTTTTTTTTTTATGTCAATGCAGGTGATTGAATCACTAAGGGAGACTAGAGATGATCGGGGGCTTAGCATGTCAAATTTGGAGTAAATTCATAGAGGTAAAGTGCCAGCAACATTGACAGGGACATTAAGGTGCAAAAATAATGGAGCAAGAGACAATCAGTCAGATCGCAATTGTGCTATGGATCCACTCTACTTTCTAAGCAAGACAGGGAGGATTGGCATTAACTTTGTGCAGTTGATTGATTTCCCATAAACCCATGATATATGCTGGAACTAATTTGGAGGGGATGATTTGGTAGATCAAACCCAATACAAGCTATTTAGAACAAATGTTTGAGGGAAAGATATAAGAAAAAAATTGCTTGAGCAGAGATGAATTGGGTTGATCCATGATGGATTCTAAATTGGGTTCTTCAGGTTTTTTCTCATGGGCTATTCAACATAAAGAAGATGAACACTCATGTACCTCTCCTCAGCTATGGCGTCCTAGATCAAGTTCTTATCCCATATCTACAGACACGACATGTTCATATCCATACCCCATGTCAGCCAGGGCAGAGGATATTGCCAAAGGCAGACAGGAGCTCATGAAAATGTTTGAAGGAATGCCTGAATCAGCTTATGAATTGTCCCTGAGTGATGTGGTGGAGCAGAAGGCTGCCATGTAGAAGAGATCAAATGAGGAAGTGCAAACAAAAAAACATAAATCAGAGGAGAGGAGTTTAGGAAAGCAGGACAATAGTCAAGTAAGAGTAAGGGAGAAAATACTAAACCGTTTCTTCTCAATATATTTATTCCCAGAAGCTTGACAAAATGATTTCATTCTACCTCTAGGTCAATACCCAGAAGAGCCATGATTCAGAGAAATTATCAGGGAATACATATCCTGTTGCAAACCTGTATAAGATGAAGATGTCCTATTCTCCTACTAGTTCTTCAATTGGCTTCTCCAAGGTGTCTTCTAAACCATCTTCTGCCCAGGATGGTTAGTCTTATCAGGTTCTCCCAGCTTCTACCATACATACTGGTTATAATTTTTGCCTTTGTAAATTGAGCATGAGTCGATGCTCATTCTGTTGTGGGTACACTTTCTTTTCCAAGACTATTTTCCAGGTGCTTCTTCTGTGTTTCTCTTCACGCAACTTTTGAATTTTCAATTTCTGACCATTGAATATATTTTATCTTAATTATTAACTGGCAAACCCCAGGGTTCAAGATTAACTCCATGCTTAATAACCAACCATGGCTTAAGAAGTCCACACCAGTCACTTACAAATTCCGAACATCACAATCTATCTACTTACAATTTCACTTATAACAGCCCCAGTGCCTTGAGATGCTATCTTTTACTCTTAAAATGTGGGAACAGAAGATTATAACTTAATGGGGAGGTAGCACCTTCATTAAGAACTAATTATTTTATTAAACCTATCATTAAGGAGTGGAAAGATGGAACCTTAAAAAGTTTGCTTTAGATGTTTATTCCCACGTCAGTCTTGTTGTCGAGTGTGAACTTCATCCATGCTTTTTGTTGAAGTTTTATCAGATTTTATCTCTTTATGATCATGTTTTATCCATGTTGGTTGACATCAGAACAATTTTTGGAATGCAACTAAACTTTGAGAAATAAACCCCCGAGTCATCCTGAAGTCAAAGTCTTTCTGCATATACATCAAAAAATGTTAGGACATGCTAGTGAAAAGTTGGAAACTACTAATTAACTATTATCTGTTTTCTTTTCGTTTATTTTTTTTAATCACGAGAATCGATAATTAACTACTATCATTTTTCTTTCTATTTTTTTTTTTTTTTCAGTATTAGGAGAATTTCTTTCTTTTTCCTTTTTTGTTTTTCAGTATGAGGAGAATTTCTTTATTTTTCCTTTATTTTTTATTTTTTGGGTATTAGGAGAATTCCTAAACTTACTGTCTGTCTCTGAGGAGGCCCAGGGTCATGTCTAAGAGACTGACCCTATACTCTTGAACCTAATGCATTATGAAACTGCCCACAGACATGCTAGGTGTGTTAACTGAGTTTCAAACGTGGGTGGGGCCTCAATATTGCTCAGCAAAAACTTTCTTCCTTGGACTAATCTGGGGGAGGTCCAAGATCAACCTTTGTGGCTGCCTTATAACACCAAGAGTATATCCAACAACCTATAAGCCTGATATAAGCCAGATATACCAGATCTTATGATTTAGCAAGAGCCTTATAACACCAAGAGTATATCCAGCAACCTGTAAGCCAGATAAAAGCCAAATATACCGGATCTTATGATTTAGCAAGAGCAGAGACTCTAGCAAATGGTGAGTATACTCCTTGAGGCGAGATCATAGCAGGCCATATACTCAATGAGATTTGAATCGTGGTCTCGTTAGTTTCACCCAGTGAGGCCATATACTCAATGGGATTTGAACCGTGGTCTTGTTAGTTTCACCCAGTGAAACTTACCGTTAAACCACATATCACTGTATAATCAACTATTCTCCATTACTTGAAACATTTCTAAAACTTTAAAGTCCCTGGCTGATTGGATTGATCTAACACTGAGCCGCTTTCCCTTTCATGAGGTGGGTTAAATGAGTTTCGAACCTGGGCGGGGCCTCAATATTGGTCAGCAAACACTTTGCAATGCAGGTCGTTTGGCCTAGCACAATAGGCTAATTAACAATTGTTTGTTACTTGAAACATTTCCGAAACTTTTAAGTCCTTGGTTGGTTGGATTACTCAAAAATTGAGCCACTTGCCCCATGAAAACACTTTCCAATGCAGGTCGTCCACCGTTTGGTCTAGCACAATAGGCTAATTAACAATGTCTGTTACTTGAAACATTTCCGAAACTTTAAAGTCCTTGGCTGGTTGGATTTCTCCAACACTGAGCCACTTGCCCCTTCATGAGGGAAGCCCTTAAGGGTTCAACATAGATGTGTGTATTCCTATTTCCAACACCCTTGTTAGGCCACACTTTGGCTAAGGTCCCCTGCCTAACCTCAAGAAAAACTAGCTCTATCCCCGTCTTGAAAATTACACAAACTAAGATTTACACTAGATTTTCCCTTGGCCAGTGTGCTGCTGTACTACTGAGCTACATGCCCCTTCATTGTGGGCATCATTAATGGTTTTACCTAGATGTAAAAATTGCTATCTCCAACAAAGAAAACACCTAATTTGGAAGTAAAGCATAAAAACTGAACGAAAGAGAATGTATAATGAACAAAGTTTTTATGCCAACATTCTACCATATTCCAAAGTTCTCATGTTTGATTTCTAAGTCATTTATATAGATTTTAATCATTGATTTACGTTTAATTGAGTATAATTGCAACCCAATTCGTTTCATATTTAATCATCCCTGAATTAGGTGTGCTCATGCTCCTAAGTCATGACTTTTGGACCTGTGTGTGGAAGTGCTCGTTGCTTTGTTTCCAAAGGTTTTGAAAGTGGTCATTTCAAAAGTCATCCCCATTTCCAAATGTTGTCCTTACCCTATTTCAGGCAACTAAGACTTCAAAATATTGTGCTCTTTGGTTGAATCGAAAATTTTATTTGCATATTAAAGACTGGGAATCCAAAAGGAAAAAGTGGTTCCATTTAAAGATATGTGCAACCTAAATTATCCAAATTATTTTTATTACACTCCATTCATCTATTTCGTTGCAACATTCCTAGTCCTTTAGTATTCAATTATAACTCTATAAAATCAAGATGGCCATCCATATTCAAAGACTTTTGCTTTTCTTTGCATTATCTTCTAATAAGGATTTTTATTTCCAATTAATTCAACTACCAAAGGTAGTACATGCGAGTAGAGAAGTAATTCAACTACCAGCTATTCTCCTACATAGTACATGCTTTGATAGATTATATCAAAAGTCTTACCAATGCAATAACATTGATTGTTGTATGTGGGCATATTTTTTCAGGATGGTCCATTACATAATCAAGATGAGGAGCTGGATCATGCAATTGCACTTTCTCTTTCTGAAGAACTAACCAAACCAGATGGTATATGATGGAAATTTCATTTTTTTACAGTTACTTTTAGTTTAATTATATCATTTAGCTCGATGCTTTTCATATATTCAACTAAATCTTTGTTGCTTAACAAGACTTTGTCATTTCCATGTTTTAGTGAAACTGTTTATGGTTTGATACTCTCATACAACCTTTATCAAGTTACATGCACCCTCGTTAGAAAAAACAAGAGAATTTTGCTTGCCATGACTATCTTTCTTTGTCATTGTTGACTTAAGAAAGTCTTTTAGCTAAGAAACTAGTTTCAAGGTTATGGCATAACTTGTCATATAAATTGAACAGAATTTATATCCAAAATGTTAACTTGTAAACTACTTAGCTGGTTTTAGGCTTTCCATTTAAAATATACTTCAGTTTGAACTTTGAACGAGTTGTTCCATAGACTTGAATATTAAGAGATTTTGGTGTAAGGATTAAAAATTAGCTCGTAAGGCCTCTCAGTTATTCATTTATTTTATCTGAATATAACATTTACTATTAAATTAGAACCACTCGGCACAAATACATCATAGATCAAGATCATACTTTGTAGAGTGTCGTAGAATAAAAATAGGAACACGGACACTAAATTCTTTCAGTTTTTCTTGGTTCTTATTCCTTTGTGTATCTTTGCACCTTTAGGGGCAATTGCTAGTTTAAAGTCTAATTCTTTAAAGGGTGCTAGCTCAATGGAAGAGCACTTGCTTTACAAGTAGGAGGTTGGTGGTTCGATTGCATCGTGCCCTGATATTCATATATAGGGAATGACGAAGATCAATTTTTGGTGACGGATGCTCTTTTGACCATCACCAATGAGCTTATGGTGACATTTTTCGACCCTCACCAAAATATGAAATGGTGACGGTCAACGAATGCCACCATATATACGCATCAATAGTGACGACCATTAAAGGTCCGTCACCATAAATAGTTGTTGTTTATATGAAATGGTGAGGGTCACTGTTTGTCATTATAGTCATTATCCGTGACGGACCTTGATGTCACCAATGCGTTTATAGTGATGGTCAATGAACGTCGCCATATATATGCACCAATAGTGACGGTCATGAAAGGTCCATCACAAAAAATCGTTGTTGTTCATATGAAATGGTGACGGTCACTATCCGTCATTATAATCAATATTCGTGATAGACCTTGAATGTCACCATAACACATACTTTCGGCGACGCCACCTTTGGTGACGTTCATTTTTTTGGTGACGGAGGCTATTGTCCGTCACCATTGCTCATATGAAATGGTGACGGTCACTATCCGTCACTATAAATTATTATTGGTGACAGACCTTGAATGTCACCACAACACCTATACTTTCGGCGACGCCACCTTTGGTGACGTTCAGTTTTTTGGTGACAGAAGCTATTGTCCGTCACCATTGCTCATATGAAATGGTGACAGTCACTATTCTTCACTATAAATCATTATTGGTGATGGACCTTGAATGTCACCACAACACCTATACTTTCGGCGATGCCACCTTTGGTGACGTTCAGTTTTTGGTGACGAAGGCTCTTTTGACCCTCACCAATGAGCTTATGGTGACCATTTTTGCCCCTCACCAATGTGATTTTTTCTTGTAGTGAATGGCTTCAAAACTTGTTCCATTAGCTTTAGAACTGTCAAAAATGCATGTGTAGCCTCTTTCTGCTCCCAAATTGGTGAAAAACTAAAGAAGTTATGATTTTCCCTAGTTGTGCTACTAGTCGCTACTAGTCACTCCACAAATTCCCCAAAATATGGAACCGTCCTACCAATTCGCCCTAAATTCCACCAATAGAGAAAAAAAAATGTGAATTTTCGGCTCAATCTGTGGGATATTTAAAATGCATTCCAAGGCTTTAAACCATTTAACCGGTGGTCGAATTAATTTTTTTTAATTAAAAATTTTGGGCGGGGCCCTCTTCGCCTCCGTCGCGCCTCCAGTTCAGGGACAAGGTCGTGTGGTAAACATATATTGGGGGGCGAGGCTAAACCCTAGCCCCTTACCCCAACTCTGCCCATATCAATCTTTATATAACGTTTTTGTCATATGGTTTAATAAGAACCATTGTGGCCTGTCAGTTAAGGCGTTGCGTTGCTTGGTAATAGGTTGCGGTATCGACTCCTGCGGAGGTAATTCGGACCTTAAAAAAAATTGTGGCCCCCAAGCTGCCACATGGTGGCCTCTAGTTGGGAAAGGTGGAATCTTTTGGTTGGCCACCAAGCACCCAATAAAAAAATTCCAAACCAGCACAAATAGAATTCAGAAAAGTGGCGCGACCAGATTGGTCCAATGAGCCCAGTCAACCATGCCTAGTTAGCAGGCCTAGTCAGTTGTATGGACTGCTGACTGGGATGCCTACACATTTTTTTCCAAAAGTTTGCATGTTTGTGAAAATGAACAAAACTCGTTTTCGGGAGCATACGGTGTCAATTTTTTGAGAAACAAGTTGTGTCAGATTCAGAATGATGAGATCTACACAGTCCTTTAGGTTCCACACCATTCTAACAACTTTCATTTTTTAGCATATTTTTGAGCACCTGGTCAATTAGTTAACTGATAATTTGTTATAAATTTTTGTTGCATGTTAGTTCTGATCCGGATTTACACAGGAACACAACAAAATATACATATAACCATAAATACAAAGATGCAGCGAAAATAACACTTCATTTCATTAATATCATAGAACTGGAATTTGCTTACAGACATAATGGAAATAAACTAGCTAGGGTGATGGTAGCTTATCTCTAATAAGAGATGTGGTGGCTACAGGCCTTTAAACTATGTTAAAATGAGGCTCGAGGGCCCATTTATTATCGGGAAACAATGGAAAACCCTAAACATCCAAAAACCTAACCCTAGGAGATGAAGCGCTAAAACTATGGGCCCCGTTTGGGTAAATTGGTACATCAACTTCCCGGGACGTAACTTTGGCATACGATCTTTGTTGATGCACACCATACCCATTAGAAATATCTACCTGAGGAATACAACTTTTGAGTGAGAAACATGGGTCCATGGACATATTTTTCTCTCAATTTTTCAAAAAAATGTCGTTTAGGGCCCTAAAACGGCTCCGAAAGTTCAAGACCCCAAAAACTGCTAAAAATAGTAAATTGTGCTATAATTAAGGGAACTGAAAATCTAAAAGATAAAATGGTGGGGCCCTAAGTGGAATAGGCGAGTGACCACCAATATCCACTTGGATCATTCCTCCCCCCCTTAGGAAGCAATGGTCCCCATTGCGTACTTGAGTTCCTCCATGAGATGAGGAAAATTCTGCTGAACTTGGTCCCTGCTGAACCACTTGCCTTGGTGCAAGAGTTGGCCAGCTTTGACAACCCGATATACTTGGATATTCTGATAGCGAGTGTTATTGATTTTCTTATCCAAGATAGAATCTGTGGTGGCCTGTTCCATGCAGTCTAGGTTTAACTTTGTTGTTCTGAGTTGTTCCGCAATGTCGGAGGTGTCCAGTAGAGGTGGGAAGTAGGGCCGAAGGCAGTCCACATTGAATATTGGGTGCAAAAAAATGAATGGTGGAATACTAATCTTTAAGGCATTGTTCCCTATAGCCTTGGTGATGGTATACAGCCCATATCAGAGTGGTCGAAGCTTGCAGTGGGGTCTAGTGAGGCGCTCCTTATGCAAATGTAGCCAAACTTTGTCGCCCACCTGGAATTTGTGTGGCACCCAACGTTGATCATGTCGTTGCTTGTACATAGAATTGGCTCTATCCAATATGTCATGAACCTATTGGCAGATGTGTTGAATGTGCTCGATGAAGCTGTTTGTTTTGTCAACTTTAGACTAGACATGAGCAGAATCAACCTGAGCAGCTGCAAATGGCATTGCTATGTCAATGGGACACAGTGGCTAGAATCCCAAGCCCACCTGAAAGGAGATGTGGTCAGTTGATTTGTGGAGAGCCAGGTTATAACTGTGTTGTACATAGGGGAGGCTCTCGTCCCATGTGTGTGGATTCTTTAAATTTTACATGCACAAAATGTGTACAATCATCATGTTGACGACCTCTGTCTGGCCATCAGTTTGGGGATGGAAAGTTGTGGACTTGGTGAGCTTGGTGTCCAGCATTGACTAGAGGTTGGACCAAAATGTGTTGAGGAACCTGCTATCCTGATCTGAAATGATAGACTGTGGGATCCCAAAGTGCACCCACACTTGTTCAAATAATATTTTAGCAGTGGCTTTTGCTGTGATATTCTTCTTGCGGGCCGCCATAATGGCCATCTTCGAGAATCTGTCAACGACCATGAAAACACAGTCATTTCCATGCTTAGTAGAAGGAAGGTCCAACATGTAATCCATGGAGATGGATTCCCAAGGTCAATTAGGGGTAGGTAGTGGATTATAGAGGCCTTGCTTCTTGATGGTCAGTTTGGCAATGGCACAAGCAGTGCAAGATCTGATGTACTTCCCGACATCCTGTCGAAAGTTCGGCCAATAGAAATAATTATGAAGTACTGCCATTGTTTTCTCGACCCTAAAATGCCCAGCGAATTGATTGTAGTATTCTTCCCAAATAATATTGGCACACTTGCTTGAAGGAACACAAAGGTGTCCCAGGTGACATAACAGTGCATCTTAGAGGTGAAAATTTATAATTTGCGTACCCTCCAAGCGTGTTTTGTATGTGTGACTGAATTCTAGATCGCTCTTATAGAGAAGCGGAAAATCAAAAGTCTCGTGCCCACAAGAGTTGAGAATGGTGGTTAGCACCACGATCGGTGGTCTGCTGAGGCAGACTGCAACATTATTGGTGCTACCCTTCTTGTACTTTATGTTCAAATGAAGCTATTGCAAATATGTGGACCACTTTTGATGGCTATCATTCTACAACTTCCCTTGTGTCTGTATGAACTGCAGGGATCGGTGATCTATGTGGATCATTGTTTCCTTCCACAAAATGTAATGCTTCCATTTTCAAAAAGCCTGAACAATGAAATAAATTTGTTTATCATAAGTGGGATACTTGTGGACTGTGTCAGAAAATTTCTCATTGTGATATGACAGTGGATGCCCCTATTGAGTAAGAACTGCCCCAATAGCATAGTCAGAGGCATTTGTCTCGATCTCAAATGGTTGTTGCAATTCTAGTAAAGTGAGCATTAGGGAAGAACAGAGGCGATGTTTCAATTCTAAGAACGCCTTCTATTAAGATTCTGACCAAATGAACTTTTCTTTTTCTCCTCCCTTGGTGACTTGACTCAAGGGTGATATGAGAGAATCCTAGCATGAACCTGTGGTGGAAATTAGCAGGACCCAGAAATCTACGAAGCTCTGCTAGAGTGGTTGGGGATGGCCAATCCTGAAAGACTTAGATCTTGGTTGGATCCACAAGCACCACCCTTTCATCGATAATTTATCCCAGATACTGAACCTGGGTCCTGCCAAAAGTTCACTTCTCCAAAGTGGCACACAAATTTTTTTGCCGCAGTGTTTGGAGGACCTATTGGATGTGGTGGAGGTGCTCTTCCCAAGTCTGGCTGAAGATCAAAATGTCATCCAAGTACACCACTAGAAATGAGTTGATGAATGGTCACAAGATGTCATCCATCAACCTCATGAAGGATATGCAAGCATTCATCAACCCGAAAGGCGTGACCAACCATTCGAAAATGCCCTCCTTGGCTTTTAAGTTAGTCTTCCACACATCGAAGGGTTCGATTGGTACCTGGTGATACCTAGACTTCAAGTCAATCTTGCTGAAATATTTCGCCCCTTCGATTTGGTCCAGAAGGTCATCAATTCATGGGATTGGGTACCTATTCCGGAAAGTGATCTTCTTCAGTGCCCGATAGTCAATACAGAGTCTCCAAGTCCCATCCTTATTTTGTACCAACACGATCGGGCTCCCATAGGGTGATGAACTCGGCTGGATGTGACCTTTCTGCAGTAGCTCTAGAATCTGCCTCTTGATTTCATCGTTCTCCAAAACAGAGCGTCGATAGATCATTCCATTGGGTAGCGGTGCACCTGGGGTCAGATCAATGGGGTGATTAACCTGACAGTGCAGAGGCACCCCTGTGGGTGAGGTGAAGATATACCCGTACTCCTCCATGACCTTGTCCATTTTTTTTGTCGTGCGGAGGAGTCTTGTCTCAAGGTCGTGGCCATAGTCTTATTCTTTCCTTGGGGGCAAATCATTAGGAAAAAAAAATTCTCGATTTTGGAAATGATATTACTGCATTTTTTTGCAGTAACCAAAGAGATAGTGATAGGAAAAGGTACCTTTGGTATCCGATACAACTTATTTCCCAAAGTAAAAATAATAACGTGAGGTCGGGACTCATACATAACATGTCGCTTCCACAAGTATGGTTGGCCTAATAATACATCACAAACATCAAGAGGAGAAATTTCACATAATACCTCATCTGTGAAGGGTTTTATGATGTGGGGAAGGTGGCACTTTTAGATGACGTGGAGATCCCGTCCTTGGTGAAGCCACCTAATGGTGTATGGTTGTGGGTGTGTTGTGTTCAGAAATCCCAACCGCTTCACAACCTCTGTTGAAATGAGGTTCTTTTGGCTCCCACTATTGAAAATGAACTATAGCGAGGAACCCTTTACCCACATCTGGGAGTGGAAGAGACGCTCCTCCTCCTCTGGATCTTCCGGTTCCTACTTTTGGATCTTCATAGTGGCAATGATGGCATTGGGCTCTGCGTCAATAATTTTCTTCCCTTTTTCATTGCCCTTGTTGTTTTTTTATTTAGAGTAGGAGAATGCATCTGATTCAAAAGACCTCATCTCCACCACCAGTGACTGCATGGCCTGACACCCACTTGTGTTGTGAGTGGCGCTCTTATGGAACTCACACCACTTTCCCGTGTCCTTCTTTGGCTTCACGATGTTGTTCTTTTCTTGCTACTTTGGCATGTTGTCTTGGGCCTCCATGCCATGGCTTTGTTTGTTTTTTTGCGGTTTGGGGGCACCTTTCCCTTACTTTTGATTCGCAGATGCAAAGCCTCGCTTCTTTTGTTTGAATTTCTGCTCAATCTTGGCAGCATACCAGTATGTCGTACCAAGTGAGGAGATGTCGAGGAAATCCATTTCCTCTTGAATGTATCTGTGCAGAAAACTGTGATACTTTAGCACCAAATTTTTCTCTGAATCTTTGATACCCAACTTTGTGTGCAGGGTATGGAACAGATTCGTCAGCGCATGCAAATCTTGATCCCTTTGTTTTCGCAACAAGGTCCATTGTATGTACTTGTTCTCATAGCTTCCCATGGGATAGTATTGTTCCTTGATGGCATCTCAGAAAGAATTCAAAGTGGGTATGGCCAAGAACAGAGAGGGTTCCATCTCTTCCTTTTTCTCACAGTAGGTTTCCCACCAGTCCTTGACATGGGGAGTAGCTTTGAGGAGTACAAAAATAATATTCTCCCGGTCGGAAATGTCATGAACTGAGAAATATCCTTCTAATAGGTTCAACCATCTATCTATGACATCTACATCTATTTGGCCCTCAAATATGGGAATTTCAAAGTTTAATTGTACCTTAAAGGGAGTCGCACCTCCAGAGTGGCTACTGGATGCAGATGCGCCACCTGTGGGCAGTCATTGAAGGATCTGGGAAAATTTATCCATCATCATGTTCCTTTTTTTTTCAAGGGACTCCTCGAGAAATATTTTTATAGGATCTCTTGCTCCCTCATCTTTATTTTCGTCTCCCATAGGCGGTTGTCATGGTTTGCGAGGTTGATCTTGCAAAGGTTCAACTAGATCAAGCCCTAACTCTTTATACGATGACCTCATTGGGGACATGCAAAGAAGGATCCAGAAAAAGCATACCGCTATGATACCACTGATCCAGATTTATGCAGGAACGCAACAGAATACACATATAACCATAAATGCAAATATGTAGAAGAAATAACACTTCATTTCATTAATATCATAGAATTGAAATTTTATTACAGACATAATGGAAATAAACTAGCTAAGGTGCCGGTAGATTATCTCTGAGAAGAGATGTGGTGGCTACGAGCCTCTGAACTGTGTTAAAATGAGGCTTGAGGGCCTATTTATTATTGAAAAACAATGGAAAACCATAATCATCCAAAAACCTAATCCTAGGAGATGAAGCGCCAAAACTATGGGCCCCGTTTTGGTAAATTAGTACATCAACCTCCCGGGGACATAAATTTGGCATATGATCTCTGTTTGACGCTCACCATACCTCGTTAGAAATATCTATATGAGGACTAAAAATTTTGAGTGAGAAACATCAATCTATTGACCCACATTTCTCCTAGTTTTTCCAAAAAACGTAGTTTAGGGCCTCAAAACGGCTCTGAAAGTTCAGGACCCGAAAGACTGCTAAAAATACTAAACTATGTTATAATTAAGGAAAATGAAAAAATTAAAGAGAAAACGGTGGGGCCCCAAGTGGAATAGGCTAGTGGCCATCAATATCCACCTGGATCAAGTTCTAAGGAAGACCCAGTTGAGACTGAGGTTAAAGGGAAGAGATCTATTAGTTGTACTATTAGAAAATTGTACAGGTAATGCACGAGGTCATCAGGAAGGCCTTGAAGGATTGAGAAATCATTACTTGGGATTTTCCTAATTAATAATGGCTTGATTAGTCCAAAAATGTGTAAGGAAGGAAGGCCAAGCATAGGCAAACAACAAGTTAAATATTGGACCAGAATTGCTTTGATTGCAAGCCAGATCCGAGCTAAATCGGAGTGAGATAGTCAGCAGAGTGCAGGAAGTTTCTCAGTGGAGAAAGAGCATTGTATTGTTTCATGATATTGACCATATTAAATATAGAGATAGAGGGGTTTTGATTAGTTTCTTTCCCTAGATACATCTTGTGTTGTGCGATTGATTATTTCTTTCTCTTTCATGTTATGTGATTGCGCTATCGTATTTTGTTTCTACAAATTGTAGAAGGATTGAGTATTTTGTTTTGGTACATTACAAGATCAAATTGAATCTCGTTGGTATATTTTCTAAATAACACAACACCACCTGCACAACACCCAATGCACACAACACCACATGTACCACATGTACACAGCACCACATGCACATGACACCACATGTACAACATGCAGACAATACCATATGTACACGACACCGCATGAACATGTACATGGAACCATATGTACAGAGTAATGCATATAAAACATGTACATAGCACCAGTATTGCACATCTGGAGACCACACTATATCTACCAAGAAACCTTGTTTCTAATGTCTTTCCACTATATATGTTTATTCCATCATGTCGCAGATCACATTGCTTTCATTCCGCTGATGTATCCCTCGACATTAATTGCTATAACATAAACATAGAAATAGTATAAACACATAATATTAAATCATATCCACATGATATTGACCTCACAGATTCGTCAGGGCTACTCTTCCCATTTGATTCCCTATCAACCTGGAACCTATTCATGCCATTCACCTGCATAAGAAATTATTCCTCCACAAGAATGATCTTTGATGACCCTGTCATACAATGACATACATACCTATATATGCATGTAAAAATTAGCATAAAATAATCATGATCCCTGACAACCCTGTTAGAAAATGACATACATACATACATTTATACATATATAGACATCAACATAATCATGATCACAACATAATTTAAAGATATCATAAGGTGAAGGTTTAGAGAACTCCCTTTATCCATGCACAACATGAAAAACATTGAGAACAAAAGTCCCCAACATAGCCAAGGAATCTGACGCCTCAAATACATTTAATTTACCCTTCATGGTTACCTTTCTCATGATTTTCCTGCCACCATCTATTTACAGCAATGGACCCACCAATCCAACAGGTTTTCATATTCTTACATTCAACTACCCTTTACTCATGCACCGAGCTTCATCCAGGTATTACATTACTTATTGGGTTTGATTCAACTCCTCCTAAGGCCCATTAACTTTCCTCTTTCCTTAACCAATTCCAAAGGCCCTCAAAACATAAAAGGCAATACAAGAAACAAAAAAGAAGAAAACCATGAAAACCAATAGAAGTGTGACACCACAAAAAAAGTGGCATGGTCATGCACTAGACACAATAAAAACCAAAAATCGAGCGCAACATATCACAAAATACCAAAGGCACAAAACTCCCAACATACACCATGACTCAATCCCCATGGGTTACTAATGCTTCAAAGGAAAAATTCAACTTGATCCTTCTTCAATATTTCATGGCAATCACTTTTGTCATGAAATCCCTACATCATACTACCATAAACGCATAATTGTCAGTGTATAAATAAATATAACACTATATTGGTTACCTTACCTTGTTGTACCCAGCCTGCTGACTTGTAACTGAACACGTACATATATCATCTCTCAAGGGATTCCAATTCTTGACGAATCCATCTAGAACTAGAAACCAGTTTTTATACGTGTCAAATACATGTTCATGAATATAAAAAATATCCACATAATGTTATAAAAAATCAATGTTAAGAAGACTTCTTGTACTCATGCAAAACACTCATTCGTTTGGAATTGTGGTTAACAAACATAGCCCAAGGAATTCTTACCCGATTCCTTTTTTTACCTTTTTTCCTTGTTGCAATTGAGTCTTATTATGTGCTATCACATCACCCAATTTTTATTTATATAAAAAAATCAATTGTTACATTTCCATGCTAATACCAAACATGTTTCCCTGAAATTGTTCACACATATCAATAACATGTTCCAAATATCAAGACGTTGTATCTACTAATTGAAATCAATCTTTACCAAGACTAACAGTCATGTCATAATCAATAGTCAACTCATAGTCACAAATCATAATACTACAACTATAACCTAGTTACACTCAAGTACATATCAGTTTCCTCAACACATATTGTGTTAGTACAACCATCTTAAAACAAGATCATTCATTCATGCAATCTTATAAACACATACTCATATTATGCAATTAATCAAACATTCAAACAGTCTGTAAACATACCATGTTAAATAAACCAGAAGACATAATCAAACTCATACCTTAATGTATCTCAAGGGAGGCTATCACATCTACAAAAATCATCAAGATTAGTATGACATAATATCACAAGTATATCGACTCATGCATGAATGTTATAACCCTAACCATCTGCACAGACCAATCCATATTAGCATGATACATAAGAACATCAATATCTTAATTGCAATAACCATAATCATCATGTGTATGGCCACAATGCATATAAAAAAAGTTACTAACATTCATGATTATCTGACACATGTGCACAAGACCGCATTGATCAGCTAACATCTATCATGCATGTAACCACAACAACAATAAAATGACAAAAATGCATATAAAAATAAGTAATCATCATACATGCATGTGAAACATACAATACTTGTATGAAGATCTACTCTTACCCCAAGGTTTAGTGCTACAACCTCGCTCTGATGATCTACATCTCCCGCTATATCTTAGCCAACACGTTAGCATCGCAGCAAACCAACAACATCATGATGACACAAACTGCAACACTGACTATCCCAATGTGTATATAACAATCACATAGACAACTAAATTTCATTCATGAGAAACGCATTATTCCCATCCATTCCAACTGTTTGAACTTGGAAGAATTGATACCATTTTGTAACCACCCCTCCCACATTTACCCACTTTCACCATCCTATCAGGATAGACATGAGTGGAGGGATACTATGACATGACTCAACCTCCTAAGTACAATTAAGGAATTGGAATCGATAAACCAAAACTTTATTGACCTTCCTCAGGAGGTACCAGACCCACAAGAGCTAACCAACCATTCCAAGTGCCCAAACCCTGACCTAACTTTCCTTTAGAGTGATTTGGACTCCCAGTCGCATGCACAATCCTGCATCCATACAACTATAGGCCTCCAGTTTCATGCATAAGCCTACAAGGTAGCAACTTTAGTCCCAATTTCTCAATTTCGAGCCTGTAGACGCAAAATCTATGCCACCTTTTCAGGAATAATCTCCATATAACTACCCATAACTTTTCAATACTTTCCAGAACAATAAATGACACAAGGAAAAAGTCTCTAACACAAAAATTAGTCAAGAAATTGACCTAAAAAGGCCTAACCATTGTATAAATTATATAAAAATATGTATATCAATGGATTCAATCCGATCAAGTAATGTACTAAAACTAGATATTGAATCCTTCTACAAATAAATTGCAGAAAATAAACATGATCACTAATCACAACAAGTAAAGAAAGAATCAAATCAAACCACAACACAGATAATCTCCCAGGGAAAGCTTACTACTCAAAACCCCTCTATCTTCTATTGTATATTCACCATGGAATCATGAAAAAATTACAATGAACGCTTCTCACAAGAGTCTCTTGCACTCTCACAACTGTCTCACACTGTCCTAGAAAAAATCGACCAACACTTAGCCAATTCTCAGCCTCTAAACAGCCTTCCTTGCTTGTGAAATTCATGCAGAATTCACTCCCTATTATTTAGGAATTTCAGCCTTCCAAAACTGCGCAAGGATCATGGGAAACCCAATGGATTTTTAGTTGCATGTGGGAAACCTATTAATCACACAACTAATAGTTAACATCCCTTTAACCTTTGTCTCAATTGGGTCTCCACTGGAAGTGACATGCATGTAGCTATTAATAGTAAATCATCAGTTGCATGGCATATCATTGATTGTGAATTAAATAACATTTAATTCACTTGATATCTCACTAGTGCGACAAACAGTTACAACTAGTTCAACTGACTCTAACTCACCTAACTAATTTCACTGATTACTCATGTATTAAGATAATGCACCAACTGCAATTCGAACTCCATAACTAATAGAATCACTCTGCATGCCTAACCAACCACCCTCAACTCGAAATACATGATCTAACTGATTTTATCACACTCAGTTAACTATTACAAGTGATTATGAGATAAGATTACATTTTATTGTCCAATTTAATTAAGGTAAAATTAAATTAGACATTGCACCAATTTAATTAATTAAATTAGCCTTCACATTAATGTATCGCTAGGACATGTGGTCCCACACTAGTGTTTGTGCTACAATTTCTTATTGGAATTTTAACACTCCCTCTCAACAAGAAATGGATTATCTGCCACCCTAATCCTGCCTCTATGGTATTCGAATTTTCTCTTAGCGAGAGCCTTCGTTAGAATATCTGCATCATAATCTTCCATGGGAATGTACTGAAGTAACACAATGTGCCTCTGAACACAATCTCTGAGATGGTGGTACCAGATGTCTATGTGCTTGGACCTATCATGGAATACCAGACTAACTGAGAGTTTAATGCAACTCTGGTTATCACAATGTACCACAATCAGATCCATCTGAGAACCAAACAAACCAACCAGGACATTTATCATCCAGATGGCCTCACATGCAGCCTGACTTACTGCCATGTACTCTGCCTGGACTGAACTGAGTGCCACAGATCATTGCTTCTTGTTGTACCAAGAAATGGTTGTCAATCCTATTTTGAAGATACCCCCTGATGTGCTCTTTCTATTTCATGAACTGCCTACCCAATATGCATCCATGATGCCTTGAAGCTTCACTCCCTTTGTCCATCTATACCATAATCCATACTTTGTAGTACCCTTAAGATATCTAAAGACATGCTTCCCCGCCTTCCAAAAGAGCTTGGTTGGCTTAACAATAGCTTGACTCAGTTGGTTAACTGCTTAGAAAATGTCTGGTTTGGTGTTCACCAAGTACATCAGTGAACCCACTAGCTTTCTATAGATAGTAGCATCCACTACTACCCTTGAAGTAGCATCCTCTTTCCTCCAATTTCCTGGAAGAGGAGTATCCATGGGTTTACAACTCTCCATGTGAAATTTACACAGTATCTCTTTGGCATACTTTCCTTGAGAAAAAAATAGTTCATCAACCCGCTACCATATTTTCAAACCAAGGAAATAGTGAAGGAGTCCCATGTCCTTCATTTTGAACTCCCTTGCAAGATCCTCCTTGTGTGAATTTATCAACTGCTCATCACCTTTCAAAATTATATCATCAACATAAATTACAATATTTAAGAGCTTACCATCAACCACAATTTGTTACTGGTTTTCATCCGCTTCACTTTTGGTGAAGCCCAACCTGGTGAAATAGACGTCAATCCGAGTATACCAAGCATGAGGTGCTTTTTTTAGCCTATACAGTGCTCTCTTCAGTCGACACACATGCGACTCACTGTCAAAGATCTTGAAACCTTATTTCTGCTCTATGTACACTTATTCCTCAATAACTCCATTGAGAAACATAGTTTTCACATCCATTTGATGAATGTGCCACCCCATATGCGCTGAGAGTGCAAGGATATATCTAATGGATGAGTACCTCGCCACTAGTGTGAATGTCTCCTCATACTCAATCCCCTCAACTTGTGAGAATCCCTGGGCCATAAATCTTTCCTTTTGCTTCTCGACACTCCCATCCGCTGCTTTCTTCACCTTATAGATCCATCTAGATCCAACCACTGGTTTTCCGACCGGTCTTGGGACAACTTCCCATGCATTGTTCTTGACGATGGAGTCATACTCCTCTACCATAGTGTCAACCCAAATTGGTTGTTGCACTGCTTCCTCAAAGGAAGATGGTTCTATCACAATACACTTGCTTATAAGATCCATGTATCCAGTAAACCTGTCTGGAGATTGTCTCTGTCTACGTAGTGAAATAGGGGTTCCTACATTTTTTGCCGCATCAAGTCTCAATCTATCAGCTTCTGTGGTGCGCCTTCTACCATTTCTGGTGGATGGCTCTGCATGAGTGTTTTCTGCCACTTCATGATCCTCCTCGTGTGGTTGCTCCACATATTGAGGCTCATTCTTTAGAACCAAGAGTTCCTCATCTTCATGCAAATCTAGCTCCCTCTCAAGGGACAATCGTATGGCTTTCTCCTCATCAAATTTTATATCCCGTCTCACAACAATCATCCTGTTGTTTGGAAAATACACCCAATAGTTGTGGGGAGTGTCATTGTATCCCACAAATGTCCCAATCTCAGTTTTTGGTTCGAGCTTCTTCTTGGCGTCTTTTGTCACATGCACATAAACAGATGAGCCAAAATCTTAAAATATGAAACATCAGGTTTCTTACCATTAAAAGCCTCCTCTGGTGTACTCATTCCAAGTATCCGATTAGAACTACGGTTTTTCACAAATATCGTTGTGTTGCATGCCTCCGCCCACAGATGCAACGGTAGGCCCTGATCACGCAACATTGCTCGTGCTGCACCCACAATTGTTCTGTTATTTCTTTTTGCGACCCCATTCTGTTGTGGGTTATGAGGCGCAATCAACTCTCTATGAATTCCTTCTTTGCTATATAATTTCTTGAATTCATTCGAGATGTACTCACCACCATTTTTTCTCCCAAGAGCCTTAACATGATTCCCCGTGTTTTTCTCCACCAGTGCCTTGAACTTAAGAAATTTTGAGAACATTTGATCTTTCTTTTGCATGAAGTAGATCCAAAACTTTCTAGAAAAATAATCAACAAAGATCACATAGTACTTATGCTTTTCTGTCGAAGTAGTAGAGAATGGTCCACACACATCTAAGTGAACTTTCTCAAGGATTTCCGAAGCTCGGTTCTCCTTCTCGTGAAAAGTGGCCTTTGCATACTTCCCCATAGTACATCCTTTGCATGTGTCTAACTGCGCAAAAGTACCCTTGGGAAGACTTGTAGAAGTATGTTGCATGACCTTCAAGGCTCTGTGGTGTAGATGGCCCAATCTCCTATGTCATAACTCACCCTCATCCTGGCTCACCACTTTGTCTACCTTACCCATCATGTTGTGCAGCCATATACATCAAGTTTATAGATATTCTTCACACAAATCTCAATATTCTTGGCTTGTCCTGTTTCTTTGCGTCGAAGGAAAGCTTTTCCTTCACTGAAAACAACATCATAGCCTCTATCCTCCAACATTGTGACTGAGAGTAAATTTTTCTTCAAGCCTGGTACATGCATTACATCTTTTAATAGAAAGGGTTTACCTGACTACCTCTAGAAGGTAATTGTACCAATATCGGTAGCACCGTACCACTCGTCATCACCCATTTCAATATGCATCTGGAGGTCCTACTCCTCCAAGCTACTGAAAACTTATTTTTCTCCCATTATGTAAAAGGATGCACCACTATCCAAGTACCACACCAATCACATTGCACTTGACATCATGCATGCAATGAGTGAGAAGTCAAGCTCAAGTTGTGAGGGAAAAGCCTCAAAAGATGTAGATCCTGAAGTTTTCTTTTTCTTCTTCTTTTGTGGACAATTAGTGGCATAATGTCCATGCTCGTGACAATGAAAACACTTCACTCTGGACATGTTGCGCTTCTTGCCATATTTTCCAGACTCAGATTTGGAATGGAATTTCTTTCCTTTCCCCTTCTTCACCTTAGCAGCCAAAGCACAATCTTCTTCATCATAATTATTAGATGAAGATACATCCCTGGTATTCCGCCTGAATTCTTCTTGCACCAAATTTGACCAAAGTCGTTCCCAATTTGGCATCTTCTCCCTCCCATTGACAGAGTCCTGATAACTATGCCAACTCTTGGGAATTCCTAGAATAGACAGGCTCACCAATTCATCATTTGCGACAGTAATTCCAACACTCCCAAGGTCATCCCAACATTGGACAAACTTTGTTAAATATTTCGGAATGGTGTCGCCTTTCTCCACTTTGATTTTCCTGAGCTTGTCCTTCAGTGCCAATTTTCTATGATCACTGTTGCTCTGAAATAGATCTATCAAAGCTTTCCACATTTCATATGGTGTCACTTTTCTAGGGATACTTGAGACAATGTGGTCTCGTACTCCCTCCAGTAAGATCCTCCTCAACTTTGCAACCTTCTTTTTCCAAGCATCAAGCTTTGCGGCATCTGCTACAGCGGGTTTGGGAACATCATTATCAATGAATTATTTCAACCCATTTCCTCCAATAATGCCTCCATCTTGTATTTCCACGCAATAAAATTGCAACTGCCCTCGAGTGTATACACCAATCTCAAGCTATTGAAAGCCATTTTGATCATGATTTTCTTGTCGCACCAAGAATACTTTTACAAATATAAATTCTATTAAATCAGAAACTCAGCTTCTCCTCCACTGTATTTATTTCCTATGCTCTGATACCATGTATAAATTATACAAACATATGTATATCAATGGATTCAATCCAATCAAGCAATGTACTAAAGCTAGATATTGAATCCTTCTACAAATCAATTTTGGAAACTAAACATGATCGCCAATCACAACAAGTAAAGAAATAATCAAATCAAACCACACCACATATAATTTCCCATGGAAAGCTTACTGCTCAAAACCCCTCTATATTCTATTGTATATTCACCATGGAATCATGAAACTATTACAATGCACTCTTCTCACAAGAGTCTCCTATACTCTCAAAATTGTCTCATACTATCCCGGACAAAATCGACCAACACTTAGCCAATTCTCAGCCTCTATACAGCTTGCCTTGCTTGCGCAATTCATGTGGAATGCACTCCCTATTCTTTAGGAATTTTAGCTTTCCAAAACTGCGCAAGGATCATGGGAAATCCAATGGATGTCTGGTTGCATGCAAGCAACCTACTAATCACACAACTAATAGTTAACATCCCTTTAACCTTTGTCTCAATTGGGTCTCCACTGGAACTGACATGCATGCAACTATTAATAGTAAATCATCAGTTTCATGCTAGATCATTGATTATGGATTAAAAAAGATTTAATTCACTTTATCTCTCACTAGTGCAACAATAGTTACAACTAGTTCAACTGACTTTAACTCACCTAACTAAGTTAATTGATTACTCATGCATTAAACTAATGCACCAACTGCAATTCGAACTCCATAACTAATAGAATTACTCTACATGCCTCACCAACCACCCTCAACTTGAAATACATGAGCTAACTGAGTTTATCACACTCAGTAAACTATTACAAGTGATTATGAGATAAGATTACATTTTATTGTCCAATCTAATTAAGGGAAAATTAAATTATAAAATGCACCAATTTAATTAATTAAATTGGCCTTCACACTAATGTATCGCTAGGACTTGTGGTCCCACACTAGTGTGTGTGCTGCAATTTCTTGTTGGACTTTCAACAACCATGACAATCATTTCGTTAAACACATGGTGAACATGAAATCTACAAGTAATGAATGAATATCTGAACATGGGGATATGATACTTATTTTAGAATCATCAAGAATGTCTAATTCCCTCTAAATATAGCTACAATAACATCTATTAGGTCATTTTTCAGGTGGTAAATCCCATCTGCGGACAGAGGTGATCCCACTAGCCCTAGAGTGGGTCTAGCAACAATCAAATCATGCAATGACTTTGGTTCTTAGTTACAAGAAAGACAAAGATTTCGATAAGTAACCTACCTCAAATACCACGCTGTTGTTGTCGAGGAAGAAGCGGTGCTCTTCGTCCATAGCCTGACAGATCACAGTCCTTCCATTTGCTCCGTCCGGACACCTGTAAAAATGCAGAGAAACAACGACATACAACGTAATACTTAAAGCATGTAACTATATATAATTCAGAGAGGATATAATTCATTGCATTTCATAAAAGAGTAAACACGAGAATGGAACCAAAATCAGAATCGCTTATATTAAAGATGACAAAAAGGGAGATTACAACCAAATGCTCTGATGCTATGATCTTCCTTTGGTGGGGCTTTCAGTAGAGCGCGTCTCAACGAAGCCTATTGGGAATCTAGACAAAGCTCTCTCTCTTACAGGGTTCTCCTTGGCTCTGCTCTCAATAGTTTCCCAGCTATAGTTTTCCTCCTACAAGTTCAGTTAGCTTGGAAATGGAGAGGGCAAGCTTTTATAGATGGAGGAAGGGAAGTTGGGATCCCTATAATCATGGGTAGGTCCTATCTCTTAGGAAGGTTCCAGGAGGGGTGGAAAACCACTTCCTATACATGGAGATCCAGAGCCAAACCACTCAACTTCTTTTGATGATTCGTTCTGGAGTTTGTTAGAATAAAACTTCCGCCATTTATTTTTTAAAAACATTCCTTAATAGGCTTGGTGCAAGTGAAACATAGGGACAGAGCGCCAACTGGTGCGTCCTCTAGTGTGGATTTACCCCATTGGTGCGAGGGATTAACTGACTAGTTGCATCAAGGCTAAAACATCTGTTTTTAGGGTTTTTCAGAGGAAATGTTCTTCAGGAGAATGTTTATCCTTACGCAGGAGGATGTTATGAAGGTGTTTTCAGGACATTTTACTGTTCATAGGTCATGGGAATAGTCCTCCAATGTGCGGGACGAGGGATTGCAGGGACGGTGACAAAATGTTGTGTAACAGATGCCCCCAAAAGCATGAGGTCCGAGAGAGAGGGAGGGGTGAAATGCTTTATGAGAACGCGCCCAACTGAAAACACTGTAGTTGGAAGACCTGTAAATACAAATACAACTGATATCTATAATACATGATATGTGGTATGGGCACAACCAACCATAATAAAGTGTACAATAACTGGGATCCAAGGTATGGACGTAGCCATCCAGCAAAGAAGGATCAATAAGTAGACTCAGGTATGGTCGCAGCCATCCAATCAAATGAGTCATGTAATCAATCATGATAATCCACAAAGAATCCATAGCCTGGATTTTATCAGATAAGATCCAGGGTCTTGCGCTCCATCTCGACCCGAACAGAGTACAAGTCTGAGCATGCGAATAGTGAGCTGAAGTCGAACATGCAAGAACATCGTCTGATTACCAGCCAATGATGAAAGTTGTTAACATACGCAAGATAAACCACCAATAATAAGGATGGCCCTCAAGGTACTATAGGTAAAATCCACGGAATTCGAATAGTGAGCTAGCGTCGAACACCCGTGAAATCATGTGATCAAAGGCCAATAATGAAAACCTTGCGTCAAATGTGAATAACCTGCCATTGAGGCATGCAAGCTCCAAGGTACTTGAAGGGAGTCTCTAGATCAGTTTCCTAGATAATGAGCTGAAGTCGACAGGAAGCAACCTTAATCGAAGGTGGGCCATAGTGTTTCCCACATCATCAACACGAGATAGAGGAACATGATGTTTCTGAATCAATATCAATGGAGAATCAGAGGGAGGTTGAGAACTGCAAAGGCCAACTTCTCTTGAACATATCGGTGGCACGACATTGGATTTGGTAGTATTTGACATCAAATGATTTGAGGTCATGGTGACATGGCAAAGAGAAGATGAGTGGTCAAAAGAGATTACCCAAACCCATGGAGGCAAGCAGATAACAAGATGAGATGTCCCTAACCCGACACGAATGTAGACAAGTGCCATGTTCAAGAGCGACATACTGCCGACACGATGATGATATTGGTTCCATTTTCCCCCACCATTTTTGGCGAGTACCCCAATTATTTTTGGAAACAAGCTTGAAGGGGATAGCATATGCTTGCGATATAAGTTTTTCCTTCAAACAAATTCAACCTAGTACATTTAACAAGTCCTAAGAAGGAGGAACTCAAGTAATGTCATTACGACGGAGTCCGATGTCATCAGTTTTTAATGAGTCTGACAAAGGAAGAACTCGGCATCTTTTCGTGTTTAGAGAGTTTGAAAAGACAATGGAAAATAAAACTCCAGTGGTCCCTTTTCTTAGATAGTCCCTCAGATCCGAAAAGGTAGAAAACTATGTCTGAGAGAACCTCCTAGTCATGATAGGCTAGGGTATTCCTTTTTCGTAAGTAATCTATCCCAGCCCAAAAAAGGGGTAAACGTATACTGGGTAGATGTCGTTTCACAGCCAATTTAATGAGCTCAAAACAACAAGCGTCTCAGCAATCTTTTCAATTTTAGAGAGTCAGAAAAGAGCTGAAAGGTGACTCCTCCTGGAGGAACGATTGGTATAAAGGGCAACAACTAGTTCCGGTGATGGTGGAACTACTCAAAACAAGATAAAGGTCAATAGGCTGGCTAACAAGACCACTCATCACATCGATTCCTCGGGATTGGGTAAAACAATCAAGTGAAGGCGTATGATCGTCCAAGAAGATGGGGACGATGGAATGAGAAAACCAAGGCTCATCTGAAAAAACAGGCTGATAAAATGGCAATCACGAGAGGTAAAATGGGAAAGGTTTCATTTTTACACAAGCTTGAAACAAAAATAGACTATGCTTGAAAAATTTTGCATGCCCCCAGCATGGTGACTCAATTCGAGGTACATGCCCCCCAAGCTTCAATCCATATGAAAGGTAGATGGAATGAAGGTTCAAGTTACGAGATCAAGAGAAAGACTCGACTGGTATTTTACGATATCTTATCAAAGACTCAAATTAAACAGGAAAGTGTTTCATTGTTTTAACGAGGTTGACACATTAAAATAACTATCCTCGGATGACTTTGTTTCATTTTTTAACGAGGTTGATACAGAAGACAATCTATCCTTAGAACACCTTGTTTCATTTTTTAACGAGCTTGACACAAGAAAACGAACTATGCTCCAGACAACTTGTTTCATTTTTTAACAAGCTTGACACAAGAAAATGAACTCTGCTCTGACCAGCTTGTTTCATTTTTTAAGGAGCTTGACACAAGTAGATGAACCATGCTCTGACCAGCTTGTTTCATTTTTTAAGGAGCTTGACACAAGAAAACGAACTCTGCTCCGACGAGCTTGTTTCATTTTTTAAGGAGCTTGACACAAGAAAACGAACTCTACTCCGACGAGCTTGTTTCATTTTTTAAGGAGCTTGACACAAGAAAACAAACTATGCTCTGGACACCTTGTTTCATTTTTTAACGAGCTTAACACAAGAAAACGAACTCTGCTCCGACAAGCTTATTTCATTTTTTAAGGAGCTTGACATAAGTACATGAACCATGCTCCGACCAGCTTGTTTCATTTTTTAAGGAGCTTGACACAAGCAGATGAACCATGCTCCGACTAGCTTGTTTCGTTTTTTAAGGAGCTTGACACAAGCAGATGAACCATGCTCTGACCAGCTTGTTTCATTTTTTAACGAGCTTGACACAAGAAAACGAACTCTGCTCCGACAAGCTTGTTTCATTTTTTAAGGAGCTTGACAAAAGCAGATGAACCATGCTCTGACCAGCTTGTTTCATTTTTTAAGGAGCTTGACACAAGCAGATGAACCATGCTCCGAATAGCTTGTTTCATTTTTTAAGGAGCTCGACACAAGCAGATGAACCATGCTCCGACTAGCTTGTTTCATTTTTTAAGGAGCTTGACACAAGAAAACGAACTCTGCTCCGACAAGCTTGTTTCATTTTTTAAGGAGCTTGACACAAGCAGATGAACCATGCTCCGACAGACCTCATCATAATGAATAAGAAGTCATAGCTTCCAAGGGTTTCCTGTCCGATGGAAGGAAAACATCTTGGAAATTTGGACCCAATGCCCCCAGCACACGATGTACAACGGCACTATCACTAAATACGGGCATAGGACAGGTAGCCACATAATTGACATGCGGCGGGGATGAAAAAACCGGTGGATAAAGACCCAGCAGGGATGATGGTGGACCAGATGTCATGTTAGGACCAAAGAATGAAAGCTGATCAATGGTCATGATCCGACCTTAGTGCGGAAAACACATCACACGAAAGAGGGAGGAGATAAGTGCTCCCATGGCATAAGTATAGTCACGATCCAGGAGTAAATTAAAGTCCAAGGGGCCAGGAACAACCATCATGTCCATATGGACAGTTTTCCCTCCCAAAGTAATAGGTAACTTCGAAAGGATCCCTAACGGTTGACTAGTTCTTTTGTTAAACGCCAACATATTCTGAGTAAAATGCATAAACGGTGGAGAACCAAAAGCTTTCCAAGTAGTTGAGGATAAAATACTAACAGACACACCTTCATCTATAATGGTGCTGGGTACAACCAGATGGGAGGCCTGTACCGTGATCTCAAAGGGCACATAAGAAGGAAGGCGATAACCTGCGAATTGACCCCAATCGAAGGAAGCGACCAAACTACTTGGAGGGGCTACCATCAAACCAAGATGGTATTCCCCTGGTGTTACAGGAGAATAAGGAGCATCCTCTGCCACCTCCATCATGGAGGCAGAAGGAGTATCCTCCAGGACCTCCATCATGGGAGGCAGATGAATAGCTTCCTGAGATATAGGGACAGGAGAATATTTCTCCAAGTCCGAGGAATCTAAAGAAACAATAAGAACCTGAGGAATGTGAGATCCACTCTCAACTAAAAATACCTGGTGCAACGCAGACGGGGCCAGCTCAACCGATCCCACGACCAATGGTTGGTCAGGGATGGATTCATGATGGTGAATTTCTGGGGGAGTGGGATCAAGCAGGGATGACTCTTGACTGATTGTGGAATCAGCTGGTGTAGGACTCAAAGAAAGCTGCTTGTAGCTAGCCGGAAGGCACGGTGCAGAAATATTCGAGTTGTCCAAAACTCTCTTAGCTTCATCCATATACGGACAAAGGGGAATGGCATGGTGCCATTCACACAACTTAAAGGGATTGGCAAGCTTACCCTGCTTCTTAGGAGCTTTACCAGCACTAGCTGAAGATGTGCCCCAAACCTGACTCCCAGAAGCCAAAGGCAACGGCGGACAACCGTTGGACCATATTTCGAGCACCTTGGGAATGCCAGGGAAATCTCGAAGAAGATGGTTTTCCTGGCACAACATGAAAGGAAACTTAACTTTCCACGGAGGGTTGGAAGGTTTATCAAGAGCAGATGTTTTAGAAGCAGTAGCTGCAGCCTTAGCCTCTCTCTTATTAGACTCCTTCTTCTTCGTCTTCTTCTTCTTCTTCTTAGCCACATGGTTACTAGAATCCAAACTTTCACCCTGAGAAGTAGGAGAAGAGGATGAAGAAACAGGCGAAGAAGGGGAGAGGTCCACTTTACAATCAACATGATGTTGTTCCGGCATAGGGACTGATTGAACAATAGCCGAGACATTCGGTACCACAGAGGTTGAAAACAACCAAACAAGCAACCCAACAGTTAACCCAGGAAGGGACAACACTGCCATATAAGGAGCACCAACATTTCAAAATGCATAAAAAGGACCAGGATTCCCATCGGAGGGGATTCCTTGGTTGGTGAACTCCAGAAAATTTTCCATCGGAAACGACCTTGAAACAAAACACTAAGGACAATAACTTTTAACCGAGAATATTTCATGGGCAATTGAATTTATGACATCGAAACCAGAAATTCATCATTTCATGTTTTAAGAGTCGAGAAACAAGTAAAAGATGACTCTATCGCTTTCAGTTTGAAAACAAGCGTGAAAGGACAAGCGCTTGACGATATTTTCAAATTTAGGGAGACAGTAAAGATCAAACTGACTACTCTGGTAATCTAGGTAAATGGGTGTACCAGATATCCGTGAACTACCATATACACCTTAGTAGAAATGAAAGAGAAATGACCAAGGACTTAACGTATGTGCAGGTAATCTCCCCGAATGTTGTGTCCGGTGTATCACAGTTACAAGGTGGCATACTCAGCTTCATATGGATAAAGGATTTGCAACCTAATGGGGTCTCCCTTTATATACGCAACGGTACAGGGAGCACAAGTCCGTACTAGTGCTGTCTAAAGCTAGATGGCGAACGACAGCTACTAGGTTTAGTGACACCGGAACACGTCACTAGCCTAGACCACTAAAATGTGAGCATTAAGTTTCAATGCTGCCTTAGGTTAATTCAATAAATTTTAAAGTTGATCTTCAATTTACATTTCAATTTCAAGCCCTATCAAATGTTGGATCTCATAAAACCCCAAATGAAAAATACATGCCACAAAATATCACTTTGTTCAATGAAGAGCTATCTATGGGAGAGATGAGAGCTTTTCAAATGACAACAAAATGAACACAAAAAACATCCACTACTGTTTCCAATGCAATTTAATGAAACTAGAAAACTTCTCTCTAGAATTATATAATACTAATAATGCGAAAGAGCTTTCAATTTTCACTACGCCAAACCAAATGCAAAAGATCTTGTTTTTTTATTTTTCAACATATAAGAGAAAATGCACTAAATGAATGAAAAACTAATGAAAACACCAATCCGAGAAATGACATAGAGAGAGTTGAAACAAGCAAGTTCACTCAATCCAAATGCACACAATCAAGACTCAAACTGATGACGAAATCCCTCAAAGCGAAGACGAATCTTGAAAGAGACTCAAACAAACCGTGTAATCTAGGCTTGGAGTTTTTAGTGTCAGTTTAGTCATACTGCCATCAGTAATCAAAATTTCTCTTTTTCATTTGAATATTAGGAGTCCCATACCAATAAATTTCACCATTCCGCTAGGTCATGGATTCATTGATGGTAGTGATTCTTCATCAGTTTTCCCTCATGTGCAACTTGTTGATTCACCTCTCCATGGTCTTTAGTCATGAGTCACTTTCACTCTCAAAATCATGTCATTAGGTCATAGGATGGGTCTCATTAGGTTCTAGGATCTCACCATGGTCAAACTAATGAGTCAAGTGTCAATAAATATCAGCAAGGTCATGAGGAAGTCAATAAACTCAAAGTCACAGCACCTAGAAGATCAAAGAAATATTTTATTCAACTTAATGTAATTTTCACCTCAAAACCATGTTTTGAGGTGAAAACATGATATTTTGCCTTTATTATCTTTCATTATGTAATTTTACGTCAACGTATGTAATAAGTCACAATTCAGAAGCTGTTATCTCCACAAAGTCATCACCCTGCCTTCAGAGAAGTTTTCCACAGCATGTTCAGCATCAAATCATATTCTAAGTAGATTCAACAGAAAGAGCCTGGAAAGAGCTTTCCAATGGTATACTACACTCTCAAAACTGACTCCTGGATTGAAATCTATGCCTAAGTGAAGTAAAAAGTCCCCTATTCCCTAACCTTCCCCTTTTTCCCATTTTTCCCAAAACTTCATTTTGTTAAAGTTTTATATTTTCTTTAATAAAATCCCTTTTTCCTCCCTCAGATTAAAAAAATCACATTATAAAACACAAATGAGATTTAAACGTAACCACTTCCCCACCATACTTTTTAAAACTTTATAATAAACATATCAAATTTTATTATTATAAAGTCCCTGTCGTTCCAACCACTTCCCCTCCACGCTTTTAAAACTTATGAAAAAAGTTTTAAGGTTTTATAATATAAAACCTCGCCTATCCAAAGTTCCTTTCACATCGCATCAGTACATTTTATAAGTGTGCCCCGATTGGCTGATCGTGAAACCTCCGATGCGATTACATCAAATGGCTCCCGATTGTAAACTTCCAATGGAACCCGCCCGATGTATATCCCGCCCGATGTATATCTCGACCGTCGATTTGATCCGTGATCCGACGGCTCCCAGCCAATTGGAGCATCCTCATCGGTACTTCCCAAAAGCCCCTCCCTGATTGCAAACCCCCCGATCGACACCCTCTGATTATCCCTCAGCCGTTGATCACCCAATCTCATCCGACGGCCCACAGCTATCGCGCCTCATCAGTATCGGCAATTTTCTTTTGCACCATATGTTTTGTCTCCGGGATCTCCCGATGCCGATTAAACTTGGGGCCCACCATATATCTTCCACCATTCATGTAAAAGCCCATTTGCCTTTGTTAAAATTAAAATTGTGTTTATTTCATAATACAAAGGCTTTCCCCCATCGCATCGGGAAATCTCTGTGGTGTAATCCATTTGACCCCGCTCCAACTTCCAGTTCTGATTGCAATCATTTGTACCCGGTCCCACCTTGCCAGCCCTCCGCCGAAAGTCCTTCTTTCCTTTGTAAAAAGTGAAAAAACCATTTTAATTTATTTACAAAGTAATTTCCTATTTTCTTATTTATTGTTCCATCAGACAGATGCCAATCGCATCGGAGTTTATGTCGTTTCTCAATGCGCCTTCCCTTATCCCCGATTCCCGATTGTGATTACCCTTGTGAATTAAAATGCAACCCACAGCATATTACAAGGTTTTGTTTTATGTTGTGTCTCCCTTCCTCCATCCGTTTTCGATTGCAATTATAATGTGGACCCCGCCCCCTTCCCTTCCCTTTTTTCCCATTCAAAAATTAATTCTTCCCTTCACAAAGGCATAAATTCATTTTTAATTATTTCAAAGTATTTTATTAAAGTCAGTTTCATTCAAATGAATAATGGAAAGCAACAGTCAGCTGACCGCAAGATAAAATAAAATAAATATTTCTATAGCAGCATAAAGATAGGGATTTTCTCCTCAAATTGCCTATTTATCATTCAACAGCGAAATTGTGAATCTGCCCAAAGTAATCAAATGTAATATTGTTCCTTCTTTAGGGTAGATTGTTGGATTTATTTTCTATGATTAGTTTTCAGTTCTTCAACTGTTAAAGCAGCTCCTCTTTCTGTGGATCTATGTTCCCACAAATCTGGTGTATTTAATGTAATTGCAAATCATTTTTAAAGCAGTCTATAACTCAGCAGTAGGGGAATATTGTGGAAGAACGCTCTGTGTTCCATTGTACAGTTTGACAGGGAATTAATAAGAGATGCAGCTCTGATTTGTGGGATCCATGTGGTATGAGATTTAGCATTTTTTTCTCTCCTTTGTTTCATATGTAAATTGTTATGTTTCACCTCTCATCCATAAACATTTCCTTTTGAATGCTTTCAAGATAGAAAGGTAGAATCCATTTATATGCTTTACCTTGGGAAATCATTCATACTCTATGCTTTTCTTCTATTTGAAAAGGATCCATTTATTGTGCCCTTTTCAGCTCCTCACCAGTATTTCCATTCCATCATCATTTAACTTTAATTGCTAAAATTCCTTGCCGATCTTGCCCCATGAAATACCCTGTATCCTGATTTAATTCCCCAGTTTCGTATTGTCCCTTTTTGACCCACACATCCCTGAAAATTCATTCATTTATTAAAATTATTTCCCATCATTATACCTAGCCTAATATCAGTTTCGTATTTGTACTTTATTGAATATCCTTTCACGGAGAGAGCCCTCTCCTATCCTCGTAGGGCTAGCTACAAGGCTGAGCATGGTTTAGTTGTTACCTTGTTTTGCCCTTTTCAGCCTAGGGTTCAGATCAGGTGCTAACATCTCTGGTGACCATACTAGGGAAGCCGATCTGACTATTTGTGAGCACATTCTATTTTTTAAATCAAATCATATTCAGACCATGTGTTAGAAAGAGTATCGAGAACTCTGTCTAAGGTTAAAAACATTGGTTATATTAAACGTGACGGTTCTTTCTCTGTTATTAAAGTGAAGAGTTTTATTCATTGTCGGCGGATTAATATCAGTGGGACCCAACAGTGAGTTAGCAACTTGATTCAAAGCTCGATTTATTTACCACCAGCGGGTTTTGGAAACCAAAACCGCCTTTATCACGCCGCTTTTGCCCCAGAGCAAAACTACTTCAAAAAAATGTGATCCAGCGACATTAAGGCATGTTATCTCCCTAATACCGCCCATATCGCGCAAATTTTAGCTATTAAACCTTTGTCATGGAAAAAGCACGATATTCACGATGGTTTTCCAATCTGAAGAGCCTTTTATCTAACGGCAATCACGCGCCTAGGAGCGCGGGTGATAAATCAAGGTACGACCCAGTGGTTTTTGTTATTATATGATTATTTTATTCATAAAAAGGTGAAATACAGATGCGTGGGCCCATGTTGAATCAAATCTATGTCGCGTTGGTTGAATAAAGGAGTTTTCTGTTATAAGTTCAAAGGTTGGTGTTTTTAAAGGATCGCATCGTTGTCATATCATTTTGATATTACGACTGGATAAAGTTGCTTAAATAGTTTTTGAGCGTATTCCCTTATATCATATATTTGCTTGAGAAGGTTTGAAATATCATTACAAAGCGAGTATTGTTACAGCACTTTGGGAAGGGAATATACCTACAGCCACTTATTCTTTAGTCATAATATATTTCTGCTATCAGAGTATAAAGTTAGATCACCCCAGTAATTTTTTTTTTGTAAATTCCTCGATTCTGAAAAATGATTTTTAGAGTCTGTTTGGCTGAAAAAGAATTTTATACAATAGAAATTTACACACACTGGCTTCAAGAAGATACACAAGGGCTAATCCAAATCCAAATCTTCCCCCTGTGTTTGAAAATCCAAATCTTATTCCAATAATTTTCAGAAGACAAGAAGGATCACTAAGTCCCAAACCTATCTTCAGATCCCATACTTGGCCCAGTGAGTGGTTTTTTGTAGAAGATCTTTCTTTTGATGAGAGTTTTGAGCTTTCTTTATATAGAAATAATTCTGAATCTACACTTTCGGACACAGTTTTAGATCCAGAATTCCTTGTAGATATTGAAGTTCAAAGAGAAAATTCCTCAATTGATGATTATATTATGAATTCCCCTTAGTCATCTATCACCGTAACTAATATCCCTGAGCCTTCAGAATCATCATGAATGACATTTCCTCCTCCTAATTCATCAGCATTCCCACCTGTCAATTCTCAGTTATCCTCTCCTCCATCAACACCTCCCTTAAATCCTAGTACTACAAACACTATTGTAAATCCTCCTAGAGTCATGGCTGTCCGGTATGCACCCCTGGTTTTACCTCAGGTCCTTAATGATATGCCTGCTGACTATCAAAGTAAATTCCTATCTTTTATGCCACCCAGAGCATCATAGCCTAGCAGCACATTGATAAAATGAATGACTTTTTTTATCTACACGAGGTAGAAGCAGAGAATGTAACTACCAGGTTGTTTGTTCAAAGCTTCGGAGGTGAAGTTAGCAAATGGTTCAGAGCCTTACCAGCGGGCTCAATTCACACTTTGCAGGAGTTGCACACACAGTTCTTAGACCAGTGGGAGGTAAAAAAGAACCCACTCCAAATTTTTTCTGAGTATGAAAATATTAAGAGAAATGTTGGTGAAACTGTACAGGACTATTATTTAAGATTCAATGTTATATATAATGCTATTATAGCTAACCTGAAACCTCCTATGGGACTAGCATTGCTAAAATTTCCAAACGGTTTTGATGCCGATATGGCATATCAACTGCGGGAGAGAGATCCCACGACATTGGAAGACATGCAGAAGATAGCGGTTAGTTTATAAGTTAATCTGCTAGCCAAAAGAGCATGAACCAGAGCTTAAAAGAGAGTCACGGTGAAAGAGGAAGCCTCTCCTTCAGACAGAAAAAATGGACACTCTGATTCAGACAGTGGAGAATATGGTTGATCAATTAACCATTACAGATAGACTTTAACCTCAGATAAGAAATCTAAACTTCAGAGGGAAACATCCACAGTTCATAATTAAGCAGAGGGAACAAAGAACACAGGACCAAGCGCCACCACAGCAGCAAATCAAAACTCCACTACAATAGAATTACATGCAAGGAATAGACACAGATGAGGATGATGATCCTCTGATTGAGGCCAATCACTTTTTCATTGTTGATGGTGCCCCTATCTTCCTCACAGAAGAAGAATAATACATGGCGACTCCAGACACTCAAAAAGACGAAGATTTCATCTTGGCCAATGATGCAGTATTAGAAGAATACTCTGATGACTACCAAAGAGGGTACATGAATGCTTTGTCGGCCCAACAAAAGAAATATTCACTGAGGAACAGAGATGTTACAATCAGTCCCATTCAAATGATAAAGGAAATCCAAATGAAGAACGATGCTCAGAAGAAAGGAAAAGAGCCAGCCGACCCTTCCTCTAGTAAAACATCTTCAGCAATTAACACAGTAAATGAGAAGAACCAGCAGAATGCAGCAAAGGAGCAAGCAGAGAAGAAATATCCTCCAGTTAAAGAGGTATATAAATCCCCTTCTTTTAATTTGGAGAATGAAATTTCCAAGCTGAAAGTATCTATGCCCCTCACTGAGTTGGTGAAAAATAGTGCGTATAAAAACCAAGTGTCTAGAATTTTACAAATAGACTTTGTTTCTGATATGGTTCATGTAGAAGATGAATACCCTGAACTCATCTTTGGCCCAGAAATTGAAGATCAATCTGAAGATAGTGAAGTCCCTCCCTTTTACCTGAGTCTTAGATTACACAAGTTCATCTTGCATAATGCTATGTTGGACTCTGGAGCCTCACATAATTTGATGCCCAAGGCCATCATGGAAAATTTAGGACTGGATATTACTCGAAAATACAATGATTTATATTCTTTTGACTCAGGTAGGGTCCATTTTATTGGTCTTATTAAAGATTTGGTAGTGTCTTTAGATCAAATCCCAGCCAAGAATGTCTTGATGGATGTAGTAGTTTTTGATGTCCCACCAAGGTTTGGAATGCTCCTATCCAGGTCTTGAGGTGCTAAACTTAAGGGAACCATGCAGCTTGACTTCTCTTATGCCACTATCCCTGTATTTTTCCAGTTGAGAAAGACGTATATGGAAAATAAAATAAAATATATGATTACTAGCAAAGAGAAGCCAGTAAACCATCCCATTAATGCAGTTCATACAGATTTAGAATCTTTTTTATTATATTAAAATGGTGGTTTAAATGATGAAAATGTTCAGTTGGTACAAGTAGATGAAATACTTGAGATTTCAGAGAATTTCAGAGAAGTCCTCAAACAGGAAAAAGAGAAAGCATCAAGAACTTCTGAGTCTCCTACATTCCAGCAGCAAAAAGACACTGAACAGCCAGAATCTGCAAAGGTAAAGAAGAGAAAGAAACAAAATTCCAGCATCTACAAGAAGAAGAAGAAGGCATTTAGAGCATGGATTTTGATGGATCTATTGGTAAGGATGGAGATGGTATTGGAATATGGATTAGGAGCCCTGTTTTCCAGCCTGAAAGGGTTCCTAGTAATGTTAGAGTATGTGCTTATAAGTTGGCTTTTGACTGCTCTAACAATGAAGCGGAATATGAAGCTCTGATTGCAGGTCTCAAAATTTTGAAGAAGCTAAATGCAAAGAGGATTTTTGTGTATGGTGACTCCGAGTTAATAATAAAACAGGTGAAACGAGAATACCAAGCAAAGCATCCGAGATTGAGGGCATACAGAAATGCAGTCCTGGATACCTTGAAGACTTTCCCTGAGTACACTTTGACAGCAGTACCCAGGATGCGGAATCTTATTGCTAATTCTCTTGCCACTATAGCAAGAAACTTGAAGATTCCGATGAACTCCAGCAATAAGTTTTAGATTTATGTCAAACACAGACCTGGTGTTCCGGACAATTTAAGGTATTGGCAAGTGTTTTGGGATGATAATGAGATTAATGCATTTTTTCAGGGTGATGGAAAATTCAAAGACACTCCAATAGAAGGTGAGTATGAGGTTGATGATCAGGAGATGGGCGCAAACCATATGGACATATTGTAGCTGAAGGATAATGTAATTCCTAGAGGTCTCATACCTCTAGAGGAGCTTTTTGATCAAGATGATGTTGCAAAGAAACCAAGCTTGGTGCCTACTGAAAAGGGAGTTGAAGATGTGAATCTTGGGACACCTGACCAGCCCAAGTTTGTGAAGTTGTCAAAGGAATTGTCCCCTGAGGTAAAGAAGAAGTATGTTAAATTGCTTTCTAAATTTTCTGATGTGTTTGCATGGGATTATTCAGATTTGAAAGTGTATGATAAGAACATAATCTAGCATACTATTCCCATCAAGCCAGATCAAAAGCCATTTAGACAGAAGCTGAGAAGAATCAATTCGAAGCTGCTGCCATCCATTGAAAAAGAGGTAAATAGGTTGTACAAAGCAGGTATCATAGTTCCCATTATATTTTCTGACTGGATTTCAAATTTGGTCCCAGTGCGTAAGAAGACAGGAGAGATAAGATTGTGCATAGATTTTCGGAATTTGAATAAGGCATCCTTAAAGGATAATTATCCACTTCCGAAAATGGACCATATTCTGCAGATAGTAGTTGGAGCATCCAGGATGTCACTACTTGATGGCTACTCAGGCTACAACCAGATCTTGGTGCATGAGAAAGACCAAGACAAAATTTCCTTCACAACACCCTGGGGAACCTTCCAGTATGCTAAAATTTCATTCAGACTGAAGAACGCTAGAGCTACTTTCCAGCGTGAAATGGACATTGCTTTTGCCAATGAAAAAGATGTTTTTCTTGTTTTTTATTTTGATGATTTGATAGTATTTTCAGGTTCAAATGATGAGCATTTGCGCCATTTGAGGGTTGTTTTTTAGCGATGCAGAAAGTTTGGGATTTCTCTCAATCCCAAGAAGAGTGTCTTTGCCATGGATGAAGGCAAGTTGCTGAGGCATATAATCTCTAAAGATGGTATCCGCATTTATCCATCTAGAGTGGAGGCAATTCAGCACATAAATCTTCCAGGAAACAAGAAGGAGATTCAAGCATTCAATGGTAAGATGAACTTCTTGCGCCAATTTATACCCAATCTGGCTAAACATCTAAGAGAAATGACTAATATGGTGAAGAAGGATAGCACTGTCAAGTGGAGTGAGGAAGTTATCAAGTCATTCAATCAGGTAAAGTTTTCTTTTTCAAATGCCCCAGTTTTGATTAGTCCTGACTGTACTCAAGATTTTATCATATTTTCGTTTGCATCGGAGCATACTATGGTTGTTGTTTTAATGCAAAAGAGAGATCAGGTTGAAAATCCAATTTCCTTTTTCAGTAGAACTATTAGAGATGTTGCTTTAAGGTATAGTATTATTGAAAAGCAAGCATTGGCTCTTATAAAGGCATTGAAGGATTTTAGGGTCTATATTCTACATTCACATACTGTAGCATATGTCCCTAACGCAGCAGTGAAGGATGTATTGATGAAAACTGATCCAGAAGGTCGAAGAGGTAAATGGATAGCAGCTATGTTGGAGTATGACTTGGAGATTAAGCCCACGAAATTGATCAAGGGCCAAGGCTTGGCGAAATTGATGGCCCAATCAAATTTGTGTGCCCTGGATATAAACCTCATAACAACAATGTCAAAGGATGAAGATGAAGGTTTGCTTGTTCCAATTTCAGATATTTTTCTGCAGTCCCCATGGTATTCAGATATTTTTTATGTCCTTCAGCATATGTCACCTCCTATAGGCATGTCTAAGAGTAAAGGTAGATCTTTGAAACTTAAATCTGCTAAATATTGTATTTTAAACAATTCTCTGTATTGGAAGGATCTAGGAGGTGTTCTGCTCAATTTTTTGGTTGAAGAAGAAGCCCAGAAGGTAATGCATGATTTCCACAAAGGTGATTGTGGCTGCCACTTGTTTTGGAAGACTACAGCTAACAAGGTATTGAGAGCAGGGTACTATTGGCCCACATTATTTTCTGATTTATATAAAACAGTGATGAATTGTCATGAATGCCAAATTTTCCAAGGGAAGAAGAAATTGCTTCCACTTCCTTTAAAACCAGTTTCAGTAAACGCCCCCTTTCAGCAATGGGGACTCGATTTCATAAGAGAAATCCATCCGGCATCCTCAGCATATCATCGATGGATCCTGACAGGTACGGATTACTTTACTAAATGGATCGAGGCTGTCCCAGCAAGGCAAGCTACAGACACGGTAATTATTCAATTCCTAGAATCAAACATTCTATCCCGTTTTGGTTTCCCCCATAAAATTATAACAGATAACGCAACAGCGTTCAGATCTAAAAATATGGTCGATTTATGCGATAAGTATAATATTGTGCTGGGCCATTCAACAGTGTATTATCCACAAGGCAAAGGCCTAGCAGAATCATCAAACAAATTTCCCATAAATATAATTAAGAAATTGCTGGAGGCAAAAAAAAGAAATTGGCATCAAAAACTCATCAACGTATTGTGGGAAGAGTGAGTTAGCAGTAAGAAATCCATAGTTATGTCATCTTTTGAATTGGATTATGGTACTAATGTTGTTTTTCCTACATCTCTTACAGTCCCGGTTATGAGATTATTGCAAGAAGTTGGCAGCGAAGATGATGACAATCAGTGAAGGATCAATCAGATGATCCGCCTTCAGCAAACAAGAGAGGAAGTGTCACAGAACTTTTTTCAGTTGCAGGAGAAGATCAAAAAGATCTATGATCGAAAGACCAAAGCAGAAAATTTTCAGCTGCATGATGTAGTGTTGAGATGGGATGCAAGGAATGAGGACAAAGGGAAGAACGGTAAGTTTGACAACCTGTGGAAAAGACCATATAGGATTTTAGCATACAGGAGATAGAATGCCTTCTTGCTTTCAGAAATGGATGGCCAAGATTTCCCTGGAGGAGCAGTGAATGGTAGGCTTTTGAAGCACTACCATTGTTGAAGACAATGGATCAGAATCTATGTCATCACCATTGTATATATCATGTTATTTTGATCAGAGTTCAAGTACATAGTCATTGAAGTTTGGGACCCAAGGTGAAGGCTATAAAATGTAAATGATATGTGTATGGTTTGGTTTTATTTCAGTTTTCAGTGTTAGTCTTGAGTTAGAGTCAGTCTGCATTGTGTCAGTTTTGGTGTTTTTGACTCCATGCCCAATGGATAAGGCTACTTGGTTTACGGTGTTCTTGGCACCTCCAAGGAGCTACAATCCCCATTGGAGCCAATTTTAGTGTCATTTTATTCATACTACCATCAGTGATCAAAATTTCTCTTTTTCATTTGCATATTAGGAGTCCCATACCAATAAATTTCACCATTCCGCTAGGTCATGGATTCATTGATGGTAGTGATTCTTCATCAGTTTTCCCTCATGTGAAACTTGTTGATTCACCTCTCCATGGTCTTTATTCATGAGTCACTTTCACTCTCAAAATCATGTCATTAGGTCATAGGATGGGTCTCATTAGGTTCTAGGATCTCACCATGGTCAAACTAATGAGTCAAGTGTCAATAAATATTAGCAAGGTCATGAAGAATTCAATAAACTCAAAGTCACAGCACCTGGAAGATCAAAGAAATATTTTATTCAGCTTAATGTAATTTTGACCTCAAAACCATGTTTTGAGGTGAAAACATGATATTTTTCCTTTATTATCTTTCATTATGTAATTTTACGTCAGCGTATGTAATAAGTCACAATTCAAAAGCTGTTATCTCCACAAAGTCATCACCCTGCCTTCAGAGAATTTTTCCACAGCATGTTTAGTGTCAAATCATGTTCTAAGTAGATTCAGCAAAAAGATCCCAGAAAGATCTTTCCAACGGTATACTACACTCTCAAAACTGACTCATGAATTGAAAACTATGCCTAAGTGAAGTAAAAATTCCCCTATTCCCTAACCTTCCCCTTTTTCCCATTTTTCCCAAAACTTCATTTTGTTAAATTTTTATATTTTCTTTAATAAAATCTCTTTTTCCTCCCTCCAATTACAAAAATCGCATTATAAAACACAAATTTGATTTAAACTTAACCACTTCCCCACCATAATTTTTAAAACTTTATAATAAACATATCAAAGTTTATTATTATAAAGTCCTCGTCGTTCCAACCACTTCCCCTCCACGCTTTTAAACCTTATGATAAAATTTTTAAGGTTTTATAATATAAAACCCCGCCTATCCAAAGTTCCTTTCCCATCACATCGGCACATTTTATAAGTGCGCCCCGATTGGCCCATCGCGAAACCTCCAATGCGATTACATCAAATGGCTCCCAATCGTAAACTTCCGATGGAACCCGCCCAATGTATATCCCGACCGTCGATTTGATCCGTGATCCGACGACTCCCAACCAATCGGAGCAACCTCATCGGCGCTTCCCAAAAGCCCCTCCCCGATTGCAAAGCCCCCAATCGACACCCCCTGATTATCCCTCAGTCGTTGATCGCCCAATATCATCCTACAGCCCACAGCTATCGTGCCTCATCGGCATCAATGATTTTCTTTTGCACCATATGTTTTGTCTCTACGATCTCCTGATGTTGATTAAACCTTGGGCCCACCATATATTTTATGCCATTCATATAAAAGCCCATTTTCATTTGTTAAAATTAAAATTGTGTTTATTTCATAATACAAAGGCTTTCCCCCATCGCATCGGGAAATCTCTGTGGTGTAATCCATTTGACCCCGCTCCAGCTTCTGATTCTGATTTCGATCATTCATACCCAGTCCCACCTTGCCAGCCCTCCGCCGAAAGTCCTTCCTTCCTTTGTAAAAAGTGAAAAAACCATTTTAATTTATTTATAAAGGAATTTCTCATTTTCTTATTTATTGTTCCATCGGACAGACGCCAATCGCATCAGAGTTTATGTCGCTTCTCAATGCGCCTTCCCTTCTCCCCGATCCCCGATTGCGATTACCCTTGTGTATTAAAATGCAACCCACAACATATTAGAAGGTTTTGTTTTATGTTGTATCTCCCATCCTTCCTTCATCAATTTTCGATTGCGCTTATAACGTGGACCCCACCCCCTTCCCTTCCCTTTTTTCCCATTCAAAAATTAATTCTTCCCTTCACAAAGGTATAAATTCATTTTTAATTATTTCAAAGTATTTTATTAAAGTCAGTTTTATTCAAACAAATAATGGAAAGCAACAGTCAGCTGACCGCAAGCTAAAATAAAATAAAGATTTCTACAGCAGCATAAAGATAGGGATTTGCTGCTCAAATTGCCTATTTATCATTCAACAGCGAAATTGTGAATCTGCCCAAAGTAATCAAATGTAATATTGTTCCTTCTTTAGGGCAGATTGTTGGATTTATTTTCTATGATTAGTTTTCAATTCTTCAGCTGTTAAAACAGCTCCTCTTTCTGTGGATCTATGTTCCCACAAATCTGGTGTATTTAATGTAATTGTAAATCATTTGTAAAGCAGTCTATAACTCAACAGTAGGGGAATAGTGTGGAGGAATTCTCTACGCTCCATTGCACAGTTTGACAGGGAATTAATAAGAGATGCAGCTCTGATTTGTGGGATCCATGTGGTATGAGATTTAGAATTTGTTTCTCTCCTTTGTTTCATATGTAAATTGTTATGTTTCACCTCTCATCCATAAACATTTCCTTTTGAATGCTTTCAAGATAGAAAGGTAGAATCCATTTATATGCTCTGCCTTGGGAAATCATTCATACTCTATGTTTTTCTTCTGTTTGAAAAGGATCCATTTATTGTACCCTTTTCAGCTTCTCACCAGTCTTTCCATTCCATCATCATTTAACCTTAATTGCTAAAATTCCTTGCCTATATTGCCCCATGAAATACCCTGTATCCTGATTTAATTCCCCAGTTTCATACTGTCCCTTTTTGACCCACACGTCCCTGAAAATTCATTCATTTATTAAAATTCTTTCCCATCATTATACCTAGCCTAATATCAGTTTTGTATTTGTACTTTATTGAATATCCTTTCATGGAGAGAGCCCTCTCCTGTCGTTGTAGGTCTAGCTACAAGGCTGAGCGTGGTTTAGTTGTTACCTTTTTTTGCCCTTTTCAGCCTGGGGTTCAGATCAGGTGCTAACAGGAGTAACACAAAGAAAAAATGAATGAAAGAGAGAAAAAACACTCAACTAACGCAATGATACAATGGAATCCATAAAAAATGAATGCAAAGAAGTGAAAACAAAGTTGAACGAGAAAGCAACGACCCAAAACTCCCACGGGAGGCTTAGCACACTGAAGCACCTAGAAGCCCTAGGGCTAGAATGCAAAATTGATAGTAAAGGGAAAACAACCATAGGACAAGGGCCAAAAACAGTCAACAATGACTTCAAGGCACTCAATCAATCAAAAAAATGACACCAGGAAAAAAACTCAAGCTCATAGAGCCCAAAATCAAGCAAACCCTAACACCAAGCAGAGTTGGCATGCATGTTTGGTTGTAATCTGCACCAAAAGGCATTGGCGTAGGGGCCTAACTAGCAACAAGCGCCATTTGACACGACTTCCAGGGGAAAAACTGCGCCAATCGAGTTTACTCTAGAAAAATGATGAAAAAGGACAAACAGAGACTGGATCTAGTCTTTTGGGTGTTGAACAGGGGTTTAACACCAAGGAAGCCCAGAAGAGCAAATAAATCAATCAAAAGCCAAGAAAACAACCCAAACGGAAGAAGGACTAACTCCCACTGATCCCCAGTGGAGTCACCAAAGTGTTGAGGCAGTAAATCCCCTCTGTGGACAAAGGCGATCCCACTAGCCCTAGAGTGGGTCTAGCAAAAATCGAATCATGCAATGACGTTGGTTCCTAGTTACAAGAAAGAAAAAGATTGCGATAAGTAACCTACCTCAAATCCCACGTTGTTGTTGTCGAGGAAGAAGTGGTGCTCTTCATCCCTAGCCTGACAGATCACAGTCCTTTTGTTTGCTCCATCCGTACACCTGTACACATGCAGAGAAATGACGACATACAACGTAATACTTAAAGCATGTAACTGTATATTAGTCAGAGAGGATATAATTCATTGCATTTCATAAAAGAGTAAAGACAAGAATGGAACCAAAATCAGAGTCGCTTATATTAAATATGACAAAAAGGGAGATTACAACCAAATGCTCTGACGCTATGATCTTCCTTCGGTGGGGCTTGTAGCAGAGCGCGTCTCAATGAAGCCTGTCGGGAATCTAGACAAAGCTCTCTCTCTTACGGGGTTCTCCTCAGCTCTGCTCTCAATAGTTTCCCAGCTATAGTTTTCCTCCTAAAAGTTCAGCTAGCTTGGAAATGGAAGGGAAAGCTTTTATAGATGGAGGAAGGGAAGTTGGGATCCCTATAATCATGGGATAGGTCTTATCTCTTAGGAAGGTTCCATGAGAGGTGGAAAACCACTTCCTATACATGGAGATCTGGAGCCAAACCACTCAACTTCTTTTGATGATTCGTTCTGGAGTTTGTTAGAATCAAACATCCGCCATTTATTTTTAAAAAGAATTCCTTAATAGGCTTGGCGCGAGTGAAACATAGGGACAGAGTGCCAACTGGCATGCCCTCTAGTGTGGATTTCCCCCATTGGTGCGAGGGATGAACTGAATAGTTGCGCCAAGGCTAAAACATCTGTTTTTAGGGTTTTTCAGAGGAAATGTTCTTCAGGAGAATGTTTATCCTTATGCAGGAGAATGTTATGAAGGTGTTTTTAGGAAATTTTACCATTCACAAGTCACAAGAATAGTCCTCCAATGTGCGGGATGAGGGATTGTAGGGACGGTGACAAAATGTTGTGTAACAGTCATGCATTCAATAACCATTCATTTACCAATCAAAACATGATGAGAGACATAACTAGAATATGTCATAAAACCATGTTTATAACTATCATATAATCATATAAATAACAATAATAGAACAAACATCAAATCCACATCATAACAAGTGCATTTAATCATAAAATACAAGAGAAAAATGGATCTTATTAACATATGAAAAATCCAACCAATTCAGGGACTTCCACGTACCACCTGACTATATATTGGGCTAAACCAAATATTTATTTTAGCCAATCACCCTCATGCCATATCCCAAGAATGAATGTTGTATCCAATGGGATAAATAAATACATATACAACTAAGGGAATCCAAAGGTTAAACCACCTCCACCCTCACACTATCGTGATCTCACCTAAAACAGACATGATATCACAAAACCAAACCAAACTTGGATGCCTTAGAATTCCTTCACTGTCCCTTGAGGAATTTTCATGTCTCCACCCACCTTTTGAGGGCTTCTCGGAGAAAACCATCTCCACCCCCAACCCTTGGTATTTTCTTGAGACCATCTCACCCAGATCCAAAACCTTCCAGCAATCCAAAGCTCAACCAAGAATGAATCCCATCACACCATGGCTATCCAGGGATTGGCAAGAAAATGTTGAAACCATTGTCAAACCTATAAAAAATCATTCCAATGACAGCAAGATAATTGAATACACACATGCATGTACCATGCATGCACCAACCAGCTATGAAATCACACATGCAACCTGTTACTTGAAAGTATTCCCGTTGAAGTTGCTTCATCCAACTTTTCCTTGCTTGTTTCTTTGCTTTCCTTATCCTTCCTTTTCTTATCCTTACCTTCCTTTTCCTTCCTTTCACTTTTCCTTGCTTTCTTTTTCATCTTGGTGCTCTTCTCTCTTTGAAGCTTAACTCCAAAGAAAAACTAACAAAACCCATGAACTAATCCTCATAAGTATTTTTATCATTAAGGCCTCTATTTTCTTCAATTTCCTCCTCACGTGTAACATGTGACCTTTCATCTCCCTTTTCTCCTATTTTCCTTTATTTTATAAATAAATTCCAATTAATGTCTCTTTTCCTTTCCAAAGCCTTTTCCAATGCCTTTGTCAATTTCCTTAGCCATAATAAACCAAATGAACACCCACTAGGATGTTTTTCCCAAAATTCATCTTGGAATACGTGTCCTATGACCTTGGTATTATTTTTCCTTAATTAAATTTATTACATGAACTTTTAACATGGGGTTGTTGCAGTTTGAGATAGCTGGATCCAGTGTGAAAATTCTAAAATGTGCTCCATAGAGTTACTAAGGGTTGCAAACTTCAATGGGGGAGTAGGATCTTCCTTCTAATAAGGGCCGATAAACTTGACAAGGAGTAGTATCTTCCTTCAAGTAGAAGTTGGAGAATTTGTGGAGGTTGTAGTCTCCTACAGGTAGAAGCTTGTGTGCTAGTAATACCATGTTCTAGTACTAGATGTATGAAGACTTTCTGTATAATAAGAAAGAATCCAGAGACAACAGCAATGGTAGTTTTCTACCCAATTGGGTTTCCACCTAAAATCTTGGCGTCCTTATGTGTTGATGTGTTGCTTATCTGTTATGGTTTATCGACTCCTTACTTCTCATGATTAACAAATAGCTAATGAAATAATGATGCAATGGTTATACAATTGATCAAAATTATGAAAAAATTGGTAATTTGCACATATACGGTCTTCATTCACTAAAGGTGTGTAAACATGTGAGTTTTATGAATAGAAGTAGTGTACACTTCTCTGGATTTGAAATCAAATATTAAGTGAAATAAAAATATTGATTCACCCCCCCTCTCAGTATTTTTCCTAACATTTTGTTTCGTTCTTGAAAAATGTTACAGGGTATGATAATGAATAATTCAAAGGGTGTTGAGTATCATATGGGAGATTATTCCACCTTACAAAAGGTAGATAAACCTCACCTAAACCTTAAAAAACGAATTGGTACCTATCACAAACATTGTTACAAATGATAAAGCATCAATCTAACAATTGAGGACAATGTACTTCTCATATCAGTCGGGATGAAAAATGGAATCTAATTTATAATATTGTGGCATCAATAAATGAAGGAATTATGGATATTAGTTGCAGCAAGCGACATCGTGTTGTTGTCATTCATTTTCTTGCACATGGCCAAATAAATCCCCTGATGCAGGTGGCCCTGAAGTTTACGGAGGAGGGAGTATTTATCTATTTTGTGAATACATACTACAACCACTCTTGCATAGTAGAGGCTAACAATTTGTTAGCATATTGAAGGACCCTGGTAGAATGTCGACAGATCACCAATGTCGAGCTCCATGCGAAACATTGTTGTGATTGTGAAGATGGAAAATTATATTTATGTTGTGTAGTTGTAAATCTTGTCCAACAAGGCACCTAGTCCCCACTTATTAAATATTTGAAATGAAAGCATAATTATTTCAAATATGTGCGAGAGGATGGTGTGCAGAGCAAGGAACATAAACCTCCACACTTCTGCATAACGAGGCCAGGCCCCAACCAAATCAATTCCCTTGTTTCAAAATGACAACATAACACTTTTAAATATGTGTGGAAGGATGGTGTAAGGGGAAATGAACATAAACCTCTACACTCTAGACTCCCACACAAGAACCTCCTCCACATGTAGTGATTTGGAGCTTCCTCCACTCTATGAATAGTCTCGTTCTAGAGAAATATTCAATTAAATTGTACTTATTTCCCACAACCATTAGGAAAAATACAGAGAAACTAATCGTATAGCTTCTCTTTAACACTATGTTATTCTAGAAACTATTGTTCTACATCATCGTATATAATATTGAGTTTCACTTTGCCCATATATTTCGACATCGCAGGCTTTTGTCAAAGACTATTGTGAGAATCTTGATAATGAAAATCATTTTAATGTTTACCCTAGCCAAAAAATTATCTGAAAACAGGTTCACTCGTTATGCATAGTATCTGGAAATCATACAGTGCAAGCAATGCAACTTCTCTTGTCATGTAATCTCAGATTTACATTTTGCATGTATATGTCCACATATCCAACTCTGTAAATTTCAAAATATAGTGATAAATGTTGCATAACTTTGTTTTTAATGATGTGTAGTATTATTATAGATGTTAAAATTTACAAGTCGACCCCGTATTATAAATGTGATCATATATAATCATAAATGTTGCATAAATAGTATTAAGGAATGATTTGTAATGATTGAAATAAAAATGAGCATCGCCTAACACATGAAAGAGATAGATCTTCTCAATTCTAACTATAACGCTACAATTTTGATTCTCACAAGGCTAGTTGGTGTGTTACACCAATGCATTATGTCAGTCCCTTCACTAATTTTCATAGGTAATGTATCTACAACATATTATTTTAATTAATTTTTATTACTTATATAATTTCTTCACAGTGTCGAGGTCTTCTTTAAGGTCGCGACCTTATAATGTGGCATCACTGGGGATATGTTGGCCGAGAAATAGTGGAAAATGTGGAACTGTGGTATCCTGATGGACTGATGTGTCTACCTCAGGGTCAAAAACTATGGTCTCTTATTCGAGCCGGAATAAAAAATCGAGCCCATTAAAATAAGATCCAACAATTCATGGGGACATGTGCTTATATAAAAACTCATCGATATAATTTTGCTATAATATAACATCTCATTGGTATGTATTTGAAATATAAAACATAAAATGAAAATTTGGTGGATGATAATTCAAACTTTTTCCCTAGGTTTCATTGAGAGTACCATTTGTCATAATTTCTTATTATAGTTCCTATTGAAGGCAGGACTGAAAAATAGCACGACAGCCTTTACATATATAATCAATTAAATACTACCAATTGAGCCACGAATCAGTGCATCATATTCACCTCTAGTTGTAGAGATGAGTTGGACAATGAAACAATTATGTAAGTTGTCATCACTTTCAGCAAATATTTCACTATATTTCTCGACTGACACGCCTTCTTTCAAATTAACGACTCTTTCATATAGGTCGAGAATAATTGTATTGTATATTTTTAAATCCAGATGAGTTGTGCCTAGTAAATATTGGACTAGCAGATTTATGTATTAAACAAATGAGAATATATTAATATGTTAATATTAGTATGTTATAATGCTTGAAGTCAAAATTTGTTGACTTCCCATTTTTAATGGGTTCATTGTGCAAAGAGATTTCATTGTGCAGAGATCTTTCATTATGCAAAGAGATTTCATTATGTGTAGTTTTCTCCACACTCTGCACAACCTTTAATAAATTAATTAAAAAATCCATATAAATAGTATTAAAAAAAAACTTCAACTTCATCAACTTATGAAAATTATTGTAAGAAGTGTAGAGGTGACTTTCATTGTACGGAGTGCTAAGCTACCTCCCCACAATAAAATCCACCTTTGCATTCAGCCCAACCATTCCAATATTTGCATTGGATGAGGATCTATGGTTAAAATATTAATGCACTTATGATTCCAAGTTGCATATAAGTACTTTTATTTGAAATATTGATTGATATAGCAAAGTCCTCCGCATTCAATTTCACGCTCATTAATGGATTCAAATTTACTTTTGAATTGTTTAATACTTTGAATTTTGCTCATTTTAATTTAATCAATTTTTATCTTTAATGCTCAAATATGCTTAACGACACAGGGCACGAAAGGACAAGTAAGCGAGGTGGATATGTATAAATATTTCTACCACCCAAATCGAAGACGACACTTAACATGTTCACTTAAATTAAAAATGTGTGTCGCTCCTCCTATTTTGTTTGTTGCTTGAATTGCATTGCATTTTTTGTACCAGGGAAAGTGAATTAAAAGGGAAACAGGTTATGGCGTAAACGCAGTATACGTCATGGCTGTCCAAGTTTCATCAAATCCATTAAGAACCACAACGTCAAAACATGCATATTATAATAAAAATGTAACTCTTACACTTGGTTCTTTTTGTGAGGGATTTTTCTTGTGCATGTATATATAACACTAGTTTGGAATAGCTCAGCAATAAAGACACCCTCAAAATGTCTTGAAGTAGAAAGTTCATTTTGGGGAGTGGGGAGTAGCAAGTTCATTGCGTGGAATTCAGAGGGACCTCTGCACTCTCCATAATGAACTTCCCTCCACACTCCGCACAATGATTTTTTTTTGCATTCCACACAGTTGAAGCTTCTCACATTAACAATTTTACTTAACGAGCAATTTTTAGAGAAATAATGCACAATAAATAGTGCAGCTTCTACACATTTTCTTAGAGAAATCAATACATAATTCATCTTGAAAATAAAATATTTGAAAATATTTCCAAATCTAAATGATATTTGAAGCATTATTACCTTGTGTTATCTGTAAATGAAATTGAAGGTAGTGACGGCAATAAAACAATCATACAAAACAAATATGAAAATAAATGAAACAAAATGGTACATACCAAACCTAAAAATGTCGCTCAACATGGTCGAGTTCAAACTTTTTAAAGGCAACAAGGGGTTTATTCTTCCACTATGAAATGCCTCACTCATGGAAAATTATTTGATTAAATAGTGATCTCATTAAATTGGCTTTTAATGCGGCTAAGCATTTCCTATAATCGCTTTGTATTTTTAAGATCGAAACAGAAGTTGTAAATTTAGAGGGACCTCCATTCTCGATAGGCCACAGAATTCTCCACCAAAATACAATAATTAGAAAATCAAATTTAAAATTGAGTGGTAAGCAGCCATCGGTCATGATTAAAAGCCATCACCAAGGTCCAAGACTGGGTGCTTTTTTGCACCTCCGCACTTCGTTCCTTCGCACAGTGAAAGCTCTACATAAGGAAATCTATCCACAAGGAAACTCCACAGAATGAAACATAATAATATTATTTGGATATTTTTTCACCACCCCATGTAAAGGGCCTACAACTGCGTCAATTCTTGCATCATTGGGCAGAGCAGTAGCATAATGGTGTCAGTGTCAAAGTAGTCACCTAGGGAATGGCCACTCACAAAATTTATTATTATTAAAAATAATAATAAAAAACACCATCCACCAGCAGAATTATGTCCATCACAGCGCACTAAGCCAATCGAAAATTAGAAATAATATTTCTAGAAATTAGAAAATTATTTTTGAATTTATGAAAAAAAAATCAACATTTTCCTGAAACTTTGGTTAAAATTGCAAAAACATAGCAAAATAATATATAATCAATGCACTTTGACCGCAAGGGACTAATAAAGATAGGATGTTATGCTTTCAACCATGGTTTTTCATTCAAATAGTGCACCTCGTTGGAAATTCAGTCTTTTAGTTTAAAAAATATTGATTTCTTACCTAATGTATGTTTTTTTATTAAGTTAGGATGTCATTTTTATTTATTGTTTGTGTTTCTTTTGATCTAGCTATTAATTTTTTTGATACTAATAGAATGGATTTATATTTGACCTTGGGATAATTCTTTGGACCTTGCCAACATTAGTTTTAGAATAATTGATAATATGGTGTCCCTAATTGAATTATGTGAATTTTTTATGTTGTATCAATCATGATTTGATTTCACCAATTTATTATAGATGTACCAATTTTTCTCATGTTGTTGACCTACAACAAGTCATCTAATTGATTATTTTGATAATGCTTACTATATTTATTCATGAGTTGGTTTCAATAATGTGATCATTGTCTATGTTGTATCCTAGTTGCTAGCATTTTATATTTTTATGGAATTCATGTAACAGTTTGACCTTGCAAGTGTGTACATTTGTGTGATTTTGGGTTGTTATTTACGGTTGGGAGTATCATTTATATAATGATATAGATGCAATTTGTGTTGGAAAATATTTTCAATGCTCATTGTGTGTTTCACGACATGGAATAACTGACTCGCATTGATCCTAACTCTAGTGATTGTACTGGAGAATAATGCTTGCAGGTTTTGGTCTAACAACAATCATGATTCCAACAAGTGGTGTCAGAGCGACAAGTCTCGAGTTCAAAACTCACTAATGATCCAGGTGGATATTGGTGGCCACCCACCTATTCCACTTGGGGCCCCACCATTATCTCTTTCATTTTTTCAGTTTTGGCACAACTTACTATTTTTAGCAGTTTTTCGAGTCCTGAACTTCCAAAGCCATTTTGAAGCCCTAAACGATGTTTTTGGGGCATCGTTTGTCCGGAACATATGATTCAATTATAGAATTTATATTTTTTACCATAATTGTATTTCTCGGATAGATATTTCTAATGATGTATCATACGCGTCAAATGGAGATCATATGCCGAAGTTACGTCCCCGGGAAGTTGAAACACCAATTTACCCAAACAGGGCCCATAGTTTTGGTGCTTCATCTCCTAGGGTTAGTTTTTTGGACATTTAGATTTCTCCAGTGTTTCTCAATAATAAATAGTCCCTCAAGCCTCATTGTAACACAGTTCAGAGGTCTATAGCCGCCACATCTCTTCTTAGAGATTCGCTACCAGCACCCTAGCTAGTTTATTTCCATTCTGTCTATAAGAAAATTTCAATTCTTTGATATTAATGAAATGAAGTGTTATTTCTGCTACATCTTTGTATTTGTGGTTATATGTGTATTTTTTTGCATTCCAGCATAAATCCGGATCAGTGGTGTCAGAGAGGTCTGATTTTTCTCGATCCTTCTTTGCATGTCCCCAACAAGGTCGGCGTATAAGGATTTAGGGCTCAACTTGGTGGAACCTTTGCAAGATCAGCCTCGCAAACCCTGACAGACGCTCATGGGGAACGAAAAAAAAGATGAGGGAGCAGGAGATCCTATCAAAATATTGCTCGAGGAGGCCCTCGAAAAACAAAGGAACATGATGATGGATAACTTTGCCCAGATCCTTCAACGACTACGCACTAGCTGCGCATCTGCATCCAGCAGCCACTCTAGAGGCGCGACTCCCTTTAAGGTACAAGTAAACTTTGACATTCCCATATTTGAAGGTCAAATAGATGCAGATGCCATAGATAGATGGTTGAATCTATTAGAAGGATATTTCTCAGTTCATGACTTTTCCGACCGGGAGAAGATTATTTTTTCACTCCCCAAAGCAACCCCCCATGTTAAGGACTAGTGGGAAACCTACTTTGAGAAAAAGGACGAGACAAAACCCTCTATGTTCTCAGCCATACCCACTTGGAATTATTTTTGAGATGCCATCAAGGAACAATACTATCCCATGGGGAGCTATGAGGACAAGTACATACAATGGACCACGCTGCGGCAACAAAGGGATCAAGATGTGCATGAGTTGACGAATCTATTCCATACCCTGCACACAAAGTTGGGTATCAAATATTTAGAGAAACATTTGGTGCTAAAGTATCACGGTTGTCTGCAAAGATACATTCAGGAGGAAATGGAGCTCCTCGACATCTCCTCACTTGGTAAGGCATACCGGTATGCTGCAAAGATTGAGTAGAAATTCAAACAAAAGAAGCAAGACTTTGGATCTATGAATCAAAAGTAAGGGAAAGGTGCCCCCAAACCACAAACCAAAGGAAAAATCCAATGCATGGCGGCCCAAGACAACCTGCCAAAGCCACAAGCAAAGAACAACACCATGAAGCCAAAGAAGGAACAAGTGAGTGTCGGACCAAGCAGTCGCTGGTGGCCGAGATGAGGGCTTCTGAATCAGATGCATGCTCCGACTTTGAATCAGAACCTAATAAGGGGAATGGCAAAGGGAAGTAGATTATTTATGTGGAGCCCAACGCCATTTTTGCCACAACGAAGATCTAGAATGAGGAACCAGAAGATCCAGAGGAGGTAGAGCATCTCTTCCACTCCTAGATGTGAGTAAAGGGTTCCCCGCTATAGTTCATTGTCGACAATGGGAGCCAAAAGAACCTCATTTCAGCAGATGTCGTGAAGCGGTTGGGCTTTCCGACCATAGCGCACCCAAAACCATACACCATCAGGTGGCTTCACCAAGGATAGTATCTCTGCGTCAGCCAGCAGTGTCACCTTCCCTATCGCATCAAGCCCTTCACGGATGAGGTATTGTGTGACATTGCTCCTATTGATGTTTCTAATGTATTATTAGGCCAACCATACTTGTGGAAGCGACATGTTGTGCATGAGTCCCAACCTCGCGTTGTTATTGTTACTTTGGGAAATAAGTTGTACAAGATACCAGAGGTACCACCGCCTCCCACTATCTCTTTGGTTGAACTTCTCGGATTATCCATAGTATCACGAAACATTTTTTGATGTTTCGAATCCCAATGGGGATCCATCTTCAAGACAATGGAATGAAGATGGATCCCTGTTGGGATTCGAAACGTCGACAAATGTTTCGTGATATTGTGGATAATCCAGGAAGTTCTTCAGAAAATGATAACCACAGGAAATTGAAAACCAAAATATCTCTTTGGTTACTGCAAAACAATGCAATAAGCTCATTTCCCAAACTAGGAAATTTGTTTTCTTGATGATCCGCCCCCAGGGCAAGAAGAAGATTATGGCCACGACCTCCAGATATGGCTCCTCTGCACGAAAAAAACAAATGGACAAGGTTGTGGAGGAGTACGGGGACATATTCACCTCACCCACAAGGGTGCCTCTACACTTTCAGGTCAAGCACCCCATTGACCTGACCCCAGGTGCACCACTACCCAATGGACCGATCTATAGGTGCTTTACTCTGGAGAATGATGAAATCAAGAGGCAGATTCAGGAACTACTACAGAAAGGTCACATCCAGCCAAGTTCATTGCCCTCTGGGAGCCTGATCGTGTTGGTACAGAAGAAGGATGGGGCTTGGAGACTCTGTATTGACTATCGTGCGCTGAACAAGATCACTGTCCAGAATAGGTACCCAATCCCGTGGATTGATGACTTTCTGGACCAACTCAAAGGGGAAAAATATTTCAACAAGATCGACTTGAATTCTGGGTATCACCAAGTACCAATCAAACCCTCTGATGTGTGGAAGACTGCCTTCAAAGCCAAGGAGGGCCTTTTCGAATGGCTCGTCATGCCTTTCAGGTTGATGAATGCTCCTGCAACCTTCATGAGGTTGATGGATGACATATTGTGTCCATTCACCAATTTATTTGTAGTGGTGTACTTGGATGACATTCTGATCTTCCGCCAGACTTGGGAAGAGCACCTCCACCACATCCGAGAAGTCCTCCAAACACTACAACAACACAAGTTGTGTGCCAATTTGGAGAAGTGCACTTTCTTCATGACCCGGGTACAATATCTAGGATACATTATTGATGAAAGGGGGGTGCATGTGGATCCAACCAAGATCCAAGTCATTCAATATTGGCCAACCCCAACCACTCTAACAGAGCTTCGCATCTTTCTGGGTCTTGCTAATTTCTACTGTAGGTTCGTGTTGGGATTCTCTCATATCACTTGGCCCTTGAGTCAAGTCACCAAGGGAGGAGTGAAAAAAAAAAATATTTTGGTCAGAATCTCAACAGAAGGCATTCATAGAATTGAAACATCACCTCTGTTCTTCCCTAGTGCTCACATTACCATACTTGCAACAACCATTTGATATCAAGATAGATGCCTCTGACTATGCTATTGGGGTGGTTCTTACTCAACAGGGGCATCCAGTGGCATATCACAGTGAGACATTGTCTGACACAGTTCGCAAGTATCCCACTTATGACAAAGAAATGTATTCCATTGTCCAGGCTTGTCGACAATGGAAGCATTACATTTTAGGGAATGAAACAATCATCCACATAGACCACCAACCCCTGCAGTTCATACAGACACAAGGGAAGTTGCAGAACGATCGCCATCAGAGGTGGTCCACATATCTGCAACAATTTCATTTGAACATCAAGTACAAGAAGGGTAGCACCAATAATGTTGCCGACTGCCTCAGCCGACCACCGATCGTGGCCATAACCACAGTTCTCAACTCTTGTGGGCACGAGACTTATGATTGGCCTATTCTCTATAAGAGTGATCCAAAATTCAGCCACACATAAAAGGCACTCTTGGGGGGTATGCAAGTTCCAAATTTTCACCTCCAAGATGCATTGTTATGTCACCTGGGAAAAATTTGTGTTCCTTCAAGCAAGTGTGCCAAGATGATATGGGAAGCGTACTACAGTCGATTCATTGGGCATTTTGGAGTAGAGAAAATAGTGGCAGTACTACAGAAGTATTTCTATTGGTCGAACCTTTGACAGGATGTCTGGAAGTACATTAGATCCTGCACTGCTTGTGCCATTTCCAAACTGACCATCAAGAAGCAAGGGCTCTATACTTCACTACCTACCCCTAGTCGACCTTGGAAATCCATCTCCATGGATTACATGTCATGCCTTCCTTCTACTAAGCATGGAAACAACTGTGTTTTCGTGGTCATCGACAGATTCTAAAAGATGGCCATTATGGCGGCCTACAAGAAAAATATCACAGCAGAAGCCACTGCTAAACTCTTCTTTGAACGAGTGTGGCTTCACTTTGGGATACCACAGTCTATCATATCATATTGCGACAGCAGGTTCCTCAACAAATTTTGGTCCAGCCTCTGGTCAATTTTGGACACCAAGCTCACCAAGTCCACAGCTTTCCATCCCCAAATTGATGGCCAGACAGAGGTCATCAACAAGATGATTATACATATTCTACACATGTACAATTCAAAGCATCCACACACATGGGATGAGAGCCTCCCCTATGTACAACACAGTTATAACCGGGCTCTCCACAGCTCAACCGGACACATCCCCTTTCAAATGGGCTTGGGATTCCAGCCACTATGTCCCATTAACGTAGCCATGCCATTTGCGGCTACTGTAGCCGATTCGGCTCATGTCCAGTCTGAGGCTGACAAAGTGAAAAACTTCATCGAGCGCATTAATCACATCCATCAACAAGTTCATGACATATTGTATAGATCTAATGCTAATTAGAAGCAACGACATGATCAACATCGGGTGCCACACAACTTTCAGGTGAGCAAAAAAGTGTGGCTACATTTGCAGAAGGAGTGCCTCACTGGACCCCACCGCAAGCTTCGCCCGCTCCGATACGGGTCATACACCATCACTAAGGTTGTAGGGAAAAATTCCTTCAAGCTCAGTATTCCACCATTTCTTGGTTTTCACTCAGTATTCAATGTAGACCACCTTCGTCCCTACTTCCCACCTCTACTGGACACCTCTGACACTGCAGAAGAACTCACACCAAAAGAGTTAAACCCAAACTGCATGGAACAGGCCACCAAAGATTGTATCATGGACATGCAAATCAAGAACACTCACCAATGGAAGATCCAACTATATCAAGTTGTCAAAGCTGGCCAACTCCTGCACCAAGGCAAGTGGTTCACCAAGTACCAAGTTCAGCAAAAGTTTCCTCGTCTCATGGAGGAACTCAACGCAATGGGGACCATTTCTTCCTAAGGGGGGAGGAATGATCCAGGTGGATATTAGTGGCCGCCCACCTATTCCACTTGGGGCCCCACCATTGTCTCTTTCAATTTTTCAGTTTTGGCACAACTTACTATTTTTAGTAGTTTTTCGGGTCCTGAACTTCCTGAGCTGTTTTGAGGCCCTAAACGACGTTTTTTGGGCATCGTTTGTGCAGATCATATGATTTCTATGATTCTGTTCCGGAATTTATGTTCGCGGCAACAGTTGTATTCCTCAGATATATCTTTCTAATGATGTATCATACGCGTCAAACGAAGATCGTATGCTGAAGTTACGTCCCCGGGAAGTTGAAACACTAATTTACCCAAATGGGGCCCACAGTTTAGGCGCTTCATCTCCTAGGGTTAGGTTTTTGGACATTTAGAGTTATCCATTATTTCTCAATAATAAATATGCCCTTGACCCCCATTGTAACACAGTTCAGAGGTCTGTAGCCGCCACATCTCTTCTCAAAGATTCGTTACCGGCACCCTAGCTAGCTTATTTCTATTCTGTCTGTAAGAAAATTTCAGTTATTTGATATTAATGAAATGAAGTTTTATTTCCACTGCATCTTTGTATTTGTGGTTATATGTGTATTATGTTGTGTTCCTGCATAAATCTGGATCAACTGAGCTCATGTTGGGGGTGGACATTGCGTTCAGCGCTCCCCGTGTGTTGTGCAACATTGACTAACTACATCTCATGGATCCTAACTCTGGTGATTGTAGTAGATGCTAATGCCTACAGGTTTTGGTCTAACTAAAATCATGATTCCAATAATTTTTATGGTTGAAAATATGTGATTAAATTCTCATAGTCATTTGGGAATACCAAAATTTTAATTGGTCAACATTACTCTAAGGATGTCACCCCTTGAACAGGAAAGAATGATAATATATCCTAGAAGGATATTGATAGGAAATCCCATATGTTAAGGTGGATAACCAACTTATAACTAATCTAATTAGGATGAAAACACCCTTCAATATGTTCCTTATAGCATGTCAGTGCTCATAATCAAACTAGGAAGATAACACAATTATATTGACATGCAATAATGAGCGCATGATAAGAATCAAAATGTGTCTTATATGTTTCCCTTATGATTTATATTATATAATTAGAAGCTTGTTTTTGGACATTAATAAGATATCATCAAGCATGAATTCCTTTATCATCACTTAATGTGCTAAACTAGGCTATGTAACTCACTATTTAAGCAAGATGTGAGCAAATTATTGATCAATTTGAGAGCATGGGTACACATAAAATTAAGTCAAAACTAGGATAAAGTGTCTATACCATAAATATTTAATTGTGCCTAGAAATATGGTTAACCTATTAATAAAGTGGGAAGATGCAAATATATGTGTAGCAAAAAAAGGATTTTAAGAAAGGAAGGTTTTTTAAGCATTGATTTTCAACCATTAATAGGTATATATAATTCATTATAGTATATTCTCTAATGATGATAGCTTATTACTTTCCTCATAATCATAAACCAAATTTGAATGATGAGATGAATTGAAATTATTCATAGATATATAAATGAGTGAATAAATATGTAATAGACATATACTTAAGGTGAATGAGCAGGCTTTGAAAAGCAAGTAGAAGTAATCAACAAGAAGTAGTACCTTACCCTAAAACATTGTGAATTTTGGATTTAGGGAATAATCATGATTAAATAACTCGGCACTCTTAAGGTATCATGTGAACAATTAAACATGTGACAAATGGTTGTGGAATCATAGAAGTTACTGATCATGTTAATGATGAAGATCATTTTAAGGAGCCATAGAAACTATGGTAACATTAGACCAAATTAGCACCTATAGTATGGAAACAAGAAGACAAAATAGGGAAAAGAGGAAATTCCCTAGTACAAAGGAAATAATATCCTATTTATTCAACAATCATTGATAGTTAAGTAAGATGTGCCATTGAATAACAATAACATAGAAATTATTATATTAAAGAAGTTTTTTAAAGCTCGGCCAACTTCCTTGGGATTTAGACATAGTTAACAACATTGAAATACTAGGTTGAACTATGAAAATGTAATAAATCCTATGACCAACTTATGTGATTACAATGAAGGAGTGTCTCTCTCTTAATGTAAAGCCCTTTTAAGGTTATAGAATAATAAAATCGAGAAACATAAATGATGTTTGGTAATGAGTTAGAGGGTTATATTGATGGATCACATAATTCTAAAGTTTCAAGGTTTTCAATTATAAACCTTAACACTCATAGTTGGTGTAGGATGATAAGTGATAGGAAAAGACATGTTTAAAGCTTTAAATGGTCGAAGATAACAATTGAAGTGTAAGAAGGAATATTTTTGTAAATTCTATCAGCATACCTTGAGAAGAATTATACACAAATTGACAAAAGAAGTAAGAATTCACTAATAGAGGGCCTAATTGATTATTTTACACTTATTTTTTCATGAGTGGGTTGATGATTTACTTAGACATCATATAAATAAACTTATCGATTTGTGCCATTAACATTGAAATAAGTTATTTCCAAAGCACGCTAGATACATAAAACCTTTTTTTGGATGATAGTGGTAGTAGTGGTTTCAAGTGATTCAAATTCTAAACCAAAAATAGTATCTTACAGACCCAAAGATGAAGGGGAAGAATCCCTTGTACAAATTGATTAAGGGTACATCTACAATTAAATAAATCAAGGGGTATTGAGATAAAAACATGATGAGATGATTCAATCCTTGTGGGGATGAATAAATATACAAAGTAATGAATAAATCACTAGGGTTTAATCATTACTTTGTGCAAGTTAATTAAGCATCATGGGAAATCAAACCAAGATGACCTAGCTTTTATATTTTATTGCATATAACAGTCTTGAAATGGTTAATAAAAAGGTGTAAATTGATCTAAAATCAAATTATTTTAATTTTGGTATTGATGATTTAAGGATTGATTATATGACCAATGATATCTTAGTGATGAATTTCATTAAATTTCCTTGGGGAAGGAAGAATACATTACTAGAGATTAAGGCTCGAGATGATGAGGCTTATTTGAGGTAGAGGAAGTTAATCCCATTATTTGTAGTATTGAACTAGAGAAGACACTAGGGCTATATGGATTAATTATTCACTTCTACAAGGACTATTATTAAATTATCAAGCATAGTCTTGATCAAATTTTACATAGATCAAGATGGAAGCTAAAATTGGGAGGAGGGATAATTTCATTCATTCTAGATCATTACAGAAAGAAATATCATCTCATTTTCTGAATTTAGACATATTTTTCTATGTATCACCTCCTACAAAATCCTGGCAAAAATATCAACAAATTTGTTGGGTCACATACTCTCTTATGTTACCTTCGAGAATCAATGAGATTTATAGAGAAAATATGGATAATATATAAAACTATTCTTATTCAATAATTTATCAAACATCAATCAATACAACAAAAATATGGGAATCGCCATAAAAATAGACTTGGCCAATGCATTTGACAAAGTAAGGCATGAATTTTTTTTTCTGAGTTCTCCATAAATTTGGTGTCATATCATAGTTAATTAGGTAGATAAAATCATTGATAAATATGTCTTGGATCATCCCTTTAGTGAATGAAACATTAACCCCATTATTTCAAGGTACCAAAGAGATTCAGTAGGGATTCCATTTCTCTTTGTTATAATTTTTTTTGCAATAAACCTTGAGGAGAAATCTTATCATTCAGAGAAGAGTTTGGAATTGGATGTGAATAAAAATTGTCAGAGAAGTCAAGGAAATTAATCATTCGAAAATCACAAGTGCCCCATTTTTTAAGAGGAGCCTCGATGCTTATATGACATAAATTCAAGAATGTTTTAGATAATTACCTCGAGCATTGGTGGGGTATAAACAGATCCAAAAGAAATATATATAGATGGAATTCCTATCAACAAGCGATGCAACAAATAACATAGGCTTAAAAAATTTCTCTAGTCAATCAGTGGAAGACTTTAAGATATCTTGAAATCATAATTACACTAAATCACTTGAGTGTAATTAATTAGATACCGATTATAGAGAGGATTAAGAATCAAATGAATAATTGGGGGTCATACTGGCTTAATCCTAACAAGGTTATGACAATGATATATATATTTTCAACCCTTTAATATATCAAAGTTACACACTTCTAATGTTATAAATCATTATGCATATGGTTGGTGAGGAAATCCAAAGGTTCCATTTGCAAGTGGAAAATACAAATTATTAAAAAAAAAAAAATGTGAATTACGAAAACAGATAATAGTGAGAATTCCATATAAAATAAGTGGACTATATATCAAAAACCCCACTTTAATGAACCTATAAATAATGGGGGAGGGAGGGGGGGGACCTGTAAAACCTCATCATAGATAAGAAAGAGTGATGGGAAGAAGTATTTCACAAAAATCACTTAACCAAGGGTAAGAGTAGAAGCTTCTATTATCCCCTCTCTAGAATCTATGTTTTTCCTATCTTGTGATTATGTAAGTCTTCAACATCCAATATTCAATCTAAAATTTTATGGGTTACTATAATGGTAAAACTATAAGGATGTGGAAAGATAATTTTTTTGGACACCCTACCTTCTCAAGGCTCATCCTTATTTAGAAAATAAAAGACTATCAAATTAAGTGATGCTTACCCTATATCGCTTTCCATGTAAATAGAAAATAAAAAAACAATGTGGATGGGATGGAAGGAGATTCTCTCCTAGAAAAGGCTATCGAAGATTCCCCATGTTGGATATAAATGAGTACGCTTACTCAATTTTATAAGGTAATTCTCTTTATTTGTTTCCCAAGAGATTCTTCCCCAATTAAAAATCTATAAATGGATATTAGGTAGAGAAGTTGTGAAAAAAAATTCAACTTTTGACGAGTAACATAAGCACAGAATGAAAAGCAATTGAGAGGAAGGAGGATGAAATGGAGCATTAGGAAAAACTTTGAAACCCTAACCATGGTGGCGGGAGACGTTTGCAGGAGCCCTAAACCATGATACAGGTGACGGTACGAGGGAGGAAACGACACGACAGGCATCCCAGGCTGTCAGATTATGGAAAACACCTGGATCCTCTACGGTTGTCCACGTCATGCCTGGGAGGTGGCACCAATTAACGGGAGTTAGTATGGTTAGGATGGTATTCATAACGTTCACAAACCCTAAACCTGCTGCCCTATAGAGGTGTGACCATGCGGTTACAAGTTTGAAGGTGTTTTTGTGTTGTCGGAGGTTTTTGTTTGCCACTAATGTTCACAGGAACCATGGTTAATGAACAAGATTCGGTAGATTTATACCTGACGCTGGAAGACATTTTAGTTGTTTGGGGACATGAAGTGTTAGCGAAGAACTTGGAGCGGTATATTCCGGCAATCTGTGAAGCAGGCCTAAAAAAAAGATCTAGGAGGGGCCTGGGACACTACGAACGACGCATCACTCTTAGAGGAAAGTTTACGGAGCACTTTCAAATGTGCCTGGAAGGAAGAGAAAGATCCAGGGCTTTTACAACACCTAACAAATCCTGGGAAGTAAGGAACATTAGAAGTCTCGACAAACCTTGAAAGCCCTCTTCTTCAAGGTATTTCTTTGATCCCATTTTTTTCTGGGGGGTTGGAAGACATTGTAGCAAATTGTGGCATTCAGATTAATGTAGGTCTCAAGGGTTTCTTGGGAGAGAGCCACAGATTTCAGGATCTGGGCAGAGGATCCCATTTGGACGCTCCTAGTGCCCAAAAAAAACCCCATCAGTGGCAGGGAACAAAATTTCTCAAAAATCTCCTCTTTTCGCAGGGGAGTGAAGCAGTGGGATCATGGCCGGAGGTAGGTAAGGGTTTAATCCAAAATTGTAGTGTCTTGAGGTTGCCTGCATGGGGACCTGCAGAGTTTCAGCATCCTAAGCCTCAAGCTGAGGAGCAGGGAAGGTATTCAGGAACCCACAGAGGTGATGAGTTGCAGGAGCTAGCTGGGGCTGCTAGAATCCAAGAAGAAGGAGGCCCCCGTTGGGAGACTTCACATCATTCTTTGGAAGGGTCACCTGGATCGCCCGAACTTGAAGGACGAGATGCTAATGAAAGGTCGTTGGAGGGAAAGGAAGGATGAAAGAGTGGGGTTGCAAGAAACAAGAGAAAGAATACCAAGCTAATTAGAAAGAAGGAGGAGAGTTCATGCTGTGAATTTGGAGTGGATATTCGTATTGATGAAGTTATGGAAGTGGCAGAAACTATACTAGTAGGCGGAGTTAGAGGAAGAAAATAATCGGCCAATTACATCTCAGACTGGGCAACGTCGGCATGGGCGGACGCCCCTGAGAGTCCTTCGGAAATCAAAACACTAGCCTAGGGTTGGTTCATGATCAAGTTTGAAAAAAAGGAGCATCTTGAATGGTTAATGGAACATAATTGAAATTTTGGGAAAAAACCTATTCTATTCAGGAAATGGACGTTGTTTTTCGATGCACAGAGGGAAAATTTTGAAGAAACTCCAGTATGGGTAAAACTTCTGGGCTTACTGATCCCATTTTGGACTGATTCGGCTTTCAAATCGATAGGGAACACTCTGGGGTAGTTCCTAGAAGTAGATCAGTCCTTCCTACAGACTATGGACCTGATTGCTGCTAGAATCTTGGTCAATATAAACCCAAAATAAGTTCTAGTAGAAGAAATGTGCCTCAAATATAAGGAACTAGAATTCACTCAGACACTAGATTATGAAAACATGCCCTTTCGGTGCCACCGATGTCATAAATATGGCCATCTGGCGAAGGATTGTCCACTTGGACACCGAAGGAGAAGGAAATAGAAGAGGACAAACTAAGGGCCAATTAGGCCCCTAGTTCCAGAGAAGCCCAGAGTATCTAAGGAGGAATTGATGGAAGGGGTCGAAGGAGCAAGTGAAAACCAGACAGAAGCAACCCCTATCGAATTAATGGCCGAGCAAAACAATCCTATAGCAAAGGACCAAGATCTAGAGTAGCCTCCAGCATCCTCTCCCCTCCATGAAGCTGAGATTGCGACATATTTTGAGGAGGGTATGATCATGGTCTCTTCCTCCCCTCCTTACTCCTCTTTTTGTACTTCTTTTTTTTCTATTTCAAGGCCTGCTCCTTCCAAGCCATCACAAATGGAATCTGTTAAAATGCACGATGTTATAAAGTCTTTGGATAGTATCATAACCTCCATCCCTGATATTAGCTTGGAAGCCCCCTCTATACTAGGACATGGATATTCCCCTCCTCAGTCCAGTATCCCTAAAAAAACCCCTTATAATTTAATATATTTTATGAAGAAACCCATGAATGAGGAGGTAATTGGAGGCTTGGACTCTCAACCTATTTCGATAGGCCCTAGAAAGACGAGGGCTAGGAAATACAACCTCTCCAAAGCTCAGGTTAGGGCCAAATTTTACATAGCGGATGGGAAGAAGCTTTCCCTATCTGGGGTTCTTAGAGCAGCGCTGACCCCCTCCCTGGGTTATCGATGATCATCCTCTTTTTTAATTGCAGGGGTTTCTCTAGTCAACCCAAAAAATTAGCACTTAGGGCTCTAATGAAGTCCTACGAGTCGGAGGTCCTTATGTTACAAGAGACTTTAGGGATGGGGGAGGAAGTGGTTGGAGCATTTTCCAGGATGTTCCCGGGGTGGACTTTTTAGGCTTTGGATGTCCAAGGAAGGTCCGGGGGTTTGGCGATGGGAATAAAATCTGGAAGGTTGAAGGAAATATCCTCTTTGGGTTTCGAAAATTCATTAGCCATGGAGGTCTATTCAAATGATCTATGTCACCCTCTTCTAATTTTAAATGTGTATGGCCCATGTTTGGATAGGGTGCAGTACTGGAACAATCTCTTTGCAAAGTCTTGTATGAAAAATCCTAACCTCATTCTTGGAGGAGATCTAAATTTTTCCTTTGGGGGTATCTGAATCATGGGGCCCTTCTGCACGTGCAGACCCCCTCACTAATTTTTTTCCTCAACAAGCTGGTATCTTCACACCTAGTTGATGCAAACCTGATTAATTAATCCAAGCCTACTTGGAGGAACAAAAGAATAGATGATGATAGGGTGGAAAAGAAGTTGGACCGTTTCCTCCTTAATGAAGAGTTGGTGGCCCGATCCCCTATTTTTAGGCATTGGGTTGGGGAAGGGGGTATCTTTGACCATCTGCCCATCCTCCTAGAGATTAAAGGTCCTTATAAGAAACCGGTGGCACCCTTCAAGTTCAACTCTTCCTAGCTCAAAGATGAATCTTAAAACCTTTTTTTTCCATGAAACTTGGAGGAAGGGAGGGGCAGATGATTCGGGTAGTATGAGCTTGCTATTTATGGATAACCTCAAGCGAATTAAAAAAGCTACATGGAATGGGAAAAGGCTAAAAAAATCATGGAGGAGGAATATTTGCGGAAGATAAATGAAGAACTTGATTTCCTTGAGAGGTCGGTGGGTGCGGGTTATGTCTCCATTGAAACGAGGGACAGAATAAAAATCCTTGAAACATCAAGGAGGAAAATATTACTGGAAAAGGAAGAAATATGGTGACTCAAAAGCAGGGCCATTTGGTTAGCATCAGGGGATGAAAATACGAAATTTTTCCAGAACTATGCCAAAGGAAGGAAAAATATTAATACTATCTGGGGGGATGCGGATGGAGGAAGGAAGTATTGTTCAATCTTTCGAGGATTTATCATATTTGGGATGTAATCATTTCAAAACCCTATTCAAAGCCCATACAGAGGTTTCAATAGTTGAAGTGATTAGGGTAGCCCAGTTTTTTCCTAGATATCTTGAAGAAGAAGGGAATGACAGTATAATGGATCTTGTATAGAAAGAGGAGGTGGAAGGGATTCTCAAGGAAATGTAGAAGGATAAGAGCCTAGGACCTAACATATGGATGGTGGAATTCTTCCAACACTTCTTTGAATCTTTGGGAGAGGACCTGCTAGCAGTGTTTGAAGAGTCAAGGCGCACGAGTACCATCTATACACCTTTCAACTCCACTTTCTTTTCCCTCATTCCTAAGAAGGAGGATCTGAAATCCTTTGATGACTTCAGACCTATCTCTCTTTGTACATGCATATATAAAATCATTACAAATGTGATAGAAACCCATCTAAAACCTTTCCTCTCTCGAAACATTTCCTTGGAACAATTTGGCTTCTTGGATGGAAGGCAAACTCATGAGGCAGTAGGGGTGGCACAGGAAACTATTCACAGTTTGAAAAGAAGCCGCAAAAAAGGATTCATTGTAAAAATTGATCTATCCAAGGCTTATGAAAAAATCAACTGGATGTATCTTCGTCTACTCCTGACTCATATTGGATTTAGGATTGATTTCATCAACTCGGTGATGGGGTGTATCACAACCACTAGTATTTCCATATTGATCAATGGAGCTGCTACTCCCTTTTTTCAAATTTAAAGAGGCCTCCGTCAGGGATGCCCTTTATCTCCTCTCCTCTTCCTCCTTGTTGTGGAAGGGCTTAGTCAGATGATTCATGATGCAAAAATAAAGGGAGAGGTGAAAGGCATTGAGGTAGTTGTCAACCTCTCCATAACCCATCTACTCTTTGTAGACGATATCCTCCTGTTCAGTAATGGAATAATAGAAGATATTCAAGGGATCAAAGCGGTGATGTGCCTCTTCTTAAAGGCTACCAGCTTAAACATAAATAGTCAGAAATCCTCCATTACCATGGAAGGTCTATCCTGAACCGAAGTGGGTAGAATCTCAGATGTGTTTCCCTTTGAAGTAAAATCCCTCCATGACATTTTCAAATATTTTGGCTTCCATATAAATTCAGTCTCTTATCAAATACATGATTGGCACTAGCTTGTGGAAAAAATTGAGTCAAGAATGAATCATTGGAGCTTTAAATGGCTCTCTCGAGCAGGGGGGCTTGTGTTGATCAAATCCATTGATATGGCCATCCCGGTGTATTGGGCACCCCTATCATGGGTTCAAAAAATCATCCTCTCTACAATCAATAAACTTTGCAATAGGTTCTTATGGTCGTGCTCAAAGTCCGAACAAGAAATGCCATCGGTGGCATGGGAGAAAATAGTGCAACCAAAGGAGCTCACTTCTTTCACCCTTTCTCTGGCAGCAAAACTGGGCTGGAGACTCATCACCTTGAAGAATATATGGTCATTAGTAATAAAAATGAAATACATTGACCCGATGCAAATGAACGAATGGTTGCATCTCTATACAAAGAAATTGAAAAATGTTTCGATTGTCTGGAAAGCAATGCTGGCATCGGTCAAGTTCATCGAACACAGAATGGCTTGGCATGTTGGTGATGGTGCTCAGGTAAGGCTCGGTCGTGATCCGTGGCTGGGGTGTAATGGGGGCTACGCTCTCTCTAGAGAACTAATTGAGCATTTTGATCATTGATTCTTAAGCACTCTGAGCCATATTTCTCAGCATGGATGTCAGGAGAGGCTCTACAGCTTGAATATATGTGGAAAGAGGAGTGGCAGGGCTTCATCAGTGAGTTACACAAATCAAACGTTAGAATTCAGGAGAGACTGGATGAGCTTAGGTGGGTTCACTTCCCTATGGGTCAATACACACCGAAATATGGCTACAAATGGATGATGTCACAGAAGGGCTGGGAGGAGCCTGAGTGGTGGTATAAATATTTGTGGAAGTTAAAAGGTTCGACGAAATCAAAACTATTTTTCTGGTGCATCCTACAGAATAAAGTCCCCTCTTGGGATTTCCTACAATGAAGGGGAAATATTGGTCCTGGTTGGTGCTCTTTGTGCAATTTTACCCAAGAGTCTGTTCACCATATTTTTCTCACATGTGCTTTTAACAAAATTCTTTGGACCGAAACCTTGACGCCCCTAATTTTTTCTCATAAATGGGAAGGTAAAACCATCTCAGAAGCATGGCAGAGATGGTACAATGAAGCACCAAATGACAGGTTGAGGAACATCCTGCTTATTGTAGCATGGGGAACCTGAATTGCAAGAAACTGAGTCATTTTTCAAGACGTCCTATTTCCCATCAATATTATAGCAGCGAAAGGGGTATCTATATTTGAATTTATTCCAATCCCAACAGAATCCCAGCATGTCAGAGTCATTAAAATGGAATAAATTAAGGGATACATCCTGTGGGCTTATTTTTATGGGGCATTTGATCCACAAAACAGGTGTGGAGCAGGGCTCACCATACACCTCCCCTCCAACAAAGTGTACAAAGCTTCGATTGGTCTCGAGCCTGAAAATAGTAACTTTGCAGAACTTAAAGCTCTTCGTCTCCTTCTATGTTGGCTTTCCTCTTTTGAGCTGAGAGAAGCCCAGATTTTTGGTGATTATATGAACATCATAAAATGGTTTAACGGATCTCAAAGATTCCTAAATTACATTCTAATTCCTTTATTAGACGAGGTCCCGATTTTAAAATCCTATTTTAATCAAATCTCTACTTGTCACATTTACAGGGAATGAAATTTTGATGCAAACCTCCTATCTAAGGAGGGTGTTTAGCAATATATGGGGCTCTGGGTAGAAAAATAGTTTGATGGAGAGTTGGTTCGAATCATGGAACAACCTCCTTTTGCTCGCTAAAATATTACATCCAGTTACATCTTTTGTTTTTCTTGTTTAGCATGGAAATTTGTCTCAAACTTTTTGTTTCAACTTTAGTTGTATATTTTTTTCAACATCACTGAACATAACTCTAAAAATCCCACCATCTCTATTTCAGATTGTTTTCCTCTTAAGAGGAGATCCGGGAGACAGGTGTGGGTTTCTTTTGTTTTTTGGATATTAAAAAACTATATATCTTGGAAGGTGACTACCATCTAGGTGTTCGTTTTTTGGAAGCAGACATCAACAGGTCTGCTTTCCACCCCTGTTTAGGGTGATTTTTCCTATTGTTAGGGAAGCGTGGGGGCTGAAAGAATATGCTCTCTATATGATATTTTTTGAAAGAGATGGGAGGAACATTCAAAATCTTTTTCCTTCTAAACAGTTACAACTCCATTTTTTCCCTTTTTATAAAAAGGGGAAACATGCAGTTCATCGAATGCCATGCTCATATACTATGTAACCTTATATATACTCAATAGAAAGTTCGATTTTTTCTTTGGAAAAAAATAATTCGGTAGAGATTGTATCCTAAAAGTTGGGCTTTTATTTTGGCCTATAATGTAAGGAAAACCTGTAATAGTAGAGAAATTACAAAATGGAGAGTCAATGGGACATGAAGTTGTTATCTCTACCTAATAGTAGAAGAAAAATGAAACATCTGATTTTGGAATATCAGTTCACCCTTTGGGTGTGGAAGATAGTTTTAAAAGATTCAAAAATTATAAACTCATTTCCCCGAGATCGAAGATAAATGACCTTGACTTGGAAAGCCTCTTATCCAATTATCCTAGATAATAAGGAATTATTCCAAAGAGTTTGTGCATTTTTTTCCAAAATACTCCTCTTGGAAAATATGGATAGATAGGAACCATACCATATTTCTACAAGATCCCACCTTTTCCCAAAGGGATATCAACCAAGCTATAGGACTCGTCCATGAGACTCTACTCATATCAAATGAGATAAGGAAAACTTCCTTAGTAAACTATGAAGTCAAGGAGAAGAAATGGATTAGAGCCCTTATCCTAAAACAAAAAAAATAAACAAAGGTTAAAATAAAAAAAAAAACTAGTCAATCCCATAGATGGAGAATCATATTGGGGACCATGAATATTAGCAATGGAGAATGTAAAGAAAGCCATATATATTATTATTTAGTGGAAAATTAAGATTCAATCTAGTGGAAATAGGAATTTTGGAGGTGGGGGCGGGGGGAGGGGAATTTGGGGTCATTTTTATCCCAAAGGAAGAGAAGGAATTGGAATATGATCGGGGATCGGGAAATGCAACCAACAATGAGGTAGAAAAAATAACAGTTTATTGAGTTTTAATTTTGCAAAATGTGGAAGGAGCATGATAGGTAACAATGATCAATAATTCAATAGTAATTTAATTGTCATTGCTTCGTTGAATTACTCTTCAAAAATTTTGAACTCTCTAGACTCACCTAAAGTATCATCAATATAATTGAATACTTGAGAATATAAATTATTTACATGTTTTGAAAAAGAAAAATGTGGAGGCCAATGTGCAAGCTAACCTATGAGATAGGGAATGAGGTGTTTTGTAAATCAAATTTTGGGGCTATATGCTTATTATCATTCAATGGATTGTTAGTGCATCATTAAATTATGAAGCATTTCAACACTTGTGGCATCATGTAGTCAAGAATGGATGGTATGTTAAGGCTCCTCCATCATTCACAATGATATATTGTTTTCCTTCCTACATGTGTAGTTATGCTTAGTATGATGAAAGAGTTATGATATGCATGTAGGTTTTCCAAGAAAGGCTATGTAGTTTAATCCAGTGGTATTCTTGTTATTTCTACTCTCAACTTCAATGATGAACAAGTTTTGGATGTGGATCAAGATGCTCTAACTCTAAAAAACTCTATTTGGACTCTAGGAAAAATAGTAATGACAATTGTGCATTTTCATTATAAAGGTAAATATTGTTTCTTGTTTTAGATAAATGAGATACATAGAGTACTTAAACACTATGAGTATTTTAATAGATGCATAATACATTGTTATGAACTCCACCATTTTCTATAATAGTTAGTAGGAAGAATTCAATATGAATATTCAAGCATAAAATCATATTAGGGGGCAAGGTATAATGGACACCGCAACACATACTCTAGAATTGATGGAAAGGGGGGGGGGGGGGGGGGAGACCAATGCATTAATTTACCAATGCATTAATGTAGGTCCACCATCATAAATATCTAAAATTAGTATCCCAAACTACTTCTATGGAGTCTCTACTTGGATGGATGTCAACCAACATTAACCTCCATCAAGAGGTTGTCTGAGTCCCTTCTCCCACTAGATTATGGTTCCTATGGTGACATTTCCCCTACAGTTTTTATCTAGCCAATGAGGAGGTTGTTGACATCCTACAATCCCTAGTTTCAGAATTAATGGACATCACATGTCAAGTCAACCTTGTAGCACATTTAAAGTGGAGACAAACTCTAAGGGTATAAAAATGGAGAGTTAAGCCCTTCAGGGGAATAATTTCTAGGATTTTTACTACATCTAGTATGTTTTGTGAATAGTTTTTAACTATCTAAATATCTTCAATGGTATACCTGCTAGGCTCTTAAAGGTTAGAAATAAGGGCCTAGGAAAAGGAGTATTTAGCTATTTAATTACATGTTTTGAATATGAGACCAAGGACAAACTCTATGATTTTGCATTGCAATGTTGTCTAGTTTGACTACAATTTTTTTATAATATAAAATACCTCTTATTATGAAGAAAAAAAATAGGGATCCCATTGTTGTAATGATGTATTGACTTCATTGCTATTTAAAAGGTTTAATTTTTTGGAAATATTAATTCCCTAGAATATAATCGGAAATGTATGTTGATTAGGGATAATAATTTTGAGTTACATTTTAGGGTGACAGAAGCAAGGGGGTGGGGGTGTTATTTTTTTACCTCAGAGAACAATATGGAAAATATTACTCTTGGGGATTCGAGAATGCTTCTAATAACCAAGAAGAGGCAGAAACATTATTTCAAGGTCTCTTTCTAGCAATCATGATGGGCATAGGAAACTTCATTCTCATGGGAGATTCCATGATCATGCTTCAACACTTCATTAGAAGATGATATATCCAAACATGGCATAAATATGGACAAGGAGAACCTTTAAGTAAATGGAGCTATAAGTCAATTAAGTATCCCATAGCTTGTGTTCATTCACAATTTGGATTTTTGTCCTCCCTTATGACACATGTCCAAGAAATGCATTCACAAGGTGCAACTAAATATTACGTACCTACTTTTTGGAGTTCTATACACCTCGCTCAGAGTGAAAATTCAGTTCCAATTGTTGCATACTTGCTTCTACGGCTGTTTATAGACAAGTCTCTTAGTGTGAAACCAGTTCCAATGGTTACATTCATGAGCTTAAAAAATTCCCCCATGTTTACATAGTCTGTTGACAACCTCACTCGAGGGGAAATCCACTGGCATGTCCCCATTTTAGCTCTTCCTGTGTGGACTGATGTGACTCTGATGTTTATGCTTGTGTAGATGATTGTAAAAGGGAGTCGGGGTCAATTTATAGCAGCGATTCAAGGTAAGTGGAGTCTATGTGACTTTATTTTTTTGTCACATTGCTTATTTGAGGATGAAACATACCATCTAAGGAATGAGAGATCTCTTCATATCATAGTGTTAATATATTTGGGAGAGGTTATCCTTTTGGAGAGCCTATGAAAATTTATGATTTCGCTGGGTTGGGTTTCCTCTGTATAAATCATCGGTGCTATTTTTTCTTGTGTCTAGGTGACTTAAAATATTTGGCCTTTGAGGCTCCTCAGGGGGTGATATTTTGTTTGGTAATTCTAACTAGTGCAAATTTGAAGGGAGGGTTTGGCATGGTGGCATCAAGTGGGTTGTCTTCAAATTATCTTCATTGTTTTGTAAAATGTTCAGGGTTCCATTTTTAGCTTATCTTGCCTTTGTTCAACATCTGATTATTGGTAGTGGAATTTTTTGTTGGTCCTCTGTCAGAAACTCGAGTGGATTTCATCAGGATGTTAATTTTTGTGTGATAGAGGGTAACTCAAGTTGGGTATGCATTCTAGAAATTGTGTTTAGAATGTCTAGGGGGGTGACTATGTAACTAGAGTTGTTGGATATCTATATAGAACTAATTAAGATGAAGATACAGTAAAATCAGATGGTATCCACCCTTATTGTCTCTATGGACCATATTATAGAGTTAAAGATTAAATTTAGCCAAATGGAGGATGAAATGGCTAGCCTGCGCATTTAGATTGAGAATATGAATTAGACGATAAGGCTAGACCAACCCTCTACTTCTAATAACGTATTTTGTGTTAGTTTTAGGTACAATCCATATTTGAATTTGGTTAATCCTAATCAAAAAATTTACCCTCTCCCTAGGGAGGAGGACAAACAAATATGATTTTGTGTATGAATTGTAAATTTTATTACATTTTAGTATTTTACTAGAAAAATTGTAAATGGAAAAATTTATGGGTCAAAATATTTTTTAATAGGCATAATCTAGGTAAAAAAGGAAAATAGAGAACTCCCCTTTTATCCTATGTCCAAATTTTGTACTACGATATGTCACATATGTATATTTGGTGGATTATTTGTGACCCCAACAAAATTTTTTAATATAATATAAATTCAAAATGTTGGTTAAAAAAATGAGTTATATATTATGCATGCTTAAGGTATCTTGAATCTTACTAACTTGTTGTTGGAAAGAAGACTATCAAGGCATTATATATGCCATCCCTGTGAATTTTTTGTGAATTCTACCCAAGAAAAGCATGGGTTTGCATGTAGACCCATGCTTTTCTTGGGTATAATTCACAACAAATTCAAAGGGATGGCATATATAACGCCTTGATTGTCTTCTTTCCAACAAGTTAGTATGATTAAAGATACCTTATATATGTGTGTGTGTGTGAAAAAATTAGTGAAAGGATTTTTAGATATAAAAAATAAATAAATAATAAAATAATAAAATAAATAAATTTGATATTGGTGATGGAGAAATGGTTATTTGATGGGAAAATATTCCTAAGATTTTAATAATTACTATCAATCGAGGAATAAATGCCATGTAGTGAAAATAATGACACTTGTAAATGTAATTTTGTTTTAGTGGTAGTTAAAAAAATGTTTTCAAAGTCATTGAAGAAATGTTTGATTGGCATGATGAATCTTTACATTGTTTTTTCATATTATGTATATAAGCAAGGCTCCTTGTTTTGCTTTAAATAGTATTCTACTTTATAGAGCCTTCCTTGGGAAAATTCCATTTTTTTCTTTTGCAACTTTTGTAATAATTTAGCAGTTTTGATCACGATCGTGGCATGTAATGTAAAAATGATCAAACTGAGACTATCATTTGGATAGAATGCAAGCAAATCACAATCATAAGGTTGAAAGTCATGATCAATTCTATAGGAAGAATAAATATCCTTTATGTATGTTAAGGGCTATGAAAATTTTTATGTAATATATGCTTTCAAGTGTAGAAGATTGGATTCCATACCTAGCTATAATAGAGCTTTTATAGCTACATTATAATGGAAAATTATTTATGGGCCTCATGGGTAACATTCCTACCTTATTCCATTCTTGTTTTGGCACTTGATAGTGAATATAAAACTACTCGAGTTATGTTGGTTTATTTTGTTGATCCTTGTATGTTGGTTGTCATTATGTTGTGGCTTCTAGACTTAAATCTCGCTTACAAAATGACTTGAATGTGTCGCTTAGAAAAATAAAACTATTGGTATTTGTTTGCATAAGCAATAAATATTCTTCGTTATAGCTTGTAGGATCTTATATTAAAGAGAAAAATTCTTGGCTTGATTGTGGGGAATATTTGTAGTGTAAATTCATCCTTGTAATGTCTCTTGGGATGGACGAAATAACTTATGCATATCAAGAGGAGGAATGCAATCATGTTGTGTGAGTCCTTTCATATCTATTATATTGTAATATTTCTTTCTTTATATATATATATATATATATACATATAACGAAACTAAAAATTGGATTAATGATAATGTAGTTGAAGTAGAATGAGTATAATTAAAAATGGAAATGGTTATTTTGGATATTTCTAGAGTTGCACCTGATGTGCTTAACATAGTGGCTTAGTTGAGAAATTCATGTGTTGTCACCGATATATTATTTTTATGTAAAATTACATTTGAGAAATGAATTGACCATTATATCTTAGCATGAAAATGGAATGGTTTGCATTATCACCCTAATCACATTGTTATAAATTTGTATCCAAAGCATTTTCTTTAATGCCCAAACTAGATTTTGGTATAAAACAACAATGGGCATAATCATTGTCATGTTTTTTTCTATTAATAAGCATTATCCTTACTGTAGGTTTCAACCTTGTATAGTTAATTTTTACAAATAGATTCTTAACAAAATAAAGAAGATGCAATGGAAAAGACACAATGTTAACATATGAATTTTACCCTATAACCGCAATCAGGGAAAATCAAAAAGAGTTTTTAGTATACCCTTATTTATAGTATTAGAATATTTTATATATATCATGCGGCATCTATAAACTATCAATCCATTTATCCTTGATTAGAATACAATCATATTTCCTTAACCTAAACTACAAAACCATGGTGTAAACCACTAAAAGAGAAAATCATGTGATTAAAACTACCAAAAGAAGATGTGAAAAATTGCCTTAAAAAATCAAGGGCGCCCCCCTTGCTACACCTAGTGGAAATTACAATGCATGGAGGTAGTCATACAAAGAATATAACACATACTCAACACTTACCTTAATAATTTTTCTAGAAAATTTTAGTTTTGCATGTTGTTTGTGTTGAGAACACACTTATACTAGAATTTGGGAAGGAATTAGTAGAAGATATTTTTAACTCATTCAAACATTCATGTACCATGTGAAAACAATCATGTATGAGATCTATCAGAATTAGAACATGGAATACAAGATTTACATGAAAACACTTTCAAGATAAAACCACAAAATTTATTTTTACAATTTTTTGTAAACATCGACCTACTATTACAAATATTTGTATTCATCAACCTACTGGAGACAACAATCCCCATTGTTGAGATTATTCATTGGCACACCAAGTCTACTTCTCCCAAAACTTGTTGTTTTTTGCCTGTCCCCAAGAATAAACTTGTACATCATGCCACATATTCAATTGTGAAAATATAATTCCAATATTTTTACTTAAGGCACTTCTATATGTCTCATTGGATCTTTGAAAATTTCATAGTTTGAAAATTCCTAGAAAATAAGTTACATCAAAACTTCCAATCTAACCTATTTAAATTGATTTCAGGATCATTTAGAAACCTTAACTTCCACAAGGCATATCTCCAAAAGTATAGTGAATCAAAGTATAATTTTTTTATCACAGGTACCTGGATATTTTGCCTCTCTCTCCTTAATATTTCACAATCTTAAACATCCTATCAAATATTTTACAGAAATAGTTACAAACTAGCTTGTTTGAAGTTGATTTCAGGATTATTCAGAAAGCATAACTTCCAAAGGGAATATCTTTTAAATTATAGTGAACCAAAGTCTAAAATTTTTACCACAACTACCTAGAGATATCGAATCTATAAATATTTCACAATCTAAAACATCTCAAAAAATAAGTTACGAAAAGAATACCAAACTGACCTATTTGAAGTTGATTTCAGGACTATTCAAAAACCCTAACTTCCACACAGAATATCTCAAAATTATAGTGAACTAAAATTTAATTTTTTTACCATGGGTACTTAGAGATCACATCTTTGTCTCATAGAGATTTCACGATATGAAACATCTTGAAAAATAAGTAACGAAAATTTCAAACCAACATGTTTGAAGTATATTTAAATAGCATTCAAGAACCCTAACTTCCTTAGAGCACATCTCAGAAAGTATAGTGAACCAATTCCAAAAAAAATTACTACATGTAAATTAATATTTTTCCTTGATTTCCCAAAAATTTCATATCATTAAACGTCTTAGAAGAAAATTTATGGCGAAAATGTCAAGGTGGCTCATTCGCTCCACAAATCATATTTTTGCTCCAACTTTAAAACCCCAAGAGCACTCCTTAGATTCTCTTGTGCACCTTAGATATCTTCTTACTTAGATGGTATTAAAATGCACTCATATATCCTTTATTTATAATGCTTTTACATTCACTTAGGGGGCCAACTTGACATAATATTTCATGTCTCCTCATTCCTGTGGAGTTAAAGGAGGTGCCACATGCCATAGGAAATGTATTGAAATAATATTTTGAAACATAACCCTATGATCCCATTTGAACTAGGTATTTAGAGTAAAATTTCCTTCAAATATAGGGTATCCAAACAAGATTTCGAATGATCTTCATTTTGCAATCTTTATCTTGGACATTTATAGTCTGCCCCTAGCTTTGGCATCAATGACAATAATATTTCCTATAGCTTGTATTCTAGTAATTGAATGAGTAGCACTTGAAGATTGTATATTTTTTTTTTAGGTAAATTCCCTATTATGAAAATTAATTATAGTTGTTATGATATCTAATTCTCTTTAATGATGTTACAGTTATCTAAAATAGAGTAGTTTGTTTAATGAAACATTGATTGTGCTAGAAGTAAACATTGAATACAAGTATTAACACTAGAATATTGTTTATTGTACTTACAATATTTGTTGGTTAGCACTAAGAGGCATACATATACCATATGTTTGACAACTAATGAAGAGTAAAGAGGAAAAACTATTCTTGTAAAAGAATTAGGTAATCTAATTTTTTTCATGGTATATTATTGGCCATGATTATAATTCTTGGATAGGAAAAGAAAATTTTACCTAGTTATTATTACGGCTATTTGTTTTTGAGTTCCACTCTAGTTCTAGAGTTTTTAAATAGCCTTTTGGAAATATCCTTTTAACAGATGGAAATAGATCATGAAATTGTAAAACCTATTGCTTTCATGGGCAAGTCTTAAGATCCTTTGTAAATGAAATAATGTTAATAAAGGACCATATAATTGTATGAACAAGTGTTACCTAAGTGGCATGATGAATGATCATAATTATGGTGTATGTTTTTTACATAAACCGAAATAATAAATCTCATGATATGAGATCATTAAGAAGGGAATTCTTAAATCAATGACAACTCAATTGGGCCATTTTGCATGTGGATTCTTGTTTAAAGTATTGATCATTATCTTCTATATTTGCTTATTAATTTTCTGACTTAGGAAACCTATTATATGTAGAATACCGTTAAATTTTGGACTGTTAATGACCATTGATATTGATAATACCCATGGACCTTGTGATGTTGTTTGGAATTGGATTATAGTGAGATTAGTTGCATGTAAACATTATTTTGCCTTAAAAATATATTGCTCACTTTTTCAGTTTGGTTTTGTTGTCGAGTTTGAATTTGTTAACATATGAGAATCCCACACTTATTAAGGACATAAAATAATGACTTAATAAAATATCAAGTATGGAAATTGGCTTAAGGATAATCGGGAAAAGTAAAATTTTATTGGACATTATACTTCTTGAAAATATCATCATTTAGTGGTTCTTGAAAGATCCACTATTATTGGAGATGATCATGTGAGTTACCTCAAACTCATAATTGATATCTTTGACAAAAAACATGAAATCAATGTGTCATGTTCCTTTGCATAAAGGGATCACTTTAACCCACATTGTATAGTAATACACAATTAAGATAAATTTATGTTATTATGAGGTTGAAGGGTAGACCTTTCTATTGATATATAGACCTTGTGTTCTAAATGGCCAGTGTGGTGATGCAAGGTGGATAAAAGGAGTGGGAGAATGATGTTATTAGCATTAGGAGGAGTTACATATAAATAAAAAAGAGTCATCCACTAATATGGGCCACTAGTAACCTAGATAGATGACCTTCTAGGATATAGTATGTTCCCCAAAATAAAGAGCATGAATATAGTAATTGCACTCATAGAAAGTGATCTCTACTCCATCAAGGATTAGGAAATAAATGAAGATGGAATTTTTTGTATATAGTTCCCCTAACTATGACATAACATGAACGAGTGATGGGGATACTATACGTTTCCAGAGTGGTAGCATTATTAGGATATTTTCTTCATGAAAGATATTAGACAACATTCATGTACCATCCATAGACCTATATAGTTATCTATTTATTATGAAAAATGGATTCATATAGAGAAGTATCATATTTGTGGTCAAAGAGATATGGAGGAAGCAAGGCATTAACTAGATGTCCAACCATGATCATTCTCATTTTTGGGTCTTGGTTAATGACCTAGAGGTCGAACTCCTATACAATATGTATCCATTAACTTGTACAACTGGTAGAGAGGTTTATCTCATTAAGTAGATATCTAAGGGGGCTATGTTGAAAAATCACATGCAATATAGTTGACCATGTAATGTAAAAGCTTCCTAATATAAAATATGAGGGTCGAGCACTTATTTTCAATATTAAAATAATTGACCTTATAGGGGACTATTTTGTGAATAGTATAATATATTATGGTTAATTCTATTCTCATGTTTTTGGGAAAAGATCTTCGCTAGTAAGGTCTTAGTGACTGAGGCGTATATAGTGAGTAATCATCAAAAACAGGTGAAAGGAGAGGAGGAGAAACCAACATTTATTTGATATCCTTAATGAACCATTCAGTTACTACCATCTAGTTAAGGGAGGTATAATTATTGATAAGGGCCTTAAAATACCAAGAATGGTAAGGGGAGTTGGCTAGGAAGTGTTGGATTTCCTCAATTTTCCTTAGGAAAGAGATTTTTCTCATAATAAAAAAGGGAGGTGACATGTATCTAAATGCATGCATCTTATCTAATTCAATCTCAATGCAATTATTTGAAATTATGACCCACAAAGCTTACCACTTCAATCCCCAAAATGCACTTCTGGGGTTTAGCCTAACATGTAATTTGAAAACGTAACTAAAACGTGTGTGAAGATATCAAGTGTTGTCACAATGAGACAAAATTTACCCAATTAATTCATAAACATATGATTCATGGATCCTCTTTATAATATCATGGATTATTTGGATCATGGCACACTAATAGGTGACACCCACATTGTTAAAGACGAGGAATATTTTTGTAGCAAAATCCTTGTCACAAAGTGGTAAAGGTGTGTTTAGTTGATTTTTTCAACAATGTGTATTTGGTTATAACCAAACAATTCACCCATGATAGACATCATTTAAAACCCAATAGTGGCATCAATAATGATACTGATGAAGGGAAGAGGGGAATTTTACTTAGGACAATGTTATGAAATCAGCTCCAAAAATAGAAGAAAAGAGAGATCAACACCTTAGAAATAAGCCACTTCGAGGGGGAAACCTCCTTCACATTCCATAAATGAACAATTCTTGGATGATACAAATTAAAAACCCTCCTTTATATATATAAGATTCCATGGGGTCACAATATAATCCTAGTTGACCTAACAATAACAATGTAAGGGCACAATAATAACAATATGGGGGTTACAGGGGTACAACAATAACAATAAGGGGGCTACACTAACAACAATAAGGGACTACACTAGTAATATAGGGACCTAACATGCCCCTCTCCTTCAAAAAAGTGGTGTCCTCAATGCTTGAGTAGCTTTGGATGCTTCTGTATAAAATTCTTATCCTGCCATGTAGAATCTTCAGTGAGTAAGTTCTTCCACTTGATGAGATACTCTAAAATTGATCGACTTCATAGCTGTCGAGTTCTTGTTTCTGTGACTGCTTCAGGTTCCAAAATGATTTTTCCTTCCTTGTCAAGTTCTAGCAATATTGTTTGAACTAGAATTTTGTCACCTATAACCTTCTTTATGCATGAAACATGGAAAACTAGATGCACTCGAGAATAAGCAGGAAGCTCCAATTTGTATGCCATAGTACAATATTTTGCAACACCCTATAAGGACCATAGTACTTTGGTGATAATTTATTATCCTTCTTAACTTGCTTTAAAGACATTTTTTTATATGGTTTTAGCCATAAAAATACAAAGTATCCTACATCAAAACTTTTCTCGCTGCGACGTTGATCTGCCTGTTGTTTCATTTGATTTTGTGCCAAATTTATGTTATCCTTTATGAGTTGGAGAACTTGTTGTTAATGCTCGATGTGATCTTCCACCGCTTGAACCTTAGAATTTTCTCTTAAATATGATGTGATGGGCGGTGGATGATATCCATAAAGTGCCATAAATGGGGTCATTTTTGCTACAGTATGGAAGGAAGTGTTATACCACCATTCAGCCAAAGGTAACCACTTGACCCATTGTGTTTGTTTATCAGATACAAAACAACGAAGATATCCTTCCAAAAAATTGTTCACTATCTCAGTTTTCCCATCGGATTGAGAATGATAAGTTGAGCTATGAGCTAGTTGAGTACCTAAACAAGAAAATAATTCCATCCAAAAATTTCTAGTAAAAATGGGATGTCTGTCGCTTACAATAAACTTTGGTTTTCCATGTAGCTCCTGAATTTTTTCCATAAATGCAGTAGCAACTGTACTTGCTTTAAATGGATGAGATAATGCACAAAAATGTGCACACTTTGTAAGTCTATCAACTACCACCACGATGAGACTATTTCCTTCGGACTTAGGTAAACCTATGATAAAATCCATTGAACTATCCTCCCAACGTTGACTTGGAATGGATAAAGGTTGTAGAAGACTCGGGGTCTTAATTTTCTCAACTTTATTTTGCTGGAAAACCAAACATTCCATCACAAAATTTTGAATATCAGATTTAAGTCCATCCCCAAAAAATTATTTCTTCACCCTATAGTAAGTTTTTAAAAATCTTGAGTGTCCTCCTAAGGGAGAAGTGTGCAATTCCAAAAGAACATTTTTTTTTAGCTGGGAATTCTTACAAAAATATACGCGATATTTGCACCATAAGGAATCATTTTCCAAATAAATGTATCATATGTACCAAGATCATGTTGCAACTTTTGAATGAGTGTTCACACTTCTTCGTCCTTCTTCCATTCATCCCTTGCTTCAATTATCCAATTTGGTTGGATAATAGAAATGGCACAAAGCAATTCTTCTACATATTCATCCTTTCTTGAGAGTGCATCTGTAAAAACATTTAGCTTCCCTTTTTTGTAGATGATTTCAAAGTCATAACCCAACATCTTTGTGACCCATTTTTGTTTCTCTTATGAATATAGTCTTTGTTCCAAAAAGTATTTAAGACTATCATGATCATTTTTTACCTTGTAGTGTCTTCCCATTAGGTAAGGTCAACATTTCTTTAGTGCATGTGTATTGCCAACATTTCCTTCTCATAAATAGCTTTATGTAAATACTTTCCTTTGATTGGACGACTTTCAAAAGCAATGGGTCTTCCTTCTTGCATTAAAACAGCACCAATTCCATTTCCTGAGGCATCATATTCCGCAATAAAGGTTTTTGTGAATTCTGGCATAGCTAAGACTGGTGATAGGTGCATTGCCTCTTTAAGATGTTCAAAGGCATTAGTTGCTTCAGGAGTCCATGAAAATGCATCTTTCTTCAATAATTTTGTTAGAGGTGCTGCTATTCTCGCATAATTCTTAACAAACTTGCGATAATACCCTGTTAACCCGAGAAATTCTTGCAATTGCTTTATGGTTGTGGGACTTTCCATTCCTAAATGAATTTAATTTTGTTAGGGTCTACCTTAACACGCTCGTGAGATCAAATATGACCCAGATATTCCACCTTTTGTACTCCAAAGAAACATTTGGAGTTTTTTGCATATAATTTTTTTTCCTGCAATATTTTGAGCACTACGTCAACATTTTGAACATGATCCTTCCAAGACCTGTTGTAGATTAGTATATCATCAAAAAATATTAACACAAATTTTCTAAGGAAGGGTTTAAAATTGGAATTCATCAACCCTTGAAATGTAGAAGGTGCATTGTTAAGGCCAAAAGGCATGACCAAAAAATCATAATGACCCTCATGAGTTAGAAATTTTGTTTTCAGAATATATTCAGTCTTCATTCTAATTTGATGATATCCTGAACGAAGATCCAACTTGGTAAAATAAATCTATCCATGTAATTCATCCAATAATTCATCAATCGTAGGAATGGGAAATTTATCTTTAATAGTGAGCTTATTGAACTCCCTATAATCCGAACACATGCACCATGATCCATATTTCTTGTGCACCAATACTACTAGAGCAGAGAAAGAACTTTGACTCGGTTGAATTATACCAGCCTCTAACATTTTTGCAATCATACATTCAATTTTTCTCTTTTGAAGGATATCTGTAAGGCCCGATTTTTGGAGGAACACTTCCTGGAATCAAATGAATAGAATGATCATGGTCATGAATAGGTGGGAGTCCTTTGGGAGTTTCAAACACCTTGGAATGATTGTCCAAGACTTTTTGGAGATCTGGAGAAATAAATTATTTTGATGTTGGAACCTCTAGTTAGAATAATTGTGCAATTACCCCTCATTTTTCTTTCTTCAGAAGCTTTGTCATGACGTTAGAGCTTATTATCTTTCCCACCTTCCCTGCGATACCTCATAATTCAACTTCCTTTCCTTCCGAAAAAAAATTCAAGAAAATTTCTTGAAAAGTAAAAGCTATCACCCTAAAGATTGTAACCATTGTACTCCTAGTACAACATCAGCACCTTCCACTGGAATGGAAAGCATTGGACTATTCAATACATATTCCCCCATGGCTATCTTGATGTTATGGCATTTTCCAGAGCAATTTATATTTCCTCCAATTGCAACCATCACTTTACATTCTGGTGTTGGGTACATGAAGAAATTCAATTCCTTGGCTACCTTACAATGAATAAAATTATGGGTACTACCCAAGTCAATCAACATTATTACCTTTTTCTTCTTGATATGTCCTTCTATCTTGAGAGTTTGAGGAGTCATAATTATTGCCAATGCATTACAGGATATGATCGGACTCATTTCTTCTTTCTATAGGGTTGGTTCCTGGTGTATATCCCTTCTTTTTAATTTTCTTGTTCATTTTCTTCCTCCTCTTCACAATTTATTTAAAATAATTTGTTCTCAGCACACTTTTGACCTTTAATGTATTTTATATCACAAATGTAGCAAATCCCTTTTTCCCTTTTTTCGTCCAATTTTTGTGGTGTCAACCTTGTAGGTTGTGGAAGTCTAGGAGTATCAACACTTCCATATTTATAGATGTGATTGGTAGGATTCCTTGTCGCCATAATTTTACATTCATTTTTTCTTGCCAACCTGAATGCCTTCTCCAATGAATCAGGTTCCCAAAGGCAAACCTCATGTTGGATGTTATCCGTTAAAGTCCCTATGAAGACATCAATCATGTTTTCCTCTGGAATACCAGCTACCCTTATCAATTTTTTGAAGTCCTCAATGTGCTCCACCACTGAACCCTTTTGTTTGAGATTTATCAATTGGCTAAAGAAGGTGTTGATTTTTGTATCCTCATAACGTGCTATCATTTCCTCCATAAAAATTGACCAAGTGACAATTTTTTTACTGGAGCAAAGGCATCAATACCATACAAATGTATTTTTTTCTAAATATAAAGTTGCAAGGCTACATTTTCTGTGTTTTTCACATTATTGAAATCAAAATATTGCTCCATCTGTAGTATCCATGTTACAGGATCCTTGCCATCAAACTTCCTCATATCAATGTTTGGAATATGGTGGGTCTTCAATCCAACATTAGAGCTTATGAAATCGCGATTAAAATTTATTTTATTCTCATCATGAGTTTCTTCTACTATATTTTCTCCATTATGAATCATTTCTTATATCAACTTTGTCAAACCTTCCTTCAAACCTTCCATGTCTACTTTTATAGCATTCTTCATGTCTTCCATTTTTTCTTCCATTTCTTCCATGCCATTCTTGAAACCATCCCTCTTAGCTTCCACGCCTTTCTTTAAACCATCCATGTTATCTTTCACACCCTTCTTCAGACCATCCATATTAGCTTCCACACTTCCCTTTAAAACTTCCATTTCATTTTTTGTTGTTGTTTGCGAGAGAGAAATTTGGTGCACTTTCTCTTGTAATTTTGATATATCATGTTTCACTCCTTCCTCTTCATGAGTCATAGTAGATTATTTTGAGGGCTTAATGGGTGTTAAATTATTTTTAGGGGGAATTTTAGAACCTAATACTGATATATGTGTTACAATATGCCCTTGGAATCACTTCAAACTAATTTTTCAAACAAGACATATGAAATTTGAAAAAAAAATACACACCTTTTTCTTTCTTTTGAGGAGTTCGATATTCGAATTGAATTATCTCTGTGATTTCGTATCTTCAATATATGAAATTAGGTCATGTGGTATCCCTCTAGATAGTATTTCTAATGCCATAGGTCTGACCTAATTTGGATTCTTCAAGGAAAATTTATGCCCAATCTCCCACAATGACCTAATTATGGACTGGTTTAGTAGAGTGAACTTGTATGGCATTCTGCATGTCATTGTTTCCTCCTTCAGCTCTAAAATTGATACACACGAGACTAAAGTCTTTGTAATTTCAGACACTTATTACATAATTCCAATCCAATGCTCAGAGAGAGAGTTATCACGATTTTCCTAAGGTCATCTCTTTTAGATGAAATTCGGGAGCCTGCAAAAACCCTAACTTCCACAGATAATATCTCTAGAAATATTGTGAACCAAGATCTGAAATTTTTACACTAAGTTCCTCATGATTTCATAAAAATAGGTTTTTTTTTTAGTATTTTAACCCTCGTAGAAAAAAATTTATACCAAAATTTCCACGATGACATGTTTGAAGCAGTGAAACCCTAGAACCAAAGTTCTGATACCAAATGTTATGAAACCAACTCCAAAAATAGAATAAAAGAGAGATAAACACCTTAGAAATAAGCCAATTTGAGGGGGAAAACTCCTCTACATTACATAAATGAATCATTCTTGGATGATGCAAATGAAAAAAACTCTTTTCTATAATATAGGATTCCATGAGGTCACAATATAACAATATGGGGGTTACAGGGGTACAACAATACAATAAGGGGGCTACACTAATAACAATAATGGACTAAAATAGTAATATAGTGACCTAACAGATAGGTGGAATAGATATCTTGAAAGTCAACATATATGCATATAACCATAATATTTTAAATGATGTGGATCGTGTTGTACATATTATAAAAATATTCAATGCCTCGAATGAAACCCATTCCTAGTAGCTTGCAAATATCAAGCTTTCAAATATCAACTTTGACTCTATTGGTAGTATTAAGATTCATGGCCTACTAATTATGGTGAATGAGGATAGTATCATCCTATTTCATAATGTTATGGATGACAATGGAGGCCATTCTTTCCCTACCATTTTATTTTCAAACAAACACATCAACATATTTTTGGAGAATGATAGAGAAAGAATATATCTCCTAATTCGATAGAGAGGAAACAAAGGAGAGATACTTTTTTCACTCATCAATATACATGTTTTATATTAACTAATTCATGAATGAGAACGGATTTTCCCTCTTTGAAGAAACAAGGAGTAGGATAAAGGATTTATTCATGCTATACTTGGAAGATCACATCATATGATGGTAGAAGAGGAACCTTGGTGAGGAATTTGGAGGCTTGAGATCCAAGATGGGGGTGCCATCCACATAGATAGATAATATCTCAAGGATGGTATAATATTTTAAATAAGGGAATCAAATATGAAGAAACCATATTGTGTGTCAAAAGGCTAGGTGAGAATGGGTCCTTCTCAAAATTGATCAAAATGTGTTTGATGCACATGAGTATAAGTAACCTTCCATGGAAAAATTGAAAATTGATTGGTGATTTTCCAATGCATTGACCTATGGAGGAAAGGAATTAATTTTTCCTCTTATCCATGAAACTCATGACAAACCGAATTGGTTTGGAAGAGTTTGGATGCTTCCAAGGCTTAACAAGTCTTAAGGAGAATAATGTTTAAGGGAATCACATGGGTCCACAATGACCGAATTCAATATCATGTTATTGGCATATTTTTGAATGAAAACTAGGGAGACAATCATCTACTTTCTTAAATAAGGTTTAGGGATAATTGAAATATCAAAAGATAAGGAGGGGTATTAGGTTTTGTCTTAGTGTAAGGACCACATCTTGGAGGAAATCCAAGAACTAGTTTGTCTAATTGAGATAGTGTTGTAGAGCATCCATCATAAACATTCATGCATTATGGGAAAGATGCCATATGTTATGGAGTAATATTTAACTCTAGGTAGGAGAAATGTATGCACACAAGGAATCTTAATGATGCTAGGTTGGAACTAGGAACTTATTCTTGGCCAATATTGAGGGAAGAAACCTTGCCCCAATGCTAAATGGGCATTATGACTAGAAGGAAGCCCAAATTTTTACAAGTATGAGTAAGGATAGGAAAAATAATAATATATATGATGTTTATTAACCCAATAAAATGGATGCAAAGGAAAATACAAGGGATTTTAAGCACAAGAGAAGTGGGGTGAAGGGAAAGAAAGAGGAGAGTGTTCACCTAGAAGAGGGAAGGGGTCATCGGAACTCGCTAGTGAGTTACCAAATAGAGGTGAATGAATAGATTCATGACACTACATGTAGAGTGAAGTAGGGATGGAATACCACCATACCACACACATAATACTAAAGAGGGGAAAAGAGGGAGAGGAGTCACCAATCCATTCTAGGGAAAAATGAGAAACCCTAGGATGAAGAAGAGAAGATCAAAAAGAGAAGGAGAGCCATTGGGATAACTAGGGTTTTATATATTGAGTATTTTTTCCTATGGTGGTATATTATTAAATTATTTCACATAGGTTTCATAACATTTTTTACCCACAAATTAGAAAATTAACAATTTATGTTTAATTTACAGGCAGTTCCTTTCATGAGCTAGAAATCCCAATTCTAAAAAGACAAACAAAAGTATGTAAGGAACTCACATGTAATGTATAGTTGTAGGTGTTTAAGCTACTTTGTATGAATACAAGGGTTGTGATATGTCCCCAAGAGTGATCCTACATGGGATCTTAATTACTACAATAAAATACTTGTATCTAATATCCTATACAAAGATGTTATATCTACATGTGAAAAATAACATTAAATATATTACCATAATATATATTTTGATGAAAATTATAAGTAAAGAGGCCCAACTACCCTTAGAGGGGATGATACCTTCCTTGGGATGAATCCTAAAAATAGTGGGTGGAACCATACTAATGGATATTCCCTAAGGTGAATCAACAATCCTTCAACACTCGAGCCAAGATAATCACAAGAGGTCCCCATAAAGGTTATGTAAATGACAAATGCAAGTAGCTTGAAAACATGGAAGAGTTGTAATATAACTCATATCGAGATGTTTCACTAATCTAAGTTTGTCCCCATAATATATTTATAAAAGGAAATAAGAATCTAAGAGATCTTATAGATTTCATAAAGAAGAAGTCAAAGGTATACTAAAAATCAAGATAATGAAATGAAGGTATAGGTGTACATTAGGTTAGCTATTGGAGGGCCCAACCCATATAGTATCATATTATCAAGGATATTTTTTCAATATAGTAGAAGTATCAACAACCCATGGGATTTTAGGCCCAAAACACCCCTCTCTTTCATCCATGAAAATAGATGAAACAACCTCATTTGGATTCCATGGTATGCTCTCCATCAATATATCATGGACGGCAAAGGAGGTTTGAATAATTACAAAAATGAGATTGATAACTAAATTCCCAAAACTTATATAGTGTTAATGTTGAGATACAGGAAAAATCATAATATCATATTAAGAAAATATTTCATACTATTACAACTAGATTCATTTCTTTTGTATAGAGTTTGAGAAATCTTATTTTCCCAAAACCATAAACCCTAATAATAACTAGAAAATCTCATTTTCTAACCTAAGTCACTAAGGTGGATTTATTACACATGCAATCCTTATATTCTAACACCCTCTCTTAAGGCTTATAGTATTGAAAGCAAAACTGATAAAAAATAGACTCAATTTTACTACAAACATATTAATAAAAAACTAAACAATGGAAGAAAACATTCTTTATATGATTTTTATTCGAACGATGCTTGAACTAGTAAGAATCCTTTAGGTTACTACCTATTCCTCCAAAAGGTATAACCTCACATTCGTAATCCAATTTCCTTATATAATTAGACACCAATTACAAATGAAATTCCTTGTAACCCTCTTAAAGGTATGATATAAAACTTCCAAGTCTCTAATCTCCCTTGAACCATACAAAAACAATCCTCACATGCATGTCTCATAAACACAATGAGATATATTTTATTTTATATATAAGCATCCCATACTATTGAAAAACTATATATCATCCCTTGCATCGCTCCCTATCTTCAAAGTGTGGGATTTTTAAAATGTAGAATCCTATTCTTCTTTAATGGAGACATCACCACTATTAGTATCCAGTGGACCTTCCTATATGGGTACATCTCCTTTGAAAAATATGAGGGTACGAGTTGTGTGACCCATCATTGTAGATATATAACTAAAACCATATTCACCATTATAAGTAACATCAATATTGAGTGCGATATTATATTGCTTCCCTTTTTCATTTATCATATTAATAGTTTTTTTACACCGAAACTCTAACCCATAACTCATAATGCTTTTCTCCAATAGCATATATTTCACAAACTTCATAATCTCCTTATTTTCCATCTTGAAGCACAAAATAGGATATTATTTTATACATGCCCTGGAAATCAAATTCCTTCTACTTGAAAAAAAATGAAACGGCTGGAAAAAACATAGAAATGCTAAAAACAAAACACAATGTTGAAAATTAAATACCTTTATTTCTAAAGAAAAAAAATTTGAAGTATATTGTTTTCTTCTTGTGGCATAACATCTAGCTAAACCTAACTATATGGAGGCAAAGGAGGAAGGAAAATGATCTGCATATTACAACAAATGATGAAAACGAACAATGTGTAGAGTAAATACATAATCATATATCCAAGTCATATAAAACCATTATGAAATCACCTAAAGAGCAGTTGTATGAGATTCATTAGGACTAAATTGTTTGAGTTACCAAACTCATTTATCACCCAACAATGGTTGAATTTTAGAGGACCCAAATAGACATATTTATATTGAGAAATACATGACTAAATCTCCAAATTAAATATACTTAATTGTGCATTATATTGTCATTCAAGGTGGCCAAATAAATGGCTTACCTATTCAAATTGAATGACAAATAGTGGCTCCCAACACCTGATAATTAGTGGTAGTTATGAAGTTTCCTTTCATTCCCCACTTTTTTTAGTTTGGTATTGAAATTGTGTCTAAGAATGAAAATTAGCAACTTGTGGTGGCTCATGTAGACCGTTGGAAACTACATATAACTTATCTCGATGACAAATATTCCTTGATATGACAATGTACCCTTTCCCTTGACGATTGACTTGGCAACTCCACTACTAAATTGATACATCAAAAATTCTTGGTGACTCCTTATTCCATGATTACTTGAACTTTTACTTTGGTGGTTGACTTCTAATAAAATGGAAACAAACCTTTAAAATGGTGGTATATCCATAGACATGAGGCAGGTATGGTTGCTTCTCTTCAAACTCGACTATGAGGATCTCTCCACTCTAATACCATGTTACAATATGAGATTAATTACCAAAACTTAAACCCCTATATAGGGTTGAGATGAAGATATACAAAATAACACAATACTAGATTAATACAATATCACACACTATTACAATGAGATTCGCCTCTCTTATATATATTTTGAGAGGTCTTATTTTTCCAAAACCCTCGAAACTAATAATTCCCCAAAAACTGTATATTCTAGAATAATTCAATATGGTTATTTTATTACACATACATACCTTATATTCTAACAATTTGACTCCATAAGTATCATGTATCATAATTAATCAAGTCATGCATGGATGTGACATAAAAGAGGGTGGAACCCTTGCCTCCCTAACATGTAGCCATATGTGAGTCAAAAGTGAGAAATTCATACACCACAATTCAATTGTATTTATAACAAATCATAATATGCATAAATTAGAATATATTCACATCATGAGAACATTCCACATAAATAATGTAAATATGTTTTACTTTGTTTAATAGTTAAACTTATTTTCCCCTTATACAAATTCTTAATGTAGTCTCTCAAATGTAAGTATTACACAATATTAGTATTTTTTTCACTTTTTACCATGTCCCCTAGGGACATCTATGGGAATTTCAATTTATTTATTTTGTCTAATAGGTTCCAACATTTGAATATTATAATCCATATTCAACTCATTTTCAAGATCCAAATCCCAAGTTACAAGTACAATAACATATAATTATGTAATTTTAGGCATGAAGTCTTCTTAATCATTTACTCAATACAAACAAAATTTTGGGGTTCTTTCTCTTGAAATGTGAAAGTATCATGTAGAGTCCCTATTAGTGCACAAAATTATATAGATAAAATTTTAGGTCTTGTGAAACAAATTTTAATATATGTTTCCTAAAAAGCCTATAAACCTAATTAAATACATGCTTTCAAAGCCCTTCTCTCTAATACTTCACAAAAAGGTTTTGAACCCAAATTTTTTAAGTCGTGAATCTCTTATGTTTGTAAAAAAAAATCCCTTTGGAATAACATTATTTAAGTGCTAGTTGCATATAGGCCCTCTAATAACCTCAGACTCTAGGAACTAGAGACCCTCAAAACAATATTAACCTCACCAATATTACCTTCTTATTTATCTGGTTTAAGCCTTTGATGAATTCAACAATAGTTGGCAATTTTGATTTCTCATGGTTTGTTTGATTGACTCTATTTCATGGATTCATGTTAAATTATCATGTTTAAATAACTATGGTGTTTTCCTTGATCTAAGGTTTGGTTTGATAATCAATGAATGTCCTTTGCTTGCCTTATGTCATAATGATGTGATGATATCTAGCACCCTCTTAATCAACAAGGCTTTGTTCAAGTCCTCTTATTTGAATAATGATGACTTGATAGTGATATTTTATTTTTCTCATCGATGGAAAACCTTTGAATGGTTTATTTTGGTGGTATGATGATTGTGTGGATGAAAGAGTAAAAATCTCAGGATCAAGAATCTAGAGATCCAATAACAATAAATAATACTAGTCATGAATAGTAAATGAAGTGTATGCAATAATGGATTGTAATCAAGAAATTTTCCTATGATATGCTACATAAATTATTATTTTAATGATTTTTCATTAATGGTTGGAACACCTAACATCAAGACAATATGACCATCGCTTGTTTGGAGACAGAATTAATGCATATCTTTCATTACCACATCTATATTCATATTTTAAGGACTATTCCATATCATAGGTAATGAGTTGATACTTGAAGATAATTGATATGTTGATGTTTTTACTACCTTAAAACATGTGCATCTATAGCACTTGATAATTAAGGATGACGAGCATGGGAAAGTTCAAAAATAAGAAATTTTAAATGGTGAATGGACATAACAATGGATTTGTTTCAAGTATTAATTTTCCTTCTAGCCAATATAATGATAGTTTTTGAAACAAGCTAAGATGGATAGGGGATCCTTGAAAACTTTTGTGAAATAATAAAGGAAAGATAAGTATGAAAAGAGTAGAGGTAAGAAGATACAAATGTTGAAAATGCATGGTGCAATATTTCTTTATGTTATGTACTATTTGCCTTGCTATGTGAAATGCTACTTCTAAAAACAAAACATCTATATACACTAAAAAAACAAAGAGACATTTTTTTGGATAGTTGAGAAAGGTATTCCAAAGGGTTTAGTTGATGGATTGATCTATGAATAACTCCTCTAGTTAGATAGTTGTACTTTGTCTAATTGAAGAATTTCCTAAATAAACTATTACTCCAATGCATCTTGAGCATATATATTAGTTGGGATTCACGAAGTATAGATCAAGTATATGGGTAAGAAAAAACAAATATAATATTTGTTTATGTCATGAAGCTACCAATGAAGTAAGTAATCTCCAAAGGTTCTCTAATATATTAAAATGCTAACATTTCTTAAGTAGTGGATTGTTTCTCAAAGCCTCTTAATACAAAATTCTAAGTTAGAAAACACATGAAAATATGTTTCCTTACATAAATGTGCATTTAAATTTTACATACTCCATGGAGACTTAAAAACACGAGAAAAGACAAAAGTTCATGGTGGGGGAAGTTATAGTCTGCCATAGAGAAGTGGAAATTGATGTGTTTTATATAGTGTGTTAGGGTCCTATAAATTATAGGATCTCAAGGTGATTGATTATTTTATAGTTAAAATTCCATATTGTACATTATTTTCAATATTCAAATGATTTCCAAAAAAAATGAAACAGAAAAGAGGGTATGTGAAAAAAGAAAAAAGTGGAAAAAGTGAAAGAAAAGAAAAGAAATCCCCACAAAAGAATAACACTAAAAGTGTTGCAAGTCAAAATGACACTACTAATAAGTTAGTTTGTTCAATTCATACAGTTTAAGCATGATTCAAGTTTGAATTTTTGTTAAATAGGTTAGTGAATAAATACTTGCAAAAAAACTTAATCTTGGTAAGTCAATAGCTAGGTAGAAATGAAATTGATTCAATAGTCTAATCTAAATCAATAGGTGGAATAAGGGATAGAGTAGGATATATTTTCATTAAAAAAAAAGGATAATCTGGGTCTGTTAGTTCAAATGCACCCTGCAAAAGAAAATATGAAAAAATGTTAGATTAGAAGAAAGGATAGGTAGAGAAAGAGAGGGTGATTTTAGAAAAAGACATGAAAAAATTTGAGAAAGTTGTAGAGCGAAGACATTTTATATGTATTCAAAAGGATACATGTTTATATCCTAAGTCTAAAATTTGTATTTATTCGAAAGACTTCTGAGCATAATTCTTTCATTTTTATATTTCCCTAAGTTTCCACCATCATATAATCCTTCTCGTACATTATTATTTTCTCGACCCCACCATTCATCCCATCACATCATATTATCATCCCCGCACCTTTCCCTTCATCTCACCTCATCCATATTAATTCGATGATCACAATTCACCTGTCACTCCGCTCGCCCCCCCCCCCCCCCCCCCCCCGCACCATCTAAACTTTATTATAGGGAATGGGGGGGAGTGTCTGAAGTCAGTGGTATTGAAACCGAATCCACCTCATACATGGCAGGGACAGGTGAGTTTGCACCCTCCTCACCAAATTCGTTTATCATGCGCTACCCCCTTCGAAAGCGGTATTCTATGCTACCATAAACCGCCCTCCCGACTGTTATCCTTCCTCTTATCACATCGTGCCACCTCATCCACCTATTTCCCATCCAATCAGCTATGCTCCCGCCTAAATAAATATGTTGGATAATTAATGTGTTTAACTGTTAATCAATGGACCCACACCATGGACAACGGGAAAACAAGAAAACTATAAAATCCATCCCTCCCGTCTGTTTCAAACTTTATTTTTATCATCTTTGCTACAGGTTTTTTGATTTTACAGGTCAAGCACAGCAAATTCCAGTGTTTCCTCCAGGTTTTCTTCACTTCAATTTTGCCTTTGCAATATGCTAACCTACATCACCAGCTAAGTTAATCAGCTCTGCAGTTTGAATCAACCATGCCTCCCAAGAAAAAAGGTCAGGAACCCTTCAATCCCATGATTCACCCTCCAATCGACCTCGATGATGTTAGCCTAGCAGATAAGGATTTTAAGATTCACGAGATACTCTGTGAGTTTTACCTCTTCGACATATATTGTTGGGTAGATGAAAAATTGATAGATGGTGTTGATGATATTGGTCTGTGGGACACAAAATTACCATACTACATCTTCCCTAAAACCCACAGTGCCCCTGAGTTCATCAGAATATGTTGTGCCTACTACATTCCTAACCAGCGAGTTGTAATTGCTCCCACTGGTGAATTTTCATTTACCATTAATGCCCAATCCATCATCCAAATGATGTAGGGACCTTCAGCAAAAAATAATACACCATTCTCTTGAGAACCTCATAGAATAATACCAGAAGATATATTTTGATAAGAGAGCCTCAACCCTTGAGTTATTCCTCATTGAAAATACTCCTTTGCCTAAGAAAAATCCCCCATGTCCCTCATCCTTATTTCCTGAAAGAACCAAGCAAATAGCCATAGTCCTAGCATATCTTCTGGGTATTACTCTAACCAATGGATAGATGAGGCAATTTGTAATATCCCAAAAGGGAGAATGCAGTAATACTGAAACACAATATAAGAACTGCAGCAAAGTACACAATAAATATAAATACACATCAGGATGCACATAAATAGCTAAGCCATTTTATTATATAGGAGGTGAAAAATCAAGTACAATAGTGCTCAAAATATGAGACAGTCAAGACAAAGGGATGGAGTGGAATGACCCTGCAATGATCCCACAAGAGGAACTACGTAATTGCTGAACTACTGGAAGGTAACCTACATTGTCCCTGTTGCAATTGTTGGGACTGCAACTACCTGAAAGATAGAAAGTCAGATCTAGGCAGAATGGGAGCTCCGATGATGCTGCAAATAGAGATCTGGGCTCTATGATGGATACCCATGATAACTAAGAAATGGTTTCTCAGATCTGTTAATCTAAGAAAACCACCCTCTTAGGGCTTCACGTATATGCTGCTGGGTATGCAAATCTGAAGCTCGATCTGATGATATGATGGCTGCAATGATGCACAATCAGATCTATGCTAGAAGGGTTGATCCCTTCACTATATCCTTGGTCTAAAAGCTCAAGATATAGCTCCTCCAATCTCCTCCACTCAAAATAGATGCTAGATGAACAACAGCTTTATAAAACTATGCTGTCAGAGAGGGAGACTCAATAGCCTACTGCTAGATATGTCAATACAGCTTCTGAATGATGGAAACAATAGATCCAATTTGAGGAGATGATCCCTCACATGATTTCTAGCTGAAATACTAGAAACTTCCTTCCTCCAATAGATCTATAGGCTGGACTACGAAATCATTGAAAGGAATGCTGCTCAATGGAGGTAAAACCCAATGGCATGAATATTGGATATAGATTTGCTGCTCCTGGAAGACTAAATGTGAAGAAAAAAGTGGTAGGATGAATCCTCCACCGGTTTCCTAGTTGAATGCTAAAAAAAACCTCCTGAAGATGGCACGCATGCCTCATAAGGAATGTAGTACAACCCTATTTCAAGAGCTACTCAATGAAAGAGGAGGGATTCCCGCTCGAGAACACCCTGTGCTAAACAACACTTGCAATATTAGCTAAACATCCAGAGAAAGCATGGAATGTAAAATGACAATTCCAAATCTAAACAGACCTTTACATGTATAATCAATAGCCTACCTCCATTATTGCCTTCATCTCCTTTATATAGTTTATGAGCCTTCCCATGCCTTGGCCCACCTCTAAACTGCGTTTTGCATTTGGACATAATCCTCCATGTTTGACTGTGTTGTCTCTCCAAGTCATCCATCATGTGTGAATTAATTGCACTACTTCCTCCATCACTTCATCATGAATTCTCTATGATCTTACATTAGATGCCTTCCATGATCTCAGTTGACTACTTCAATCCTCCATGATCTATCTCATTAATGAGACATGATCTCCACTCCATTCACATTAGTAGTTGCTCCACTACCCCATTATGTAGATCTAGGCTTAATCAATCCAAATTCACACATAAAAAGTGGAAATTTATTCATCTTGAGGATTATGGGTCCCTCCACCCTTTTATTTACTTAATTCATTAAGAAAATCAAGAACTCTAATATTCCAAATATCATGTGAAAAATTGGGAATATTACAGTCCTCCTCAAAAAAATGTTGCTTGTCCTCAAGCAACTACAAAAGTAGATGCAAATCCATATATTCCCCTACAAATGGCATCCACATAGGAAGGCCTCCTCCATTTTCTGCAATGTGTCACGCATGTTTGGTTCCAAAGTTGTCTCTCAAAATTGCATAGAATGACCTCCAACTATATGGTTAGATGTCCTCCTTTCACCATGATGTACCAAGTGACAACCATATGATGTCCAACATCATCATCAATACATGACATATATAAAATAAAGTGGTTCTTTCCACAAAATAAAAGTCCCATCTCACAAAGCCTTTCTTCATCCCATGTTTCATGAAGTAAATTGAGCATTGACATGCCCTCATCCTTAGCCCTGTTGGCCTTGTTGGTTCCAAGCATCATTCCAACATTATGCAAAAGAGAAAATAGAGATATATGAGTATACAAATATTTCAAACCATATTCTCCCAACGGTAACCACCGGAGCAAGGCCCTTTGCTGCCATCCTCCATCTCCCCCATGCAAGATGGATAAGCAAACTCCCCCAAAAGAAACCAAAGCAACAAGACATCTTGTTGCCTTCTCTCATCCTCATGTGCATCATGGATTGAAGACATACTGATAGACATGTGGCATGTCACATCAGCGCAATACAAGTAAGCACCATTAATACACATCATAAGAGTACCATGCCAAGTTTTACACAATTCAAAGCACATAGACATAGGGGATGTCATATTATGGCCAAACACTCTCATGGTCAACCCAAGTGAACATGCCTTCTTTTGTTTCATTCCATCATTGATACACAAGGCATGAATCAGAAAAATATGAGCTATTGGGTGGTAACCATACTCACCCAAGAGCAGCTAGCGTAGCCATGCCTCCTTCTTCATTACATGAGTGTTTTTCAAGGCATGGATCAAAGAAATAGGAGCCTTTAGGTAGTAACCAAACTCACCCAAGAGCAATCAACATAACCAAGCTTCTTGCTAGCCCATGTCATATATTTTCAAGTGGTCTTTTAACCCCTTGCTTATCATCCTCACCCACCCATCCCAATGTGGATGATGAATGATGTACTACATAAACATGGTATCCTCCCTTTGTAGAATACCATCCTCCCTAAACTGATGAAGAACTTTGCACTCCATGAAATATTTAAGTGCACCTCGAATGAGATCTCTTAATGAGACCTTTTTCTCATCAATGGCCTTCCAAAACCAATGAGGTTCTGGATCTATTGCAGGTAGAAGCTTCTCTTTAAGTTGTGAGATGCCCATTGAGAAAGTGTCATCAAGAAAGGATAAAATGTTCCTCATCTCAAGATGTCTACCATTTATCATCTTTACCTCCATTGCTTCATGAGTGAAGCTACCTTTATAATGCTCCAAGAATAATGGGGCCTCTTCATTATCACTACTACTAAGTGACAATGTTGTAGATCTGCATGGTAATACATATGTTGTCTCAAAGCAAGGCACAATTTTGATCTCATAACCAGTCATTGTACATAGGATCATGCTCATCCCATTTTATGAAACTCTATACTTCAACTCAAAGAGTTGAATGTAGTTCATCAATGTCAAATTGGGATAGCTTTTCATCTCCTCCTTGATTATATCAAGGGTCCTCTGCGTTGTGATAGTTTGCTGCTTCAAATCATCATTTTGTTCTAACCCTTGGTTATGCATTGGCCCTGGTGGCAAGCTCTCATAAGTTTCAATAATATCTACTGAAACAATATGTGGTGAATATGTATTCATACCTTGGATCAACTGATGTGTGGGAACCTCTTGCAAGAACACAAGAGTTCCTCCAACTGGGACAATGGTGTCTCCAACTGCTGGTAAGAGTGATGGCTGCTCTTCTCCAAGTGTAACAACACTAGAATCTACCTCCTCTTCCTCATGCATCTCTTGAATCATGCATGGGACTCTATGTGTCAAGAGCTCAAGACTATCTTGCAAAAGTGCAAGTGTCTCTTCTTCGAATGCAATTACTTTTGCAATTGGTGGTGAATGTGGTGACTCTTTGTCCACAGTGACAAGGTTGACATCCTCCTTTGTTTCCTTAGGAAATGTCTCTTTGTGACACATCTCTGGTTTTCTCACATCAAACTTCTTCCTCAACTTGTGGAAGAAATATGAATATTTAGTCACCTTTGCATGCTCCATGTGACCAAACCACCAATCATTGGCTTCACCATAAAGATGAAGTGCTGCAATCTGGACAGCCTCTTTTTCAGCCACTATATGTAGCATGAAAAATGCATCTAACTCTTTCCTCCATGCCTTAACAGTGCTTGAGGAAGATCCATCAAATGTAGGCAAATAGAATCTATTGTGCCTCTTTCTTCTATTGCTGCTATAGGATATTCTTTCTTCTTTGAGTTCAAAGAATTCTTAGAGAATTAGACTCTCTTTGAATGCTCTAGACTATACTTTTTACTCTTCAAGATACAGACTGAGAGTCTCATGAGTCTCAGGTTCTTTCCTTTCTTCGTTTCTACACCATTCACCTTCTTTAAAGAAAGTGGGTATAGTATATCTATGAGGATATCTATGATTCTCCAGTCTTCCTTGTTGCTGATAGGAAGTGCTTGGACCTTCCTCATTAAATATTCTTCTTGGATCCTCCTTTTGCCTTTCCCTCTTCACTTGATTGACCTCCTTGAAGATATCTTGCATGGATCTAAAGAGAGGATTGGCAGAACTATAATCCTCCTTCATGATAGATCTCATCTATCTGCTTCTTCTTTTGATGCAAAAGATGAGGTGTCCACAAGCTGATCCAAAGATCATGCTCTGATACCATTGTAATATTCCAAAAGGGAGAATGTAGTAATATTGAAACATAATATAAGAACTACAGAAAAGTAAACAATAAATCTAAATACACATCAGAATGAATAGAAATAGCTGAGCCATTTTATTATATAGGAGGTGAAAAATCAAGTACAAAAGTGCTCAAAATATGAGACACTCAAGCCAAAGGGATGGCCTGGAATGACCCTACAATGATCCCACAATAGGGACTGCGTAACTTTTGAACTGCTAGAAGGTAAACTACAATGTCCCTACTACAATTTTTGGGACTACAACTGCCTGAAAGATAGAAAGTCAGGTCTAGGAAAAATGGGAGCTCCGATGATGCTGAAAACAAAGATCTGGGCTCTATGATGGATACCAAAGATAACCCAAAAATGGTTTCTCGAATCTTTCAATCTAATAAAACCACCCTCCTAGGCCTTCACATATATATTGCTAGGTATGTAGATCTGAAGCTAGATCTGATGATATGATGGGTGCAATTATGCACAATCAGATCTATGCTAGAAGGGTTGACACCTTCACTAGATCCTTGGGCTAAAATATCAAGATCTAGCTCCTCCAATCTCCTCCACTGAAAATAGATGTTGGATGAACAACAACTTCATAAAAATGCGCTGTCAGAGAGGGAGGCTCAATATCCTACTACTAGATATGTCAATACATCTCCTGAATGATGGAAACAATAGATCCAATGTGAGGAGATGATCCCTCACAGGATTTCCAGCTGAAAGACTGGAAACTTCCTTCCTCCAATAGATCTACAGGGTTGTACTACATAATCCTTGAAGGGACTACTGTTGCATGGAGGTAAAACCCAATGGCATGAATGTCAGATATAGATCTACTACTCCTGGAAGACTGAATGTGAAGAACAAAGTGGTAGGATGAATCTTCCATCGGTTTCCTAACTGAATGCTAGAAACAACCTCCTGAAAATGGCACCAATGCCTGATAAGGAATGTATTACAACCCTCTTTCAAGAGCTACTTAATGAAAGAGGAGGGATCCCCGCTCGGGAACTCCGTGTGCTAAACATCACTTGTAATCTTAGCTAAACATCCAAAGAAAGCATGGAATGTCAAATGACAATTCCATATCTAAACAGACCTTTACATGTATAATCAATAGCCTGCCTCCATTGTTGCCTTCATCTCCTTTATATAGTTTATGAGCCTTCCCATGCCTTGGCCCACCTCTAAACTGTGTTGTGCATGTGGAAATAATCCTCCATGTTTGACTACGTTGTCTCTCCAAGTCATCCATCATGTCTACATACAATGTACACCCTCTCCATCATGTGTGCATTAATTTCACTACTTCCTCCATCACTTCATCATGAATGCTCTATGATTTTACATTAGATGCCTTCCATGATCTCAGTTGACTGCTTCAATCCTCCATGATCTATCTCTTTAATGAGACATGATCTCCACTCCATTCACATTAGTAGTTGCTCCACTACCCCATTATGTAGATCTAGGCTTAATCAATCCACATTCACACATAAAAAGTGGAAATTTATTCATCTTGAGGATTATGGGTCCCTCCACCCTTTTATGTACTTAATTCACTAATAAAATCAAGAACTCTAATTTTCCAAATATCATGTGAAAATTTGGGAATATTATACAATTATAAGCTTTTTGAGTATGTTGTCTACATATTCCAAGCCCTTTGTCATGTTTTATTTTAGCTAATTCCTAGCTGATAACATCCATGAACAGATTGTGAAATTTCATACCGAAGGAGTATTTAAGTATACTTCTGTTATTGTCTACATGTTCTTTCAAGCAGAAAAGTTTCAGTTTGCAATGAAGAAAATGGATTAAGATGGACACCCACTGTCTGTAATTTTTTGGGCCACCTTACTGATGAAGGATCAAGAAGAATTCAATTACAAACAGTTTATTGAGATATTTCTACATCTTTCCATGAGTATCCTAAATGGCACAGCCGAGCCTAGATTAAGTGAAGAGATTAAAAGAATAATGCATTTTTCAAATTAGGCCAGAACAGCAGATTGGTATTTATACCAAAATTATACAGATTTGATAGTATATGGGTGTGAATTTTCTCCATATAAGCTACCAAAATTCCTCCTAATGAGGATTTTTGCCATGGAATATATCATACAAATTTTGAATATGAAGTGAATTTTTTCTAAGAAAAAAAGAAATCATAGTTCAAAATAAAGTCTGAAATTGGGTCATTTATATGTATAACAGGGCAGCAGGAGAGGAAGCTGACAACATACTGAAAGAAATGAAGTTTTCTGCTAGCTTCACATGTTCTTACCCTTTGGGGTCATGTCTAAAATGAGGGTGGAGAATACTTCTACACCCTACATTCATATATAAAGGCCAGACATAGAACAATTCATAAATCAGACAGAATGGGTAGAGAATACTTTGTAGGAGGCAGAGGAGCAGGCCATATCTACTGCAGGTTTACAAACCCCTGTACCACAGCAAGAACAGAGCAAAGAATATAGACAAGAAGAAATAGGAAAGAGGCAAAGGGAATATCAGTCACCTTCAGTGATTGATAATTCTAATAAATAATTCAAGATGAAGTATAGGAAATGGGCCAGGATACATATGGACATTGATAAACGAAAAGAAATGGAGCAGGAGACCATCATCAACATCCTAGATACTCCAAGATCATTTCCAGTTGGAGTACAACCAATCACTTCCCCATCTACCTCAACTTCTATCCTAAATTAGTAGCAGACCCTCCAAACATCTACATCTAGTGTTGTTGCAAGTGAAAGGGAGAAAACAGTGTTTGATACCTTTAGGTAAATCAAACTCGGGAATGAAATCTTAAAGAACAGCACCTAAACCTAATTCTAGAAGAAAACCTCCATCTCACAAAGCAAACTACTATCATCTTTTGATTCAGATAAGGGGAAAATGAACATGGCATTCCTGGAAGCCCAAATTGCAAAACCCAAGATGACAGTAGACTACAAGTAGAGCTCATTTGAATTCAGCACCAAGGAAATTCATCCCATCGACCAGATGGAAATGCACAAACAGACAAGTGAAATTATATCTTCCAACTTAACCAACATAGCTATGAATTTGTCTAAGTTGCAGTTCTCCTTAGCAAATATACAATCTCAGCTCAAGATGGAAAATATTTATTCTATGTCCAAGGATACAAGAATAAAATCCTTGGAATATTTGGTTTTAAAGATAGGATATAATCCCTCAAATATGCAGGTTATGGAGGATATAATTAAGAAGAAAAATGTAGATATATCATCCTTAAAGAAGCAATTGAAGATGTCATCCATAGAGGACCCTCTTACAAAAGAGATAGAAGAGACAGAAACACAGAAATCTGATATAATGAAACTCATCATGGAGCAGACTGCACAACTGAAAAAGATGGAGGTTGAAATGGAAAATATGGTAAAATAAAAAGAGAAGGTGGTGAAAACTTCAATTGTTCCTTTAGAGGTTGTAACCCTTACAGCCATTACTGCATCAACAAATTCAACAACTAGCATAGGAGATGTTTCAAATCAGCTTGCTAAATCAATGGAGAACATGTCATTGCAGACAGAGGAAATCAAAAGATTACAGGCCCAATACAAGATTTTACAGGATCAGATGGTAAAGACAAAGACTTCTCATTCAACTAAATCACAGAGAAATCAGAATTAGATAGAGAGTTTACAGAAATATCTAAAAGAATCATCCACTCGCAACACCTTGGAGCAAATCAAAGAAATCATATGGACCAACATCACTAAATCCATGAATGAAATATGGCCATATATCCATATCATTTTTTAGCAAAAGGACCTAATTGAGAAGGCCAATAAGGCCATCTCAGATATAAATAAGGATCTGGGAGACATGCCTGATACAACTAAAAAGATCACTAAGTTTTTAAATGCCAAAAATAGATATGAGCTTGATGATCTGGAAGTACATGACAGGACTGAAAAAATTTTGGAGGTGAAAAAAGTCCTTACACTAAGAAATTTGGTGCAACAACTTGAGGAAAAGTGTAATGGATTGGAAATTTCTGTCAACATGTTCTTCAACATAATTGAGCCATTGACCAAAATGGGTATGCCTTCTCTATATGTAATCAATGACAAATTAATGGCCAGACTCTGATTATGTGAAGAAACTCAAGGAAATTGCACAAGATACAGCAAATTTTTCAAATATTAAAGGTGTTATGACAGGTATAGATTTCATGGAAGCCGTGAGTAATGATTTTTTCATGCAACATCAGATAAAGCACATTTTCGTGTTCAAACCCACATTATCTTGATATATTGAGGTTGATGAAATCTATTGAAAAGAAAAAAAAAGACTTCTTCCCAATGAGGATCGATGGGAAAAGTTGTGCGAGTACCAGGATGAGTAAAGGGCAGCTACATCTACCAACTATAGCCAGCAACTACAGCCAGCACAATGGCTAACGCAGCAACAGTTAGATCATGCAACCAACGGTTAGAACGTGCAACGACTGCTTCTCAGACAAGAATTTCCAGATTTCAAGAAATCTTTAAACGACTCCACCTTTTTGGAGCATGTTTGTTTAATACAATTATGATGTAATTAATAAGAAGATTGTATGTTTTGATACGGCATCCTTCATAGGTTTATTTTAAATACTTCATGCATTCGAAGTATCAAGGGTTGGACTCTAATCATTGTAATCCTTTATATTGATCATTGTACTTTTTGAGCTTCTGATACATCAATAAAGAATACCATTCATAGGATACTTGTGCTATATGTTACTGGTGATGTTTTTCCTTTTGTGATATTTGTTTCCACTGTGTTTCTTTATTGTATGTTACTTTAATATAATTGTAAAATAGAAAGTGAAGAAGTAAGATTTGTTATTTGAACACCTTATTTCTGGCTTTGTTTGCAATATTTGTGTTTTCTTCTGAAGTCTGGTTGATAAATTCTTGAATGCAATCTTTTCAATCACTAATGAAATCACTCATATTTCATTTCATGATTCATTTAGAATTAAAGATCCAGTAACTGTAACTAGCTTGCTCTGTGATTAATTTTAAAAAAATTGATGTAGCATCTATCTATTATTTGACTCCATATTCCAATGGAAAATGATTAACTCAAAAATATCACTTAACCAACCAACCAACCAAACAATCAAAAATTTTAACGCTATCATAACTAGCCTAATATCAATTAAGGAAACAAAGCTAAAGTATACAGAGAGACCCCTCTCTGAAGCTCGCAGGGCTAGATCCCAGCTTTAAAAGTGGTTTTATGTTGTCCTATATAATTAATCTTTCCAATATTAAAGTTATAAAACGATAACACAATAAGACCTATTGGGACCTCATCTAAAGCTAAAAACATATGATATGGAAAATGCATTGTTTAATGATGAATAATTTTTTTTAGAGAATCCAATGTTGCATTTTACCTCAAAGCGTTCTTGAGACTTTAACATAAATTTAAAATTGCATAAGTAGCTCATGTACATCACCAAAGAATTTGTGTGTGATATCTAAGCGAAGAAATACTTTATTTCATCCTGATTCTAAGGGTTAGTCAAACTCGACAAAAAAAAAAAATGGAGAAGTGAGTGTGCATTGGTAAATGATGAAGGAATGTCACTAGAGAATGTTGCAATGTGAATTTCTCATTAAGCCCCCATTGAACCCTACCAAAGACCAAAAACTCATTATGACTTAATCCACACCATTGAAATATTTTTAGCCACTACTAGAGAAAAGGATTAATTTTTCTACTTTCTATGATATTGAAAAAGTGTATTGAATGAAGAAAATCCCATGCAAAATTAGGATGTGGGAATACTATGGAGGCAATCAAAATGTAACAAAAAGGGGGATAGAAAATCATATTAAAAATTGAATAGATGATTTTATCCACTTGGGTCCTTATTATACCCATAGTAAGTCAAAAAATCATGGGAAGGAAAATGCATTCCTTAGGAAGTTGTGATAGTGATACAAGGAAGTACGTGGTGGATTCTTCTTCTTTGGGCCTTTATTGAACCCTGCTACCATTCAAAGGATCCATAAAAGAGGAAAATTAATTGTTGCTGGATTTGGGAAGGATACTTTGGAAAATTACTAACGTGTTTTGTCTCTTAGGGAATTGTTGGACCACACTAAAGTTTAACAAATGTGGTAAGAGTGAAAATGCATCATCAAAGGGGCTTTAGAGGTAGTTTGAACTTGGATATAATATATTTTTCTTTCTAACCCTATATTGGAGCCCTAGATGAGCCATTAAAATCCCATTCTAATTAAGTAAAATATATCAATTGAGAGGTTGTTTCAACTCATCGAGTCAAGACATAATATATTTTTCTTTCTATTATTTCCAATGCAATGCATTCCTTCTTTAGTAAGTTTCAAATCCAGAAGTGTCTAGAGATATTAGCTCGGTAGTTTTTGGGATGAGATTCACTTATCCTTGCTTTCGGTAGTTTTTGGGATGAGATTCACTTATCCTTTCTTAATGTTTCCTATACTTTTTATTTATTTTAATGCCCCACTTTATCTAGTGTTGTTTCATATACGATAGGCATATCTCCTTGGTAGGCTTGAATATTGGTCTTATGTTTCACTTGAAAGTTGATAAATATTATGTAGATCACTTATGCATTAAAGACATGTGGGGGACCATACACATATCATATGGGTGAGTGAGGTTGAGACGTTCATGAGAATGTGATAAATTCTATTTGTTGGATCACTTATGTGATGAATGAATTTAAAGTTGATAATGATTACTAGTGTTGGCAAGGGTGAGTTTTGACAAGTTGGGAAAGTTGCAAGACTCTTGAATGGAGAAAATTGATGTTGGCCTTCAAATAAAATCATGAGACTCAAAATTCATTTAGAACAACCAATCATTAAAATGATTACTCCAAGTGTTATTTTATATCTACATGAACTTCCCATTGGCATAACCTATATAGTTATTGTTTGTTTGATAAAACTTCTTGAATGGAGACTATTAAAAAAAAACATGGAGCATAACTTAACATGCCCATATCTATTTGGGAGAAATCCCTAAGAGGATTATGATAGAAGGACTATAGATCATAACTTATGATATTTATAATTTTTTTGGGGAACTCCAAGTCAGAAGTCTAACAACAAGAACTAATAAGGGTAGTTTGTGAAATTTAGAAGTATTATTTGGACTTTATTTTACATTTACCGATTAGATATTTTATGTGTGTGTGTGTTTAACGGATGTGCAAGAAATAAGGTGAATCTCTACCACCTCACAAACATATGGGTGTGGGACATGATGAGGGGGCCTTGGATTCATTGTTATTGGAATAAATGAAGGTGCATTGACTTACATGTTCTAAGTATCTCATCATTATGATGGAGGGTGAATCATAAGGAGTAAAGTCCTTACTCCCTACAATATATAATTCTAAATTTTGAACTAAGTTGAGGTAATTGAGAGTGGTTTTCTTCATAATATTAATTCAATAATAAATTACCCTCTTTTAAGGGGAAGCTTAAAAATTATTATTCAATAAAAGAGTATGAATTAATGAATTAGCATAAATAAAGAATGGAGAATTATCTCCAAGAGGAACATAAGGTTGGGTGATTAATCCTTTAAATAATAACTTAGATAAATGGAAAAAAAGTGGGGACGCCACCTAGGAGGTGAATAATGGTTAATTCATAAATTAATTAAATTGAGAAAAATACATGTGATCAATGTGTCAAGCCCTGTGAACCTTGTAAATACAATAGGTCTCCATGAGTTTTAGAAAAGATAAGGAAGGATAGAAAAATGTTGCTAAAATTTTTAATGATGACATCATGAATAAGGAATGGGTACTGAGATGAATCTAGAAGTAAGTTTAGCATAATTGAACTAATTTCCTTGTTAATGGATGGTATTGGCCCAAAAAATTACATTGGGATCAACATGATATTTCACATCGCATATTTTTACAATGCAAAAGGAAGGTTTCTCTAAGCAACTTTCAAACATTAGTCAATATGGGACTTGCCTTACTGAAGAGTAACAAAGAGACAAGGTTTTTTAGGCTCATAGTGATTTACTATACATTTCAAAATTATTAGTCATCAATATTAGTTCACTTGTATGTGATTGAAGCTAGTTATAGTATGTTGGGTTTCATATTGGTCAAACTCACTCATTAGTATAGGGTGGTAAGGTTCATGGATTTTAAAATTGAAAATATTCCCTAGAATACTATCACCCACAAGGCATGTCATGGTAGCTAAGTACAATGTATCAAACCAAATATTTTTGTCACAAAATTGGATTTAATCCAGCCTTGTTTGGGTTGTTTTAGGTTCCCTATATTTTGGCCTCTAGTGAAGCTACCCCTATCTCATTTTTTGTTTATAAACTTTCCTATATAATCAAATTACATGTTTAGGTTGATCAATTCATATTTCAACAATGTATTCATAGTTTCCAAAAATTCCAATGTTTGACTCCTTTCACTGTTCATTGAGCAAGCTCCAATTAAGGCATGCCTTACATGGAATGTAAAAAAAATATTAATGTATTCAAATATATATATATATATATATATATATATATATATATATATTTATATGTATATGTATATGTAGATAGATAGTAGCTCCCTCATCTCATCCATTGCCATCATCACTTTAAAGGTCATCTCATTCATTATCATTTATAATTTTTAGGTCATTCACTCCATCTCATCCAGGTCTGATGTCTAGGTGTATTTTTTTTGCCTTTAGAAAAGTATAACTTGTCATCAAACAAGGCAAACCATCCTTCATTTCACTCATAAGTGTTTTGAAGGGGAGATAGCCTACTTAGGAAGAAAAAGTAAGACAAGTTGTCTTATTTGAAAATTTGTTTTAATGTCAAAATATTTCAAAAGGAAAATTTGTCTTATTGTTTCACTACAAGACAAAAAAGGTCATTTAAAAGCTATAAAGGAAAAAAGCAAGCTCATCCAAACTTATTATTCTCTTTTGTTGTGTGGTAGAGATCCTCTCTTACCTCCATTTCACTCCTTAAGTCGTCAAGAGTTCGAAAACAAGGCGAGAAACTACTCCAAGAACACTTTGTTACATTTCTGGTTTCCTTTGTTATGCTTTTGTAGCAATTTTCTATGCTTTCTGGAGGTAGTTGTTACATTTCTGTAACTTTTTCTACGCTTATGGGCACATTTTTACTCTTTTGTTGGTTGGTGTTACGCTTCTGTAAAGGGTCCAGAATTAGGTTTTTTGGCTCCCAAACCATTCAAACAAGTTCAAGGCTTGTGGGCGTCAGTTCTTGGACCTCTTAAAACAGTCATTCAACATTCTTATAACCTCCCATGATCAAATTATCAAGTTTATTATTGATTTTCATGCTCACTCCATATTCCATTATATCTTCACTTCTTCGTGTCATTGAAAGACTCCAGTGAAATAAACCCTAACCCTCTTATATAACACTATCCTACACCTCCCACATACCTCATGCTCTCATCTCCCATCATCCATATCCTTCCTAAGAGCCATTTTCACCAAACCCTAATTTTTAGCTAGTTTTCAAGTGTTAAATTGGAAATTTCTTGTGTTTCCCTCATTTGACCACCTTCCTCACATCTATTTCACTTTATTTCACTCATAACTTGGAGCTAACATGCAAGCCTATCTCCTAAATTTTTTGTATAATTTTCCTTATCTCCATAACCCTTCATCTCACCCTCTAAACCTACCCCATCCCTACACTCTATTTTTCCCAAATTACACTACACATACCCATCCCATCAACACACTAGGGTTTCATTCTTTCACTGGTAGACAATATGGAGAGTGAGAATAAAAAATTCAAGGGAGGGCGCCACCCCAGATTAGAACCCTTCACCATGCATGAAATTAATGCTTCACCATTGGCCAAAAGATGTTTTGAGAGGACTGGGTGTTTGAGGTTCTGTGAGAAGCTCATGGAGAAAGGATATCATCTTCAACTTACAAGCTTATTTTCCTCTAATATCAACATGGTAAAGGTCATCATTGTAGGAGTAGAGTTTAACCTATTAGCAAATCTAATTTCCTCAGCAACAGGTATTACTAGTCATGGAGATAAGTGGTTCAATGGCATGGACTTAGACCTTTAAGATTACAAACAATTTATCAAACCTAATGCTAGAGAGGAACCAAATTACCTCTTCCATTTCAGACACCTCTGTAACAAATATGCTCCTTTGATGATGTTAATAATGAATTATTTCACATGTGAAGGAATATTTTCCAGGTTGTATAGGTACCATATCAGGTTTCTGGTGCATTTCACCTCTATCAAATCACTTGATTTTCCACATTACTTGTACAGGAGTTTGATTAAGATGACTGAGAAGATTCAGCGCAGAAAAAAAGATCATTACCCAAGTATTTTTCACCATGGTTTGGTCAAAATCATTGTGTTGCATCACCTTTCATCCATCAACATGACTTGGGAAACCTTCATGGAAAGAGTAGCAGTAGCGCCCACCACTAGCCCTCCTGTCATGCATAGCACATCATCACCATCACTGTCAGCACAACCAATGGAGGTTGGCTCTTCTAGCATGAAAAAGCAGATTTCAAAGGCTCCTAGGGTTTTTGAGTTTACTCATACCTATGAGAAGGGAAAGAGACAGGTATTTGTGCCCAAATCTATCAAAGGTGTACTGACACTTGACACTATTGTTGAAAAAAGTGAAATAGAGGAGCAGTCTCTTATGCATCAAGATGAAACACCTTTGCACTAACATAGTGAACCAACGTCATTCGAGGTTAAGGTAGAAGAGAAATTTGAGATCAAATCAGCTGAGGAGATCATTAGGGAGAAGGATGAGGAAATAACATAGTTGAGGGAGATCTTCTCCATTGCTAATTCTAAAATCACTTTCCTACAGCAAGAAAAATTTCAATTGAAGTTGAAGTCGTTGATACAAAGCAAACCTAAGCCAGACCTAGAGGCAGATAAAGGTAAATGTAAGCAGGTCATATATGTTGATCAAATGTATGACATGGAGTCTGAAACATAGCCAAGAAGGCCAAATACAAGAGGCCTCAAAAGGGTGTTGGAGCTAGAAAGATAGTCAGCTCATCCACCTGAAGAGTTGACCTTTGATGAACTAATAGCTATGGAGATCAACCGAGATAGAGAAATATGGTTGGAAATGGTAAATAAACATTTGGAGAAGCTCCTGAAGAGAGCTAAGAGAGACAACAACCTCCAAAGACACATGGAAAATCACTATCGTACCAGGAACATAATTTCACAAATAAGGCTAAAACATTGGTTTTTAAGTTCCTGTGGTTGTCATTTTTTATTTGTTTTTCGGATTATCCACAGTATCAAGGAACATTTGTCAACGTTTCGGATCCCAAAGCTAAAGCAGCTGAAGAAAAGGCTAAAATAAACTCAAATGAAGCTTAAAGAGAAGGATATCTTAATTTGTTGGTTGAAGCTTCCTTGGTTGTTTAGCCCATCACTCATAGGTGTTAAAAAAACCAATTTGATAATTTTTGAAGAATGTTTGAAGAATTTCGGTATTTTTTGTGATTTTTGCACAATTCTAGAAATTCCTCCTCACAAAAGCGTAGAAAAATTTTTCTATGCTTATTTTAGGGGAATCCAAATGATGATTTCTTTATATGGTTGGATGAATTTTGATAAGTGCATCACAGATCAAGAACCCTCTTTGCATGACAGGATTTAATTTTTGATAAAATGCCAATAAAACACTCATTTTCTATACTTTTTCCACCTTTTTGGAGGCCTTGCTACGCTTCTAGAGTAACCTTGGGAGAATGAATTCTTAGAGACCTTACCATGGGTAATTTTGAAAAAATTCAAGATGTTCTGGAAACTAGACACATAAGGCTAGTTGACCATTCTTTAAAAATTCGATTTGGACTCCTAAAAGTGCCTCAAAAGTGGCTGCAAACTTCTGCTACACTTTTGTAAGATTCTACTACGCTTCTGTCAGAAATGTTACACATCTGCATTGGATTCCTCGGGACACTTTTCAAGCTCAAAAAATGTCAAAAAATCAATGTTTTTTTGTCCTATGAGTTGTAATTAGAGTAATTGAGTAAGTTTTTGCCTCTTATCATGAGGTAACATGTAATTTAATGTAAGGGACACGCACTCATAATTCATAGCTGAACTTTAGGGAATGGTTTCTAACCTCCCTAGAATATAGGAAGTGACTTGTCTCATGTATTTATGATGTGTTTTGGATGGTATTTCGACCTAATGAGGTTTCATGGTTCATATATTCTATAAGTAGACTCTCTTTAGTCTTTTTTTGGGTTGTATAGTCTTATTTTGCAGTGAAGCTATTGTAATAGCATTTTGGAATGAGATCAAAGACATATTTGCAGAACTTGTGTTGAGAACCTTGTAGTATGCATTGGATAATTTTTTCTTCCTATGTGTGTTTATCTATTCATGCTAAATGATATATTTTCCTCTTTCCGATACATATTTCAATGTGTTTATCTTGTAATTTTCTAAGCAGAAATCATGTATATTCATGCTCTGATTTAGACAAGGTTTACATGTTATGTTTATTTACTTCTAAATAAATGAATTCACATTAGTGCTCATTCAGACTCTCTATAATTTCATCCTATACTCAATGACCAATTAAGCATGCTTTCAAACTACCTATCTAGCCTCACACATTCTCTGCAAATTGACCTTGGAATTTAGACCTAAAAACCCTAGACCTAGCCTTCTCACTGACTTTCCTATCCAACACTTAAAACATCAAACAAAAATCATATTTATTGATCTTACATACCTAGCCTAAGATAAATAGATATTCAGTCAATCCATTGACTGCAAAGTGACAACGAGAAATCCCTCTCTAGTCCTGGTAGGGCTAGCTACCTGACCTAAAGCCTCGTCTGTAGTTACCTTCCTTCAATCCCACTTTCAGCCATGGGAAGTTGGGGGGAGTGATAACACAACTAACTCCCATTTTCCTAATTTTTATTTTGTATGTCCAATTTATGAAAGGCATTTGTACATATCTGGGGGAGAAAGTTTTATGATCATGACTTCATTGATCAAATTATTTTCTAAGTCATACCTACAAATAATATTTGGTTAATTGATCATGTAAATTCATTTTATACCTTTCCAAGAGTATATCATATGTCTAGTTTTATCCCTAGTTTGTGAAAACAAAATTTCACAACATCAAGACTAGTTTTAATGTAGAAATTTGGTGATAAAAATCCATGATTTAAAAAGGGTTCTTCTTGGGAACCATGATAGAATATTAGAGTTTTCATTCTATATTTTTTTGAGATCTTTCGTTGATATATTAGTTCCCCCCTTCCAATCTTGAATAACTCACTTAAAGTTGCCACAAGTCTCTAAACTAGTTTCAAGGGTGTCATCAAGGTAGCTTGCCTACTAGAGTTTACGGGTAGGTGAACCAGTGGCTGATAATATCAAACCATATTTTTGAGTAAAGCATGGAATTACTAATTGATGCATGTATTCTAATACTTAATTACCTCATTTTGAAACCATATAATTAAATGGAAACTTTCACAAAATAAATTTCCTCATAGACCCCACTCACATATTGGTGTTTAGCATCAAATATTATTAGTTAAAATTAAGGTCCTTATTAGCATTTATTAGATTACCAATTATGTCATTGAGAAGAGGTCAACAAAAAATTTCCAATCATATTCTCTAAGTCTAATTCTACCATAATATGATCTATGTTTGAGTCTAAAATCATGCTTCTCTAGTCAATTTTCATTGAAAATGGTTAAATGCAATTAAGGCATTATCACATGTTTTAAGGAGAGAGATAATGAATTAAAGAAAATTTTTATAAATAAAATGTTTGGAAATTTTTTGAAGCCAATAGGTTTGAACCTAAGACCTCATACGCGCTGAAGGCTTTAAAACTATCCATTAGTCGGAGCTCTTGAACACAAAACATGGAATATAAACTGACAATGTGGTATAAAACTCACCTTCACACAAATTTGGGTAGAATATAAAGGGGGTGAATCTCATGCATATTTAATTTTGAGTTTCTATTCCTCTCACCACCACTTCTTTCTTATTTTCCATTTCTTGATGGAGCTTGGAAGGGGAGGTAGTTATAATGCGAGTTATTAAAGGATTGCATAAGGCATCTTCATTCACAGGGAACCTGGAGGAATCAATACCATACTTCTTCATAAAGGGGTGGATTTGAGCTTCAAATGATCAATATGGAGCAAAATTGACCTCTAAAATGGCATGAAACCATGGTTCAACTTTGATTTTTAGTGTCATCCATTAAGATCATAATGTTGGATATGTATTATATTATTTTCACTGCTACCCCATGCATTGTATGTTGTGTTCGAAGTATATATGGTGAAGCCCCCCCCCCCCAACTGGAGGGTTCAAGGACAATGCTCATGAAAGGGAAAAAAAATGGGTGGGTGTTTGTCTCCATTTTGGTAATTTTTAGAAAATAATTTTCACTTTGAATTTTTGTGGCACATGGTGGTTCAACCAATGGTTTAGTGGCTTATGGATGTTTTGAGATATAAATATTGTATTACAATACTATAGAGAAGTATTTATACCAAAAAAAAATATTTTTGGCTTTCTCACTTTTGGTTTCTAGGGTAAAATCTTTGTGTTAATGTGTTTTGACCATTGCATATTTTTTATTTTACAAAAAATATATTTGTAGCAATTAACTATATATGGTTAAAACTGACATTTGGTATCATAACTATTTTGGCTTTAAAACGAGACTTTTGTGGCTAAGGGTTTGGCTTGGACCTGTGGTAGACACCAGCAAAAGATCTTGAGAATTGATTCTTCTAGTGAAAGGAAATGGAAAGTAATTCAAAGATAGAGATTGAGATATTCAATAGATGGAGTTTAGAGTTATGTAAGCTTGCAATGGAAGAATTATTGGTGGAAAATGATGGGTGGATCATTGTGGATCCAAGTTCTGCATCAATGGGGATGTCAATAGAAGACTAGACTTAGTTGGATCAAAAGGAAAAGAGAAAAATATTTTTTTGTCTCTTAGATTTAGTATAATGAATGTTTCGATAAAAACAACAACAAAGGGTATATGGAACAAGTTAGGGAATTTGTATTGGCATAAGCCCCTTGTGAACAAATTTCTCATATGGAAAAAGTTGTATAACCTAAGGATGAAGGATGGATATCTAGTGACAAAGCATATCAATTCCTTCAATACTATGGTAGTTCAACTATTATCTTTTGATATTAAGATTTCAAATGAAGATAAGTGTATCAATTTGTTTATATATTTACCAAACTCGTGGGTTAGTCTAGTTGTTGCTAAAAATTAAGGAAATTACTTTAGTTTTCAATGATATAGTTATCCTTTTTATCAAAGGAGATAAGATTGTAAAACGTGGAAATTTGAAACCCAAATGCCTTGCCTGTAAGAGGATGCTCCCAAAATATAAATATGAATAAGTCCTCAAGTGGGAGATCTAAATCTATAGGAAGACCTTAATCTGCAAGGAAATTTGTAGAGGTATGTTGGAGACGTGGAATATAATGGTATGACAAATAAAGATTATAGATCCGAAATTGTTGAGAAAAGGAAAGGATCTAATGATACTCCTTCTACTAGAAGAAAAAACCTCCTTAGATGGAGGGGATGTTTTCTTAGCTTATTCAATTACACATGTAGATCATGAGGCATGGTTGGCCGACTCAGGGGAATCCTTTCATATGACTCCTCACATGGAGTGGTTTTGCGAGTATGAAAGTTATGATGGTGGTGATGTTTTCTTAGAAGATGACTTGACAACCATAATCATAGGGTGAGGAAAATTCAAGTTAAATGTCATTGGTGGAAGGATTAGAACTCTCCTTGGGGTTCTACACATTCCAACATTGGAAAAAATTTTGATTTATGCAAGCAATATAAGCGATGTAGGTGAAAAAGCAGTGTTTGAAAATGATACTTGCAAGATGGCTCAAGGATAAATGGTAATGTTGAGGGATTTAAGATTGGAAATGTGTATAATCTACTGGGACATCTTGTTAATGACGGGTGTAATAGTTCCATCATTCTTGAGAATGGATATGAAGAAGGAAAAAATACTACCATATTTGGAGAAAAATATTATGTTGTGGCATCAAAGGTTGGGACATATCAAAGAGAAGGGAGAGTACAATGTAGTAATGGTATGGTATAAGGTATGTTTAATTTCGCTATGGATTTTTATTTCTAAAAACATCATTTATATGGGTAGCAAAATTGTGTAATATTCTCTTATGGTGCTATAGGGGTAAAGGGAATATTAAAATTAATCCATAGTGATATTTTTGGACCTGTGTGAGTTCCATAATTGGGTAAACATATGTGTTATGTCTTATTTATAAATGACTTCTCGAGGAATACATGGATTTATTTTCTCAGGAAGAAATTTGAAGTCATTGACAGGTTCAAAAAGTTTAAGGTTATTGTGTAAAAATTAGGTAGATAAGAAAATCAAAGTGTAGAGGACAAAGAATGATGGAGAATTATGCAAGAATGATTTCAAATAAATCTATGAAAAGTGGAGTATAGAAATGCAGAAGAATACTCCATACACATATCAATAAAATGGAGATGTAGAAAGGATAAATAGTACATTGATGGAGAAAGAAAGCAGCATGTTTAGTGGTGGTGTTGTGGGAGAGGAATTGTAGGCATAGGTATGGGATACTACATGTCACTTGGTAAATAGATCACCCTCATCAGTGTTGGATGAAAAGACTCTACATGAGGTATGTACTGATAAGAAACCCTCTCTTAAACATCTCAATATATTTGGTTGTGATTCTTATATTTACGTTCTAAAGGAGAATAGGATTAAGTTGGATAAGAAAGTTAAAAAGTGTATCTTTATCGAATATAAAGACGGTATGAAATGTTATATGCTTTGGATTCTATAAACTAAGAAGGTTGTGTATAGTCAAGATGTGGTATTTAGAGAAATCAAAGATTTTGTCAAAGAGGAAGTCCTACCAAGGGAGAAAGAACTAAAGAAGATAGAGTTTGAATTGAAGAATGATAAATTAGACTCTACATAAGAATATGAATCTGAAGAAGAAGAAGAACCACATATTTTGGTATTGAGGAGACCGGTTTCAGAAATAAGGAAACCAAAAAGGTATGATCCACCTTATTTTCATTAAAATTGATTTATTTATTACTTATTATGATCTTAAAATTGTTAGGATGTGATTAATTCAAAGGATGAAAAACTCTAGAAAAAGGTCATGGTTGAAGAAATGTTAGCCTTGGACAAGAATGGGGCTTGGGATATAGTGTAGTTACTAGCTAAAAGAAATCCCTTTAGCACCAAATGGGTGTTTAAAAAGAAGTTGAATGCATAATATAGAGTGGAGAAATAAAAAGCTTGGTTAGGTCCAAAGGCTATTACTAGGTTGAGGGAATTGACTTTGGTGAGATATTTTCTCTTATTGCCAAGTTAACTTCTACTAGATTTATTTTATCTATTATTTCCTAGTTTGATTTTGAAGTAGAACAAACATATGTCAACACAACATTCCTACATGGAAATCTGGAAGAATAAATATATGTGAAGCAACTAGAAGGCTTCATGGTGAAGGAAAAGATAGAATTGGTATGCAAGCCAAAAAAGTCTATATATCGGTTGAAGCAATCACCAAGGATGTGGTATTATAAATTTGATACTTATACATTGGGACTTGGTTTCACAAGGATAAAATCAAATCACTATGTGTATTTCAAATTACTTGGTGATCATATTATTTATTTAGTATTGTATGTGGATGATATTTTTTTGATTGGTAATGGCAAGGAAACCATTCAAGAAGCGAAAACTCAATTGTCAGCTAAATTTGACATGAGGGATATTGGTTCTAAAATTTTCATTTGGATATGGGAATTAAAATACACCAGGAAAACAGGAAATACTAGCTAAATCAAAGGAAGCATGTCAATACAATATCGCAAATATTTAATGTGCAAGAATGTTAATTAGTAAAGGTCCCTTGTTTTGTAGGTGACACGGGTAGAGGAAAAGGACATATCTCATGTTCTACATGCCAATGTGGTAGGAATTTCGATGTATGCAATGGTTTTTACTGGAAAATATATTGTACATGCAATGGGAGTATTGATCAAGTACATGTCAAAACCAGGGAAAGAGAATTCGATAATAGAGAAGATGGGTTTTAGATATTTGTGTGGCACTACTAGTTATGGATTGGGCAACCAATAAATACTATGAATATACATAGTGCTGGAAATACATGGCTTTGTTGATGCAAACTGGGTTGGAGATATGAATCATAGAATATCTGCAAGTGGGGAATTGTTTAAAGGAGAAATATGTTGGATAAGAAAGAGACAACTTTTAGTGACACTCTCAACTATAGGAGTTGAATACTCAAGAAAGGAAGTATTATGGTTAAAGATATTGTGCTTAGATATTAGGTTGTAACAAAAAAATTTGAGGATATATTGTGAAATTCAGGATGCAATATTCCTAGTGAATAACCAAACATGTCATTATAAGACAAAACACATTGATGTTTAGTATCAATTTTTTAGAGATACGAAAATAGTGAAGGTTAACACTTTGAAGAATGTTACAAATTCATATAGGCACTAATAATTTCTCTTGGTGTGGAGAATCAATGGGCATTATTTCCCTAGATTGTTGATTATGTATTCTAGCAACAGCTAATATGCAATAAAAACAACAAGTGTGTGAATGTTGGGCATCTGTTATATTATTTGGATTAATACCCCCATGCATTGTATGTTGTGTTAGGTGTGACTGGGAGGGTCATAATGGGGGTGAATCCCCCTTACCTAGGGTGTTCATAGGTTAATTCCCCTGCAAAAAAAATGGGGAAATTTTTTGCATATGTTTTTGGTGGTTTTTGGCACATGGTTTTTTATTTTAGCTGCTTTTTGGTGCATGGTAGTTCAACACATGGTTTTGTAATTCCAGTTAAGGAAATATGGTTATATTATAATCCAAGATAGATGGATTTGTGGTTTGTGGATGTTGTGAGATATCCATATTGTATTGTAACACTATAAATAAGGAGATATACTAAAAATATCTTTCTATTTTTCCTCATTGGGGTTTCCAAGGTAAAATATTTGTGTTAATGTGTGTGTTCCATTGCATCTTTTTTGTTTTACTAAGAATATATTTGCAACAATTAATTGTACAGGGCTAATACCTACACATAATTTCCCCTTGACACTATTTTTTGGAATGGTCTTAATTGGATGCCCTTCGTGTCAAATTTCACCAAATTAGGAGACACCCTTTTCAGTTACAACCTAAAAATCCTAAAGCAAAAAATCAACTTCATCTTTGCTACTCAAAAATTTTGTTTAACACCTAATTTTTTCCAATCTAGCCCTCAAACCCAACATTATCATAGGAAATTTATGGGGTTTTCTAGATATAAGTCTAATTTGTGCCAAATGAAAGGTGGTGAAATGATATAACAAGATTATATTTTATTTGCATAAAAGAACAGCTCTTTGTCTATGAGATTGTAACATAAATCATTGGTAATAGTGGATGTTAATAAGAATCCTTGCTTATAAATTATGTATGTTTACTTTGATTTACCTTACCTATTACATGCTTAACAAATAAATATCATCATAGTAGAGATGTTAGAATTTACATGCCAAGTTTTTGATGAAATTTATATGCCAAAAGGTTATGATCTAAATGAATCTTATTGTTGCTAAAGTTATAGAGATCAATTCTATATTTGGAGAACGTAAAGAATATACTATTTAGATTGTTGGTGAATGTTATGTTTTTCGTGACAACTGCATATTTTTCTAAAGAGTTTATCATGTTGCTAACCAGAGACAGTAGTATGATATTGCTCTATTCTTCTTGTTATTCATCCATGATTTTGAGTTTTTTAATATACTCATATGTGTTCACTATGTGATTTTGATACTAAATAATGACCTTATCATTTTATATCATTGTTTGCTTGGTAAACAATATGTAGCATTGTATTTCTCAATATTTCTTTTTTTTTTTCATATATACATGCTCATGATACTAATATTTGATGGTCTTGTGCCCACATCAATTGGTTAATTAGAAGCAGTAATTAAACTTCCATTTTTACTCAACAATGTTCATCATGCTCCTTATAGACCCAAACCTATTTTATGGTGTTGTGTTAACCAGTGCACACTATTGATTTTCTAGTGCAATTAGGGTTAGCACAATATTTCTGAAATTCTAATAGTTACTTTTTATGTATATCTTATTTTATCTTATTCAAATTATATCATTAGGCAATTATACTTCAGAAATTCAACAATAATAAATATTAGAACAATAGAGATCACAATGCACAAAAGGAGAGACAAAATTTACCCTAGGAAAACCCACTACGGGGAAAAACCTAGCAACCTTTTCAATAGAGAAAATATTCATGTTCAATAAGAGACACACATAGACCTATGGTCAAACTTGATCTTCTCCTCCAAGTTAAGACACCCAAACTGATCATGCACTTTGTTATGCTTGTTTGACCCAGAATTTTGGTCATCCTATAATAGCTAGTTGCCCTAGAAATTTTGGCCCTATGATAGGTTCCCAAAAACCTAGAAATTTTGGCACCCTACAACAGAATGCCTAGAAAAAATGTGAATCGGAGAGGGAGACTTATATCACAATGTACGAGTTGATGAGAGAGAAGAGAGAGAAAATCAACCTTATTCCTTTGTCCTTCTTGCCCTTCCTTGCTTGCCTAGAAGTTGTCTTAAGTGAGGAATGTGAACCTACCAAATGAGGAGCTCAAGTTGCCTTTATATAGTAGTATGTCTATGCTGGATAGAAGCATCCCTTGGCTAAGGCCGACTTAACTTGGAGGGACGTTGACTTGTCACTTTTGGAGCTCAAAAATTCATTTTAAAAATTCAAATTTACATATTTTAAAAGTCGGAATGGGACTTTGACTCAAAATAATTTTTCCTTTGTCTCAAGAATTTATAAATATGATTTCCAATGAAAAATATAATTACATCAAGTGACCATAAGTACATTGTGAATATTGACCATAGTTACAAATTAAACACTTCCTCTTAACTAGGGAGGTATTCATAGTATTTGTCTTAGATGTTCTTATATTGAAATAATTTCTCTAAAGAAAATGGTATACATTATTATCAGCATCATCATCTATCATTAGCATTTTCTAACGTCCATATCTGAGGCGGTACCAAAACCATGAAAATTTCATCAGCATATCAAGACTCGATCTTCTAGAATGATCGGTCCTCGACTCCTATGGCCACCACTTTAGCCAAAACATTGAGACCCTTAACTGGCAAGAACTCGCTCACCCTTCTTCGTGAGGACTTTGGGCCAAGACCTCACTCAACCCCTTCATGGTTGGTGATTGCATCTAGATGTTGAATTGGACCTCACTCCACCCTTCTAGTGTGTAATTAGGGTCCATATTTTGACGGTCCTCACTCCACCATGCTTGGTGTGTGATCAGGGTCCAAGACCTCACTCCACCATTTCTAGTGAGTGATCAAGGTCCTCCTCCAAGAGACACTCACTCAACACTTCTTATTGATCCCTCTGGGTCTCTTTGACCCATTCTTCCTTTTAGGATAATTTCAATCCGTATTACAAACAAAATAGCACTCCCTCTCAATGAGAGGGGTAATCTCCACGAGCCCTAGCTTGTCTTTGAAGTACACAAACTTATCCCTTGGCAATGGCTTCTTCAAAACATCAATTTTCTACTTATCAATGGAGATGTACTCGAGCCTTATTACTCTCCTTTGCACCATGTCACAAATTTAGTGCTACTTGATCTCAATATGATTCAACCTATCATGGAACATGGGGTCCTATGAAATTTTCACACAACTTTGATTATCACAATGTATCACTGTTAGTTTCAAATAATTTCTGAACAATCTTGCAAAAAACATCTGGACTCGTACTGCTTCAGTGCAAGCTTCATTATTTGTGATGTATTCTGCTTCGGTGGTGTTGAGTACAATCAAACTCTGCTTCCTACTCATTCATGATATCATAGTGGACCCCAAATTGAAGAATACTCCTAAGGTACTCTTCATGTCTTAAACACTTCCTGCCCAATCAACATATGTATATCCTTGAAGTTGTACATTATTTTTTGCAACATACCTCGTGCCATAGTTCACTATACCACACAAATATCTCAAGATGTTCTTTCTTGCAATCCAATGCTCATGACTTGTTTCTACCTAGAACTGGCTTAAGGTGTTCACAGCAAAGAAATTTTTTGGTCTGATGTTAACCAAGCACATCAACATACCAATTAGCCATAGATACATAGATGGATCTACCAATTTGGAGTCGAAGTCTTTTAACTTCTTCAAATTATTCACCATAATAGTAAACTTTCCATATTGAATATCTGAAATACATATATCATATACTTTCCTTGACTGAGGAGGACTTCATCGGGTTTCTACCATACTTCTAATCCCAAGTAATAGTGCATCAACCCAAGATACTTCATCTCGAACTTAGAAGCCAACTGCTTCTTTCACTAAATGATAAGAGGCTCAACACTTGTCATAAATAAGTCATAAACATATAATAATAATGTTACATGTTCATTCTTCATAACCTTAAAGTAAAGGTGTGGATCAGCTTCACTCTTGGTAAATCTCGATATTGTACAATAGTTGTCTATATGAGCATACCAACCTGAAAACATGAGACTGCTTTTCATATACCTCAAATCTTCGAGGTTTGTCTATGCAAACCTCTTCCTCAATCATGCCATTGAGGAAATAAGTCTTCACATCCATCTAGTAAAAATTCTATACCAATACACTAATAAGATAAATGATGTATCTAATTGAGGTGTACCATGAAATTGGAGCAAAAGTCTCATCATAGTCTTCTCCCCCTTTCTAGGAGAATCCTCTAGCCAAAAAGCTTGACTTGTATTTGTTAATACTGTTGGGTATGTGTTATATTCTTTCCATGACTAAGCATGCGTGGGGGGGTAAGAGGGGGGCGGAGGCCCCCGCCCCCCCTCGGGCGCAATGGGGGTCACGGGGCGATATCTCCTTTGCGCCTCGCAACGTGGGGGTCATGTGGGGGCGGTGAGTCCCCCCCTCACGGGGTCCCGGGGCAGTTTCAACAACTGCATCTCGTTCCTTAATTCCGTGAATATCCTCGGTGGGTAGTCCGCGTCCATGGTTTTGTGCATGGTTTTGCACATGGTATTGGGGTACGATGGTTTTCGGCCCCTGGTATTTTTGTAGATCCGATCAAGGGAACTATGGTTATGTTCTAATCCAGGGTTTATGGATTGGGGTTTATGTATGCTTCGGCATGTATATATATGTGTGTTGTAACACTAAAAGGAATATAATGAAAAATCAAGCTGGTCGTCCCGATTTGGGATCCAGGGGAAAATCTCTGTGTTTATCTGTTTTATGTTTTATGCTCTCGTTATTGTTTATTTTCTGTTATAAGATTCGTGTGCAGATAATTTCTGTTCAGGGTTAAAACCTACAAATACTCCCATATGCAACATGTTTTATCATATTTTACCTTGTATTTTTCAATACTCCCATCTGCAACATGTTTGGAAACAAGTGCATCACCTCAAAAAAGTGATGAAACAGTGAAAGAAACATAATTTTTTGGTACAGTAGAAGTCTCTCAAAAAGCAAGCAAAGTTCAGCCATCCGATTTTCAGTTTCCAGATGAGGAAAGTAGTTTTTAGACTATGGACTTTGATATTTGGGCAAAGAAGGGGCTGGTATTGAAGTGTGGATTCACAACCCTGTAAATCAGTCATTAAAAATTCCTCCCAATGTTCAAATGTCCTCATACAAGTTGGCTTTCGAATGTTCAAATAATGAAGCTGAGTATGAGGCTTTTATAGTCGTTCTTAAAATTCTCAAGAAGTTGGGTGAAAAGAAGGTTTTTGTATATAATGACTCTGAGTTAGTAATAAAGCAAGTCAAAGTGGAATACCACACCAATCATCCAAGGATGCGAGCTTATCAAAATGTAGTGCTAGACATCCTCAAGACATTATCTGAGTACACTTTATCATTGATCCCAAGGGACAACAATGTTATTGTTGATTCTCTTGCTACTTCGGCCAGCATGTTCAAAATTCCATTGTATCCTAATACGAAGTATGAGATAAATGTAAAAAACCACCCTGTTGTCCCAGAAAATTTTCAGTATTGGAAATTCTTTCAAGATGATAAACATATTAGCAACTTCTTACAGACAAAAGAGGAATTTGTGAATTCTCAAATGGACATCCAGTGATATAAAGATGACCAATAAATCCATGCATAAAAGATGCAAGTGCTTCAGTTGAAATATAACTCTATTCCAAGAGGTTTGGTACCTTTGGAAGAGATTTTTGATCAATATGATGTTGCATGCAAACCAACCATGTTACCGATAGAAGTGGGAGTGGAAGATCTCAATCTCGTAACTTCAAAAAAGCCAAATATGGTAAAAATTTCAAAATCTTTGAGTGTAGAAATGAAAGGTAAATATGCAGCGATTATGTCTCATTTTGCTGGTGTATTTTCTTGGGATTATTTAGATTTGAAATTCTATGATAAGAGAATAATTCAGCATATCATTCCCTTGAAGTCCGATCGTAAACCTTTGCCCCATAATCTAATAAGAATGAATCCCAAGTTACTGCCCTCTATTCAGAAGGAGGTATATATATTATTTACAGCTGGTATTATAGTGCCTCTTCACTTTTCAAATTGGATGTCTAATCTAGTGTCAGTGGGGAAGAAGGTAGGAGAGATTCGCTTGTGCATTGATTTTAGAAATCTGAACAAAGTGTCATTGAAGGAAAATTACCCATTACTGAAGATGGACCATGTTCTCCAAAGGGTAGTTGGATCTTCTAGACTTTCATTTCTAGACAGATACTCCAGGTATAATCAAATTATTTTCCATCCAGATGATCAAGAAAAGACAACCTTCACAACACCTTGGGGTACCTTCATGTACACCAAAATGCCTTTCAGATTGAAGAATGCAGGGACCACTCTTCAGTGAGTAATGGACATTGCTTTTGCTAATGAAAAGGATGTATTTTTGGTCATTTATCTTGACAATATCACTTTATTTTCCAAGAAAAATGAGCAACACTTGAAAACATTTTTTCAGAGATGTAGAAAGTTTGGCATATCGTTGAACCCAAAGAAGAGACTTTTCGCTATGGAGGAAGGTAAATTGTTGGGCCATATCATATAAAAATATGGAATTAGGATAGATCCTTCAAGGATTGAAGCAATTCATACCTTTGAATATCCTAGGAGAAAAAAGTAAATTCAGTCATTCAATGGAAAAATCAATTTTATGAGAAGGTTTGTTCTCAATCTTGTTGAACACTTAAGGAAAATTACTGGCATGTTGAATAAATATAATGAAGTAAAATAGTCTAAAGAGGCGAATAAATCATTCAATAAAGTTAAGTTGTATTTATCTCATGCTCCTATCCTTATTAGTCTAGATTATACACTTCATTTTATCATTTTTTTCATTTTCCTTGGAGCATACTCTTGTTGTTGTCCTCATGCAAAAGAAAAATCAGAATACGGAGCATCCCATCACCTTCTTCAGTAGAACCATAATAGGCACGTCCTTCAAGTACAACATCATTGAGAAACAGGCCTTGGTATTAGTCAAATCATTGAAGGACTTCCGAGTCTACATTATCCACTCTCATGTCATTTCATGTGTTCCAAACGTTGTTGTCAAAGATGTGCTTACACAGAATGATCCTGAAGGGAAACGAGGTAAATGTATCGCTACTATGTTAGAATATGACTTGGAGATCAAGCCCACAAATCTAACCAAAGGACAGGGCTTGGTGAATCTTATAGTAGATTCAAATCTCCATGCCTTGGACATCAATTTTATTGTTGCATTATTTGAAGAAAAATATTTTGAAACATTACCTTAGGTATCTGAAATTTTCTCTTTATCACCATGGTATGTTGATATATTACATATTTTACAACACTTGAATCCTCCTCCTGGCTTCCCAACTAGTAAGGTTAGATCTTTGAAGTTAAGAGCTCTTAAATATTGTATTGTTAATGGTGTCTTGTATTGGAAATATCTGGGTGGAGTGTTGCTGAATTTTTTGGTTGAAGGAGAAGTTGAAAAATCATGAAATATTTTCATAAATTTCACTGTGCCGGTCATATTTATTGGAAGGCTACAACTAATAAGATCTTGAGGGCGGGATTTTATTGGCCAAGTTTATTTTCTGATGTTTATAAAACAGTCATGAGTTTTCATCAATGTCAAATATTTCATGGAAAGAGGAAGCTCTAGCCTTTGCCTTTAAAACCAATTCAAGTGAAAGCGCCATTCCAACAGTAGGGACTTGATTTCATTGGTGAGATCCATCCTCCGTCATCAGCTCAACATGAATGGATACTCACTGCCACAGGTTATTTCACCAAATGGATTGAATCCATCCCCACGAGGAAAGCTACTAACATTTTTATCATTTTGTTTCTTGAGAACAATATTCTGTCTCATTTTTGTTGTCCACACAATATAATCACTAATAATACAGTTGCCTTTAAGTCCAAGAAAATGATTTACTTTTTTGATAAGTATCACATTAGGCTTGGTCATTCAATAGCATACTATCCCCAGGGCCACGGGCTTGTTGAATCGTCAAATAAATATTTGGTGAAAATAATCAAGAATATATTGTAAGAAAACAAGAGGAATTGGCACAAAAAACTCACCAATGCTCTATGGGAAAATAGATTTATCACGAAGAGATCAATCAGTGTGTCACCTTTCCAGCTCGTGTATGGTGTTGACACAGCATTCCCTACTTCTCTAGTTGTATCGGTGATGAAAATTCTACAAGAAATTGACAGCGAGCCTAATGACATTCAGTGAATAATCAACCAAATGATCCACCTATAGCAGTCAAGAGACGAAGTCTTTATTCATAATTCAAAGCTTCATGAAAAAATCAAAAATATTTATGATAGGAAGACCAAAGCGGATGATTTAAATCTTGGGGTTGTTGTTCTTCGATGGGATGCTCGGAATGAAGACAACAATAGGCATGGAAAGTTCGAAAATCTATGGAAAGGACCTTACAAGATCATTGCATTCAGAGGTAACAAAGCATTTCTACTAGAGGATCTTGAAGGGCAAGAAGTGTTGGGAGTACCAATCAATGGTAGGTTCCTCAAACACTATCTAACATTATCATTGAAGAAGAAATCCACTGTCATTGTACATATCATTTTAATTTGATGTCTAAGCAATAAGGAAGTTGTTGTAGAAGTTTGAAGCCCGAGGAGAAGGCCATGATACTTCTACATTTGGCTCATGTTTTCTTTCAAAAAAATTTAAAAAATTTCAATCAGTTATCAAGTCAGAGTCAAGTCAGTTTTTTCTAGTAAAAGACATTGCCATATTTAGTTCATAATTTCTAATTTGTCAAAGTTTTTCAAATTCCATTTTGACACCATCGCCCAACGGTAAGGCTACCTAATCTACGGTGTTCTTGATACCTCCTAAAGGAGTTTCCATCCCCAGTTGGAGCCAATGTTAGCTCAGATATGTCAGTGTTCAAATAACTCTTTCAGTTGTTATCCATAAAGTCATAGGTCAATTTTTTTTACTTTTTCGGACAAGTTTTGAGAAAATAATTTTGGTCACTAAAGAGGTCTAAATCATGTATGTTGCTCCTTCATTTCATTAATTGCCATCATCATTGTCTCGGTCATATACATCATAAATAAGTTTCAAGGTCACCATCTCCATCATCATAATTTAAGAGGTCTAGGGTTAGGTGACTCCATTTCATATAGGTCACTGTATAGGTTCATCTTTGCCTTTGAAAAATCTCCAAATTTTCACTTAAAACAAGGCAACAACCCTCTATTCCACTCATAAAACCCTAATGAAGGATCTAGCTTGTTTATGAAATGAAATAAATACCACATGTCTTGTTTCATATGGCTCAAGTTCAAAAAAGAAGAATTATACCTCATTGTCTCACGTAAGGACCAAAAAAGTCATCTTGACTGTCAAAGCTTCAAAGGAGGTCATTTTTACCTACTTTCCCAATCAAATGAAAAAGGATTCATTTCCAATCTTCAAAAATACCTCATCTTTTTTTGAAAAGGCTCATTTCCAAATGTGAAAGTTCAAAGGTTTTAAAAAACACTCTCACTGTCCCATGAAAAGAAGAAAATTGTGTCTCGTTGTCTCATTCAAATGTTTATAAAATCACCTCAGGTGTCAAAAGTGAAAAATAGGTTCATTATACCTTTATATCTCATTAAAAGGTGCAAAACACTTATTGTCAAGTGCACAAAGGGTCAAAAAAAGTCATTGCAAGTATCAAAAAGAAAAAGGTAAGGGGCATCTCAAAGTTTATAAAGGGAAAAGAAAACCTCACTTACTCATTATTACCCTTTTCATGTATGAGAGAGAAAATCTTCACTTCACTTACCCTCCATACTCTCTAAACTCTCAAGCACAACCTTAAAATCCCATTAAAACCCACTTGCAACCCTTCAAAGTCACTTGTGTTACGCTTCTGGGCATCGTAGTTCATTACTGGATTGTGTTGTTACCCTTCGGGGAGCGCTACGCTGCAAGTGTTACCCTTTTGGAGCACTACGCAAATTTTGTGCACTCAGTTGTTACACTCTTGTCTTATTTATTACGCGCATCTTATTTATTACGCTCATGTAACATTGTGTTACGCTACTGTACATAGTTGTTACGCTTCTGTAAGGTGACATTTTCTGGTGTTTTGAGCTTTGGAACCCTCCAAAAATTAAAACCTTGAGGTCCATCCATTCGTATAGCCTCCATACAAGGTAATATTTCAATCCAAATGTTGTTTTTTGTTTGAAGTCTGAAGATTTGAAATATTTTCATGTTATTTAACGTTGTCTCCATATGTTCACTATCCATATATATATAAGTTTACTATGACAAACACTAACCTATCCCTTTGACCTAAAACCCTAACCCCATAAAATAAACCCTAAACCATACATCATATACTTCATCATCAAAATCCTATTACCTGCACTACCATCCCTAACATGCCTAATAAAATCAAACCCTAATTCTAACCTATTTTCCACACTGAAAACAGTGAAAACCTAGGGGTTGACTGTGTTTTAGGCTTTTGACCATCTTACACCCATCCATTTTCCCTCATTCCACTTGCAATGTGGAGCTAAGGAGTCATACTCCTCACTTATTTTTTATCAAAATTTTTAATTAGATCCATGGCCCTCAAGCATCAAAAACACTTTTTCACAAGTTTTTCCCACAGTCTAAATTGGGAATTTTTGGTGTTTTGAGGTTTTGACCACCCTAAAATTACCCATTTCCCTTCATTCCACTTTCATTGTAGAGTTAATACACTACCCTATGCACTCAATTTTTCTCAAAATTTTTACTTAACCCCATCACCCCATTTAATCTTACCAACTTACCCTACTATTGCGCAAGCTATTCTCACAATAAAAATTGGAAATTTCCTGTGTTTTAGAAATTTTGACACCTTCCTCGCATTCATTTTCTTTAATTCCACCTACAACTTGAAGATAACACACAAAAAACCCTACTCAAATTTTTCTAGAATTTTTCTCAGCTTCAAGGCCCTTCATTTCATCCACCAAACTCACACCTTCCTACACTCTGTTTTTCCATATTTCCATTCATTCACTCATTTCATTAACACCCTAGTGTTTTCATCATTCTCGTGACAAACACCATGGATTGTGAAAAGAAGAGATTCAAAGGAGGGCGCCACCTCAGGCTTGAACCATTCACCATTTATGAGATAAATGCTTCCCCATTGGCCAAAAGGTGCTTTGAAAGAGCTCAGTGTTTAAAATTTTGTGAAAGGCTTATGGAAGAGGGGTATCATGTTCAGTTGTCCAGCCTATTTGCAACAAACAACAGTATCGGAAAGGTCACTCTTGCAGGTATGGAGGTAAGCTTATCATCTGACCTAATTGCTTCAGCTACATCTATCCCATCTCATAGAAAGTAGTGGTTCAAGGGTATGGACCTAGATATTGAAAAATACAAGCAATTCATCAAGCCTCATGCTAGAGAGGAGCCAAAATTTATTTTTCCTTTCAAACACCTCATAAACAAGTATGCTCCTATAATGATGTTCATAATGAAGTAATTCACATGTGAAGGAAGATTATCTAGGTTATATAGGTATCACATCAGGCTTTTCATGCATTTTACCTCAGTCAAAACACTTGATTTGCCTCATTATTTGTACAGGATCTTGATTAAAATGGTTGAGAAGGTTCAGAGTAGAAGAGAAGATCATCACACTAGTATTTTTCATCATGGCCTAATCAAGCTCATTGTGTTGCATCACTTGTCCTCCATAAACATGACCTGGGAAAACTTCTTGGAAATATTGTCAGCAGCGCTTTCTATCTTTCCTATTACATCATCAACGCAGCCAATGGATATTGGCTCTTCTAGCATGCCTATTCAGCCTTCATATGTTCCTATGTTTTTCTCACACATATGAGAGAGGGAAGAGAAAAGTATTTTCACCTAAGTCTTCTAATATTTTTCTTACATTTGGCACCATTTTTTAACAATGTCAGATAGAGGAGCAGCCTCTCTTGCATCAGCATAGTGATTCAGTGTCATTGGAGGTTGAGAGATCAGAGCAGGTGGAGGTCAGACCAGTTGAAGAAATCATAAAAGAGAAATATAAATAAATAACATAATTGAAAGAGGCCTTCTCCATTGCCCATTCCCAAATTACTTTACTTCAGCGGGAAAATTTTCAATTGCAAGTAATTCAACTCCTACAAAGCAAGTTCAAATCAAACATGGAGGAAAACAGAGGTAAATGAAATAACATTATTGTTGTTGAATAAATGCGGGACATGGAGGTTGAAACACAAACAAGAATACCAAGAACAAGAGGCCTCAAAATGGCGTTGGAGCGAGAAAGACAAACAACTCATCAATCTGAAGAGTTGACCTTTGATGAGCTCATTGCCATGGAATCAATTAGGATAGAGAGCTTTGGTTGTTAAGAGTTAATGAGAATTTGGAGAAGATATTGAAGAAGGCTAAAAGGGATAACAAGCTGCAAAGACACATGGAAAACCATTATCACACCAAGGACACCATTTCTTAAATAAGGTTGAAACAAGTGAAGAAAAGGCTTAAATAGGTGCAAATGAACTCAAGGAGAAGGATAGCTTCGACTTATTGGCTGAACCTTCCTTAGCTATGTATCATATCTTTTACAGGTGCCAAAGAACCAATTTTAAGAAATTTTGATCAATTTTGTTATTTTATATGATTTTTTATAGAATTCTAGAAATTTATCATTGCAGAAGGGTAACAGAATTTTGTTACTCTTATTTTGGAGGCATCCAAATGGTGATTTATTTACATGGATGGATTTATTTTGATGAGTACATCACAGATCAGGAACCCTCATAGCATGACAAGCTGTAATTTGGGAGAAAAAACTCAAAAACCTCTCATTTTTCATGTTTTTGCTTCCTTTTTGGACCCTCTGTTACGCTTTTGAGTGACCTTGGGAGAATGCATTTTTTAAGGCCTTCCCGAGGTATATTTTGAAAAATTAAAGATTTTTTGGAAACTAGGCACAGAGGGCTAGTTGACCATTCTTTAAGAAGTGGATTTTGACCTCTCAAAGTGCCTCCAAAATTTTGTTACGCTTCTGCAAATTGTGTTTAAAATCTTCTGTCATAAATGTCACAAATCAACATTGGATTCCTTAGGACACTTGTCAAGCTTAGAAATGATCACAAATTCGAGGCAATGTTGTGCTATGAATTGCAAGTAATTAATGTAAGGGACAAACACTCCTATTTTATAGCTAAAATTCAGTGAATGGTTTCTAACCTCCCTAGAAACTAGGAAATGACTCATCTTTTGCATTTATGATCCATTTTGGATGGGATTTCGACCTGATTAGATGTCATAGTCTATATTTTCTATAATTAGACTCTTTTTAGTCTTTTTTTGGGTTGGATAGTCTCATATTTGCATTTGATCTCTTGTAATCAGCTTGTGGAATAAAATCAGAGACAGATTTGCAGGAATTGTGTTGAGATACTTTTGGTATGCTTTGGAGCATCTTTGTTTCTCATGTATGTTTATCATTTCATGATTAATACCATGTATTCTTCTTCATATATGTTTATCTTGTAAGTTTGACAACATAATTCATGTTTATGCATGCTCTGCTTTAGACCATATTCACCATATTATGATTATTTGCTTCTAAACTGAATGAATTCACCTCAATTCTCATTCAAACTCTCCTCAATTTCATCCTATACTCAATGAATTATTAATATGATTTCAAACTACCTATATTTCCTCACATATTCTCTGCAGTTTCACCTTGAATTTTTAGACCTAAAAACCTTATATATAGTCCATTCACTGAATTTTCTTGTTAGGTCCCTATATTACTAGTGCAGTCCCTTATTGTTGTTAGTGTAGCCCCCTTATTGTTATTTTTTTCCCCATGTAACCCCAATATTGTTATTATTGTGCCCTTATATTATTATTGTTAGGTCGGCTAGGATTATATTGTGACCCCATGGAGTCCTATATATAGAAAGGAGGTTTTTTCATTTGCATCATCCAATAATTTTTCATTTATGTAATTTAAAGGACGTTTACCCCTTGAAGTGTCTTATTTCTAACGCATTGATCTCTTTTTTATTATATTTTTGGAGCTGGTTTCATAACATTTGGAATGAGAGCTTTGTATTCTAGGGTTTCCCTGCTTCAAACAGGTCATCGTGGAATATTTGTTATAACTTTTTTTATACGAGGGTTCAGACACTAAAAAAAATAACCCATTTCGAAGAACTCCTGAGGAAATTCGTGTAAAAATGTAAGATCTTGGTTTTCAATCTTTTTAGAGATATGATCTGTGGAAGTTAGGGTTTTTGCACGCTCTCGAATTTCATCTAAAAGAGGTGACCTTTGGAAAATCATCATAAGTCTCCCTCTGAGCATCGAATTGGAATTATGTAATAAGTGGCCAAAATTACACGAACTTTAGTTTCCTGTGTATCAATTTCAGAGCCAAAGGAGGAAAAAGTGACACGTGGCACGTCGTACAAGTTCGCTCTACTGAACTAGTCCATGATTAGGTCATTGTGGGAGATTGGCCATAACTATGCCTTGAAGCATCCAAATCAGGTCAAACCTATGGCATTCAAAAGAAGATTTAGAAGGATACTACAAGACCAAATTTCAGATATTGAAGATCTGAAATCACAGAGATAATTCAGTTTCAATATCAAGCTCCATAAAAGCAAGAAAAAGGTGTGTATTTTTTTTTCAAATTGCATAAGTCATGTTTGAAAATTTAGTTTGAAAGGATTCCAAGGGTATATTGAAGCATAGATATCAATATTGGGTTCTAAAATGACCCCCTAAAAGAATTCAACACCCATTAAGCCCTCATAATACTCTACTATGACTCATGAAGAGGAAGAAGTGCAACATGATATATAAAAATTACAAGAGAAAGTGCACCAAATTTCGCTCTCGCAAAGAGCATCAAAAAATGAAATAGAAGTTTTGAAGAAAGGCATGGAAGCTAATATGGATGGTTTGAAGAAAGGCATGGAAGTTAAGATGAATGACATGGAAGCTAAGATGGATGGCATCGAAGTTAAGATGGATGACATCGGAGAAAAAATGAAAGAAAACATGGAAGACATAAGAATGATCTAAAAACATACATGGAAGGTTTGAAGGAAGGTTTGACAAAGATGATACAAGAAATGATTCCTAATGGAGAAAATATAGTTGAGGAAACTCATGATGAGAAAAAAATAAATGTTAATCATGCTTTCATAAACTCTAATGTTGGATGGAAGACCCACCATATTCAAAATATGGATATGAGGAATTTTGATGGCAAGGATCCCCTAACATGGATACTACATGTTGGAACAGGGTCCCCTAGCTGCGTTTTGATATGTTCCAAAGTTATGTTTTTGATATATTTTTGTAGTAATTGGTCTTTCGCAGGGGCTTTGGGGTGGGAAAAAGCCCCCAATGTATTTTAATGGGTCCAAGGGCATACCTAGAGTCTGCAAACCACGATTTGCGAACCACAGGATAGTGTTGGATATGATGATATAAATAGATGGGTACTTTGAGTCTAAGGAGAAGTAAGTAAGATTGATGCTACATACGAACTGTTGAGATCTGTTTTGGGTAGTTTTGGGTAAGGACTCCTGCTGGCTGTGTGCGCGGAGATCCTCATTCCTGCTGTGTGCGGTCCCCGCTGGCTGTGTGTGCAGGCTAGGACTTGGGTTTGTAACTTGGTTTTGGATGTTAATGAATGCATAATATATTGAATTACCTTTATGCTATCTTAACTAATTACGTTACTACTGAAGTACCTCTATGTTATTTGAATAAGCTGCGATTGTATCTGTGATGTATGAATTAGCTACGATTATGATGTTTTGTGGTGATAATTTATGATGCACACGTGGATGCGAATGTGTTGATCAGATCTAGTTAATAATAGTAGCTTTGTTTATGTTTACATGCTGATTATATTGTTAAGGGCTCGATAATAGGCTTTCTTCTGTGCGAACCTGATAGACCTCGATAAGATCTACCTTAATTACCTATTCTCTCCCAGGGTGCGGAAACCTGGTTCCAGCACCCACCCATACTACTTCGGGTGAGACCTTGGCCTACGAAAGTAGGTCATTGCTGAAAGGGCCACTAGTATAGGGGTTTTTTGGCAAACCTTAACTCTGAACCTAGGTTAGGACCCCTCAAGCCAACAAATGGTTCCGTTGCCGGGACCGGGATCATTTTGAGAGAGAGATTGGTTAATTCCACGAGGCTTTTGGAGACCTAAGAAATTGGAGCTCGAAGACTGGTTTGAAAGACATATTCAGGAATTTTATATAAAGGAGAATGGCAGAACAAAGCTAACAGCTGATAAGTGGAAGAATAAATATATTTTCACCGAAGTATATGAAATTTTCTTTGTAACTTTTGCACACGAGCTCCAGGAGTGGTTAGCGAGGCTAGTAGAATTCCACACATGTTGGAAAGATGATCAGGATACGCAGTGGACTCTAGAATTGATTCAACAGTTGGAGAAGGCTGAAAACACAATCACCCGCATGGTAGATCATTGGGTGGATAATGTGCTAGGAGGATTTGTAACGGAATTTGCAGTCAATCAGTTTGTATCCTACTCTAAGGCGGAGTGGAGGTTCTTCAACGGATTCCAAGGTAAGTTCTTGTGAACATTGTCATTGATAATCAAAATATTACTATGCAAAAAGGGCGTTTTATGCAGCCACACCGAATGAATGACCTCTGATCAGAGTGAGAGTACAACACGAAGTGGTAAGTACTACCAAGCCAACCGAGAAGGGGATAGATCCGTTTACAGCCCATTAAGAGAGCCAGCTGTGCACGCAGGAACTAGTCCTCCAGCTACACCATCTTCGAGTCAGCATAAGGGAAAGAACTCCCCTACACCTCTGCCACCACCAGAAGAAGATATGGCCACACACATGAAGCTGCCCACTTTCAAGGGTGTAGGAGATGAAGATATGGACCGATTTTGGTTCGTAGAAAAATCAGCATGGATTGCGTAGAATGTGGCTAGCGATGTTGTAAAGAGGGTGTAGCTATGCCTCACCTTTGAAGGGAGGGCCCTCGATTGGTACATGGGGTACGTAGGCCAACATGTGAATCCATCTATTCAAGATATTAAGAATGCTTTAAAACAACAGTTTCGGAAGCCTAATTCCTATGCTCAGCTGGTGGTTGACTTGAAATATTTTAGACAAGGACCCATTGAGTCTGTATGGGAGGCAGATTAGCGACTAAAGAAGGTTATCAGAGATGGTAAATTTCAGTATGATGATAGACAGCACAAGAAATAGTTCATCGCCATGCTATTACCTCACATGCGCGGACCTATGGGCTAGCAAGCAATTGAGACACAAGAGAAAGCCTCGAAGATTTCTACGAAGCTAGAAATTGCACCAAGCGATGATGTCCAGTTTGGGGTACAGCAGATCCAAGGACAGCTAGAGGAAATGCACCTCGAAATCCATAATTTGTAGAAAGAGCAAGGAAAAGAAGATAGCCCAGACATATGGTGCATAAGATGCAGGGTGCAAACCACACCAAGGATCAGTGCCCTCTGCTGGAGGACTACATGAAGGTTGGGGGGCCCATCCCATTGTGTCCTAAAGAGGCTATGGGACCAAGCAGTCCAACATTATGGTGCACTAACTGTCGCATAGCTGGACTACATGATACCAACCACTGCCCCCATCTTGGTGCTAATGTTCCAGGGTTGAAGCAACAATGGTGTCGATTCTGCTCATCTGTGGGACATGAAGAACATAATTGTCAGACATATGGCTTAATGATAGACCGAGGAAACCTATACAGGGTACAAGCTAACCCCTCTTCACCACTATCTCCCTCAGGAAGAGGAGGCTCCCCAGCCAGAAGCAAGGGAGGGGGAAGAGGTGGAAGCGCAGGTCAGGGAAGAAGGCAATTGATCTGTTATAACTGTGGAGAAGTAGGGCACATCGCAAGGGACCGTTCGAACCCTGCATGGAAATCTTGCCGATGTTGTAGACAATTGGATCATGTGATCGAAGATTGTCCAGTGTTGATAGCAAAAATGCAGGAAAAACAGCAGACACCAACGTATAATGTGTAAAGGGTTAAGGTAGAACTATGTGATGAGGGACCCAGTATTAATTTCATAACGTGCAGCGGCATGGATACTAGAGGAGCTGAGGAGAGAGCTGCGGCTGAGCCCCTTATCCAAAAATTTGCTATCAAACAGGAAATCTTGGACCTACAGAAGGAGAAATAAACCTTCATTGAGGCTCGCAAAGACTTTACCAAGGACGAGGCAGCTACTTCTAAGACTCCAACAAACCTAAGACCAGACGACGAAGTTAAAACATTCCTAAATGCATGTATGAAGTTGCTACACAACCAGAAGGCAGTAGAAAATCTTCAAGCTTTGATAGACAGTTGCACAGAAAGAACTGACCCTCCAACAGAAGTTAAAGATGTTCACAAATTGTACACGCATAAGAAACAAATTGGTTGGGAAATTCGGTTAACATCGCAGACTGGCGATTATGAAATAGATCTGGGATCCGATGTGAATGTCCTACCCAAGAAGACATGGCAGAGGATGGGAGAACCTAAGCTGGAATGATCTACTATACAACTATGAATGGCTAACCAACAGAAGATCATACCGTTGGGGAGATTGTCAAATATGATGGTAGATATCGCAGGGGTTAAGGTAAGCGCGGATTTTGAGGTAATTCAGATTATGGAAGATGCAGACCCTTATCCTACACTTCTGGGACTAGATTGGGCTATATACATGGGAGTCATTATCAACTTGAAGAAAATAAGAATGGTTTTTTAGAATGAGGGTACGAGAGAAATAGTCCCTCTAGACCCAGCGAAATGAGAACGGTATACAGAACCTGTGCACGAAGGGGACGGTGTGGATCATATCTATAGACTAACCGCCCGAGATAAGGATTGGATTAATCCTACGGCTGATGGTGTGCTTTTCTGGGAGAAATACAGTGAATGCCTCTCTGACTCCAACAGGGAGATTAATAATTGGCAGAGTCAATTACGTGACATATCTACGCTACGGTGTCTTAGGATCACGAAGAGCTTCCGATGTATCTCCTCCGAGGTAAGAGCGCTGCCTTATTTTGATGGTTCTGGTAGTATTAGGGATTTTCCTATAGCACTTGAAGAAGAAGTCCCAAGGGAGCGAAGAATGTGGGCGCTTAACCTAGCCATGCGTGCGACCCCTACGCGGTGGTGGGAAACTCATAAGGGGACATTCTAGTATTGGGAGGAATGTCGCAAGATGATGATTCTATGATTTGAACCTCTATTTCACCTATGTGTGGAGACTTTCCTTGGCTAAGGGGACCTGCGCAAGCACTTGGCCGCATGGATGGAGGTGTGGTGCTAAAGGACAAAGGACGAATGGGTCCACTTGTTCATTCATCCCTTGGGGCCAATCCCTACCGCATGGTATTTGGATTCCGAGCTACATCAGCGTACTCGCCACTAGGATACCATGACGGATGATTTTGTGGGGACGTTCGGGTTGATTGGTAGAACTGAGGCATTAGACGAAGCCCTGCAGGACATAGATGCCCTAGTATTTGATGAATCATGCCCTCGTGTGGAGTATGGGGCACCATCTTGGCATACACAAATGCAGGATATTGTTAAGTTCTGCAATCTGTCAATGGAGGAATGTGACGAAGACCCGTGAAATATCACTATCCCAGAATCGGAGGGTGAATGCCCAGTTTCTGGACCCCCACTGCAGACCGTCGATGTGACCAGCTAAGGGAAGTCAACATTGCAACAGAAGAAAAACCTAAGCTAGCTAATATTGGGGACTACTAGGACGATGATACCATTGGGAAAGTTGCGGAGCTTCTTACGGAGTACCGAGACTTTTTTCCTATGAAATTCTTAGAACTCAAGGGTATTATAGGGGACCTGGGGGTCATGTGCATCACTTTAAAACCATATGCGCGCCCTGTCAAGTAGCAACCTTACCACTTGAACCCCAAGTATAAGCAGAAATTGAGGGAAGAAATTCACAAAATTCTAGCTGCAGGTATCATTGAACCAGTAGAACAGTCAGATTGGGTAAGCACTATGGTCGTCCAAGAGAAAAAACTAAAGGAGAAATAAGAATTTGTGTTGACCTGTACAAATTGAATGATGCATGTGTACATGATCCTTTCCCTATGCCATTCTCTGATGAAATTCTCAATAGTGTGGGAGGGCAGGAAGCATGTTCGTTCACTGATGGGTTTTCAGGCTACCACCATATCAGGATCGCACCTGAAGATCGAATCAAAACTACGTTCGCCACTAAATGGGGATACTTCTAGTACACTGTCATGTCGTTTGGACTCAAGAATTCCCCTACCATCTCTTCACGAGTAGTGGTCGCAGTATTCAAGGATTTCATCCACAAGTTCTTGGAGGTATAATTTGATGATTGGACAGTATTTGGGTTGGTAGAGAAGCACGTCTCGAACCTGCGCATGATGTTGGATGCCTGTAGAAAGCACCAGATTTCCCTAAATATTAAGAAGTGCATATTTTGCGTACCTTTCAGGATCTTGTTAGGCCACATAGTATGTCGACAGGTACTGATGGTTGACCCTCCTAAGGTAGTAGTTATCATCAACTTAGCAGTCCCTACAACTGAGAAAAAACTGCGCTCCATCCTCGGGCACACGGGCTACTATATGAAGTTCATTCAGGGGTACGTACTGATCACGACACCCATGGAGAAGTTGCTAAAGAAGGACGTTTCATTTTTTTGGGATGCAGAGTGTCAAAAGAGCTTTGAGCTACTCAAGGAAAATATGTTCTCTGCACCTATCCTCATATTTACTAACTGGGCGAAGTTTTCCATGTCCATGTATATGCTTCAGGGATCGCCCTGGGAGTTGTCCTTATGCAGCCTAGGGAGGGGGACATTGACCACCTGATTACATTTACTAGTAGAAAACTCTCTAGTGCAGAGCGTAACTACCCCACTACTGAGTGCGAGGGGCTGGACATGGTATATGCCCTGCAAAAATACCGGCATTATCTATTGGGAGGGCACTTCAATATGTTCACAGATCACTCAGCTTTGAAGTACCTAGTGAATAAGCTTGTGTTGGGGGGGTATATTTGCCGATGGCTACTGTTATTTCAAGAATATGATTTTGAGATCATCGTGAAGCCGAGGAAACTAAATGTTGGGCCAGACCACTTATCTCGAATCAAAAGTGGTGAAGAACCGACCAACCTAGAGGAAGGATTGCTCGATGCAGAGCTATCTTCTATTAAGGTGGTTTATGCGCACTTCGTCGATATCATTAAATTCTTAACTACAAGGATGGCACCTACAGAATATTCGGTACAACAGAAAAAAGATTTGGTAACCCGCGCAACAGAATTTACCATCATAGCGGGCCACTTGTATAAGCTGGGAGCTGATGAGGTAATAAGAAGATACGTTATAGAGCATGAAAGACGAGCCATCTTAGCAGAATCCCACAAAGGTGTAGCAGGAGGTCACTACATAGGGAAAGTGATGGCGTAGAATATCTTAAGAGCTTGGCTATGGTGGCCCACACTGCATAGTGACTCTTATGACTATTTCAAAGCCTGCGACACATGCCAAAGGACAGGAAGACCATCGCGCAGGGACGAAATTCCCTTGCAACCACAGATGGCCCTGCAAGCATTTGAAAAATGGGTCATAGACTTCGTTGGGCCCATCAATCCACCAGGGAAGAAGACATGTGCCCGCTACATCATCACTGCAACTGATTATGTAACCAGTTGGGTCAAAGCGCAAGATGTGAAGGATTGTATTGTAGACACTGCTGCGCACTTTATTTTTTAACATATTTTAACCAGGTTTGGTTGTCCAAAGACCTTAATGAGCGATAGAGGTACGCATTTCATTAATGAAACAACACAGGCTTTAGCTGAATAATTTCGAATCCACCATGCAAAAAGAACCCCATATCACCCACAGGCAAATGGAACCATCGAAGCTTTTAATAAAATTTTGGAACAGGTGCTAACCAAGATCTGTAATGTCGATCGAAGCGATTGGGATGTGTGCATCCAATCGGTCCTATGGGCCTATCAAACCACGTGCAATAAATTGACTAGGAAAACACCCTTTTTCATGGTTTATGGAAAGGAAGCCATTATTCCCATGGAGTATATCATTCCTAGCTTGCGTATCACAGCCTTTACGAACTTGGCGGAGCTCGATATCATTTAGGAACGCTTAGCGTAGCTAGTTTCCTTAGAGGAAGATCGATTCATTGCTAACTTTCATCAACAAGTTCAGAAGGCCCGGGAAAAAGCATGGCATGATAGAAATATTCGGTAGAAGGTCTTTTCGGAAGTAGAATTGGTCCTGCTATACGATAGCCAGTTTTCGAAACACACAGGGAAGTTCTGTCAGCATTGGCTAAGCCCCTATATGGCAAAGGAAATCACTGATAGAGGAGCTATCTGGTTAGCTACCTTGTGTGGTGATAGTATACCAGGATATTTTAATGCCGACCGTCTCAAACCATACCAGATCAAATGACTATATGGTCGGAGTAGCTGTATTGGGAGGAATATGTGCAGGCAAGAGGAAAAACGCAGGCATGCTCGTTATATGCGCAAGGGTCGACCGCAGGTCAAGAAGCCTAGGGAGGTGCACTGGGAGCGCAGGGGTCGACCGTAGGTTTGGAAGCCCAAGGAGGTGCACTGGGAGCACAGGGGTAATAGGCAGCTGCGAAAACTAGCCGTTGGAATAGTACCGCGGGGTAAAAAGAAAATTTTACCGTTGAAAGGAGCGGGAAGTCGACAATTAACGTGGCGATTTTCGAAGAATTTTTACTGATTCCTTGATGGTAAGTTTCAGATAAGTCTCATCCAACCATTAGTCACTATCCAAAGCTATAAATGGAGGAGAGAAGCTCCGAATTGGGTTCTGCATGTGCTTAAATTCTTGTGCCTTGAGAATTTCCGTAGCTATTGTGCTTTGTTCATGTCTAGGAGTGCTACCCCCTCTAATAGTAGTAACCCTAAGTTCATATTTCGAGAAATAATGACTATGACCAATCACACTAAATCATCACAGGCTCTGGCCTCTACGGAGCCCACATCCGATGAAGTATTGGAGGTCACCCCCGAAGTCAAAGAAATCGTGTCCACACCAACCAAGGGGAAGCAGGTGGAGAAAAAGAAGAGTAAAGGGAAGGGCCAGGAGCAAGGGCAGGGGAGGGCCAAGAGCAAGGGCAGGCGATGGCCACGAAATGGGCTAGGGGGGAGTCGCGCACCTCCCCCCGGAACATGCAATCCCCTCGAACGGTGCCTAAGGCACGTTCGCCTAACTCGGCAAAGAGACCTATGTCTATGAAAGAAGAAGCATGGCTCACTACCCCAATCATGTGGCTACCGCCCTATGTTCAGCCCCAAAGGCCCTCGATGCACACACCTAAGAATCTCGAGGGTCTGCGCTCCTATATGCAAATTTCCCTAATTCCGGGAGAAGTCCCCATAATTGGAGAAGCATACGGCAAGCTTTCCTCAATCAAGCTTGACGATAATGATCTTGCCAACCTGGAGGACTTCCCAGAATTGGCACCTGAGCTATACCTCAAAAGAGTACTAGAGGATAATGTGCTAAGGGTCATACCAATGTCGTGGGCGCGTGGGTTAGAAAAATCTGGATTACTGAGCTTGCTGCGGATACCTCACTTTGGCCGACACAATGTAACTGACCAAGTCGTGCGATAGCTACTAGCCTTGATCCATGATGGCAACTTATGGATCCAAGACTGCATTCCCCTCGATGCTGCTCTGATTCGCCGCATCACTGGTCTCACCATGGAGGGGCCGAATCCCATGGAGCGCGTCGGCAAGAAGTATGAGCAACATATCACCGACAAGGTGCGAGAAGACTACAATGTCGAGCGCAATACTAGAGGATTCATAATCAACACCATTAACAAACCTGGAGTGCGCATGGGTACCTTGCTGCTGGCCTACAAAATGATACGCAAGTGCCAGGCCACGACTTTCCCTGCCTATGTGATTCATCTTGTTGGACGCTGCGAAAAAGGGGTCTACTTTAACTGGTCGTAGTTCCTCTGCAATGAGTTTTTGGAAAATGTTCGTGAGGCCCAGGATCACAGAAGGGCGTTCTGCTACTCTTGGTTGTTTCTCTTAATTGTGTAGGTTGCATGGGAAGCCCCTAAAGGATCGGTCCTCCCTGAGCTTGAACCAGACATGTGTGAAGGGGCACGGTACGCAAACTTATGGGATTCAAAGGATGAGCAGCGGATTAAGGAGAAAAAAAAAATGGGAGCTATTCTAGAGTGCACTCATTGCAACTATTCACTCCCAGCCATGCTTGTCGCCAGCAGTCTATGACAAATACAAGAGCATCGCAGCATTTCAGGTCAAGATGCACAATGTGCAGATTCGGGGCCGTAAGGATCTAGCTTAGATGTCCCTGCCTTACATGGTCGCTGATGAGGAAATCGACTAACTCATCGCCATTTGTCCACCATACTGGAGATTGGGATTCAAATCGGGTGTGGCTAACACTGCTGGTACAAGCACAGCCCCGAAGACCACCCCGCATGATACTACCAAGAATGCAGAACGACGTGGCCCGAAAGAGTCCGCCAGGACAAAGGACGCGGTGAAGGGCACAGAGCAGGAATCATAGCAGGACATGGACACAGATATTTTGGATGCGTAGGGTGTTGATTCCCTACATGGCACGAAACTGACAGCTGAACCTCTCAAGGGCCAATGAACAAAGCAGCGGGCTACGAGGCTCAGTAGGGAGACCGAAGTTACCTTGGTAGAGGAAGACTTGGATAAAATCGCAGATGCAGCCACCCTCGCCTCTGAAGAAAAATGGCTCTTTGAAAGAGTAGCAGAAGGCCGTAGTCACCGCATTACAGTTTGAGCTCGAAGCACTGCATCTGAAGGCCGATACCCTGCAAACGAGTGTGGTGCAAGCGAGGCTACCTCCAGCAACTAGCACCGATTTGATCATCACAACTGAGAGTTTCCTCTGCCCCCTGCCAGGCGCAACACCCACCCTCAGTCCGCCTGCCTTATATGCACAATTCCAGGCCTGCACAGAAGTACATCTGGATTTGGACCAGCTTCCACATGAACCGTTGCAAGTCCTCTATATGTCCCTCTTTGAGGAAATATAGCACAGAGACCACCAAATGCAGCAAAATATTAGTACAGTCGAGCAGACAATAGTTGAAAAAACCACTGAGGTATCCCAGGCGTAGGCTGTGTGCATCCTTGTCACCACACAACATACTGAGTTGGAACATCTGATCAGCAGACTATGCGCAGATGTGACTGAATACATCCCAACCTCTACCACCCCCCAGGCCAATATTGAGGGACTCATCGCAGCCCTGAAGGCTTCTAGGACTAATATCCAAAATGTCAAGACCAATACGGAGCAGCAGATTGTTGCGTTGCAGGCCAAATTGCAACTGAAAACTCTGCCTGAGGTACGAGCCCAGAGAGTTGCGTTGGTCACAGAATCCACGAATACCATTATAGCTTAGATTTCTCAGGACACATAATTGCTTTAGATAGCTATGCAGTTGTGGTCTAAGGTGTAGCGCAACCCTCTCTTGCGCGAATTTACTCAAGAATTACGCCAGAAGGAATAATAATTTGGGAAATTGGAAGCTACTATGCCCACTCTGATCCTCGCTCAACGCCTAGCATGTCTGCGAGCCAGCCATGTGCTCAGAGATGACCTGGAAGAGCTTCGCCACAAGAAGAAGGTTCTAAGTGACCACCTCAATCCTTGGGCCGATGAAGCCCTCAAGCTATCTCAGGACGTGGATGTTGCAATCAAACAGCTGAATAAGACCCTGGAAAGTGTCACTGTTGCTACTGAAGGCCCAACTTCATAGAATTTGGTGGATATTTCACAGAACATTTCCATGCAGAGCGAAGGAGTGTTGCCCCCTCTAGTCGATGCCATTAAGCAGCTCCAGGCTAAGATGCAAACCCCACGGCCGTTGTGACTTGGGACGAGTCACAAGATTGTGTTGGGGGCCAGTTGGAACAAGGTCCCCTAGCTACGTTTTTAATATATTTTTGTAGTAATTGGTCTTGCGTAGGGGCTTTGAGGTGGGTCAAAGCCCCTAATGTATTCTAATGGGTCAAAGGGTAGACCTAGAGTCCGCAAACCACGGTTTGCGGACCACAGGATAGCGCTGGCTATGATGATATAAATAGATGGATAATTTGAGTCTAAGGAGAAGTAAGTAAGATTGATGCTACGTACGAACTGTTGAGATCTGTTTTGGGTAGATTTGGGTAAGGACTCTTGTTGGTTGTGTGCACAGAGATCCTTAGTCCTGTTGTGTGCGGACCTCGTTGGCTGTGTGCGCGGGCTGGGACTTGGGTTTGTAACTTGGTTTTGGATGTGAATGAATGCGGAATATATTGAAGTACCTTTATGCTATCTGAACTGATTTTGTTATTACTGAAGTACCTTTGTGTTATTTGAATAAGCTACAATTGTATCTGTGATGTATGAATTAACTACGATTGTGATGTTCTGTGGTGATAATTGATTATGCGCACGTGGATGCAAATGTGTTGATCGGTTCTGGTTAATAATAGTAGCTTTGTTTATGTTTACATGCTGATTAGACTATTAAGGGCACGATAATAGGCTTGTTTTTTGTGCGAACCTGATAGACCTCAATAAGGTCTGCCTTAATTACCTAATCTCTCCTAGGGTGCGGAAACCTGGTTCCAACACCCACCCATACTACTTCGGGTGAGACCTTGGCCTGCGAAAGTAGGTCATTGTCGAAAGGGCCAGTAGTATAGGGGTTTTTTGGAAAGCCTTAACTCTGAACCTGGGTCAGGACCCCTCAAGCCAACACTACAGATGGAGAAATATTTTGATCTCCATAATATGAAAAAAACACAAAAGGTATGCATTGCAACTTCACATTTAGAACAAAATACATTTGTATGGTATCGATGGCTTTTCTCTCGTAAAAAAATTGTCACTAGGTCAATTTTTATGGAGGAAATGATAGCACATTATGAGGATACAAAGAGCAAAAACTTCTTTAGCCAAATTATAAATCTCAAACAAAAGGGTTCAATGGTGGATCACATTGAGGACTTCCAAAAATTGAATATAAGGGTAGTTGATATTCCAGAGGAACACAGGATTGATGTCTTCATAAACACTTTAAAGGATAACATCCAACATGAGGTTCGCCTTAGGGAACCTAATTCATTGGAGAAGGCATTCAGGTTGGCAAGAAAAATTGAATGTAAAATTATGGCAACAAGGAAGCCTAGCACTCACATCTATAAAGATGGAAGTGTTGCTACTCCTATACTTCCACAACCTACAAGGTTGACACCATAACAATTGGAATAAAAAACAGTAAAAGGGATTTGCTATAGTTGTGATAGAAAATACACTAAAGGTCATAAGTGTGCTGAGAATAAATTATTTTACATAGATTTTTAAGAGGAGGAATAAAATGAACAAGAAACTTCAAATGAAGAGGATATACACTAGGAACCAACCCTAGAGAAAGAAGAAATGAGTCCAACCATATCTTGTAATGCACTGGCAGGAATTACCACTCCTCAAAATGTCAAGATAGAAGGACATATCAAGAAGAAAAAGGTAATAGTGTTGATTGACTCAGGTAGTACCCATAATTTTGTTCATTGTAAGGTAGCCAAGGAATTGTATTACTTCATATACCCAGCACCAAAATGTCAAGTGATCGTTGCAAATGGAGGAACTATAAATTGATCTGGAAAATTCCATAATATCAAGCTAACCATGGGGGAATATGTATTGAATATTCAAATGCTTTCCATTCCAATGGGAGGTGTTGATATTGTACTAGAAGTACAGTGGTTACAATCTTTTGGGACGGTATCTTTTGATTTTCAAGAACTTTTCTTCAAAAAAAAATCGGAAGGAAAGGATGTTGAATTACGGGGTATAGCATGGAAGCCGGGAAAGATAATAAGATATAATTTAATTACAAAGCTTCTGAAAAATTAACAATGAGGCGTAATTGCACAATTATGCTCACTAGAAATTCCAACATCAAAATCATTTATTTCTCTAGATCTCCAAAAATTCTTGGACAATCATTCCAAGGTGTTTGAAACTCCTAAAGGACTCCCACCTATTTGTGATCATGATCATGCTATTCATTTGATTCCAGGAAGTGTTCCTCCAAACATCATGCCTTATAGATATCCTTATGTCCAAAAGAGTGAAATTAAATGTATAATTGTAGAAATGTTAGCGGCTGGTATAATTCAACTAATCCAACGTTATTTCTATGCTCCAGTAGTATTGGTGCACAAGAAGGATGGATCATGGGGCAAGTGTCTGGATTATAGGGAGCTCAATAATCTCACTATTAAAGATAAATTTCCCATTCATGTGATTGATGAATTATTGGATGAATTACATGGAGAAAATTATTTTACCAAGTTGGATCTTAGTTCAGGGTATCATCAAATTAGAATGAACACTGAAGATATTCCAAAAAAAGCATTTTGAACTCATGAGGGTCATTATGAATTTTTGGTCATGCCTTTTGGCCTTACCAATGCACCTTCTACATTTTAAGGGTTGATGAATTCCATTTTCAAACCCTTCCTTTGAAAATTTGTGTTAGTATTTTTTGATGACATACTAATCTACAGCGGGTCTTGGAATGATCGTGTTCAACATGTTGGTAGGGTGCTCAGACTATTGGAGGAGAAATAATTATTTTCAAAAACCTCCAAATGTTTCTTTGGAGTACAAGAGGTGGAATATCTGGGTCATATTGTATCTCACTAGGGTGTTAAGGTAGACCCTAAAAAAATTAAAGCCATTAAGGAATGGAAAGTCCCCACAACCATAAAGAAATTTCAAGGATTTCTCGGTTTAACAGGGTATTATCACAAGTTTGTTAAAAATTATGGGAGAATAGCAGCACCTCTAACAACATTATTGAAGAAAGATGCATTTTCACAGAATCCTAGAGAAACTAATGCTTTTGAACATTTTAAAGAGGCAATGTGCCTAGCACCAGTCTTAGCTATGCCAAACTTCACAAAAAACTTTATTGTGGAATGTGATGCCTCAGGAAATGGAATTGGTGTTCTTTTAATGTAATAAGGAAGACCCATTTCTTTTGAAATTCTTCCAATCAAAGGAAATTATTTATAGAAATCTATTTCTGAGAAGGAAATGATGGCAATAATACTACATGCACTAAATAAATGGCGACCTTACCTACTGGAAAGACACTTCAAGGTAAAAACTAATCATGATAGTCTTAAATACTTTTTGGAACAAAGACTATATTCAGAAGAGCAGCAAAATGGGTCACAAATATGTTGGGTTATGAATTTGAAATCATCTACAAAAAAAGGGAAGTTAAATGTTGTTGCAGATACACTCTCAAGAAAGTATGAAGATGTGGAAGCATTGCTTTGTGTCATTTCTATTATCCAACCAAATTGGATAACCGAAGCAAGGGATGAATGGAAAAAGGACAAAGAAGTGTGGACACTCATTCAAAAGTTGCAACAAGATCCTAGTACATCTAATACAGTTAGTTGGAAAAATTATTCCTTATGGTACAAATATCGCTTATATCTCTGTAAGAATTCCCAACTAAAACAAAATATTCTTTTGGAATTTCATACTTCTATCTTAGGAATCAGGATTTTTTAAAACATACCACAAGGTGAAGAAATATTTTTTTTGGGATGGCCTTAAATCTGATATTCAAATGTTTGTGGTGGAATTTTTGGTTTTCCAGCAAAATAAAGTTGAGACAATTAAGGCCTCGGGTCTTCTACAGCCTTTATCCATTCCAAGTCAACGTTGGGAGGATATTTTAATGGATTTTATCACAGGTTTACCTAATTCCGAAGGAAAGAGTGTCATCATGGTGTTAGTTGATAAACTTACCAAGTATGCACACTTTTGTGTATTATCTCATCCATTTAAAGAAAGTACAGTTGCTACTACATTTATGGGAACAATTCAAAAGCTACATTGAAACCCAAAGATTATTGTAAGCGATAGAGATCCCATTTTTACTGGAAATTTTTGAACGGAATTATTTTCTTGTTTGGGTACTCAAATAGCTCATAGATCATCTTATCATATTCGTTGTTTGGAAGGATATATTCGTTGTTTTATATCTGATAAACAAACACAATGGGTTAATTGGTTACCTCTGCATTAATGGTGGTATAACACTTCCTTCCATACTGCAGCAAAAATGACCCCATTTATGGTACTTTATGGATATCATCCACCATCCATCATATCATCTTTAAGAGAAAATTCTAAGGTTCAAGCAGTAGAAGATGACATCGAACATCAACAAAAATTTCTCCAACTCTTAAACGATAACCTAAATTTGGCACAAAATCGAATGAAACAACAGGCAAATCAACATCGCAGCAAGAGAAGTTTTGATGTAGGAAACTCGATATTTTTACGTCTACAACCATAAAGAAAAATATTGCTCAAGCAATCTAAGAAGGATAATAAATTATCGTCAAAGTACAATAGTCCTTACAAGGTGTTGCAAAATATTGGTACTATGGCATACAAATTGGAGCTTCCTGCTTCTTCTCAAGTGCATCCAGTTTCCATGTTTCATGGTTAAAGAATGTTATATGTGACAAGCTTCTAGTTCAAACAATATTGCCAAAACTTGATGAGGAATGAAAAATCATATTGGAACCTAAAGCAGTCATGGAAACAAGAACTCTATAGTTATGAAATCGATCAATTTCAGGGTATCTCATCAAGTGGAAGAACTTACCCCCTAAATATTCTACATGGGAGCATGAGAATTTAAAAGAGAAGCATCCAGATCAACTCAAGCATTGAGGAAAACACTTTTTTGAAGGAGAGGGGCATGTTAGGTCCCTATATTACTACTTTATTCCCTTATTGTTGTTATTGTAGCCCCCTTAATTTTATTGTTGTATCCCTGTAATCCCCATATTGTTATTATTGTGCCCTTAGATTATTATTGTTAGGATGATTAGGATTATATTGTGACCCTGTGGACTCCTATATATAGAAAGGAGGTTTTTTCATTTGTATAATCCAAGGATTGTTCATTTATTTAATGTAAAGGAGGTTTCCCCCTCGAAGTGGCTTATTTCTAAGGCGTTGATCTCTCTTTTCTTCTATTTTTGGAGCTGGTTTCATAACATTTCTATCTAGCATTCAAAATATCAAACAAATTCTATTTATTGTGATTATATACCTAGCCTAAGATCATTAGATACTCAGCCATTCATTTGACTACTAAAAGTGACAAAGAGAGAGCCCTCTCTGGTCCAGGTAGGGCTAGCTACCTGACATAAAGTTTGGTCTGTGGTTACCTTTCTCCAATCCTAATGTCAATATTGGGAAGTTGGGGAGAGTGATAACAATATCTTTGATAGGTATTTTTTGTCACAATACCTAATAATTTGATTTTGGAAAGAATAATATATACTCTAACTCTCCAATCTATAAATTTTGATGCTCCCTCTAACATGTTTTAGAATTTAATGGAAGAAGCCATAGATGCCAATGTGCAAGAAGGACTTTGATAAAATGCTCTCTCTAGGGTTTCTAAAAAAAATTCTTAATGTACCTTCCTTTTTTTAGCCTCCACAATGTCCCAAGGCTGAGAAAGGATATCGATGGAGGTAACCTCAAACCAAGCTTTTAGTTTGGTAGCTATCCCTACCAAAAAAAGAGGGATCTCTTTATGAAAATCACAGCCAAATGGTTTTACTGGATGACGGGTGGATTTTAGGCTAGTTGGGTCAGCTCTAGAGTTTTGAAAGTTTGATGGTTTTTCTACTATATCGAGGATGAAAACCAGGTAGCTAAGTCAAGTTATCAAAGGGTTATAGCTGCAAATATATGGAGGAGAAAGATAGAAATGCTTTTATGATGGGCTTAGGATTTTATCGGTGTGGTGTAGGGTTTGAAAATGAAGGAAGATCTTAATGAGAATGTGTCATGAATTCATTAAAATAAAAGGAAAATTAAATAAAATGGCATTCCCAAACAAAATAGAGCTTTCATGAAATAATTATGTTTATCAATATTTTAGGAAAATCACTGAATAAAACAAGATATGTAAAGGAAACATGTATATCATTTATATGAAACTATAAAGGAGGAAATACAACATCAAAAACTCAATGCACATGAATTCCTAGATAATAGTTGCAAATGGTCCTTTGATTTCCTGAATAAAGAGTTGAAATACAAGCTATAATAGTCTCACCCTTTGATGTCTAACCATCCAAATGACTAAGAAAATAATACATATAGAAAAAAATCATTTCCCCTCTCTCAGGGGTAAAATCGTAGAGTGGAGGATCAGTTCACATGATTCCCTCACCTAAAGCATAAAGACTAGGGAGGTTAACAAAACTCTCCTCAGGATAGAGAAACTTATACATTTGACCATGAAAGATATTTACAAGCATGTATCCACCTATTTCTCACTCTAACCAGCCTATTTAGACCTCAAAGCATCATTACAACATCATAAATGACAAATTATATCAGTATAAGTTGAGCTGGATTGATTCAAATGAGAAAATTAGCTTCCAGGAAAAAAACGCAGCAAAATGCAGCGTGCCAAGAGAAAACATAGTGAATTTGGTGCAAAAGGATTTTGGAGGCCTTCCCGAGGTCAAAATCCTGATCTAAAAGATGATAGAGAAATATATTCCTTTCTGCTATAAGGTAGAACCCTCAAGCACTAAAAAATACTGCTCCTATCCCTCCAAAAATCAATTCTTCCATAAGTACTCGAAAAACGCAGGGAGCTTCTGAAAAAACAGGGCAGAAAGGTGTTTGTTAGGTGGTTTTTGGGCCTTTTCACCCACCAGAATTTGTTGATATGTCTCTCCCAAGGGATGAAAGTGATGTATCATAATAAATCCAAAAATATAAAAATTATTCCTTTTAGATTCCCCCAACAAAAGCGCAGCGTGAGGCTCTTTGCGTTTTTGGACACATGACTGTGCAAAATTTGTCAAAAAGTCAAAATTCATCAAAATTTCTCCAAATTTGCGCAAAATTATTCCTGATTTTCTCCATGGAGACTTTTTATGGTAGGTTATGCTATGAGTGAAGCATCATCAAGTAAATCCAACTTACCCTTCTCTTCTTCCTTCATTAGGTTTTCTTTGAGTTTTTCCTTCAATTGTTTGATTTTTGCCTAAGACACATGATTTCTTGTGTAGTAATGCGTGGCCATGTGTCTATGAATTTTATTTTTCTTATTTTCCCTATTTAGGAGTTTTCCAAATTACCATTGACTCTATCAAGCCAATATTCACTGTCCTACTCAATTTCTGCCAATATGAGCTCATCCACTGTCATTTGGGTCCTTGGTGGAGATTCCTCTTTTTGTTGTTGAAGTGCCCTTTAGAGGCATCTATTCCTTGACCTACTTATTCTTTATTGCTCTTCATGCTCATCTGAATCATCTATGTCAACTACTGATTTTCCCTTTACTTCTTCCTTGTTAACATCAACTTTATGCCTATTCAAGAGTAGTTGATTTACTTTCAATTGCATATTCTCCTACTCTAGGAATGAAATCAAGAAATTGTACTTGGTAAAGGTGTCCTTAAGTTCTCTGATCTTAGAATTTTTCTCCATGATTACCTTCTCTATTATTTTGTTCTCTTCATTCTCCTCCAAGTCTGCCATGTCAATGTCAAGATGGAATCGCTCCTCGTCTTGCAAAGCTGCCTCATGTTGTGATGATGATCCATGTTCAGTTGATGTGGGCTTGGCCCTTTCAACAATTTTTGGAGCAAACACAAGCCTTCTTCCTCTTTGATGTGTTTGTGTCACTTCAGCCCTATGTGTCCTATTGACTTAAATTCTACTATATGAGCCAATCTCCCTTTGTTTGGATGGTGTTGATGGTGTTGTTGTTGGTGTACTTTGGCTAGGAGGTTGACTAGCAGGGGGGAAAAAGACAGTGGACTGAATGAATGTCTCCCAAGTGATGTTCATATGTGAAAGCTGGTGCAAGACAATGATTTTGATGAGGGTGTGGTGGAAAATACTAGCTTGGTGATCTCTCTGTCTATGGTGCACTTTCTCTACCATTTTAGCTAAGCTCATGTAGAGATAGTACGGTACATTGAGAATCTTCATACCTATAAAGTGCATCAAAAATCTGACATGATATTTGTACAACCTAGAGAATATTCCCTCACATGTGAAATACCTCATTATGGCCCTCATCAATGGAGCAAAATTCTCAAGCGGTTTTCCAAAAGGAAAAATGTTCTTAATGGAATCTTTGTAGTGACTTTTGATGAAGGCTTTGTAATTCTACACATCCAAATCTAAGCTCTTGAACCCCTTTTCCCCATTTTTTGGTATCCCTGTGGTTGTTTCTATGGCCTCAGTTGAAATTGTGAAGGTGACTCCTACAATTGTGACCTTCTCTCTCCTAAGTTTTGTGGCAAACAAGCTTGTAAACTTAGCATGATATTTCACTTGTTGGATTTTATCACAAGACCCTAAACATCCTAAATTTTGAAAACATTGCTTGGCCAGTGAGGAAGACATTAAATCATGATTGTTAAGAGGCTCAAACCTTGATATTTTACCTCCTTTTTTGTATGGCATCTTTTCTTCCCCCACTGTTCTCAATTCGCAGAGCAAAACCCTAACGGAAAAACAGGGGAAGTAAGTGAGGGGATAGGATGAGGGGATTAAGGAGGAGATATGAGGGTAGGAAAATTTAGGGAGGTATATAGCAGTATTAGGAAGGTTAGGGAAGTGGAAAATTGCAAAATAAGTGAATGGATTAGTGTAGGGAATTTAAATACAGTCCTAACCCTAAAAATGCCAAAAACGCAACATAGGAGCTAGGGTTTTGATGTAGGGGTTTGGGAAATGAGGATGAGGAGGTGTGAGGGTTGTGGGAAGTGTTTTTTGGGTGTGGGTAAGGGTAGAGTGTGTATGGGATAGGTGTTCGTGCTTACAATTTGGAAAACGAAGCTCACCCACCAAAAACGCAGCGTGGGGGCTATAGGAGGATTTTCACCACAAAAACAAGGAACCAATGTTGATAGGACATGTAAAAGGCTTGAAATTACTGTTGAATAGCTGACGAAACCTTCACTTTCCCCTGAAAACCCTTGGAAACGAGTTTTTTTCTTGTATGAGTGAAAACTCAGTGAATTAGCAGAAACGCAGCGTGTTGCCTGAAAACGCGGTGTGGATGCCTACAGAGAGTGCCAATCACTTTTTTAGAGTTTCCTTTGCTGTGAAGTACGTTGTATGCTGAGATAGTCTTTTCTAGTGAGTGAGTGATCTATGCCAATTAAATGAGTGAAAGAAATGGTTTTGTGGTCTTTTATATCTTGTGGAAATCAAATTCTCTTCATAATGGTGTGGTGGCCCACCATGTGTTTTTCACTTTTGACTTGAAAATTTTGTAGCTTTGTAACATTAGAACATATTACATCATATTTGAAATAAAATTACATTTAAAACAAAACTTTGTTGAGAAATTTCCCTATTACTACTCCTTCATTGCGAGATGTATTGATGAAATGACATATTTTAATGAATTAGACCCTAATGACCTAATGGTGACACCTAATGAAATGAGTTGAATAAATAACATGGTGGTATGATTGAGATGATAATGAATACTTTGCAGTGATGACTCATCCAACTGAAATATGGCAATGACCAGCACATGAAATTTTTTGAAAGGAATAGTAATCGACCTAGACACACTACCCACTGACCAAAATTTTATCTGAAGACCTACTAAAACCATTAAAAATTGACTTAACACTCTAAAAAAAACTTTGTAAGATCACATTTGATCACTGGTGATAGGAATAACTGACTAACGCTAACACCATTCATCACCAAATCTCTGATACCATGTTGATTTTCTAATGCAATTAGGGTTAAGACAATATTTCTAAAATTCTGATAATTACTTTTTATGTATATCTTATTTTATCTTATTCAATTTATATCATTTGAAAATTATAGTTCATAAATTCAACCATAAGAAACAGTAGAATAGTAGAGATCACAATTCACAAAAAGAGAGACAAGATTTACCCTAGGAAAACCCACTACAGGGAAAAACCCAACAACCTTTTCAATAGAGAAATTATTCTTGTTCAATAAGAGACACACCTAGACCTATGGTTAAACTTGGTCTCCTACTCCAAGTAAAGTCACCTGAACTGATCCTACCCTTCATTCTGTCTATCTGACCCAGCATTTCAGCCCTCTTGTAATAGTCAGTTGCCCCAGAAATTTTGGACTTGCAACAATTGCTCAGAAACACATAAATTTCACCCCAATACAATTGAGTGCCTAAAAATAGTGTGAATCACAAAGAGAGAATTATATCCACACGTGCAAGTTGATGAGAGAGAAGAGAGAGAAACTCAACCTTCTTCCTTTTTCCTTCTTCGGCCTTCTTGTCCTTCTTCGTTTGCCCAAAATATGTCTTGAGTGAGGAATGTGAATCTGCCGAATGAGGAGTTTGAGTTGCCTTTATGTAGTAGTCTGTCTAGGGTGAATAGAAACGTCTCTTTGCCAAGGCCGGCCTGACTTGGAGGGAAGTTGACTTGTCACTTTTGGAGCCAAAATTTTCATTTTAAAAATTCAAATTTACATGGTTTAAAAGTCGTTATGGGACTTTGACTCAAAAAAAAATTCCTTTGACTCAAGCATTTATAAATATTCTTTACAATGATAAATATAATTAGATCAAGTGACCAGAAGTACATTATGAACACTGACCATAGTTACAAATTGAACACACAACATGTTTCTCTTTATTATTCTCACTACTTTAAATTGATGAGCATGAGAAGTTTGTGAGTAGTGAAAATATTGCAAGCCTTATACTTCTCTAAACCTGTAGTGTTTTTTTATTTGGTTTTGGTACTTATCATACTCTTTATCATTGATATGTTGTTCTATGTGTTTCAATGAGCTTAGGCATTAGCATAAGTGGTTTGAGCTACATGTGGGTATTGATAAGAGTGATATTATCAATTCAAGAATCCTAGGTTGTGAGTCTCTAACACCTTTGTAGCTTCATCCATCGTCATCATCTCATATTTCAAATATTTCAATAGCTCATGATTATGCATTGCAAAGATTGTAATCATTCCCAAAACCCTAAATTTACCAAGTAAATAAGTTTGATTTTTTTATTAGGATGCTTAGGTACATGCAAGATCTTATAAAAAACTTAAATTTGGTTTCTCCTATTTGGACTCAAACCCATGTTAGTATTTGAATTTTTTAGCATTTGTCTACATGTATTTCCCTTTGCTCAATGATAAAATTAGTCCCTAACTTTTTTTGGGATGGTATGTCAAATTTTTGGTGAAAATTGGTTCATCTTGTTTGTAAATGACAAATACAATGAAATTCCATATTATAAAACGTAGATTAGTCTAATTTGAAAATATCCACAAGGTTAGATATTGCAGTTATATCCTCATAATTCACTAGAATAACATATACAAGATGTAGTTTTCATTTTCACACATAGGTTAGGTTGACTGAAAAATATATTTTACTTGAGAGTCACACTTATTTTACCACTTGGCATATGGTTTTGATGGTTTAGTGTACATTTTAATAATGGGAAATTATGTATCATAGAATATTTGGTTTCTCTCATACCTTATGATACATCAAGTTGCATTTTTTGTACAACATATGCATTTTTCTAATGCATGGAAGGCATATTTCGACTTGGAAAATGTTAGGTCCCTATATTACTAGTGTAGTCCCTTATTGTTGTAGTGTATCCCCCTTATTGTTATTGTTATACCCCTGTATTCCCCATATTGTTATTGTTTTACCCCTGTAATCCCCATATTGTTATTATTGTGCCCCATAAAACCCCACTATTGCTATTGTTGGCCCTTATATTATTATTGTTAGGTCAACTAGGATTATATTGTGACCCCATGGACTCCTATATATAGAAAGGAGGTTTTTTCATTTGAATCATCCAAGAAGTGTTCATTTATGTAATGTAAAGGAGGCTTCCCCCTCGAAGTGGTTGATTTATAAGGCATTTATCTCTCTTTTCTTCTATTTTTGGAGTTGGTTTCATAACATTTGGTATCAGAGCTTTGGATTCTAGGGTTTCGCTGCTTCAAATAGGTCATCGTGGAATTTTCGATATAAAAATTTTTTCTACGAAGACTTAGACGCTAAAAAAAAAACATTTGTGAAGAAATCCTAAGGAATTTTGTGTAAAAATTTCATATCTTGGTTTGCAATATTTTCGGATATGATCTGTGGAAGTTAGGGTTTTTGCAGGCTCCCGAATTTCATCTCAAAGAGGTGACCCTGGGAAAATCGTCATAACTCTCTCTCTGATAATCGGATTGGAATTCTGTAAAAAGTGGTAAAAAGAACACAGACTTTAGTTTTTTGTGTATCAATATCAGATCCAAAGGAGGAAACAGTGACACATGGCATGTCACACAAGTTCTCTCTACTGAACAAGTCCATAATTAGGTCATTGTGGGAGATTGGGAATAACTTTGCCTTAAAGAATCCAAATCAAGTCAGACCTGTGGCATTGGAAAGAAGACTTAGAGGGATATTTCAGGACCAAATCTTAAATATCGAGGACCTCAAATTATAGAGATACATCAGTTTCAATATCGAGCTCCTCAAAATCAAGAAAAAGGTGTGTATTTTTTTTTCAAATTGCATAAGTCTTGTTTCAAAAATCAGTTTGAAGTGATTCCAAGGGCATATTGAAGCATAGATATCAGTATTGGGTTCTAAAATGCCCCCTAAAAAGAACTCAACACCCATTAAACCCTTATAAGGCTCTACTATGACTCATGAAGAGGAAGAAGTGCAACATGATATATCAAAATTACAAGAGAAAGTGCACCAAATTTCACTCTCGCAAAGAGAAACAAAAAATGAAATGGAAGTTTTGAAGAAAGGCATGGAAGCAAAGATGAATGGTTTGAAGAAAGGTGTGGAAGCTAAGATGGATGGCATGCAAGCTAAGATGGATTTCATGGAAGCTAACATGGATGGCATGGAAGCTAACATGGAAGACATGAAGAATGATATAAAAGTAGACATGGAAGGTTTGAAGGAAGGTTTTCCAAAGTCGATACAAGAAATTATTCCTAATGGTGAAAAGGTAGTACAAGAAACTCATGATGAGAACAAAATAAATGTTAATCGTGATTTCATAAACTATAATATTGGATTGAATACCTACCATATTCCAAACATGGATATGAGGAAGTTTGATGGCAAGGATCCCGTAACATGGATACTACAGAGGGAGCAATATTTTGATTTCCATAATGTGAAAAACACACAAAAGGTATGCCTTGCAACTTTACATTTAGAAAAAAATACATTTGTATGGTATTGATGGATTTTTTCCCATACAAAAATTGTCACTTGGTCAATTTTTACGGAGGAAATGATAGCACATTATGAGGACACAAAGAGCAACACCTTCTTTATCCAATTGATAAATCTCAAACAAAAGGGTTCGATGGTGGAACACAAGATTGATGTCTTCATAAGGACTTAAAAGGATAACATCCAACATGAGGTTTGCCTTTGGGAACTTGATTCATTGGAGAAGGCCTTCAAGTTGGCCAGAAAAATTGAAAGTAAATTTATGGCAACAAGGAAGCCTACAACTAACATCTATAAAGATGGAAGTGTTGCTACTCCTAGAGTTGCACAACTTACAAGGTTGACACCACAACAATTGGAAGAAAAAAGAGCAAAAGGGCTTTGCTACTGTTGTGATAGAAAATACGCTAAAGTTCATAAGTGTTCTGAGAAGAAATTATTTTGCATATATTATGAAGAGGAGGATGAAAATTAACAATAAACTTCAAAAGAAGAGGATATACACTAGGAACCAACCCTAGATAAAGAAGAAATGAGTCTGACCATATCTTGTAATTCATTGGCAAGAATTACCACTCCTAAAACTCTCAAGAGTAAGGTCATATCAAGAAGAAAAAAGTAATAGTTTTGATTGATTCAGGTAGTACCCATAATTTTATTCATTGTAAGGTGGCCAAGGAATTGAATTGCTTCCTATACCCAACACCAAAGTGTCAAGTGATGGTTTCAAATGGAGGGACTATAAATTTCTCTGGAAAATGCCATAATATCAAGCTAACCATGGGGGAATATGTATTGAATAGTCCAATGATTTCCATTCTAATGGAAGGTGTTGATTTTGTACTAGGAGTACAACGGTTACAATCTTTGGGGACGGCAGCTTTTAATTTTCAAGAACTTTTCTTGAAATTTTTTTCGAAAGGAAAGGAAGTTGAATTATGGGGTATCACAGGGAAGCCAAGAAATATAATAAGCTCTAATGTCATGACAAAGCTTCTAAATAAAGAACAACGAGGTGTAATTGCACAATTATGCTCACTCGAAGTTCCAACATCAAAATCATCTATTTCTCCAGATCTCCAAAAATTCGTGGACAATCATTCCAAGGTGTTTGAAACTCCCAAAGGAATCCCACCTATTTGTGATCATGATCATTCTATTCATGTGATTCCAGGAAGTGTTCCTCCGAACATCAGGCCTTACAGATATTCTTATTTCCAAAAGAACGAAATTGAACATATCATTGCAGAAATGTTAGAGGCTTGTATAATTCAACCTAGTCAAAGTTCTTTCTCTGCTCTAGTAGTATTGGTGCACAAAAAGGATGGATCATGGCGCATGTGTCCGAAGTATAGGGAACTCAATAAGCTCACTATTAAAGATAAATTTCCCATTCCTGTGATTGATGAATTATTGGATGAATTACATGGAGAAATTTATTTTACCAAGTTTGATCTACGTTCAGGATATCCTCAAATTAGAATGAACACTGAAGATATTCCGAAAACAGCATTTGGAACTCATGAGGGTCATTATGAAATTTTGGTCATATCATTTGACCTTACCAATTCACCTTCTACATTTCAAGGGTTGATGATTTCCATTTTCAAACCCTTCCTTAGAAAATTTGTGTTAGTATTTTTTTATGATATACTAATCTACAGCAAGTATTGGAAGGATCAAGTTCAACATGTTGACAGGGTGCTCAAACTATTGGAGGAGAAATAACTATATGCAAAAACCTCCAAATGTTTCTTTGGAGTACAAGAGGTGGAATATATGGGTCATATTGTATCTCACGAGGGTGTTAATGTAGACCCTAACAAAATTAAAGGCATTATGGAATGGAAATTCCCCACAACCATAAAGCAGTTGCGATAATTTCTCGAGTTAATAGGGTATTATCGCATTTTTGTTAATAATTATGGGAGAATAGCAGCACCTCTAACAACATTATTAAAGAAAGATTCATTTTCATGGACTCATAAAGCAACTAATGCCTTTGAACATCTTAAAGAGGCAATGTGCCTAGCACGGGTCTTAGCTACGCCACACTTCAGAAAAACCTTTATTGTGAATGTGATGCCTCGGGAAATGGAATTGGTGTTGTTTTAATGCAAGAAGGGAGACCCATTGATTATGAGAAGGAAATGTTGGCAATACTACATGCACTAAATAAATGGCGACCTTACTTAATGGGAAGGCACTTCAAGGTAAAAACTGATCATGATAGTGTTAAATACTTTTTGGAACAAAAACTATCTTTAGAAGAGAAGTAAAAATGGGTCACAAAAAATTTGGGTTATGACTTTGAAATCATCTACAAAAAATGGAAGCTAAATGTTGTTGCAGATGCACTCTCGAGAAAGGATGAGGAGGTGGAAGCATTTCTTTGTGCCATTTCTATTATCCAACCAGAATGGATAACTGAAGCAAGGGAGGAATGGAAGAATGACGAAGAAGTGTGGACACTCATTCAAAATTTGCATCAAAATTCTATTACATCTGATACATTTAGTTGGAAAAATTATTCCTTATGGTACAAAGATCACTTATATCTTTGTAAGAATTCCCAACTAAAACAAAATATTCTTTTGGAATTTCACACCTCTCTCATTGGAGGACACTCGGGATTTTTAAAAACTTACCACACAGTGAAGAAAGAATTTTTTTGGGATGGCCTTCAATCTGATATTCAAAAATTTGTGGCTGAATGTTTGGTTTGAAAACAAAATAAAGTTGAGACAATTAAGACCCCAGGTCTGCTACAAACTTTACCAATTCCAATTCAACGTTGGGAGGAGGTTTCAATGGATTTTATCACAGTTTTACCTAAGTCCAAAGGAAAGAGTGTCATCATGGTGGTAGTTGATAGACTTACCAAGTATGCACACTTTTGTGCATTATCTCATACATTTAACTACTGCATTTATGGAAACAATTCAAAATCTACATGGAAACCCAAATATTATTGTAAGCGACAGAGATCCCATTTTCACTGGAATTTTGGACGGAATTATTTTCTTGTTTGGGTACTCAACTAGCCCATAGCTCATCTTTATCATCCTCAATCCGATGGGAAAAATGAGATAGTGAACAAAAGTTTGGAAGGATATGTTTTTTTTTTGTATCTAATAAACAAACACAATGGGCCAAGTGGTTACCTTTGGCTGAATGGTGGTATAACACTTCCTTCCATACTGCATCAAAAATGACCCCATTTATGGCACTTTATGAATATCATCCACTGTCCATCACATCATCCTTAAGAGAAAATTATATGGTTCAAGTAGTGGAAGATCACATCGAGCATCAACAACAAGTTCTCCAACTCTTAAATGATAACCTAAATTTGGCACAAAATCGAATGAAACCATAGGCAGATCAACATCGTAGTGAGAAAATTTTTTATGTAGGAGACTCGATATTTTTACGGCTATAACCATACAAACAAATGTCACTCAAGCAAGCTAAGAAGGATAATAAAATATCGCCAAAGTATTGTGGTCCTTACAAGGTGCTGCAAAATATTGGTACTATGGCATACAAATTGTAGCTTCCTACTTCTTCTCGAGTGCACCCAGTTTTCCATGTTTCATGCTTAAAAAAGGTTATAGGTGAAAAACTTTCAGTTTAAACAATATTGCCAGAACTTGATGAGGAAGGAAAAATTGTATTGGAACCTGAAGCAGTCACGGAAACAAGAACTCGACAGCTACGAAATCCATCAATTTCAAAGTATCTCATCAAGTGGAAGAACTTACCCACTGAATATTCCACATGGGAGGATGAGAATTTATACAAAAGCATCCAAAAATACTCAAGTGTTGAGGACAACACTTTTTTGAAGGAGAGGGGCATGTTAGGTCCCTATTTTACTAGTGTGTTCCCTTATTATTGTAGTGTATCCCCCTTATTGTTATTGTTGTACCCCTGTAGTCCCCATATTGTTATTATTGTGCCCAATAAAACCCCACTACTTCTATTGTTGGCCCTTAGATTATTATTGTTAGGTCGGCTAGGATTATATTGTGACCCCATGGACTCCTTTATATAAAAAGGAGGTTTTTTCATTTTAATCACCCAAGAATTGTTCATTTATGTAATGTAAAGGAGGTTTCCCCCTCGAAGTGGCTGATTTCTAAGGCGTTTATCTCTCTTTTCTTCTATTTTTAGAGATGGTTTCATAATAGAAAATACTAGTTAGAAAAATTGAGTGATGAATTATTCACAATATGTTCTTGTTTCTCCCATTTGACTACCATGATAATTATAACCTCTTATGTTAAAAAAACACCTACTAAAAAAAATCATGGCTTGTTGTCGTGCCAACATATTTTCTTCGACATTTATAACGTTGCAAGGGGAGTACAAAGTAGTAAACAAGAGGGGTTAAAGAGGATTACTTAGAAATAATTTAATTTCTTGTAAATTAATGAATGTGTTCTTATAATATCAAACTAAGTGCCACCTAAACTAGTGTACGTTTTAGTTTTAGGGAATGATAATACCAATAATACTTGGTATTGATTTAATAAAAAATAAAAAATAAAATCCAAGGAAAATATCTAAGGGAAACCTTGGGCACTTCCCCACATTATACGAATAATGTTTATTGTAAACTTATTAGTATTAATTATAGTGCCAAATTTAATAGGGACATTGAGTGAGGCACAAACGATAGAGTTAGCCAAGGGGATTAATAAAAGACCTCTTGCATGAAGCTTAAAGCACTCATTTTCTTGAACTAGCCCAGCGAGCTTTGCATTCATAATATTTATCATTATTATTTATTAAATTAATTAGGTTTGGGATTTAGTTGAGTTGTTTAGGTCTTCTATTTTGGGAAAATAACATTGAAAGAGGAACAACAAGAGGGGTAAGAGAAATAGTAAAATCAATATGGAGAAGAGAGGAAAGAGGGGGGGTAATAAAAAGAGAGGGAGGAGAAAAGAAAAGGGAAAGAGAAAGAATGAGATGGAAAGGGAGAAGGGAAAAAATATTGATAAGAAGAATATGAAGCACGAGGAAGGGAAAAGGGAGAATGGTGAGAGGAAGATAAAGGAGAAGAAGAGGAAAAGTAATAGGGGGAAGAATGAGATAGAGTGGGAGTGGAGAATATGAAGGGAATGATAGAGTACAATGATATGAAGAGGAAGAGGGAAAAGGAGAGGGAGAGGGAGAAGAATGGAGAAGAGACATGTAAAACCTAAATCATTGTTTTTTTGTAATTTAGGATTCCATTTATTAAACTCTATGGTCATGTCCACTCTATATCCCCAATCCCAAATATCAATCTTTGTTTAAATCCCAAATCCCACCCACTATTTATGAATGAAAATGATGCATAAAGAAGGAAGACACCAAACCATCATTCAACATAGAAATCATGCTCATAATATGCATTAAGCAAATTTATTAATTGGGTTCTTACTGAAAGTCATATAATATGAGGTTTCTTTTAGATTCCAATAATATAATTTAATTATTTTAAGAGAAGAAAATAAGCATTTTTTAATGTCATTGAATTATAGTTACTGGGCCTATTTTCTACAATTAAATTCCAAGACTTATCATGACCCTTTTTCCTTTTTATTTATTATATGTTGTCATGCTTTAGAATATGATTTACCAAATACAAGGAGAATAAACTCGATGCTAGAAAAGAATAATTATTTTTTTCACGTAACCAATCACCTAACCTACCAACCCACAAGCAAGGGTAAGATATTCTTCAAGGGTCAATGCCCATATAATGACTAGGTTCAAAGACATTACAACAATATACTCAATATGAACTCAACATGTCACTTGTGGGAAGTGAATTTGGGTGGGGAGGAAAACAGTCATTCCTCCCAACCACTCGAGAAAAGCCTAATTGATAAATAGATAGGGATAACATACTTAAATATAAATAGGGATAATTTTTGTGATTTAAATGATCTACTTTATGGCATGTATAATCTCAATAAGAAGAGGTAGAATAAAGAGAAAATAACTTCATAATCTAGTAATTCAGGCCAAGCAAATCAAATAAGGAGTTATGGCCCATGTCTTTGATTTTATAATGGAACTCTTCAATTACTTGTATAATGTAAATAACTAGAGATAACATAAAGAGGGACTTTAGACACTCAACAAAAAAGAAATGAATTTCAAAGTAGATGGAGTTATGTTTACTCACATCTCCCTTAGTTGCTCCCATTAAACTCCTCACAAACCTATCCTAAGTGCAAGAATATTTTCCTCCCATATTCAACAAAAAATAAACGAAAATTTGTTATGTTTTTCACTTTATTTCAAAAGAGCACAAATAGTTTGACAAAAAAAATAGTTTTGCATCGCTTTTTTTTCAAAAAAACTGGAATTTGCACCACATTTGCACCACAATTGTGTCACTCCTTTGTAGTTGTGTGTTAATTTTTGCACCATAATAATGATATATTTTGCATAAAAAAATGCGATAAAGAAAAAATCAATTTATACATTAATTATTATTCTTCTTCTTCTTATTTCTTCCTTAGAAAGTGATCAGTAGATCATGTCCAAGTTAAGAAAATTGCTCAAAAATGGAAGTTCTCAGAAATGGTTTCAATCTAAATGACTAGAAAGGTCTCATCGCTGCGATTCTGGTGCCATGAACGGTTCTCAAAACTGAGGTCGTATGCAAAAGTTACTGAGGTTTGAAATCGTCCAGTGAACTTCAAAACAGGACTTTTTGACTATGCCATTTTTAAAAATATATATATAAGGCAAAATTTATTTTTTTATGTGTTTGGTTGAAGGCCTATCAGAGGGTGCCACGAGGCCTTCTTAGAGGCTGCCACGTGGCCCCAAACCTAAGGTTGGAAAACTTGGCAAAATGGTGTAGTTTATGGGATTCGAACCCTGACCTGACAGTTTGAGCAGGGCCGACCCTACTGGCCCGCCTGTGGCATTTCTTGAATGATTCGAGAAAGGTTTGAACCGTGGCATAAAACATTTGAGTCGGCAGAAAATTTAAGGGGCTAGCCCTCAGAGCTAGCCCCGACTCCATATGACCCGTATGCTCGTGTCCAGGAGCAGAATTCCGGCAGTTACGGTAACGTTAAATGTTGTGGTTATTAAAACATTTATCACACAGTTTCGGAGGCGGTTAAGGCGGAGGTCCATGTGATCCACCAACCTCCATCATTAAATGCCAACCAACAGTGGTTCCGCCAGTTTGAGAGCGCATCCCGCCAATTTCGGGATAAGGCCAAATTTTTCGACCCTAACTGGAGTTCCTCTAGTTTTGGAGGAGGATTTTGGGGGACACTAGGAAAAAAATTGTTTTTGCCATAAATTCTTCATTTTTCAACCAAATAAGGTGCAAAAATAGTCAATTTTGGGTTTCTTGGACATTCTGAGCAGTTTGGAATAGGTTTTAGGTCGAACAGAGGTGATATAAAGCAGTTTTTTCTTCGAAGAACCATCAATACCATCATGGAGAAGGCACTGTGTTGGGTAATATTTCACTGTTTAGTGTGAAACAAAATCCATTTCTAGTTATTTTATATCTTCTGAAGCTGAATTTATAGCTGGTTTTTCCTATTGAGGAATATTTTTACCTGTGTAACCATTTTGAGTAAATTAATAGAGCAAGGACATGCCATTTGGGAGCCTTGGATCGGCAGATGTAGCCCAGGAGGGGTGAACTGCCTCAACAATTTGTTGTGTTATGTGATGGTGAATTTTACTTGTTGTTCATTTCTGTTTTCTATGTTAAACATTAAATTTACTTAACTAATCCTCACACATAAAACTCAGAAAACATAACCAAAACTACTTTGTTTAACCTACAAGTCATGGAGAACACTTTGCACAATTTATTATATCAGAATGGATACTTTGCATAGAATTACAAATATTTCCATTCAGATCAGAAGGAATCCCTAATAAACTCCTAGGCACTTCCCCCATTCCAAGGGTGGAACCCAACGTAAAGTGGTTTTTTTATACCTAGAGCACCTAACCTTGTTGGAATTGGACTAGGGATATTATATCATGCATGATAATCAACAACATCCTTCTTTTATCTTACAAAAATTGAAAGGTATATTTGTATTAAGAAAAAACACTGAGGTGACTTTCAAACAAGAGAGATACATAAGAATCTAAATAATATAAAATGTATATAGCCAAGAAGCATTATGGAGTTGAATTCTTGTGTATAATATACAAAAACCAAAAAATTTATATACAAAATTCTAGCACATAACCTAACTATGTAAATTTTTCAATAGGTCCTTAATTTTTCATGGGAGATTGTGAAAACTTATTTTATAGATCCATTGGGTTTTGTAGTTGTGGATCCTACACTTTATCATTTAGTCTTGGAATACCAAGCACTACTAATCCCTTTCCCTATTCTTGCTACCATAATTTCCTTGATCACTAAAGAGCTAGCAAGATTTCCTTTAAACAATGTGGAGATGATGAAACAATGAGTTTCACAAATTACGCTTCCAAATAGCTAATGTGAATTTTTTTCTTGACTACTATATCCATGGAAATATCCCATTGTGCTATTGAGCTACATGAAATTAGATCGAGGCCCTATTATTGATTTTTTTCCTTTCCTGCCACTGAAATAGGTTCCTTGATTCTACCTTCGTGTCTATGAATAACCCAAATGATAGACCACACACAAAGAGATGGTTTATTGGATTATTAAAAATGTACACCAACTAAATCTTAGGAATATACCCATAGACATATAGAGGGAGCTGGAGAGGTCCCCTCCAACACCCAACACGAGAGAGTTGAAAATATAGTGTGATAAACCCATAAATCATATGAAACCAATATTACTAAGATAGAAAAATCATGTACTAAGGAGGAACTCCATAAATTCAACAACAATACACCAAATTACACAACCATTGAGAAAATTGATCTTAAGAATAAACTGACTCCAAAGAACTTAAAACACTAAAATTATTAACAAGGGAATTTTTAATTAGCCAAAGAGGAGAGTTTCCTGATTTCAAGAGAATTCTAGGTCACTGTTTATGTTAGCTAGAGTTCATCCAACTACTAAGATAAATACGAAACCTTAGAAATAGTGGCACTAATCGATTGAGCTAACCCTCTAGGATTTTCTTTTTTAATTTCACAAGGAAACCCATAACAATTCATCTCATTTTATGGATGGTGCCACATGTAAACTTGTCAATGTTGATTACAAAGCCTAATCTAATAGTGATATCAAGTCAGACACACAATGGAGATATAAAACCCAAGTGATAAACCATGAGACCTCATACATGATGCTCAAAGAACTCAACCAATTAGACTAGCCCACAAAACTAAAGAAATATTGTTATTTATTTATCATTAATTATACTGATGAATTAATTGACAAGTGATTCCTAACACAATGCACCTACATGCATCAGTGACACTTGAAATTATGTAGCCAACATAACTTATGTCTTACTTAACAACCTACTTATGCACTTGTTACTTATAATCTAAGTCATATTGTTAATGTTTATGTTCAAATTCAAGACAATGCAACTCAAAAAAACTTCTAGGGATGAAAAAAATTTGATAAAATTCCCCTTTGAGTTTTATTTGGTAGATGTTGTCAAGTTAGTGATAAATAATTAATAATCAATTATAATTAATAGTACATTAGAAATCATAGTGATTAGTATTGTAATTAGTAATTGTTTATAATTGTTAATATCATGGTAATAAAGAGGGAAGCTAGGTGGAGGGGGTCACTTACGATCTTAATGGAAATAAATAATTTACTTATGCTCAGGGGGTTGGTAATGCAAAAAATAGTGAGACAAAGGAACTAACAGTTTATCAAGGTCTAATTCTACTTAAGAATGACATAATAAAATGTGTAATAGTGTTAGGGGACCCTACTATTGTCATTTGACACTTGCATTGTTAATCGTCTCCATGAGACTTTCACCTTTCTCAAATTATTCAAAAATATCATTCATTATCACATGATTTTAAAAAGGTTGAGTTATTTTAGGTTCTAAGAACCCATAACTCCTTAACAAAATCAAGTATTGATTAAGAGGTTGAGTTAGGTGAAGGAATTTAAGAGTAAATGGGGAAGAGCATCAAATTTTAGGCCCCTCCCTTGATTTTAATTTTATATCATCACAAGTATGTCATTTCTAGCCAAGTTTCATCTCATGTGTGCAATAGAGGAAGGGAAATTAAAGCCCATGTGGAATTTATTCCTCGGATACTCCTCCTTACTGGTGTTGGGAAATATATATAGCATCATGACAAGGCAATTGATCATGATTGGTTTAATTGATCCATTCTTACTTAATCTTCTTAAGTCTATAGTTGGGATCCTATCTTCTAGATCATTTAACACTATAATAGTGATCTTAAAGGCCTATACTGGTAATTTATGGTATTTAAGTTATCTATTTAGTGGTAGGTTATTAAAAGAAATGTCTAAGAATATGTAGGTATTGTGGGCGATTGTGTTATATGAGTGATTAACATGGCATATCTATGTCATAGAGGTTGAAATGGTTTTATGTGATTTGGAAAAGGGTACTAAGGGATAAAAAAATGTGAGCAAGAGCTCTGAGAAGTGCAATGTGCTATGATAGATTAATCCTATAATAGACTTAAATGCCAAAGGATTAGGAACATAAGGCTATGATGGAAAATAAAGTTATGGATCACTGTGTAGTTGAAACTATTACTCAATTTTTCGCTCTCAAATAATTCGAGAAATAACAACATTTACACATATTCATAAGGAAAAATATATGGAGTTTGAAATCAAATTGAATTTTTTGCATACATTTATCTCAAATATTGCAATCCATCTCCATCTCTCAAAATAAATAATGAAACATCCTCACCCCAAAACAAAATATTTGTTTTTATAGGAGAATTTTCCCATCATGGTTCCTCTCGAGCAAAGGAAGAGGAATCGGAGCCATAATGCACACTTCAAAAAACATATATATTGTAGTAGGTGAGGATATCATAACATGTGGGTGGGAACATAATGGTGCCTGCTCCAAAGACCTAAGTGGCATGAAAGAAGTATCTCGTCAAAGCTAATTTATATTGTAAAATTTTGTGAATTAGTTATTAGTTTTTATAATAGTTTACTTCCCTAGTCTATAACTATAGGGTGCAATTAGGTAGGTTTTAGAATTTTTTGAATGAATAACTTGTTATTTTTGGTCTTCATGATTAGAAAGTTGTAATCGTTTTCATAACATTTTGTATTATTTTGATATTTGGTTAAGTTACAACCTATTTTTAATACAAAAGTCCTCTCTCTCCTCCCTCCCCTCCCCAAACACGCGCACACACACACACACACACACACACACAAAATCAAACCATTGTGTGTGTACACTAGGGAGGAAGAGATTTTAAAGTTTGCAATTACAACAAAGTATAAGATGAAAATCATTTTCTCTTGTAGTGCATAGACTACACAAATATTAGATGTTGTTTTCAAACTATAATGGGTTGGCCCATGAAAACTAAAGTAATGTCTAAGATATTTAATCTTAGAAGCAACATGATATAACTAAATAATTAAATTTTATTAGACCAATGTTGGTATGAATGGATAGTAATGCCATCGCCATCATTGTCATCATTAATCAATTATCATCATCAACAGCAGCAGCAGCATTGTATCTAGAGGAATCAACAATTGGGTCGGGCTCCACTCGCATAATACGAAGTCGATTCTAATCAGTACCATTATACCTCTAACTGAACACATGTGCATTCCAACACACGGACCACACAACTAGTAAGGGGTATTTGAACCTCAAACCACATACATCACAAAGACTTCATATCACAATGATTTGCAATTGAGCTACCCCTTGGGACTAATCGAATATTATTATTATTGTTTACAATAATAAATATAAATAAAAAGTAATAATTATTAATTGATTATTTTTTGAAGCGAAATAATTATTTAAAAAACTCAACCACTTATTTGAAACATTGTTATAATTTATTGATAATTAATTATCAAGTGACCCTTAACGTAATTGATCTGGATTTATGAAGGAACAAAATGAAATACATACTTAAAAAAAAAACACAAAGATACATGAGACAAAAATCCAATTAATAAATAGAAAATTGTTGAAAATTGTTTACATTAAAGCACACTACATAAAACTGCACTATATATATAACGTATAAATTCAAGATCATGAAACAATACAATGTTTTTCTCTCTTAAAGAAACTCCTGCACTCTTTCAACCGTCTCACTCTGATCTAGGAAAAATCAGTCAATTACTTAACCAATTCTTAGCCTCTGCCCAACCTACCTTGATCACGCATTCCTGGAGGAATTTTCTCCCTATTAAATAGGAAATTCCCTGGAATTGATTGCACAATGCATCCTTGGCCTCCACATGACTCTATAATTGACCTGTGCAATTTTCTAATTATATAAATGATATTTATTATCCCTTTAACCTCAATCTCAACTAGGCCTTCCTTAGAACTGACATGCAACAACTAGTTATAGTGAAATATCAGTTAACTGATTGATCGGTACTTGTGAATTAAATCATATTTAATTCGTTGGACCTCTCACTAGCTCATCACTCAGCTAGAACTAGTTAAAATGATTTTGACTCAATTAATTGAGTTAACTAATTACAACTCACAAATAACTGTAACTGGACCCCCTTAAATCATGGGAGAACTCTACATGCCTCCTCTCTGACCCTCAACTCAAATTCATAAGATAACTCAATCATTCTGACTTAGTTAACTAATACAAGTTGTAATGAGATGAAATTACAATTTCTCTTCCAATTTAATTAAGGGAAAATTAAATCAAAAGCCCCCTTTGGGGTTCCATTTCAAAATTCCCTCTCACCAAGAAAGGGATTATCTGCTACCCTGATCTTTTCTCTATGGAATTAGAATTTTCTTCTTGCCAGCTCCTTCGTCAAGATGTTTGCATCCTTCTCCTCCATAGGAATGTACTCTAATGACATAACCTGCCTCTGAACACAATCTCTAAGATGGTGATACCAGATATCAATATGCTTGGACCTGTCTTGGAATATTGGATTAATCGAGAGTTTGATGCAACTCTAGTTATCACAACGTATCATCGTCGGATCCATTTGTTGACCAAACAAACCAACAAGTATCTTCCTTCTTCTTGTCCAATTGAGTGCAATTGATCCTCGTTTCCTGTTATACCAAGAAATTGTTGTTGATCCTATGTTGAAGATGCCTCCTAATGTGCTCTTCCTGTCAGATGGACTCCCTGCCCAATCTGCATCAGTGAAGCCTTGAAGCTTCACTCCCTTTTTCTATCTATACCATATGTTCTATAGTACCTCTAAGATATCTCAACACATGCTTCACTTCCTTCCAAATGAGCTTGGTATGCTTACCATAGCTTGGATTATCTGGTTAACTATGTTGCATATGTTGGCTTGAGTGTTCACCAAATACATGAGTGAACCCACCAGCTACCTGTAAATAATAGCATCCACTACTTCACCCGAAGTAGCATCCCCCTTCCTCCATTTTCCTACTAAAGTAGTTTCCATGGGTTTGTTGCCCTCCACATATAACTTCCTCAAAATCTCCTTGGCATACTTGCCATGATATACAAATATCTCCCCATCTCTTTTCCATATTTCCAATCCAAGGAAATAATGCAAGAGCCCCATGTCCTTCATATAAACTTATCTTGCAATATCCTCTTTGCAAAACTTTATGAGTTGCTCATCACCTGTCAGTATCAGATCATCGACATAAATTACAATAATAAAAATCCTACCATCAACCACAATATGATATAGGTTTTCATCCGCTTCACTCTTGGTGAGGCCCAACCCAGTGAAATAGTTGGCAATCCTAGTGTACCAATCACGAGATGCTTGCTTCAACCCATACAATGCTCTCTTGAGTCTGCACACATGTGACTCCCTGTCTAAGGTCTCAAAACCTTTCGATTTCTCAATTTTCATGTCTTCCTCAATAACTCCATTGAGAAATGTTGTTTGTACATCCATCGGATGCTTCTGCCATCCCATCTGCGTTGATTGTGAAAGGATGGATCTAATAGATGAGTACCTTGCGACTCGTTCCAAGGTTTCATCATAGTCAATACCCTCCACCTGAGAGAACCCTTTGGCCACAAATCTAGCCTTATGTTTCTCCACGCTCCCATTTTTTGTTCTATTCACCTTGTAGAACCACCTATATCCTACAACTAACTTCCCCACTAGTCTTGGGACAACTTCCCATGCACTATTTTTTATGATGGAGTCATACTCCTCAACCATGGCATCAACCCACACTGGATACTGCACTGCTTTCTCAAAATAGGATGGTTCTATCTCAATTCCTTCGCTCATAAGTGCCATGTATCCAATGTATCGCTCTGGGGACGTTCTCTGCCTACGTTGTGATGTGGATGCTCCCACATTATCTCTCACATCTAGCAAAAATATGTCAGCCTCTTTGGTGCGCTTCCTTCCATCTCTGGTAGATGGATCTGCATGAGTGGTTTCTACCACTCTCTGTTCCGCTACTTGTGGTTGCTCCACATCCTGAGGTTCATCCTTTGGAGCAAAGAGCTTCTCAACTGCATGCAACTCAAGCTCCCTCTCAAGGGACAATCGCGGGGCTTTGTCTTCATAAAATTTCACATCTCTTCTTACCATTGTCATCTTGTGTGCATGAAATTACACCCGATAGTTCTGAAGTGTATCATTGTACCCCACAAATATCCCCAACTCTGATGTTGGCTCTAACTTATTCCTCACATATTTGGTCATGTGGAAATAAACAGATGAACCAAAAATTTTAAACTATGACACATTCATTCTCTTACCTGAAAAAGCCTCCTCTCGTGTACTCATCTCAAGTATTCGATGAGGACTTATGTTCTCCACAAATACTATTGTATTACATGCTTCCTCCCATGGATGCAACGATAGGCCCTAATCATGAAACATGGCTCGTGTTGCTCCCACAATCGTTCTATTCTTCCTTTCTTCAACCCCACTCTGTTGTGGGTTATGAGGTGCAATCAATTCTCTTTGAATTCCTTCTGAGGCAAAAAAATTCTTGAATTTGTTAGATATGTATTCTCCACCATTATCGCTCCTCAGAGCCTTCACCTTCTTCCATGTATCTTTCTCTACAAGTTCCTTGAACTCACAAAACTTGGAGAAGGTCTTATATTTATTCTACATGAAGAAAATCCAACACTTTATTGAAAATTCATCAACAAAAAACACATAATACTTGTACTTTCTTGTGGAAGCTGTCAAGAATGGTCCAAACACGTCTAAGTGAACTCTCTCAAGGATCGCCTTGGCTTGGATTTCCTTATCGTGAAAGGTGGATTTGGTATACTTCCCCAATGTACACCCTTTTCATGTGTCTCTCTGTGCAAGTGCACCCTTTTGAAGTCATGTATAAATCTGTTGCATGATATTCAAAGCGTTGTGGTGTATATGGCCCAACCTCCTTTACCATAACTCACAGATGTCTCAGCTCTCCACCTTCTCTGCTTTAGTGGTCACTATTGCGCAATCTTTCACATCCACTTTGTATAGATTCTTTACTCGAACCCCAATATTTTTCACCTATCTTGTGGCTTTTTGACGAAGAAACGCCTTTCCTTCACTGGATATCACATCATAGCCATGATCTTCCAACATAGCAACAAAAGACAAATTCTTCTTTAAATCAGGAACATATATGACATATTTTAATGTGAGTGGATTACCTGACTCCCTCTAAAAGGTAATTGTACCTGCACCGGTAGCGATATACCTCTCATCGCCACCCATCTCGATGTGCATAAGGAGATCCTTATCCTCCAAGCTACTCAATAATTCTTTGTTTTCAATCATATGGAATGAAGCTACACTATCCAAGTACCACATAGATCCCACTACCGATGACACTGTGCATGTGATGAGGGTGAAGTCCAACTCGAACTATGAAGCCAATGCTTCACCTATTGCTCCTCCTGAGGCCTTCTTGTTGTTCTTCTTTTGTGGGCAATTTGTGGCATAGTGCCCATGCTCATGACAGTTGAAACATCTTACCTTTGACAAGTCTCACTTCTTACCTACCTTACCGGACTCATATTTTGAATGGGACGCCTTCCCTTTTCCTTTCTTTTCCTTTACATCCAAGGAAAATTTATCCTTATCATTAATCTTTGATGAGGATCCATATTTGGTGCATAGCCAAATTTCTTCTTGTGTTAGATCAGACCATAGTCGCTCCTAATCTGGTAGCTTCTCCCTCCCATTAACATAGTCCCAGTAGCTATGCCAAATCTTGGGAAGGCCTAGAAGTGCTAGGCTCACCAAATCATCTGAGGCAACAGTGATCCCAATGCATCCAATCTCATCTCGACACTGAGTGAACTTTGTCAAGTATTTTTGGATCACGTCGCCCTTCTCCATTTTGATCTTCCTGAGCTTGTCTTTCATCACCAGCTTCCTGTGGTCGCTACTATTATGATACATATTTTTCAATTCCTTCCACATCGCATATGGATTCTCCTTCCTGTGGAGACTCGAGACAATATGATCTCAAACTCCCTCTAACAAGATCCTTCTCGCATTTGCTACATTCTTCTTCCATGCATCAAAAATTTGAGCATCTGCTGCTGCGGGCTGAGGGATATCAGTATCTATGAAATCCTTTAGTATGTTGTCCTCGAGCACTACCTCCATCCTATCCTTACATGCTATGTAATTCAAATTTCCCTCGAGTGCATATTCGAGTCTCAAGCCATTGAAAGACATCTTGATCTGTTGCTTGATCCTGAAGAATAAATCTTCAAATTTGAACCTGATCAAAAAAAAATTTGTTCTTCTCTTCTTATTGTGATTCATGTTTCTCTGATACTATGTAGAAATTATAACAATGGGATTCAATTTGATCTTGTAATGTTCTAAAGTGAGATATTGAATCCTTCTACAATTTACGAGAACAAAAGACGATCGCACAATCACATAAAAAGTAAGAGAAAGAGACAATCAATCACACAACACAAAATGTATCTAGGGAAATAAAACTACCTAAAACCTCACTATATGTACATTATATAAAGTCAAGATCATGAAACAATACAGTGATTTTATCTCTCATAGAAATTCCTGCACTCTACCAACTGTCTCACTCTGATCTAGGAAAAATCAGTCAATTACTTAACCAAATCTTAGCCTTCACTCAGCCTGCCTTGCTCATGCATTCCTAGAGGAATTTTGATCCTATTAAATATGAAATTCCCTTGATTTTATTATGCAATTCATTCTTGGCCTACACATGGCTCTATAACTGACCTGTATAATTTTCTAATTATATAACTAATAGTTATCATCCCTTTAACCTCAATCTCAACTTGGCCTTCCTTAGATATGGCATGCAACAAATATTTCTAGTGAATTATCTATTAATTGATTTATCACTACTTGTGAATTAAATCATATTTAATTCAATGGACCTCTCACTAGCTCATCACTCAATTAGAACTAGTTAAAAATTAAAATGATTTTAACTCAATTAATTGAGTTAACTAATTAAAACTCACAAATAACTGTAATTGAACCCCCTTAAATCATGGGATAAATCTACATGCCTCCTCTCTTACCCTCAACTCAAATTTCCTAAGCTAACTCAATCATTCTGACTTAGTTAATTAATACAAGTTGTCATGAAATCAAATTATAATTTCTCTTCCAATTTAATTAAGGGAAAATTAAATCAGAAGCCCCCTTTGGGGTGCCATTTCAACAATAAAAACATCACCAACAATTTTATGCACAAATAAACGTCATTAATGAGCCATTTTATTAATCCAATAGAAAGAATACATCAACATGAAGGAACAATGGAACTTGAGATTGCCTAACGAGTGGAGAAATCCCATAAAAAATATCTTTGACCCAAATGATGAATAACCTTGGAAATGATGTAGATAGACCAACATGGATACTATTGCAAACCTGCTACTACGAAATTTCTCTCTTCAAAACTCCGATGAAGCACTGTGAGATTTCTGAGTGAAATCTCCTCAATAGTGGTGGGTTTTCATCCAACACCCACTAGAAAACCTGAGGGTTTTTTTCCTAGGGATATAGAAGTTGGGAACTAAGTTCTCCAAACATCATCAACATAAAATATCAAAAATCCAATAAGTCCTCAAATGGTCTCTTTCTCCTATTTTATAGATCTCATGGACTCCTCTAGAAGCCTTTATTTTACTATTATTTTAATCCACTTAGTACCTTTTCCCTCTTTATATTTAATTAAAATATATTTTTAATTTGGGAAAATGGTAAATTGGCCATGTTGAGCAGGCAAATCCCCTCTGTGGATAGAGGCGATCCCTCTAGCCCTGGGGTGGATCTAGCAACAAGGTAACATGTTGAATTCCTAAATTCCTAGCTTATAAATGAAATATAGACTGGAACAGGTATCCTACCTCAGTCCAAAGCTTTTGTCGTGGCCTGCAGCAGCAATCCTTCGATCTTTGTCTTCACGGCTTGCGCTCCATTGGTGACGATGTCCATGCACTTGAACAAATATCAAACAAATTATGACAGCGTACAAGAATATACATTCATATACAACTATTCAACTAGTCAAGCAAAGTTAGACACTTTGAATATAAATGGAAACAAAGTTGGAACTAGAAACCAGTCGTGTAATATTGATATATGAAAAATAATTTTACAACCTTATGCCTTGACATTGCAAATCTCCTTCAACGAGTTCAGTTGGGAACTTTTCAAGCATTCGTTCATCGTTTGGTTCAATGTGGCAATGGGCTTAAACTCTCTCTCAACAATGGATTCTTCTATGCTCTCTTCAACACACCAGCTATAACTAATGATTGTTCAGCTAGTTGAATCAATCTGAGGAAGAATAATTTATAGGAGAGGAGGAGGAGTTTTGGGATCCACATAAGGTGGAGGAGAGGTCTATCCCTTTGGGGATTTGCACATTTGTAGGAACTAATAGGCCAAAGGGAGAAACTCAACTTGATCTAGTCGAAAAAACAAACATGGCTCTGCTCACAAAGATGTTAAACCATAGAAGCTTCGTTTATATTTTTAAAAACTTTCCAAAAGAAGCTCCACGTGGGTGCCCTTCTGAGATAGAGCATCGATGGGTGTGAGGCTCAGTGTTAATTTGTTCATGGGCACGAGGATATAACTACCTACCAACACCGACCCAAAAGCATAGGTTTATGAAAGATTTCTTGAGGAATGATCAACAAATACTATATTCTTGACATGTCAAGGGGTGCAATGACATTTATGGCAATGTATGACAGCACACAGGGGTCACTGAAACGGTCCTCTAATGTTCAAGATTGGGATTGTAGGAACGGTGACAAAATACTATGTAACATATTCCCCCTAAAGCATGAAGTCCAAGAGAGAGGGAGGGGTGAAATGCTTTACGACAACATGCCCAAACCAAACGTCGTCGTCGAAAGACCTACAAGATCAATTAAAACTGATATCTCTGATACATGAATATGTGGTATGGGCGCAGCCATCCATAATAGAGAACATGTAACAAGATCCAAGGTTTGTACATATCCATCCAATGAAAAGGATCATCAAATAGACTCAGGTATGGTCGCAGCCATCCAATCAGAAGAATCATGCATATGGTCATGATAAACCAAATTGTCCCTCAGCCTAGATTTTATCAGAAAAAACCCAGGGTCTTGCACTCTGTCTCAACCCGAACAAGTAAAAATTCAGGCATGTGAATGAATGATCTGAAGTTGAACATGCAATAAAGTCACCTGATTACCAGCCAATGATGAAATTTTTTAACAAGTGCGAGAGTGACCATAAATAATGACAATGGTTCTCAAGGTACTACTAGTACAATTCATGGACTGTGAATAATGATCTAGATTCTAACACCCATGAAATCACTTGATTGAAGGCCAATGATGAGAACCTATCGTCGAATGCGAAGAACTTGCCATTGACAAGCTCAAAGGTACCAGAAGGGAGTCTCTAGATCATCTTCCAAGATAATGAGCTGAAGTCAAAAGGAAGTGATTGGTCGAAGGAGGGCCATAATGTTTCCCACATCATTGACACGAGACAGAGGAATAAGATGAATCAGGACTAGATAGAGGATCAGGGGTTGAAAACTGCATAAGGAACTTCTCTTGAACATATTGGCGACACAACTCGAGAATTTGGCAGTATTTGATGTCAAGGGATCTAAGGTCATGGTGACAAGGTAAAGAGAAGATGAGAGGTCAAAACGGATAACCCAAACCCATGGAGGCAAGATGATGAATATTGGATTCCCCCAACCCGACACAAACTACAGAAAAGTGTCATGTTCAAGAGCAACTGTTGTCCAGGTAAATCCCCTCTGCGGACAGAGGCAATCCCTCTAGCCATAGGGTGGGTCTAGCAACTACGGGAACATACCAACATCTACTTTCCTAGATTGTAAATTAAATTCAGATCAAAGAAGATGGCCTACCCTATTCTGATGCTATTTTGTCGTCTTCCATCGAAGCTTCTTGATCTGTCACTCTTCCCAAGCTCAATACACGTTCTTGCCAACGTTCGATTACCTGTTCAAATAGTCAAGACACCACGACAAGCATAAAACCACGAAAAACATAAAACAATTACAACCTATCTAACTGATCAAGGAATGCTAGAAATCTCATTATAAATGTAAACAAGAGTGGAAGATAAACATCAGATGCATTTTATTATGATAAAGACAAGGGGAGTTTACAACCAAGCCTTGATGTTGAGGCTCTCCTTTGGTGAGTCTGTTTCCAAGCACGTTTGCAACACCCTCATGAATAAAGGTCCAAGATCTCACTATGTTCTCAACACACACAAACAATCACACTCTGCACTATTCTCCCAAAGCTATGATTGCTTCTTCTCTCTATGCTTGCTAACCAACTAAGGTTGTAGAGCTGAAGGAGGTATCTTTATATAGCAATGGAGGAGGAGGTTATGGGCCCTCAAATAATGGGGAAAGAGCTTATCCTTTGGAGTAGTTCCTATTTCTTGGGAACAAGAACCCGAAGGGGTATTCCTCGGCCATATCCTCACAACAAACTTCCAGATCGCCGCCTCATGAAGCTTCTAGTCACGGAAGCTTCCATTCTATTTTAAAAAACTTTCCAAAACAAGATCGGCGCGGGTCCAACATTAAGATAGAGTGCCTATCGGCATGGGCCTCAGTGCAAATTTCGCTATCGGCGCGGGTCAGACACTGAGAGAAAGTGTCGACCTTGAAAACCAAGTTTTTACAAGGATCTTTCATAAAATTTGTAAAGGGAGATGATTTGGCAGACAAAATGTGCTTTAGGGGTATGTATTCCATGCTTGGAAAGTACACGAAGGTCACTGTATGGGTCCTCCAGGATCAAGGAATAGGGAGTACAATGATGGTGACAAATTGTTGTGTAACAGATGCCCCCTAAAGCAGGAGGTCCGAGGGAGAGGGAGGGGTGAAATTATTTATGAGAATGCGTTCAAACCAAACATCGTTGTTGGAAAACCTACAATTATGAATACAACTGATATCTCTGATACATGAACATGTGGTATGGGCACAGCCATCTATAATATAGTGTATAAAAACTATGATTTGAGGTATGGAAGTAGCCATCCAGCAGTAAGGATCAACAAATAGACTCGGGTATGGTCGCAGCCATCCAATCAAAAGAGTCATGTAATAAATCATTATAATCCATAAAAAACCGCAGCCTGGATTTTATCAGACAAAATCCAGGGTCTTGCGCTCCATCTCGACTCGAACAAGTACAAATTCAAGCATGCGAATATATGAGTTGATGTCGAACATGCAAGAAAATCACCTAATTACCAGCCAATGATGAAAGCTATTAACAGGCATGAGAGAAACCACCAATAATGCCAATGGCTCTCAAGGTACAACCGGTACAATCCACGGAATGTGAATAGTGATCTGGCGTCTAACATCCCCAGTGGAGTCACCAATTTTTTTTCCAAGTAAATCCCCTATGCGGATACAGGCGATCCCTCTAGCCCTAGGGTGGGTCTAACAACTACGGGAACATACTAACATCTACCTTCCTATATTGTAAATGAAATTCAGAGAAAAGAAGATGGCCTACCCTATTCTGATGCTATGTTGTCGTCTTTCGTTGAAGCTTCTTGATCTGTCGCTCTTCCCAAGCTTGATACATGCTACTGCCAACTTTGGATTACTTGTTCAAACATTTAAGACACCACGACAAGCGTAAAACCACAACAAACATAAAACAATTACAACCTATCTAAATGATCAAAGAATGCTAGAATTCTCATTATAAATGTAAACAAGAGTGGAAGATAAACATCAGATGCATTTTATTATGATAAAGACAAGGGGAGTTTACAACCAAGCCTTGATGTTGAGGCTCTCCTCTGGCAAGTCTGTATCCAAGCACGTTTGCAACACCCTCATGAACAAAGGTCCAAGATCTCACTATGTCCTCAACACACACAAACAATCACACTCTACGCTATTCTCCCAAAGCTATGATTGCTTTTTCTCTCTAAGGCTGTAGAGCTAAAGGAGGTATCCTTATATAACAATGGAGGAAGAGGTTATGGGCCCTCAAATAATGGGGAAAGATATTATCCTTTGGAGTAGTTCCTATTTCTTGGGAACAAGAAGCCCAAAGGGGAATTCCTCGACCATATCCTCACAACAAACTTCCAACTCATTGCCTCGCAAAGCTTCTAGTCACAGAAGCTTCATTCTTAATTTAAAAAACTTTCCAAAATAGGATCGGCGCGGGTCCAACATTAAGACAGAGCACCGATCGGCGCAGGCCTTAGTGCAAATTTCGCTATCGACGCGGCTCAGACACTGAGAGAAATCGCCGACCTTCAAAACTAGGTTTTTACAAGGATCTTTCAGAAAATTTGTAAAGGGAGATCATTTGGCAGACAAAATGTGCTTCAGGGGTATGTATTCCATGCTTGGAAAGTACACGAAGTTCATTGTATGGGTCCTCCAAGGTTAAGGAACAGGGAGTACAAGTTTAGTGACAAATTGTTGTGTAACAGCGACATACTGCTGACACAAATAAGAACTGGTTCCATTTTCCCCCTCCATTTCTGGCGAGTACCCCAATTATTTTTGGAAACAATCTTGAAGGAGATAACATATGCTTTTCATGTAAGTTTGTTCTTCGAACAACTCCGTCTTAGTACATTTTACGAGCCCTAGGAAGGAGGAACTCAGTAATGTCATGATGAGGATTTCCAATTTAGTTTATTTTTAACGAGTCTAACAAAGGGAAAACTCGGTGCCTTTTCATGTTTATAGAGTTTGAAAAGAAGCGGAAAAGAAAAATCCACCAGGTCCCTTTTCATAGGTCGTCTCACATATCCGAAAATGTAGAAAACAATACCTGAGAGAACCTCTTAGCCAAGTTCGACTAAGGTATTCCTTTTTCGTAAATAATTTGTCCCAGCCCGAAAAATGGGTAAACGTATATTGGGTAGATGACATATGGCAACCTTTAACAGGCTCAAAACAACAAGAGTCTCGGCAATCTTTTCAATTTTTTAGATTCAGAAAAGAGCTAAAAGATGACTCCATGGGGTGAATTTTTCGTGTTTTTACCGACTCTGAAAAATTAATAAAATACAACTCGTTGTTTCATCATCATCATTTTTAGGACCTGTTGCTTCACAAGAAACAAATGTAAAACCCATTTTTCAAGATAAAATAATAAAATAATCGAACAATATGTCCAAAAACCTAATTAGGGTTTAGAAAAGGTTATAAAACAATTCAAATAGTCAAAACAATTCACTTTTCACCTTTTCACCTTCTTGTGAGCATTTTTACCATTTTTTATTGTGAACTTGTGGAGCTGACAGCAGGAAATCCAGGAGGTCATTCGCGAATGTGTTTTCTCCAGGTATGAGCTATGATATTTACTTTCATTTGAAGCCATTTTCCATTCTCTGTTTTCGTAGTTTGACGCATTTTAGGGGTGGTTTTGTAAAGTTTTGGTCGAGACGGTCGACGCGGATTATGGGCATAGAGTCGTGCCCAACCCTGCAAAATTTGAATGGGGAAGCGCCAATCGGCGCCACTATTTGCAAAACAGCAGTGCCAAACACCATGGCCAAAAAATGTCAAAAATTTCTCCAAAATGTCTGGTTCAAATGGCTCAAGTTTCAATCTTGTGGCTAATGGGAACTTCAATTGGTTTTTCCAGAGAAATTAGTAGCTAAAATGGTCATAGAGTGGAAAGAACGAGAGCACGAGGAAGAGGATGAACAGGCTATGGGAAAAAATGCTTGTATGGATGCCCTGAGAAACTGCAGGCTCTTGAAATTCTTCCTAACCCCCTGTTTTAGAGCTCATATGGAACTATTGTAGTACCTGCTTAGTGTGTGGGATACTGATCGAGAAATATTTATGATTCATGACCAAGAGCTAGAGATAGAAGTCTCCGAAATTTATTTCATTATTAGATTGTCGTGGAGGGGAGAGAAACCGATATTGACAGGTACCCAGCTCCTTAGAGAGAACATGGGCATGATGATAGATAGAGTCTGTCCTGGAGCAAAGAAAGGATCTAAGAGCAGCAAAGTAGATATTCCTATAGTGCCTGACTTGGCACTACGGGTAGTGCTACATACTATAACTCGGGCTGCTGTATCTCAGGATCTCCACGAAGCTACAAAGGCACAGCTTCAACTCGCCATGGATTGCATGGCTCCAACCGTCTTCAATTGGGCGGAATCGGTAACAATAAACTTAAAACATCATTTAAACAAATGCAAGAATGGAAATCTGAAACAATTTGGATACGGGTCCATCTTGATACTGTTCATCCTAGAATGGTTGCCGATATTCCAACACCAGGAGGTGATAATACCTATGCCACCAGCATGAGAACCACAGATGATTCGTTAGGTAGAGTTGATGCCTCAATCAGGAGGCAGTCAACACATGTCATGGAGGCCGAAATTCTTCGACTGGCTACGCCGACAGCTCATCGTGGTAGAGGACTGGCCATACATCGGTACAAATTTCAGGGGTGATCCAGACCTTCCACTCCCGAAAGGAGATGATTGGGATGAGGATTTAGGTAAGAACTCATTTTTTATATTTTTATGAGCATTGTGATTTTTTTTATATGTGTTCTGATATTTATCCATGTGTTGCAGATTTTGGCCCAGAGAGACCTGCAGGGATGTCCCCCATAGCGCAGAGGGTCCCATGCGATTTAGAAGGGGCCCCTCATGGTGAGGGAAGCAAGGAAGAAGAGATCGCGCGCAACTTGGAGGGACTCACAAGTGGGGTCCCAGACTATGTGAGATTCGAGGACATTCCTCGTGCTTATCAGAGGCACACCACAGGAGTGTCTAACCGCATCCACCGATTACTGAGGTAGGTCGTACGTGCAGTAACATGCTATCATGAGCACCATGTGGATTATATGCCTAGGTTTCATTTCTGCATATTTTTTAGAGACATGATGTCTCAGGATGTAACCAAAACACATATATTTTTTGAACTATGATGCACACATGGATGCAAACAATCGATATATGTGTGTGTGTGTGTGTGTGTGTGTGTGTGTGTGTGTGTGTGTGTGTGTGTGTGTGTATGCTTATTTTCCTATCTAAATCTTACTATGTAATGATGATTTCTTTTTACAAATTTCGCAAATGTTTATCTAATACAATATTGGCTACTGCGTCAGTTATCGTATTCATTCTTCTAGGAATATGTTGATATGTGATATAATCAAAATTCCTTTCTAACAAACGAACACACAAATACATCCTTAAAATCTGAGGGCTTCTAACAGAATAATTCCCATTGAGCTGGAGAACAACAAGTTGAGAGTCTAGGTTTACAATTAATTCATGAATGTTGAGAGCAATAGTTTCAGTTAGGAATTCGATTATTGCACTGTATTCAGTGACATTGTTGGTTTTTCATCCTAGACAAATACCTTGAAGGTCTACCAACTCGCCGTTAGGATCATAAATTACCCAAGCCGCAAAGGACATGTTCTGAGTATTGCGGGAGGCATCGTCCGCGAAACCGACATAAGGAGTGGTAGACATATGCACAATAAGAAAAGACATAATAAGCAGGAAAAACTATTCGCAAAGCACACCAAGCCAAAAAATGTACAAAAATGAAAAACACACTTATGTACAAAAGGACATGCACAAGAAACTCACGCCTAATATTTTTTGAGCTACAGCCCATTTATGGATTGATCCGAGGGATAGCCTTCATAGTTAATAAGCTCATAGGCCCCATTCAGCAAAACATGCTTAATAATGTAGGTCCCATGCAACATGGGTTCGAATTTACCTACCCCCAACTTATCATGAGCTTGGTCATACAAGAGGACTAAATCTCCTTCTACGAAGGTACGAGGGGAAACCATCTTGTCAAAGTGGGCTTTGACCCACTTTTTTTGTGCTTCTATGACTAGAGCAGCGAAGCGGTGAGTTTCATCTAGCCTCTCTAAATATAGAAGACGTTGTTCCTCTGACAAAGTATTAGGCAGTAATTCAACAGCTATCTTGAGGGAAGGAATTTCACATTCAATCGGAAGGGTAGCTTCCAGACCATAAACAAGCTAGAATGGGGTGAATCTGGTTGCATCCTTCACTGAGGTTTGGTAAGCCCAGAGAGCTGAAAACAACATGAGATGTCAATTGGACTTGTGCATCCCAATCATACGTTGAAGCATGGCGACTGAAACCTTTTTCACGGCTTCAACTTGACCATTGGCCTGGGGGTAGTACAGCGTTGAGCTGTCGTGACACAGACCCAACTTAGTAGTCAAATCAGCCATCATATAATGGAAAAAATGGGAGCCATGTTCGGTGACAATGGCTTGAGGCACACCAAACCTAGTAAACACATGATTGAAAATAATTTTAGTAGTCGTCTTACCATCGGTTGTGAGTGTAGGCATTGCTTCGGCCCATTTAGTGAAGTATTCCATGGCTACGATAATAAAACCATGCCCCCCGACCGAGCGAGGGTTACACGTCATAAAATCAATACCCCACTTCGCAAAGGGACCAATGGAAATGATGGGATGGAGGTGAGTGGATGGCGTGTGCATCTTCGATTGGTAGATCTGGCACTCATGAAATTTACAGACAGTAAGGATACAATCTTTGAAAATGGTAAACCAAAAATATCCAACACGGAGGATTTTTTTAGCTGTAGCATACCTAGACATGTGACCGCCACATGTTCCAGAATGGCAGTCATTGAGGAATTTTTCAGCTTCCTCGAGATTCAAACACCGATGAAGAACAGAATCAGCTCTGATGCGGTATAAAGTATCTTTGAATATGCGATAGGGTTATGAATGATGATGGATACGTCGTTGAGCATATTTCGTCAACTCAGACCGGCAGTTGGAAGTCTGGAGATAAATGATGATATCACTGTACCATGGATCAAGGGTGTAATTAGAAAAAGAGTGTCATCTGGAATGCGTTCCTCAGAACCAGAGGGAGCAGAGGCAGAAGGTAAAGAGCAAATAAAATTGGCAAAAACCAATGATTTCTTCGATTTGGTGGTAGTGAATTCCAAATTGAACTCTTGGAGGATAACTATCCACTTGGAGGATTTTTCCCCCCAACAACAATTGTTGAGTTAAAATATAGGTCATGGGGTTGCAATCATAAATCACAGTTATTGTACAAAGTAAAATATAATGGCGAAAATATTGGACGGCTTGAACAATTCCCAACGCCAATTTCTCTACATGCGCATAATGTGTTTTAGTGTCGAGAAGATTGCAGCTCAGATAATAAATGACATGATCATCACCATTGTCATTGTCTTGTAACAAAACCATGCCAATAGTGCTAAAAGTGGCAACCAAATAGAGTGAATAGTCGCAATGATATTTCGAGAGACGCAAAAGAGGAGCATTGACAAGCAAAGTCTTCAGTGCATCGAAATATTTTTGGGCAATCTCATCCCAGAGGAATGGGATGCCTTGTTTAAGCAATCGCATGAAACCTTTGGCTACTTCAGCATAATTGGGTATAAAATGGCACAGGAAATTAGCTTTCCCTTGCAAACTCTACAGCTGATGTAAAGAGGAAGGAGAGGGGAGATTAGAAATAGCTTCGAGCTTAAGAGGATCGAGACGAATTTCATCTTTAGAAATGACAAACCCAAGGAGTCTTCCAGAATCGACCCAGAAGACACTTTTATGCGAATTAAGTCAAATATTGTAGCATCTACAACGAAGGAAAATTTGACGGAGGTGATCTGATTGATCCTTACACTTATCGGAATGAGTCGAAAGGTCATCCAGGTAAAGTTAAACAATGTTCTTAATATCATGAAAAGCGTATGAAATTACTCGTTGGAATGTGGCACCAGCATTCTTAAGGCCAAAAGGGAGCTTATTGTATGCGAAGGTGCCCCATGGACAGATGAAGGTAGTCTTATGTTGATCAACCGGTAGGATATTGATTTGGTTGTAACCAGAGACCCCATCCATAAAGGAAAATATTTCACTCCCAGCACATTTGTCAATGATCTGGTCGATGAAGGGAGTGGGATAGTTATCCTTAGGACAAGCATGATTGATGTCGCAGTAATCCACACAGACTCGAATACTGCCCTGCTTTTTGTCCACAGGGACGATGTTAGTGACCCAATCTGTCAATGGGATCGGAGAAAGGAAGCCTGCTTTGAGAATTTTTTCAACTTTTTCCTTTATAGAAGCTGCCTTTCAAGGGTGCACGGGACAAAGACATTGGCGAACAAGTTTCGCATCAGGGTAAGTATGGACCTCGTGCATGACTATACTCGAATCAATGTCAGGAATTTCCTTGTAGAACCAAGTGAAAAAATCTCGAAATTCTCGAAAGAAACTAGTATAGACCTCGATCTCATCAGGAGAACAGGTCAACCCAATGTGGATGACCTCAAATACCGCCAGTTTAACAGAGATGTCAATAGGCATTTTTTGAGTAATGTTCCCCATGTTTCCTTCCGCAAAAACTTGATGTGTCAAGATGGGCGTTTGAAGCGGATGGGAAGGAGCTTGGGAACTGAATTTCTCAAGTAAAGTAGACATCACCCCATGGCTAGGCATAAAGGAGGAATGATGATGACTATCTTCACAGGGAGGATCCTCTAGAGACATGGTTTCCATGATGGCTTCATCAATTGGAAATGTCTCATTCAAGGGATCAGGAGAATTTGAAGCACTGAGTCAAGGGGATTGAGAATATGTGTCGAGAGACACACTCGAAGCAGTATGATTAGAGGGAAGACGAGCCGAAGTCAAGATAACTTCACAATAATCAATTTCTATTGGGCTTAATAGCATCACATCACTAGATGAATCAACCTGCTCAGGTGAAGGGATGATCCATGGATCAGAAGACATGGATATCATATTGACCTGAGCAGTGTTGGGCAGAGGAAGAGAAAAAAATTCCCATAAGGGAGGGATCTTCGAAAATTCCCAAACCTACACTTTCATAAGGCATAGGAATACGATCTACGTATGGAACATTGCTCTTGAAGGAGGTGGAAGTGAAAAAGGATAACTGATCCACAGTGATTATATTTCCTTCGTGTTAGAACTGAAGAACACGAAAGAGAGTGGACAGGACGCATAGCATGGCATGAGTCCAACTGCAATCGAGGAGAAGACTATAATTGAGCTTGGCATCAATGACTTCAACCTCGACATTAACCATTTTTCCTTCCAACGTTATAGGTAAGCTGGTGAGGACACCAAGAGGGAGATATTCCCTTTCATAGAAAGATTCTAAAGCGTTTGGAGATTGGTTAAGGGCCAGAGAACCAATGGCTTTCGAGCATGCAACAGACATGATGCAAGTAGATGCACCTTCATCCATGACCACTCGATGGATATTTTAACCATTAATCCCAACTTGGATAATCAAAGCAATCTGGTGACGGAGACGCACAATGAAATTTTCCAGATCAAAAGTGATAAGGCTTGAATCAGCGGGGTACACCCTCCGATAGCGGATAGCAAAGCCTTTCGTTGTGATGGATAGCTCTGAAGAACCTAAAACGCGGACATAGTGGATGACGCTTGAGCTAAATCCTCAACAATACTATAATACTAAGTGGCACGAACGTTTGGGTTATAGGAGGACTTACGGAGCACACCTTTAGAAGGTGGTCGTACAACGGGCTCAGGACTGGGCCGCAAGCAAGGGAGGAGGACCATCTACAATCTCTTTCCCCACCACCTGACACAGTTTAGTATAATATTTTGACCTCGTAGAAATAGATATGTGTGCAGCACCATTCATCATGAAAAATTGAGAGCCAAAATAGTCGGAGGACGAAGGTTGCTCCACCATCTGAGTTTGTTGTGATAGGAATGGTTCTTTAAGAACAGCTGGAGTTCTGTGAGTGCCTTTGAGCAGTCGACTCACCTCGGCCTGTCGTGGACATTCTTTATTGTAATTCTCATCGTGAAATATCAAACAAGGATACTTTGATTTACGTTTCGATCCATCATTAGTATTGGTTTTAGAAGAATCATGCTTCGAGGTATCGGCTTTGGCCTTGCATTTACCCTTTTTCTTACCTTTGGAATCTTTATCCACCAGGGTGGACTGGATGGCATTCACTTCCGCGGTCTTGTCAGGATTAGGAGGTGGCTGAGAAGTATTTTCCATGGAAGAAGTAGATTTCTGCTTCACAAAATTGGGAGAATACTTACGAGAATTCTGAGACACATAACCAATGATATCGTCGACAGATGGTGTCGCCAGTTCTTTGGAAGTTACAGGTCGTGGAGCATCAAGAAATATTTCATAAAGCATGCCAAATTGAGAGTACAAGAGATCAAGGTATTGGGCACGATCGATGGCTTGTTCCTCAGTAACACATGCCCCCATAGCGATGCCCTTAGCAATCGGACCGATAAAACAGGTAGTGAACCAATCAGTCAGAAGTTGATCAGGGATCTCAAACTTGATCAAACGACGACGCTGCCTCCATTCATGAATATGATCAGATATATGAGTGGCCCGATCTTGTTTCAAGGATGTTAGGAGGTGCATTCCAGTTTCATAACGAACCGTTAACTGAAAGTGTGTGAGAAATTCCATTGCAAGAGAGTTGAAATCTTGATAGATGCCACAGGAGATCTCAATGTACCACTTTGAAGTGGCACCAATGAGAGCCCTTTGAAAAATATGTAAACGAAACTAATCATAAACCCAAGAGTTAGAGAAGCACCATAGATGGTATGTCATAACATGCGCCTAGGGGTCTTCTCTGGACTTGCCTTCAAATTTGGGACAGTCGCCAGGGATCTCAATGGGAACTAGGGGCCAATATGGATTATGAAGGATGGGATTGTTCATTAACTTCGAAACATCAAGAACCTCCAGCGTAGCAAGGAATGGAAATTTTGGATTGAAAGGCATCACTGGCCTTTGATAAATACCGTCGTTGGGATTCCAACCAAGTCAAAAGAAATTTTGAGCCCATGTGTTATATCCCGAAGGATTTTTTCCATAGGGGTTATAATTTTAATAATTCTACCCATAAACTGGTTGAGGGCCAAGGTATTGATTCTGAGTGAACCACTGAGGTCTAGTTTGAGAAACATATGGATTTTTTTGCGGGATAAAAGCAGTTCCTTGGGGTGGACCTTGTACCATCAAAGGTTGACCTTGAGGAATGAAAGGTTGGCCCTAAGGCTGCACAAGTTATCCCTAGGGAGAAGGTTGACCTAGGTACTAAGGTTGAACAGGTTTTCCCTCTGGTGCAAGTTGGCTTGAAGGAAGTGGACCGGGTTGCCCCTGAAAACAAGGTTGACCTGATGGTTGAGATAAGCCAGGCTGCCTCTGAAGACCAGGTTGACCTAGCTGACCAGTGGAGGGTTGACCTTCTTGTACAAGAGATGGGCCTTGCTGAACGTAAGGCTGGTTCGGTTGCACAAAAGGTTGTCCCTGAGGTGGATGGATTTTCCCATGAGGAACATAAGGTGCTCCTTGTTGAACATGAGGTTGACCAGCAGGATTGTAGCGTTGTCCTAGTTGAACCGAAGGTTATCCCTGATAGGGTTGCCCTTGTGAACCATAGTGTTTCCCCTATTGGTACTTAAACTGGTTTGGGCGAACCGTAAGTTGTGGTGTTTGAACATACAATGGACCTTGTGGGAGAGGCCCATGGTAATAGACATGATTCCCATGTTCATCGTAGTACTGTAGTAGATTTGTGTTAGTCAGAATTTGCTAAGAACCCTAGGGAGTTAATTCCGGTGCTAAATAGCCATCATATACTGGTCATATGACAAACCTCCCAGAATAGGATTAGAGGAGATAGGCATACTACCAAGAGGTTGATGGACTCCTAACACATGAGGTTGTGCTCCACTCACAACGGGCCCAACAAACATCACGAAAGCATTAGGATGTGCCCCGCGAATAGCAAAAGATGCCAGCAATGATGGAATCACACTAGCGAATGGCGTGGAGGAAGGCACACAAATAATGCCTGGGTTGGGACAGACGTAACCATCGTCGAAAAACTAGAAATCAAAGAGGATGGACCTGACACAAACGACCCTATAGAAGGAGTCGTCGTACTTGACCATAGCGGGTTCTGGTATAAAGATGCAGCACCATAGATAATTTGACCCAAAGAACGATAACCAGTAGGAAGATATGAAGGCTGGGAGGAAGGCTGAGCCGTCACATAAGGAAAATCCTCAGGAGGGAATTGATATTCTCTCATTAATACAAAAGTCTCTTCACCATCAATAGGGGTTGAGGCATCCATGTCAAATGAGTACCTGTTAGGGAACAACTAGCAAGCGGTAGAAGGAAAATCACTTGACAAAGGTGTCGCCAGTGAACTCGAGCATTGAGGGGGATCTTCTCTCAAAAAGAAAAAGCATTCGGGGGCTGTCAATTGATGTCAAACAACTCCTCAATGGGAGACCAAGTGGTGAGAATTTGAACGCTTGGTAGGATACCACCTTCAAGGTTCTGAGTGCCAACAGACTGAGGTGTCTCCAAAGAAACTCTAGGGGGAATCTCTTCACTATGAGGTAATGAAGAGAACAATGAAACGGGTGGTTCTGCCACCGTGAATTTATCTCAAATAGAAGAAGAGAAAAGAGATGATCAATTCGAGGCTTTAAGAACAATCACTAATAAATCACTCATGAACCAACCAAGAAAATAAATTTAATGGGCATGTGATCGTGGGTGATTGATTTTATGACACTGAAAAAAAAAATTTTCGTTTTCATGTTTTAAGAGTCGAGAAAAGGAAAAAAGGTGACTCTAGTCACTTTCAGTTTGGACGAGCATGAAAGGAAAAGTTCTCGATGATATTTTCAAATTTTAAAGAGTCATGGAAAGATCAAAATGACTACTCAGGAATTCTAGGCAAGAGGGTGTACCAAGCTCCCGTGAACTGCATTATACACCTTCGTGATCGAATGAAAGAGAAATGACCAAGGACTTAACATACGTGCAGGCAGTCTCCCTGAATGTTGTGTTCTGTGTATCACTGTTACAAGGCAGCAAACTCGGCTTCCTATGGATAAAGTATTGCAACCTATGAGGGTCTCCCTTTATATACGTGACAGTACGAGGAGCACAAGTCCGTACTAGTGTTGTCTAATGCCAGATGGTGAGTGATAGCTGCTAGGTTTAACGACATCGGAACACGTCACTAGCCTAGACCGCTAAGTGTGAGCATTAATTTTCAATGCTTCTTTAGGTTGATTGAGTTACTTTTATAGTTTATCTTGAAATTCCAGTTTCAAGGCCTTATCAAATGTAATCTCAAATCTCTAATGCACAACTACATGAGAGAAAGCATATCGTTTCAATTCGATGAAAAGCTAGCTAAGAGAGGGATAGAAGTTCACAACAAAGAAGAAATCAATTGAATGCAAGAATGACACTTTCCTTTATGCTACTAACACACCCAAAGAAGAAAACGAAATAATTTTCTCTTGTTTTTCACTTTTTAATGAAAAAGAAAGCTACTAATGCAAAATAGTACTTTTCATTTTCAAACAGAAAAGAAGCATGCACATTTTTTTCTTTTGTATGAATGAGAAGCAATAATGCAACGTTACACTAAAAGGAAAAAACAAACACTAGCTTAGAGAAACTTCTAATGAAATGATCAAAACACAAAGACACCAATCCAAAGAAAATGTAAAACGCACTCAAAACCAGATATGCATTTCTCCATGCAAAAAAAAAGACTTTCAAATCGACTCAATGAGCAATGTGATCTATGCTCAGGGTGATAGATGGAGGGTCAAATGGACACTTAGGGTGATAGTTCAACAATCCTACAACACGTAGAATCGAAATAAAAGACCAAGTAATCAGACAACAAGCTGAAAAGATGAACGACTAAACCGACTCATACACAGCTCGGAGACTCAGAAAACACGTGACCGAAAAAATAATCAAAGATACCTATAAACCCTAGGATGAAAAATCCACACTGATCAGATGAGAGATAATCAACCAAAATGAACGAGACAGAGAAGTAAAAAACCAATAGAAGTAGATTAATCCAGGGATAAAAACCAATCCAAAGGGTAATATGCACTGGAAACGCAGACAAGAAGCCTAAAAACCAAACCTACAGGATTCGGCACAACTGTTCAATAGTAAACCACGCTGAATAGGGAAAATGGCACCAGCGCCAAGGCAACCCGGGCCAATTGGCGCGACTGTCAGGAAAACAATGGCGTCGAGCAAGGAAACCAAAGAAAGGGAAAGAGGCAGTTGAGGAAGAACTAGGCTTATCACTCTGAGGATAGGTAAAGTGGCTTGAAACAGTCAAACAAGCGAAACCAAGCAGAGAAATGACAATACGACCAAAGTTCGATAGACAAGCAAAACTTCAAAACGAACAACAAGAGACGATAGACACATTGATCCCCAGTGGATTCACCAACTTGTTGAGTAGGAAAATCCCCTCTGTGGACAAAGGAAATCCCTCTAGCCCTGGGTGGGTCTAGCAACAAGGGAACACGTTGAATTCCTAAATTCCTAGCTTATAAATGAAATATATACTGGAACAAGTATCCTACCTCAATCCAAAGCTTTCGTCGTGGCCTGTAGTAGCAATCCTTCGATCTTTGTCTTCACACCTTGCGCTCCATTGGTGACGACGTCCATGCACCTAAACAAAGATCAAACAAATGATGACGGCATACAATCATATACATTCATATACATCTATTCAAATAGTCAAGGAGAGTTAAACACTTTGAATATAAATGGAAACAAATTTGGAACCAGAAACCAGTTGTGTAATATTGATATATGAAAAAAAAGTTTACAACCTTATGCCTTAACGTTGCAGGTCCCCTTCAACGGGTTCATTTGGGCACGTCTCAAGAATTCATTCGTCGTTCAACTCAATGAGGCAATGAGCTTAAACTCTCTCTCAACAATGGATTCTTCTCTGCTCTCTTCAACACACCAGCTATAACTAATGACTGTTCAGCTAGTTGAATCAATGTGAGGAAGAAGAATTCATAGGAGAGGAGGAGGAGGTTGTAGAAATTTTAATACAAATTATGTATTTCCTGGATTCTCCTGATCTAACAATTATATGCCATTGTTAAATACACAATCGCTTCTGCAACAAATTCTTGCAGAATTTAAAACACGATCACCAATTGCAATATCAAGAAGAAAGATCAATCACACATAACACAGATGTTTTTACTGGGAAATCATAAAGCTAAAAACCCCACTATCATATATTATGTATATATCATGGATCATGAAACAATCTCATACAAAAATCTAATCCAAGAGCTCTCAATACAATATACAATCGTCTCACACTGTCATACAAAAATTGGCAAATACATGCGCCAATTTACTGCCTCCAGACAGCCTGCCTCCAATGCGCAATCCCTGATGGTCAAAAACCTATGAATGATTCATTCTATCATGCCTTGACTACGCAATACTCATAGGCACATCCAATGTGTGTGTGGTTGCATGTGTTCACCCACTAATGTCACAAATGATAGTCAAACTGTCCCTTTCACCTACATCTCAACTGGGTCTCCACTGGATCTGACATGCATGTAGTTAACAGTAGTAAATCTTCAATTGCATGTGAAAACACTGATTATGAATTAATTAAATAATTAATTCATTGATCTCTCACTAGTGTATCTTTAGTTACAACTATCACAACTGAGTTTAACTCACTTAACTGAGTTAAACTAATTTACAACTCACATAACTACACATCCAACTCTGTTACAACTTCAAATCACTCAGTGACAACTAAGTCCACTTGCATGTCCCACCAAGCAACCTTTGAACTCAAAATTACTTTAGATAATTGGTTTTCCACGTTAGTTAACTGATTCCAAGTGCTCCATGAGAATAGATTAATATTTATTGTCCAACTATTATTAAGGGATAATAATAGTCGACATGCATCTATAAATAGACATGTGATCTATAAATAGAACTCGCACATACACCTAAAATAGAACATCATCTATAAATATAATTTTCTCAACCATCTATAAACAGAATCTTCTCATGCATCTATAAATAGACCTCCACCTAAAAATAGCCTGTGTGGGCCCCACCCAGTGTAGGTGCTTAATTTTCACTAGGATCAAGGATGTTGTTTATCGATGCCAATTTCATCATTTCTTGTTTCAACCTTCAACACTCCCTCTCAACTATAAAGGAATGTCTTTTCATATGCCATGCAACTCCATGCATGTGCCCTGCAACCTTTTCATGCACCATGCAACTCCATGCATGCACCCTATAACTCTTGTATGCAACACTTCTCTAGTGTTTCTCGGACATGCAACACTTCCAAAACTGAATAGCCTCCAAAAAAATGAATCAGTATAATGCATCTGCCATCAAAGTCTTCTAACTTCTACTGGTACCAACTACACGTCTTTTGGATCCACTACGTTGTTGACCTCTGCATCCATGCACTGTGCACTTGCTGTCAACTCTGATCCGCGCTCTAGTATCCGACACGGTCACTTTGATTTCATGTCCTCAAGACATATAACTACATCAATCCAACTAATCCTGCTACTGCTACTCTGTGGGCTCCTCGTAGCCAGGTTCGATTCATGAGAACCACACCATCTCAATGAACCTTGCCCAAAAATTTCTTCTTAGGATTACTCATGAATTTCGCCTCACCTCTCACCTAGTGGCATAGACGCATGCACTCCCTCTACCCATCTAGCACGAAATTTCTCTGCATGAGTGGTTTCTCCCACAACATTGATCCTAATCTTGTGGCTGCTCCACATCCTGAGGTTCACTCTTACCTACATGAAAATTCAGCTCCCTCTCAAGCGTCAATTGCATGGCTTTCTCACACTTCCCAACAGCAGGAAGCTCTGTATAAATCCCATCTACATCAAGTCTATAGATATTCTTAACTCGAATCCCAACCTTCTTTGCTTTCCCTATTGCTTTGTGTCACAGGAAAACTTTTCCTTCACTAAAGACAACATCATAGCCTCTATCCTCTAACATTGCAACTGAGACTAAATTTTTCTTCAAACCCGATACATGCATTACATATTTTAAATGAAATAGGTTACCTGACGCCCTCTGAAAGATAATGGTACCAATGCCAGTCGCATTGTATCGTCCATCGTCGCCCAACTCAATATGCATTTGGAGATCTTTCTCCTCCAAGTTACTGAAAATTTTCTTATCTCTCGTCGTGTGAAATGAAGCACCATTATCCAAGTACCACCTCGATTCCAATGAACTTAACACCATGCATGCGATCAATGAGAAGTTAAGCTCAAATTTTGAGGCAAGGGCCTGACCGGCTACAGCTCCAGCAGCCAACTTGTTCTTCTTATTTTGTGGACAATTTGTGGCAATATGACCATACTCATGACAATGAAAACACTTCACTTTGGACATGTTGTGCTCCTTTCCATCTTCACCGACCTCAGATTTAGAATGGAATTTTTTCCCCTTCCCCTTCTTCACCTTGGTAGCCAAAGCACAATCCTCTTCATCATCATGCTTTGATGAAGAGCCATCTCTGGTGTTTTGTCGGAACTCCTCCTTCACTAGATCCGACCACACTCGTTCCCAATCTAGAAATTTTTCCCGTTCGTTAACAGAGTCTTCATAACTGTGACAACTCTTAGAAAGCCCCAAGAGAGCCAAACTCACCAAATCATCATCAGCAACACTTATTCCTACACTCCCAAGCTCATCCCGACATTGGACAAACTTTGTTAGGTATACCAGAATAGTGTCGTTCTTTTCCATCTTGATCTTCTTGAGTTTATCTTTCAGCGCCAATTTCCTATGGTCATTGCTGCTTTGGAATAGATCCATCAAAGCCTTCCACATAGAAGATAGTGTGGCTTTCCCATGAAGGCTTGAGACAATGTGGTCTCGTACACCTTCCAACATAATCCTCCTTTCCCTTGCTACTTTCTTTTGCCATGCATCAACTAATGCAGCATCTGTCGAAGTAGGCTTAGGAACATCTTTGTCAATGAATTCCTTCAAACCATTATCTTCGAGAACCACCTCCATCCTGTCCTTCCAGGCAATTTATTTTGAGCTGCCCTCGAGTGCATACTCTAGCCGCAAGCCATTGAAAGCCATTTCAATGTTTACTCAACTGTAGCACCAAGAAATGCTTGCAGCAAATTCGAATTGTTTCCACCAACAAACTCGACTCCTGCTTCAAAATTGCAATCCTCTACGCTCTGATACCATGTAGAAATTTTAATAAAAATTATGTATTGCCTGGATTCTCGTGATCTAACAATTATATGCCACTGTTAAATACAAAATCACTTCTACAAGAAATTCTTGTGGAATTTAAAACACGACCGCAATAGCAAGAAGAAAGATCAATCACACATAACACAGATGTTTTTACCGGGAAATCATAAAGCTAAAAACCCCACTATCATATATTATGTATATATCATGGATCATGAAAAAATCTCATACAAAACTATAATCCAAGAGTTCTCAGTAAAATATACAATCGTCTCACATTGTCATACAAAAATTGGTAAATACATGCGCCAATTTACTGCCTCCAGACAACCTGCCTCCATTGTGCAATCCCTGATGGTCAAGAACCTCTGAATGATTCATTCTAGCTTGACTTGACTACACAATACTCATAGGCACATCCAATGTGTGTGTGGTTTCATGTGTGCACCCACTAATGTCACAACAGATAGTCAAATTGTCCCTTTCACCTACCTCTCAGTTGGGTATCCACTGGATCTAACATGCATGTAGTTAACAATAGTAAATTTTTAGTTGCATGTGAGACCACTGATTGTGAATTAATTAAATAATTAATTCACTGATCTCTCACTAGTGTGTCTTTAGTTACAACTAGCACAACTGAGCTTAACTCACTTATTTGGAGATCAGTTACAACTAGCACAACTGAGCTTGACACAAAAATGTTCACTGTGGAGATTCTGAACCTAGAAGCTCTTAACTCACTTAACTGAGTTAAACCACTTTACAACCCACATAACTACACATCCAACACTGTTACAACTTTGAATCACCCAATTACAACCAAGTCCACTTGCATGTCCCACCAACCAACCTTTGAACTCGAAATTCCTTTAGCTAACTCGTTTGCCACTTCAATTAACTGATTCCAAGTGCTCTATGAGAATAGATTAATATTTATTGTCCAAATATTATTAAGGGATAACAATAGTCGACATGCATCTATAAATAGACATGCGATCTTTAAATAGAACTCGCACATACATATAAAATAGAAATTATCTATAAATAAAATTTTCTCAACCATCTATAAATAGAATTTTCTCGTGCATCTATAAATATACCTCCACCAAAAAATAGCCTATGTGAGCCCCACCCACTGTAGGTGCTTAATTTTGACTAGGATCAAGGATGTTGTTTCCGGATGCCAATTTCACTGTTTCTTGTTGCAACCTTCAACAGAGGTTTGGGATCCACATAAGGTGGAGGAGAGGTCTATCCATTTGGGGAGTTCCACATTTGTATAACTAATAGGCCAAAGGGAGAAACCCGACTTGATCCGGTCGAAAAAACCATCATGACTCCACTCATGAAGTTGTTAAACCATAGAAGCTTCATTTCTATTTTTAAAAAATTTCCAAAAGCACCTCGGCGTGAGTCTCAGTGTTAATTTGTTCATGGGCACGAGGACATAACTACCTACCATCACTGACCCAAAATCATAGGTTTATGAAAGTCTGCTTGAGGAATGATCAATAGAGATTATATTTCTGACATGTCAAGGGGTGCAATGACATTTATGGAAATGTATGATGGCACACAGGGGTCACTGAAATGGTCCTCTAATGTTTGGGATGGGGATTGCAGGGACGGTGACAAAATATTGTGTAACAGACCACCATCCCTTCTCAAGCCATTGAAAGTCATCTCCCACCATCTCATCTTGTAGATATTTTTGTTCTGGTTCCAACAAGTTATTACACTAAGGTATTCCATCAAGTATTCTACCGAGAGTGCCACCTTAAGCGTAATTGAGTTAATTTCAATAATAGCTCGATGTCCGAAAGTTGTCAAGATGCAACGAAACAAAGGGCGTGTTGTGTGGATGATGGAATGTGTCAAGAGAATGTCGATATACTCCATAAAAACTCCTCCAAACCCCATAAATACCCTTCGTAAGCCCCTTTGCTTATTTATGGAATAAACCTGCTCCTGTGACATAGTTGCCACCAAACCTGAAAGTCCATCCTGACCACACCATAAGGGAAACCAAAAAAGGGAACATGATATCAGAAAAGGCACCGATCATGTAAAAAATATGTCGTAACGATCCTATTATATAACATCGTGCACCGGTGTGTGTCTATGTTATGGACACACCAATTTTTTGTATGAGATTTTCCCTTTTTTAGAAACATCGACCTGTGATAATGCAATTATTGTGATTTTTTAAATCCATTTTTCATCAAAAAATTGACATATATCTTTTTTTTCCGAGAAAAAAAATCAAACTTTTTATATTTCTGGTAAAAATTTGCATCATATATGTCGCAGCATTCCATTTTTTTTTTCTTCACCCTTGAGGGCCACAGTGATACCTGTCCACAAAAGGCTACTAATATACATAGTATAGAAAAAAATCAACACTCAAAAGTGTCACAAAAAATAGCCAAAAAACAATCAGAGATTGTTACGTGCTAACCATGAACATTTCGGCCTCCCTTAGGGGAAAACAACCCAAATATTGCCATATAGTATTATATGATATGTCTCATAATATACAAAAAATATATAAAATTTGTCCAAAAATTATGTACACAGGTAATCGAGAAGATATACATCATGTGCTGGTGAAAAATATAAATAATATAAAGAAATATAGACCCAGTTAATAAGGTCTAGTGTCTAACACACAGACACCACCATCATCTGTCTTCATTATGTACCATGCCTCCAAATCTTGTTGTATGCCAACGTTAGAAGGACTACCAACTGCCTTGTTTCATTCCCTGTAAATATGGCATACGGACATGAGTACGAAAGACAATTTGAGAGCATGTATCTCTTCAAGGATAGGAAGTAACACAATATTTTGACATCTTTGTGCATTGTTAAACCAATTTATGACATTCATATAATCGCCAAATATTTGAACCGAATCAATACTCAGTTGGATGATCCAACATAAAAGAAGATTTAGAGTAAAGAGTTTAGAATAGTTGTTTGTACCACTACCAATAACCATTGATGCAGCCATAGAACAGTTCATATTTTTATGAATAACCATGCCAGAACCACTCTCAACTAATCGTCTGATGCCCCATAAAAATAATCCCACGGGATTTCATAGCTTATTTTTTCAATGCAAATGTGTCTAGGCATTTTGTTATGATCAAAGGAAGGAAGAAATGAAAATATTGAAGCACATTCAGCAGCAACTATTGATTCGGAAGTAGTCGTGTCCAAAAAAATCCCTTTATTTCGGGCCAGCTAGATTCCCCAGGAGATGATTAGTGGAATGTTTCTGAGATTTGCATCATTGTTAGCTATCCACCATCGATGCCAAGCCTCCCCACAATTTTCTCTGTTCCAAACAAAACTGATATTGATAAGGGACAAATTAAATTCCCAAAAAAAAATTGTGAATCGACAATCCAGAAAGAGATGATCAAAGGATTCATCTGCATCCATGCATAGAAAACACCAACCATGCCTAGATAAAAATCTCTTCTGTAATGAATCCCATGTGGGCACCTTTTTCTTTAGGATGCACTAAAAGAAAATTCTAGCTTTTGCAGGGCAGTCCAAGTTCTAAAGTGGCTTGCACCACCATTCCTAAGCACCCCACCCCCTTCTCTTCATTAAGTATTCATACTCCACTTTTGGTGAATATTGGCCTAATTTTGCATGAACCCACCGGATAGTGTTGAGGTAGTCTTTTAACCAGAATCTAGTACGAGATAATTCATGAGTGTAGGCATTCCATTCCTACCTGCATTTTTGATTAATTTGGAGATTGTCCATAGATTTCCAGGCCTGTTGTCAAATAGTAGTACCATCTTGCTTTGTTATCTGGTACAAGAAAAAAACCCCTTTTTTATGTAATGTCTCAACAAGTCCTATACAATGGATAAAAAACTCATTGCATCCTACCCAATGATCCATCCCAATCCTGCATTTTTTTCCATTTCCAACCTGCCATGTAATGCCTTCTTCCACTAACCCAAAATATAGCATAACATTCTTCCAAATAACTGATGATTTTGTGAATCCTTTTTCAGGTTGTCGAATCCATTCTTCCCGAGGAGTTGGATCTATTTATTTCATTTTAACCACTATAGTCCAAAGATTGTCTTACATCATCAGTATCCATCCTAATGTTACAGCTAGGGAAGTGGAAAAATTACCTAAGTTCTTAATACCGCAACCACCCCATTCCTTTGGTCTTGCAATTTTATCCCAAGCCATCTAAGGGAAAACCATATTTTCTTTCTTACCAGCCCATAAAAAACTGCTACATGTGCTCCTAATTTTGTTTAAAATGCCTTTAGGTACCAACAAAAGGGAAATCCAGTACACCAGAATTACCAACAACATTGATTTCATGAGCACCAACCTCCCAACCCTGGAAAGCCATTTGTAGCTTCAAAGATTAATGCGCTTCTCAATTTTTGATAATAATCAAGTCCAGTCTTGTTTTTTGTAAGAATTAGGTTTCAAATAGAAACCCAAATATTTTAGTCTTTCCCCCAGAATAACTTTGGAAAAAGGGAGGATATTTGAAACCCAAACAAGTTCTGGTCCTGTGATGCCCTCATATGTCAAGGATGATTTCTGGATGTTTATGATCATTCCAATTTCCTTCAAAAACTGGTCCAAAATACTTTTAATCTGAAGCACCTCCTTCAGATTTCCATTACTAAACAGTAAGATATCGTCAAAAAATAGCAAATGGGAAATGAAAAATTTTGTTGCAACTTCAATACCTTTTAGTTCCCCTTTTCTCTTAGCTAAATGCATCAGCTTACTTAGGCCTTCGGCTGCTAACAAGAAACAATAGAGGGGATAGAGGGCACCCTTACCTTTGTCCCCTCTGGTTATGGAAAAAATGGGATGCTTCTCCATTAATAATAACTACGAAATACACATTTTTAATACAACCCATGATCCAATTTACAAAGTCAATTCAGAAACCCAAGTGAATCAGAAAAGTCTCAGATATAACCAACTGATTTGGTCATAAGATTTGGATATATCAATTTTAACTATCTTGCAGTTCTTTATTGAGAGCTTAATGTTATGCATAGTTTCATGGGCCACCCTAATGGCTTCATGAATCTGCCTACCATCTAAAAATCCAAATTTTTCTTTAGAGATATTACAAGACAATAAAGGTTTTAGTCTGATTGCAATAATTTTTTCAAAAATTTTGTATATACAATTGCATAATGAAATAGGCATGAAATCACCAAATGATGAAGGGGAATCAGATTTCGAAATGATGGTCAGGAATGTTGAGTTTAAAGGATCAAGAATTTTTCCCTTTTATATGGACTCTTCCACCACATTAGCAATGGCTTCCCCCATCAATTCAAAAAAATGTTGAAAAAATTCCACTATCCAGTCATCTGGCCTGGGGCTTTTGTCTTTGTGCATAGATTTTAGGACATGTTCGACTTCTTTAATCGTAACATGAGCCATAAGGTTTTCATTTTCCCTCTCTTCAACATACCTAGGAAAAAATTGAGCCACTCTAATTACTACCCCAATCATGGCGCCCTCCTGAACACCAAAACGGGACGTCAAATGATTTTTACCCATATTGGTTAATTCGTTAAGTGACTTGGCAACACCACCCAGTGGATTTTCTAGTTCCCAGATAGCATTTGAGTTTTTTCTCCCCTTAACATAGTTTTGAAATAATTTTGTGTTTTCATCCCCAACTTAGAGCCATATTTCTTGACTCTCTAAGCGTTATTGTTATTCATTGTCCAACAATATTTTCCTCCTCCTCATTTCCAGAGACTTGATCTAGTCCCTCTTCTCCTCATCCACATATCCTTCAGACCCATGACTTTCCATTTGTGCTAACTCCTCCCCAATGGTCGGAAGCTCCATTGAATGTTTTTTATTCTTCTCTTTTGCCCAAAGGATTGTTTCCCTTTTTAGGATTTTCAAGTTTTTTACAAAAGATTGAGCATGGGAGGAATTTTCAACATGATCCATAGGCCTCCATTTTTCATTAACCAACTTATTGTAGTCTGCCTCCTTTAACCATCCCACATTAAACTTGAAAGGGTAACTCAACTTCTTATTGGGTCCAACCAACTCCAAAAAGATATGGGAGTGATATAATTCCCCCCCAGATCCCACCCATTGTCTAAACCGTAGAATCCTCCTAGCAAGATCTTCATTCAATATAAATCGATCCAATATTTTTGCCACTCAAGCCTCCCCCACTCTCTGATTCCTCCATGTAGGAGATATTTTTATAAGATTTGAATCAATGAGGCAACCTTCCCTTAGTTTTTTAAGAAAAAAGCAGCTAATGGATCAGCACGAACAAGAGGCCCCCAAGTTTTTAACATCCGCAAAGAGAAATTAAGGTCTCCACCAACCACCAAATTTGGATCTTGCATAAATGATTCTGTTAGAAGGTTATTCGAGAAATTCACCTGCTCCATAAAAGGCCCATATATATTCACAATGGTGATTTCAGTGCCTAATTCCATAGAAAATACTTCTACACCAAACAATTTTTAAGCTTTATGACATTGTTTTTTAAACCAATCTCCAGCCCACCCAATCTCCCTCTGACATCAGCAGTCACAAAAGTCTCGCTCGGAAGAATTTTCATAAGTGTATCTGATACCAAGTCACCCTAGCCCAGGCTATCTTGAAGTAATAAGACATCAGGTCTATAGTTTAGAATAAGAGATTTTAAAGCTAGTTTTTTAGGGACACTAACTAAACCTATGCAATTAAAATACAACACAATCATTTAGAAACAATGTTAGGGGATTGCACTGCTCTAAGCGCCCAATTTAGGGAAAGTTTCTTTCCATCATCAATACATAGCATGGACCTAATTTGAGCTTTGGAGAGATCATTTTTACGACACCTAATCGACATTGATTTATATAGGGTATTGTTCCTCCCCAAACCCCCATAGGTCTCAACATCCATCAATTTTTTTCCTGGGGTCTCAGGTTATAAGGGATAGTATCAATAGTGAGTTTTGGAATTGTAGTTATAATACTATCCATGGCCAGTGAAAAGTTACTAACGCACAAAGACTAATTTACATTCTGCCTGGAAGGACCAGGCATCTTCATAGCATTAATTAAATGATCAAGAGAAATTACAATAAAAGGTGAGAAGTAAGGAGAAGTACCTGCCAAATCTGATGATGGATCAATAAGAGCTTGGATGTCCTCCACTTGATTTATGTCACCCTCAAATATGGTCTCCTGCAATTTAATAGTGGCCTCCATACCTTCCATCAGCAGTGGCCCCTCCTCCTATTGTATGAGCACATACTCCCCCTGTTCCTGATTGCCTCCAACCACCTCCTGGGCCACTTGTTCCACTCGGGCCCGTAATCCATGCTTATTCCCACCCTTTTGTCTAAGCCTTCGATTAAAACCAAGAGGACAATCCCTTTATAAGTGACCATGTTTGTGACACCTATGGCACTAGAAGGGAAGGTTTTTGTAATCAATCAATTGTAAATATGAATTAACTTCCAGATATAACAATATTTTCGCAATCAAACCCTCCTTACGTGTGAGGCAAACCAAAATGCAGGCAATGTTACGCGCTCTTGTTTTCAGGAATGACATATCCACATCCAAAAAGGTGCCAAGGCTATTCCCAATAGCCCGAAAAACATCCATAGTCCAGAAATGTGGTGGCAATGCAGGCAGACGAAGCCACACATGGATTTCATCCAGTCTTTCCCGATGAGAATCAAACATTGGCGTCCATTGTTTAAAATGGATCAGAGCTATGTTGAAACCCCAGTTTCTCTCCATAACCCATTATAGGGTTTCATAGTTCTAGAACCTGAGCATAAACCAACCCTTTGATAAAGTTATACCTTCCACTTCCTTGTCTGATTTCGCTCCCCAATTTCTCTCAATCCATTCAGAAATATACTCTACCGAGAAAAAATTTCCTCTCGCTCTGCCCACTATAATAGATTCTAAAGTAGCCATCACACTGTCAATATGAATATTGACCCCGAATACAAAATTTGGGCATTATAGACTTTTCTTTATCACCTTCCCTTTCTTTCATTTTGTCCCTGCATGACATCCTGATTGAACTGATATATTTGTAGTGTGAACCGCTTCGCTTGATGCTTCCTCTATCTCTTTTGGACTTGAAACCCCTCTCCATAGCTCTCAACTTGCTAAAATGCCACCACTATGAGGCATTGGACATATTTTTTCCCCTTCATATTTCTTCGAGAGACTAACCCCCTTCTTTGTCACTTTTTTTTCACTTTTTTCCCCCAGGAAACCCCTTTATACCTCCATTTGCCCAACAATATCCCCTAACGCCTCTCCATAGAAAATTTTACTGAAACCATCCTGAGCCCCCCATCCGGCCTCCTTTACCCCTTCTCCAGCCTACTCTAGAACTATAGAATGAGGAAACTACCCGATTCCGTCACTCTGAAGCATTTTTTCAAGACCCCCCTACCAAGCACCCAAACCAGGCTTCCCCAAAACCTCAGCGTTTACGTCGGAAGTGAAACAAGATTTTATACCATCTTTCGAGCCCAATCCCACACCATATATAATATCCTCCAAGCCCCCAGAAGGAAAACATAAATAACCAATTTCAACACAGAAATTAGACTTACTTGAGGACATTCAAAGAAACCCATTGTTCCAGCTTCCGAAAAATCGCTTCATGTTGACCCTCCAACAGTTTTATGTCAGGACCAGGGAAATTTCTAGGCACAGCTAAGTCAAAAACATCCGACGGAATAAAATCCTCCACCGGACTCCACCTTGATTTATCCATACTTCCCCTTGCAGCAGGAGACCTAGGTGGAAGAGCCACCTTAGCCAGATTTTGCTTTGTTGGCTCCATCCCCCAAACTAATTGAATATCCTCCGCTTCTGGTTCTAGGTCAACAAACTCACTTTGTTTAACCATATTTCTGACCTTGAGACCCAAAAAACAAATTCCAAACCTAGTGATACCGTCAAGACATAGTAAAAAACAATAATGAACCCTTGACCGTAACCACCCAAGAAATCACTGGGCATAGTAAAAAACAATAATCACTAATTAGAATAATCCAGAATAGTAGGAAACCATAACCACCGGAAAAAATATCATGAAGCTACTGCATTGTAGTCCCAAGAAGCTCCTTTTTGTTAACACATACACCCGACAGGAAGACCAACCTTCTGGCATAAAGAAAAACAATCAAATGAAAAACATAAATCGTTGAAAGAGGAAGAGAAAGCCCAACACCATCACTATTTCTGAGGCATCATCGAATGCTTCCAAGTGTTTATATTGGGATTCCAAATGGAAGCTGCCCTCCAACATTTGTTAATGTCTGCCCCTCCACCAACCATCCATGTGCACTTCTCACTATTTGACACTACTAACCAGGGTTTTACCCCATGGTCGCCCTGTTTTTCCCGCTCTCCAGCTTTCCAAAAAATATAAGAGTTATATGGTTAATAAATCAAGATATATCTTATAATAGTATTCATATAAATTAAAATTTGATTAGTGCATTTGTATATGATGTTTGGATCAATTTGTTATATTATCAGATTTCGCATCTCTTCATTAAAATATTTAATCGTCCATACATTTAATTTGTGGTGTAACATTTCACAATGACATTGGATAACAAAACAAAATAAATTAAAATGTGTTTTATTATATAGCAATTAGAGGCTATTTATCATACAAAATGAGATTGTTATTGGTAACTGCTTGTCTTTCAGTTGGGACACTATATCCACATTAAACAAAATGTTTGATTTTCACAAGTCATTATTTCAAAAAATACAACAACATGCATTGATATCCAAATATATCATCGTTCTTCGTTGGAATTGTTGTCAATGCTCAAGTTATTTCCATGACTTGGGTTATTTGGACGAATATTTTGTTGATTGGATCGATTGTTTTCGTCTTCTTAATCTTGTTCCATATGCAAACATTAAAAAAAAAAAGTGTAATGAGTATATCTACATTACTAAGAATAATGAAAAATGAAATAAATAATATGCATAACTTTAAATTTAATAGAAATGTACCATAGCAATAAGTGATTCATGAACCGTACACATGGTTTCAAAACCAAGTCTCGTGCCTTGTTGCAACAACTCTTCTATTGGCATAGTTCCATACTATGTTTCATGCAAGTTTTATACCCCATTATAAATCATAGATTTAATATAACGGGTTTTTTTTCATCTATTAATTATAAACTTAGAGAAGTAAAACAACATAGATACTTACAAATTCGATAATTAATTTTTGATATGCAAACATATATTCACAACCCATATTTAACCAATGTCAATCAATTCTTTTGATGGCTCTTCTTTGTATGTTAGAACCTATTTGAAGACATTCAAGGATCGTTGCTGTAAAACAACTTAAAATTAAAAAACTGAAACCTTGGGTTGTTATAAGGAAATTTTAACAATTACTCACAAACTTTGATATCATCATTTTCTTCCTTGTCATCATGTTTTATGTGCTAAATGAGTTCCATTTTGTTTCCTTTTCTGCAAGAAAATACTTGAAAATTAATATTTGATGCTAAATTATTTGTTTATTTGTACAAAGTCAATCATGATTAGATACATTTGAAGCATGTTGTTATTGAGATGGCTCCTCCTGTTATGAAATTATGTCTATTTATTTGACCATATTCTTGTACACTTTTTTGGACATTCCTAGTGGCATGTTTCGCATATCCGCTTGTTGATCCTTTGGGATTTTCATAATATTCCTTAAAAATAATAATAAACTTATTTTATATTGATATACAAAAACTAAATATAACAAAATTGATATTAATGAAGGAATGTTTTGTAGTAATATATACATATAATTCTAGAATTTTTTTTTTAAATTAGGAATATTACCTTTTGAATTAATCTTTTTTATTGTTGTATGTTATTGTTATTGCAAGTCTTACAGGTCCCATCGACCATTTCTCTATAAACACTTCATGTAGTTTATATATAGTTTGGTTCTTGGAATCATTGAATTGATTTTTGTATTGTAAGTGGAAAGTACATCTATACATTCATTCCATTATATCCCTCATAGTTTTGTAAAAAAAAAAACCCCTTCATTAACCTCCAGCACCACTTCAGATGAGGTAAGGACCAATTCATCGTCATTTACATGTTCTATAATTTTTCTTTTCTTAGAATGACATTGACCTTTTCCTTCGTTGTTTCTCCCTGTAGAACATTAAACATATATGAATTAATATATTGTTTGAAATGTGTTATCTAATATTCTTAAGTATATTATTAATGAAAATTCCAAAAAAAATACTCATAAATTGAATAGTATTTTTTCATTCACCTGATTCATCCTTCTGCAATTTTTCTGTCAAAATTTTTATGCTCTTCTCCACTTAGATTAGAAATAATCTTATTGACCTTCTTCATTTTGTGGCTTTGCATGACACACAATAACCAACACATATTAGTTAAACTTACATATAGTTAAAACATATTAATTTTGTAAAGAATTTACGAAGAAATTGTCTTCTCTACTTTTTTGGATGTGCTATCATTGTGTCGAATAATATTTTTGTTATCTGACAATTTCTCAGAGTTTTTTTTATCAATATACAACATGTATCATTTGATACATAATCCATTAAATATATTTTATACATAAATCAAATAATTTTAAGCCAAAAAGAGCTATGGTAACTGGTGCGTTTATTTGAATAAACGCCCCTCGGTCCGTTTAATCTACTAAATGCACCGGGAGTTTAATTATTTAGCACCGATAGCGAAAAATATTTCTTTTAAAACAATTTTTAATTGTGACGGTGTGATTTGTAACGATAAAAGCATCAAAATGACTTACCGGTATTATTTGGTAGAGGCGCGTTGGTGCATTATATTGCACCAAAGAGCACTGATAAACAGACTAGACAAGGCCGACATGGTTATAGTATACTGGTGCGTTGTATTACAAAGGGTGCACTTGTGCATTATATTACACAGGGAAAACCACATAATATATGTCGTTTACCAAAAAAAAAAAAAAATACAGAGAGGGCCGACAAGGTTTGGATTTAATTAAATAAGTGATCCCTCTACTTTACATGTCAAACTCCCTATATATAGTAAGTACACAAACTCATTAAATCGAAAATGCCTAATAAAAAAAAAAAAAAATATATATATATATATATATATATATATAACCATAATTTTGAAGTGGGAAAGGGAGTTAGACGGTATGGTAAAATTTTGTGGTCACATAAGAAAGAAGAAGCATGGGTTTAAGGTAAGTATTGATTTATTTGTTTTATTTCTAAATTTTAATTAAACTAAATAGGAACAAAGATCGTAAAAAAAATTACTAGTAAAATCAATAGTAATTTTTTTATTATGCAGGGTTTTAAATTTATTTATTTGTTTATTTATTCTGAATTTTGTGTAAATCTAACAAAAATTGTAAAAAAAATTAACAAAAAAATAAAAAGTAAAATTTAAAAATTTTGTTATGCCGGGTTTTCAAGTCTCAATCCATAAAAAGACATCTTGATCTATTGTTGGTCCTGAAGAATAAATCTGCGAATTCAATTCACTTGTTCAAAACAAACTCGGGTTCTTCTCTTCTATAGCAATTCCTTCTCTAATACCATGTATAAATATCTAAATAGATTCAATTGATCTTGTAATGTAGTAAAAGAAATACTGAATCAATTCTACAAATTGCAGAAACAAATTACGATCGCACAATCACATGAACAAATAAGAGAAACCATTTCAATCGCACAAAACAAAGATGTATCTAAGGAAAGGATTAGCTAAAAAACCCACTATATGTATATTGCATTAAGTCAAGAACATGAAACATGTTGGGTGTGTGTTATATTCTTTCCACGACTAGCTTAAGGTGGGAAGCGGGGGGTAAGAGGGTGGGTGGGGGGTGAGGGTGAGGCTCCCAACACTTGTGCTAGGCGCGGTTTGGGGAAACGCCCCGGGAAATTTTTTTTGGAAACTCTATTAGGTCGGCGGACCTACCTATGGTTTTATGCATGGGTTCTCACATGGTTTTAGGCATGATGGTTTTCTACCCATGGTATTTTGTAGATCCAGTCAAGGGAACTACAGTTATGTTATAATCCAGGGTTGATGGATTGGGGTTTATGAATGCTTTGGCATGTATATATACGTGTTGTAACATTGAAAGGAATATAATGAAAAATCAAATTGGTAGTCCTGGTTTTGGGATCCAGGGGAAAATCTTTGTGTATATTTGTTTTATGTTTTATGCTCTCCCTATTGTTTATTTTTTTTTTAAGAGTTCGTTTGCAAATAATTTCTTTGCAGGGTTAAAACCTATAAAACAATACAATGTTATTTCCCTTCCTGAGAAAATTTTGCACTATCTCTAACTGTCTCACTCTGATCCTAGAAAGTTTGGTCCAATACTTAGCCAAATACTTGCACTTGACTGACCAACCTGGTTTAATTTTGTAGCTGCATTGGATGACCAAGAAGAGCAGGCGACTCCACAAATAGATGAGGCTTCCACAACCTCTCCCTCATATGCAGACCTCATTCTTTTATTATTAAATTTACAAGCTCCTCCTGGTTTCACCAAAACAAAAGCTAGATATCTCAAGTTAAAGGCTATGAAATTTTGTATTTTAGACAGTCATTTGTATTGGAAAGATACTAGTGTAATTATACTAAATTATTTGTTGAAGTATGAGGCAGAAAAAATCATGCAGGAATTACATGAAGGAGACTATGGTGGACATTTGTATTGGAAAAACACATTCGATAACATGCTAAGAGCTGGTTTTTACTAGCTAACACTCTTTGTTGATGTCCATAAAAAAATCACTTCCTGTCACAAGTGCCAAATTTTTTAAGGCAAGAGGAAACTATTCCCTTTACCCTTGAAACCCATATCTGTTGAAATTATTTTCCAACAATGGGGTTTGGATTTCATTGGAAAAATCCATCCACAATCATCATCCCACCATAAATGGATCCTCACAACCACTGACTATTTCACTAAATGGAATGAAGCCATACTCTCAAGACAAGCAACAGATGTTGTGATCATCAAATTTTTAGAAGCCAATATATTGTCGAGATTTGGATGTCCCTAGAAACTTATTACAGACAATGCAACAACTTTTAAGTCAAAGAAAATGGTGGACTTCTGCAGCAGGTTTCAAATCTCTCTAGGACATTCATCTACTTATTACCCTGAGGGGAATGGGTTAGCTTAATATTCAAATAAGATTTTAGTCAATATCATTAAAAAATTGTTGGAAGACAACAAGAGGTCATGGCACAATAAGTTGGTAAATGCATTGTGGGCTTATAGACTCACCACCAAGAAATCAATTGTCATGTCCCCATACCAATTAGTTTATTGAATGGATGTTGTCTTTCCAACCTCTTTAGGTGTCCTACATATGAAAATGATGCAAGAGTTGCAGGTAGAATCCAATGATATTCAGAGAAGGATAAATCATACAGTTGCAAATCCAGAGAAGAAGTGTACAACAAAACACAATTCATCCAGGAAAGTGTTAAGAAAATTTATGATAGACGTACCAAGGCTGATGACTTTCAACCTAGGGGACACTGTTTTAAAATGGGATTCAAGAAGAGAAGAAAAGGGTAAGCATGGTAAGTTTGAAAACCTATGGATAGGACCTTATATCATCCATGCCTACAGGGATCATAATGCATTTTTCCTCAAAGAATTGGATGGAACAGAGTTTCCTGGTGGACCTGTGAATGGCAAGATGCTGAAACATTATTTTTCACAGGAATAGAAGTGTTTCTTAATAAACTCATTGTAAATATCATTGTCTTTAATTATTTTGATTAGGTGGCCTATTATCAAAAGTTGAAGCCCACAGAGAAGGCCCTAAGCTCTTGATTAATGTGCCACCATAGCTACTACAACAACACACACAAAAATCAGATGTAGAAATGTGTTGAAAGCAAAACATTCAAGGCTACTAGTCAAAGGTTCTTAGCACCTCACGGGGAGAGTTCCATCCCCAGCTGGAGCCACTGTTAGGGTCCTATAATTTATAGGTAAATAATATTGCATATTGAAAATGATTTCTAAAAAAATCATTTGTAAATGCCACTACTTGATAGAGAGTTTGATTTTTAAAAATAAATTGAATGTCGTGTGCAACTTGTTTAAAATGCCACAACCTTGAGTCATTTCTTAGATCATACAGTGTAATCATGATCAAACAATTTTCAATTTTTGTTAATTAGATTAGTGAATAAGTTAGCCAAACTGTGTAACCTTGGCTAATGTTAGTTAGGTAGATGAATAAGTTGATTCAATTGTTTAAGCTGAATCAATGCAAAAAATTATAGATATGAGTATATTAGGTGTTTTTCTCCTTATAGAAAATAAAATAGGGTCTGCACATCTAAATGCACCCTTGATTAGTCAAAATTAGTCTTAGGATTAGAAGAAAAATGAGTTCAAGATGGGTCAAAGGATAAAATGTGGTAATATTACATTAAAGGCTCATTAGTGCACTTTTATCCAAAGTTTGAGAAACATTATAACATATGCACTATTAGCCTAATGTTTGAGTTCATTATGATTTTATCCTAAGTTCAGGGCATTATCTACTTTAACCAAAGTCTTCTACATATGTAATAAAGTTTAAAAAAAGACAAAAGGCATTTTTCACATATGGTAAAGTGCACGCACTGAACCAACGGCTTGATCAATTCTATGTCAGATCAACGACCGATAGTGCTTTTCGACCCCCTTTTTCCATCCTACCTTTATCAGCGTGGGGTGGGGGGGTCCAAAAAGTGGTTTCCTCCCCACCGACCCCACCCTTATGTGTCACCACCATGTCATTTCGCACCCCCCCATAAACCACTTACCACTTAGACCCACCTCCGAAATCCGCCAACCCTCCGTCTTTTCCTGCTAGTTTTCCCGCGCGCTCCCCTCCACACATATCCTGACACCTGTCCCTGTCCATTACACCATTAAATGTTTTCCCAAGATAACCGTTTGAATTCGATAATTTCCCCGCGCCTCCAATAGGACTATACCATTAATATAAAAACCCTTTTTGTGCACCATTTTAACTCCTTTTGCTCATAGATCGCTCATTCTGCCATCGTTTTTAAAATTTTGCCTGCACTGTAAGCTTACACAGTCAACAAAGGAACTGATCGAGCATAGGTAAAATACATCGTTTCCACCTATAAACCACTGACAAAAATAATTCCTGGTATTTCTTCACCATTACCTTCCTATTCCTACAATTATAATTAGTAGAATTCCTTCTAAAAAGAAGAATAATGACGATCCAATCAACCCGATGCTCCCTCCTGTTGTCAATATTAATCATACTCCCCTTGCAGACAGGGATTACAAAATCACATAGACCAAATGCGTATTTTATCTCTTCGAGTTATTGCTGGTTCGAAGACAAGTTCATTGATCAAACTGATGAAATTGGACTCTCAGAATCCAATTTACCCTTCTACATTTTCCCTCAAACCTACCATTTAGTTGACTTCATTAGGAAGTGACATCCCTGTTATTTTCCCAACCATAAAGTTGTGGTAGCCCCAAGTGGGGACGTTTTGTTCACCATCACCCCTAAAACCATAAATTAGATGATACAGGTCCCCTAGACAAAGTCTAGCGCCCCTTTTTCAGTAGAAGCTTTAAATGATCTGTACCAAAAAGTAAATTTCTTCAAGAGGGCCAAAATTTTCAAGCTTTTTCTACCTGAAAACTCCCAATTGCCCAAGAATAATCCACCTTATGCTGCATCCATTTTTTCTGACAAAGACAAACAATTTTTTTATGTTCTTTCATGCATGTTAGGATATTATTCTGATGAATGGGTAGATGAGCCAATCTTAGGTTTTCTGTCAGTTTTCTCTACTAATCAAAATCCCTTTGTCGTGTTTGATTTTAGTTGATTTATTTCTAATAGCATACATGAAAATTTCCTAAGGTTACCAACTGAAGGAATGTCCAAGTATGCCTCCATTCTTGCCTACATGTTCATCTATTATCAGATAGACGAGTTCCCATGCTCACTGCATAAATTAGATGAAGAAGGAAACCCACAGTCTATAATTTTCTAGGCTTATTTGGTGAGAAAATATTCAGATAAGTACACCTTCAAATATTACATAGGGAAGTTCATTCATCCAGTCATGAGTATATTGAACAGTAATGGGGAGCCAAGAATTAGTGATGATATCAAGAATTTTTTTCACATAACTGAGCAAGCCAAAATAGGATATTGGTACCTCTGTCATAAATACACAAAAATAAGAGTGAATGGGTGTGAGATGCCACCATACAAACTGCCTAAATACCTCCCAATGAGAGTATTTTCTCTTGAGTACATAAGAAAAATGATTAATGCTGATAAGATACATTTTATTTTAGCCAAAAAGAAGTCTCAATTCAAAATAAATACACTAGTTGGTCCCTTTATTTGTAACAGCAGGGAAGTTGGTGAAGAATCAGATAAGCTCCTGAAACAAATGAATATCACTTTGACCTTAACATGGTCTTATGACCCATTTGGCCTAGACTCCAAGCTGAGGGTGGAACAAAAAAACCACTCCTTATGTGCACACACAAAGGCCATAGATTGAAAGGTATATGAATCAGTTAGAATGGACATAGAACACCTTATAGGAAGAAAAGGAGCAGCTCATGTCCATGTCTACTCTACATATTCTACTCCTCAAGAGAAGTCAAAGAAGAGACAAAGAGAGGAAGGATCCCCTTCAATTGTAGGAATCTCAGCAAAGGAATTCAAGATAATCTACAAAAATAGAACTAAAAGAAGTCCTAAAATAGATTTGGAAACAGAAGCAGAACAACAAGCCACCATATTCATTAAATAGCCACTCTCTTCTGCCCAATCAGGTAGCAAATTCATAGGTTCCCCAGCAGCATCATCAATGTCACAAGATCATCAGGACCCAGCTCAAACATCTGGGCTAATTCAGGGAGATAAAGAGAAAAGTATTTTTGAAGAATACAAAAAGATAAAGCTAAAGAATGAGATCCTTAAAGGCAGCACCTACACTCAATTCTGGAAACAAACTGCCAGTGCTCAAAGCAGGCTTCTACTAGCCTTTGATAAATAGAAGGGAAGAATGCAAATAGCACTCTTACAAGCTCATATTCCACATCCATGGACAATTGTTGACTACAAGAAGACCTCCTTTGAATTTGATACAAAGGACATTCATCCCATCGATCAAATGGAGATGCATAGGAAAACATGAGAGATGTTTTTTCTACTTTGACTAACACTTCTATGAACGCTTCAAAATTGCAGGTGTCTATTACTAATTTTCAATCTCAGCTAAAGATTTAAAGGATTTCATAGCTGGAAAAGGACACCAGAATCAAGTCATTAGAATATCTGGTCATAAAGATGAGGTAAAATCTAGAGAATTTCAAAGTAGCTGAAAATTTAATCAAGAAGAAAAATGTTGATATTGCAGCACATGGAAAGCAGCTAAATATGTCGGCAACAGAAGACCCACAGACAAAATAAATAGGAGAATCAGAGAGCCAGAAGGAAGAATTGTTCAATTTGATCATGGAGCAGAACGCACAAATCAGAAATATGGAGACAAAGATGGATAAATTTATTAAAGAAAAGGAACAAAATGCAGAGTTGGCCATGGTTACTTTGGATGTAGTGCCCCTCACAGCAATAGCAACTACAGGTACTTCTCCATCAATAATACCTCCATCAGAACCCACTAATGTTGCAAGCAAACTTAACAACGCAATGGAAGATATTTAAATAGAAAATTAAGAAATTAAGAATCTGCAGGGACATATAAAAGCCTTACAGGAGCATAATAATAGAAGTGAGGCCTCACACATGGCTGAGGCACAAACGTCCCAAAGATTGATGGAAAGGATACAACAACTAGGAAAAGAGACAAGCGTGGGCCAGACTTTGGCCCAAGCAAAGGAGAACATATGGACATACATCCTTAACTTAATGAATGAAATTTTTCCTTTCATACAAATCATTTTTAATTAACAGAAGGAGTTGATACAAAAAGCTACAACAACCATTGAAAATATTAAAGAAAAGTTGAATGATAAGCCCACTTAAGCCACTAATATTATCATATTCTTGAATTCTAAAAATAAATATGAGTTGGAGGAAATGGGAGTTGAAGATAGAATAGAAACAATACTTGAATTCAAGAAGGTTTTGACCAAAAAAAAACCTCGTCCTTCAGCTGGAAGAAAAATGTCAGGGGTTGGAAATTGGTGTTAACAGATTTTTCAACGGGTTTGAAGTGCTGAACAAAAATGGATTGCCCAGTTTATTTGTGATAAATGATAAATCTATCACTCTAGAGGATTACAACAAGAAATTGAAATATGTGGCCAAGGACAGCTCCAATTTTGCAGGTATGATACGAAAAGCCTTTCTTGAGGCATTGGAGAATGATTTAACCATAGAGCATGAGGTAAATCATATTTTGTCATCAAGCCTACTTTTGCCAAGTACACTAAAGTAGATTAGGTCTATAGGAGCATGACTAAGTTTTATATTATGAATGAAGAAAGGTGGGATAAGTTCTGTGAGTTAATGGATTAAGAAAGTAACTTTATCTTTAGTCAAAGGATCAACAATGCAGCAAGGATCAAACTAACAACTTCCTTCAAATCAGGGCCATATTTCGAAGAGTTCAAACTTGTCCTATTAGTTTGTAATAAGAGATATAATTTGTTTTAGATTTTCCTAAAATATATGATGATCAGTTATGACAGAACCTTTTATAAATAAGTGTATAAATACTTCAATTTTCGAAGCATTGAGGGTTGATTTTTGCATTCCAAAAGCTATTGTACTTTTCCATTTGATGGGTTGATTAGTAATAAAAGGACTATTTCACAGCATTCATGTGTTGGATTATTTGGTGAAGTGATTCTCACTATCTATGTGTTTATTTCTTTGTTTCCATACTTATGTGTTCTTAAATCCGAATTATGTTACATAAAGTTGATGAACAGAATTTGTTGAAAGATACACTCTGATTCTAGCTATAGGTAATTTAAATGTATTCCTCTTATATTAAGTTAAACAACTCTTAACTGCTATTTTTCTTAATTGAATATATTTATATCCTATTACATTTCATTTAAATCTGAAAGATCCAGTTACTTGAACTACTTTGCCTTGTGAAAAACCTTTGAAAATCTGAGACAAATACATAATAAGTTGTAGACTCCATATCCCAACGGAAGTTTAGGGATTTAATCAAACAAACCTCAAACAATTAAGCATTGAGAACTAGCCTAATATCATCAATACAACAAAGTTAAATCTAACAGAGAGATCCCTCTCTAATTTTAGCAAGGCTAGATCCTAAAATCCAAAGTGGTTTTGTGGTTACCTCTAGGTTTCCTTCACAGCCTTGGGAAATTACAGATTGATAACATTGAGTACATTTCATATCATGTATGTCTGAATTATTTTATTTTATATAGAGGAGAATATGAAAACAAAGAGATATGTTTGAAATGTGGGCATGACATGTATCGTAAATTAATTATAAAAATTATAAAAATAAAAATAAAAACGGGTAAATAACATGGTCCTCCTCATAATATATTGAGGCACATGCCTATAATCCCAAGGATTCAAAGTCTCTTTCATTGCAAATAATTAGTTACGTTGCAGGGATGGCATGCCTCACATAGATGTGAGTTAAGATTTCAGTGAATACCAACAGATTCAATAGCCATGAAGCATATAGAGGATACATGGCCTAAAAAATTCAAGGATGAAGTACAAAGTCTACGACTCAACACAACCACGGATGGCGTCAACCCATATTCCCTCTAAAAAACCAACTATTATGTTTGACCTATAGTAGTGATCAATAAAAATATCCCCCCATGGTTTACTGTGAAAAATGAACATCTTATGTTGGATCTCATAGTCCCTGGTATAAGACAAGTGAAGAATATGGATTTCTACTTACAAACATTGATAGATGAATTGAAGGAATTATGGGAAGGGATACATGTGTACGATGTATCAAGACTCATTGCAACAGAGAGGATTTTTATGTTGTATAGAATATGTGCTTACACCATACATGATGATCTAGGCTTAGGAGTTTTCTCTAGTAAATTACGTTTATATTGATTTGTTTATATACATAACAATATTTTTTCACATATTAATTTAATTTGTTGCAATTTCTCTAATATTCATGGTCACTGATGATTTTTCAGACTCTATACAATAATCTCGCAGGTCTTGTAACAAAAGGTATCATGGATGTAAATGTTTTGGACCTTATCTGAAGGCTAGTTGGTACAATCAACTACGAAAGCTAGTGTATGATTTATACAGTGTATTCCTCCCGGAAGAACACCTTTACAGAAGAGCAACATACACTTTCAATAGTAAACGAGAGAGAACCCAAAGGTTCGCAGTAATGACACTAGTTGAATGACGTAGAGCATATCAGAGAGAGAGAGAGAGAAGAAGAAGGAGTTTGTAGAAATGTTCAATTCAAATGGGAAGATTATTTTCAATGATCTAGAATTCTTCGACACCTATGTTGAGAAATTTCCCATTGGGATGAAGAGGAAATTTTTCTTTTATGAGCTCCCATATTGGGAGCATATTAATATTGTTCAATTATTATATCCCATGCATATATTTAAAAATGTTTCATCTTATTTATTGAGGCACATATCATCGAAAGAAAATAACACATTGGCTATTAGGAGAGATCCTATTTCTTCGAAAACTAAAAGAAACATTGGTCAAGACAAGAAACTAGAGGAGAGGTTGGTACCTCTTGGTATTTCAAAGAAGGTGGTGTCCCATGGATTTTAAAGAACGATGATAATTCTTTGGCAAAGGAAGTTATAATGAGTGTGAGGGTGCCTTGTTTATATGGGTCTTCACTATGATGCTGCTTCAATGTGGAAGACCATTTTTCGGTGTTGAAATCGCATGACAATTTGAACCTTCTAAGAGTACGTATGTCAAAAACATGATTTTATTTTTTATTTTTTATTTTATACAATGGGATATTTTATAATTAATTTTTGTATAATGTATTATTTACTGTGTAGTGTCATTATACTCTTCTTGTGCGTGGTTGTGTGAACCATGACTTCTCCCAAGGCCTATGATGCGCCATATCTAAATTATCTACATTTTTATGTTGGATCATATCAAAGGAGATTCATATGGCTAGCAATCCATGATGGCGTCAAGAGATAATTGAGATTGTTTGTATGTTTGAGAAGGAATTACCGACAAGTTTCATGGACTTGCAGTTTCATCTTCTAATTCACCTAGCAGATGAAGTTGAATTATTTGGGGTGGTTTATTGTCGTTGGATATTCTTCTTAGAGAGGTACATGAAGAAATTGAAAGATTTTGTTCGACAAAGGGGAAAACCCAAAGGGTCTATGTCAGAGGGGTATATATCATATGATTCTTTCTGTTATGTGAGTGAGTACATCAAGCAGATCAACAACAAACCAAGTGCGGAGATTTGGGATGATGAGAGGGATGAAGACAAAATAGAAGGGGAGCTTCTCCAAATGAATTGAAATAGGCGCATGATAAAGAGTAAGTGGCTTATCATTTGTCAAATTTCTACATAGTAACTATTCACACTAAACTTCATATTAATGCATATTTTGATCTCATATGTACTATATATGTTGGTTTAATTTCATCAGCGAATTCAGATATTGAAGTCATCAACAAATCCATTCTTTACAATATGGAAGCGACACAACCATGGGTTGCTTTGTATGAGGAGAAGAAGAGGAGATGGGACAGTGACAAGAAAGAATTCAAACAGTTGAATGATAGAAGCATGTCTTATCTTGATCATTTAAAATAAAATATGCCATTGACATGCCGTAACAGTTGGGTTGAGAATAAAGTCAGAGAGAAATATAGTGCATCTGGTCATTACCAATGTGCTAAACATAGGGATTGGGTGCAACAACTCAATAATAATCTCTTTCTGTACATTTTTAGCTTCATACTGCACCTTTGAATTGTAACATCTAATTTATATTTTTAATTATGTTCGGGTTATTAGACACATGACGCTATGATTTTTTCACTTTTTTATAGGTGCATTTGTTCCCATCTATGTGGGCATATGCACATCATTTTCACACAAAGGATGTCGATGATGGATGCATGACACAAGACTGTGGAGTGGAAGTCAATTTCAATCAATTTAATCGTACTACCCACCGTGATCAAAGCCTAATACAGGGGACGTTAGGTTATGTCGGAAAGATACAAGAGATCATTCAAGTGGAGTTCTCTTCATTCCAATGTGGTATTTTTAGGTGCAAGTGGTGGGACACCTTTGATCGAAATAATATAAAGGAAGATCGCAATAGTGGGATGATATCTATAAACTCTATAAAGATATGGCATGAAGCTAGGGGTCCTTATGTTTTCCCAAAACACTACAACCAGGTGTTTTTACCCAGATGTGTTGGATATGGATTGGTGGTTCATATTAAGACATGGCCCTAGATCAAAATAATTTTTTGAGAATAGCAGAGTTATCATGCCAAACGAGGAAGATAATCAAGGTGATGACAACAAAGAGAGATATGTATTTGTGTTATTTCGTCATTTATACTATTGTTGTATGTTTTTGTTTTCTTTATTTTGCTAATTATATTGTTTTTTATTAGCCTTGTTGGCATTTTGTATAATTGGTAAGATTCACAAATGTTTTTACATGTTTTTTTGCAGTGGAAACATTTTTACACTTAAACTAAATATTTCCAATTGTGTACAATATCTATGATAGTAAGGATTCAAGGTCACAATCCTTCTCAAACAGCAAAATGAGAAGAATATAACCAAAATGAGAAAATAATGAATTTAGAAACAACATAGAAGATTTATTCTAGATTTATATACTTATTGGTTTATTAATCAATTCACGTGTTTTTTCTTCTTGTTTGGTTAAAAATCAATATAAATCATGTAGTGATAACTCTATGAGGACTTTAACAATGAAAAAAATGTGTATTAATATGTAAGATTAATTTCTTGACATGAGAGGTAAAGTCATGTTTACTATATTTAAATTCCAGTTCTTGCAACATTATGTAAACTAAAAGGAGGTCTTATGCATGTATAAAATTTTGATTATATATTTTTATGGACCATAAGAGAAACAAATGGGCTTACATGGATACATGAGAGGTTTTAATTTTTATTCATGTATAATGAAACAATTTTGACTTTTCTTTTCAGTGGTAATTATAATGAAAAGTTGAATTTATACTAAGAATTAAATGATAAATAATGTGATGGTGATTAAGATGCATTTGTTTTTGTTTGACTTTCTAATAGACTTTGTGATGCATTTTTCTTTCCTATTTAGATTATGTAAAATAAATATATATTTTTATGTATTTATAAGTAAATTATTTAAAGTATACATGTCTTTATCATTGTGAACATGATGTAATATTAGCTAAGAGAAATGTGAAAACATGAATTTTAGTGACTATCTCATGATAAGTATGTGGATCAAAAGATTGTAATTCTCAGCATGAGTTGTCATTTTATAACTATATTTTATTAAAATAAATGTACCCATATTTTCTCCTTTCTCAAATTACATTGTGAGTATCAATCTAAAATAACTCACAAAGTGATAGAAAATGGAGAAGGAAAATCATATTTGTGTTATATATGTGTAGTTAAATGCCTACTACAACGTCCATCATCAAAGTTTAACCTCCCTTATTTTCAATATGCAGCATAACTCCATAAATATAAATGCAATTTAAAACATGGTGTACAATATCTATGATAATAAGGATTCAAGATCAAAATCCTTCTCAAATAGGAAAATGAGAAGAATATAACCAAAATGAGAAAATAGTGAATTTAGAAACAACATTGAAGATTTATTCTAGATTTAGATATTTATTGGTTTATTAATGAGTTCACATGTTTTTTCTTCTTGTTTATTTCAAAAGCAATATAAATCATGTAGTGATAAATCTATGAGGTCTTTAACAATGAAAAAATTGGGTATTAATATGTAAGATGAAATTCCTGACATGAGAGGTAAAGTCATGTTTACTATATTTAAATTCCATTTCTTGCAACATTATGTAAACTAAAAAGAGGTATTTTGCATGCATCAAATTTTCATTACATATTTTTATGGACCATAAGAGAAACAAATGGGCTTACATGGATACACGAGAGGTTTTAATTTTTTCTTCATGGATAATGGAACAATTTTGACTTTTCTTTTCAATGGTATTATAAATAAAAGTTGAATTAATAAATATTTTATGGCTAAGAATTAAATGATAAATAATGTGATGGTGATTAAGAGGCATTTGTTTGACTTTATAATAGACTTGGTGATGCACTTTTCTTTCCTATTTAGATTATGTAAAATAAATATCTATTTTTATGTATTTATAAGTAAATTATTTAAAGTAGACATGTCTTTATCATTGTGAACATGGTGTGATATTAGCTAGGATAAATGTGAAAACATGAATTTTAGTGACTATCTCATCATAAGTATGTGGAAAAAAATAATATTCCTTGAGTTGTTCATCAGGAAATAATCAAATATATTATTTGTCAAAAAGTAAAGTCTACTATAGTATGATTTTTGTATTATTTAACTCATAATTATTATTTAAAAAAAAAAAAAAAAAGATAAATTTAAACCACAATAATAAAGATTTAATCTCTTTAACCACAATAATAAAGATTTAATCTCTTTAAGTGATTGATAAATCCATGATTAAGATGGATGTATAGTGGTATTTTATCTCTATATATAGATCGACAATAGTGTAATCTTTCATTGTTTAAATTGTGTATTTTAATAACTTATTATTATGATTATTTTATATTAAAAATTGAATGAGATACACATTTTCATCTTATTAAGAAATAACTAAAACATTTTACCTTTAATTATTTTTTCCTTGTGAGTGTTGAAGTATTTAGTAATTAGGTTAGAATGAATATGAATGAACTATTTAAGAAATAGAAAAATATTTATGGTAATTTTACAATTATAGTTTTAACCATACTAAACTTTGTAATTTAAAAAAAAAAAAAAAAAAAAAAAAAAAAAAAAAAAATCTATGCATTTTTTTTTAAGTAAGTTGTTTTGCAAGTAATTTCAATAAGGAAATTTTGATACAAGTTCATTAATACAAAATCTATAATAAATATTATTTCATAATAATAAACATCATGATGATAACCATCTAACAAACATAAATATCAACTAAGATACACATTCAAATTCACTACCAGCATCTAATTATATACACCTTTAACACATATAAACGTCATTAGCTAGCACACAAATCTAATAATCTAATAGGGCATCATCAACGTGATCAAATCTAACAAAACACGAGTATTGTAATTTAACATCATCACCACACACATCCTCAAATTAATATACATCTCATGTCAAATAATTGTTATCACATACACATTTATCTGCAAGCACATTAAATGAACATGACCTAGCAATATACACACAACCCCAACATATAAATTAAGTACATAAACATGAAAAAAATGCAATATATATATATATATATATATATATATATATATATATATATGTGTATATATATATATATATATATATATATATATATATATATATATATATATAATTCAAACAACTACATCAAGTCAAATAAATGTTATCGAATATTTGATACAACAAACATAGCAGTGCACCCTAGTCTGTAGCTTGACCTGTGGCAGCCTGGTCCGTAGCCTAGTCAAGTACTACCTCAAAAGTCGAACTATCAGGTGGAGGAGAAGGTACTAGCTAGTCTTCTCTCTTAAGAGAAACATGAGGCACCGCTGCTAGTACTGGGTGATCATCATGAGGTGAAGGATTACGAGGTGGTGTACTACCAAAAGGATCATTAACACCCTGACCATGATCCGATGGGGTTGTACTACTAGAAGCATGATCACCACCCTCATCATCATGATCCGATGGGCTAGAACTGCGTGAAGACCCATGTGACAACTCTATTGCATGCCTTTTATCCCTCCTCACTGCCAATAGTCTAGTATATTTGGCAATATGATGCATAAGAGTCATCATATCGCATGGACAATCCCTAAAGAGCTCCATGATCCTATGATCTTCCTTGATGTCTCGAGCCCTCACAAGGAGAACTCCCTCCTCCACCAAAACTCTAGATAGTCGGTCGCGGTAGTTCATCTTAAAACTGAGACCAACCCTACGAACCCAAATTCCCACATCGCCCCTCTACATTTGAGGATCATGTGCCTCATCATATTGGGCCTCACCCCTCTTTGCATCTTATCCCTCCTGTAGGGGAGGAGGCATGTCCTAAACGAATGTGTTGATGTATAAAAAAAATATATAGTACACAACAATAATTAGGAAATTTCATTAAATAACTTAATAAAACAAGTTAAACAAGGTGCTAGAATAATTTTTATTCTAATTAATTAAGACAATAAAATAAAACTAGATTAATTTAAATAAAACACTAATACTACCTCTATCATCTGCAGGCTCATCTGATGTAAAGAGCATGTTGGTACATTGTCTCCAATAATCCCTACGTATGAACATGGAACCAAGATAAACATGGGGTCATCCTCACTGGCTAGTAGCGCCACTGCCTGGGTGAAAATTCTGGTTGGATACTCCGGTAGGCCCCTCTTGGGCATCGTCTAGCCCCACATGCACATATGCACCTCAATCATCTACCTAGGAGGGCGATGGTCAAATGTAGGCCTTGTTTCTGGAAACCTCTCAAAAAATAAAAATATAAATCCCAGAAGCAGAAGGGAATTTCGTCCTCTCATGTATCATCGCATGACATCTATCTAACACCCTCTAAAACTGCCTTAAAAAAATTGTTGATCACATGATACATTGTGGTGCCTGCATCAAAAAATAAAAATAATAAAAAAGAGGGCAACTAATGTGTTTCCCATAATTATTATAGTGTGCAATGGTGATCACTAATAATGAGAGGTACTAACCTCCTATGTAGTAAAAGAAGCAGTCTATATCTTTCCACCACACACCCGAAAATCTATGGACAAAATACATGACCTGTAACATATCTCTAAGAGTAGACAAGTTGACTCTCTGTTTCAACCCCGTGGGGGACATCATGGAACTCAGGAAAATCCTCCCCTCCTAGATAGGCTAGTGATAAAAAATATGTCCTCCTCAAAGGGCTTATACTACGTCTCAGGACTAACATGAAAAGACTACTCCTAAACACTCCACCGTCAGATCTGGTGTGCCAATAAGATAGAGTGTGTCTACAAGGAGGTAGCCTCCTCATAGTACTTAAGGATACCTACATTCCTCAAGAGATCTCGGGTCATTACTAATAGGGCAAGGGTATAAATCCCTCTCCCTCTCTCGGTCCACCCATGGTCATACCACATTGTATTGTTTTGCCATTTACTCTCGCTCCCTCTATTGACATCTCTGCTAAATGATTGAAATATAAAATACATCATCCTCATACATAAACATATTTTTTTTATTAAATGAAAAATGTATTTATAAATATGGAAATTGTAATATCCCAAATTGGGAACAAACAACAATATAAAGCACAAAAGACTAAAACTACAAGAAAACAAGAAATGTTATTAAAACACCATGATATGAGCCAAAATCATCCGAGCCATTTTATTAATTTTTTAATGGGAAAGGCACATGAGGTGCTAAAAATATGGCACCTTTGCCTGCATAATACAGGCTGAAATATCTCCTCAATCTTGAACGAAAACTATGTTGCTATGTTGCTCTACGTGGCTCCTTCTCTACACTGTCAATGTTGAAACTGCTGTTGTTGGCTAGGAATGAACTGTGTTGAGCCTCATCCGTTGCACAGAAAATTATGGGAATTAGACACCAAAATCCCCTTAACAAACCCACAAAAATCCGTGAAGGGTTTCTAGAAATCCCGACCCCAAAAAATTTCTCCCTTGGGCTTAGCAAGCAACTCTACTGGGAAATCTAGTTCTCTAGTTGAACTGCTGGGAGATGCTATTGTAAATCTTCCCAAAACCCCGATAGGAGGTGCCTAGCCTCCCCTCCAAACTCTGGCCATAAATATTCTCTCTCTACCTCTCTCCCAATGCTTCTCCTCAACTGGATTATGTATTCCCTCTACTACATGTGTGGCCTCTAGGTTGTCCTAGGGGGACTATGTATGCATGGATGTTTGAATGCAAAGCATCTCTCAAAACCAGATCGAACTCCTCTCCTAAGCAGGCACTCGAAGTCCCACAAGGTAGAGGTTGAGATCTCCACTCAAAAATATTTGTGCTAAACAACACTTGGAGACACAGCTAAACAGCTCAAGTGTGCTAGAGTCTATCATACAGAAAATCAGTGATTGAATGAATGAGGAATGACCTACTCCTGTCCTCTTTTACTTAGGATGATCCCCCAACGTTCCCTTGGGCACACCTTTACTGCATTGCCACTGCGATGTTACCTCTCCCACGCTGCCATTGCCCCGCCTATGCTGTTGCCTCTCCCATGTTGCCACTATGACGTTATCTCCTTCGAGTGGATGGCTTCATGGGCCCCACTTCAGCTTTGATATATGCCTTAGTGACTTAAGGAAATTGAATTAACTATATGGTTTATTTGTGGGTCCCCTCACCCACATTATTCCTACTGAACATTAGAAAAGGAAAAAATTAGCAAAATTTAATAGTCTAATTAGCTGATTGCTAATTTGGAATATCACAGTCCTCCCGGCCAAAACATTGCTTATCCTCAAGCAATAGCAAGGATGGATGTTGTAGGATATTTTCCCTCTCCCAAGTAGCATCTTCATCTGGGAGGTTCCTCCACCTGATCAAATACTCCTTCACTACCCTGCTCCTCAAATGTCTCTCTCAGCTATCTAATATGGCCTCCGGCTGTAGCACCAGATGCCCCTCATCATCAGTAGGTGGGAGTATGTGTTGTAGTCACCTACTGCCCCAAAGACTTTTTGAGTAAAGAAACATGGAAGATGTTTTGTATCTGGATCCCTTGTGGCAGTTCCAGCTCATATGCCACCTCTCCAACCCGCCAGATCACCCTATATGGCCCATAAAAGCATGGCTTGATCTTTTCATCTCCCTTCTGCTTTAGCAAGGACTGCCTGTATGGTTGAAGATGGAGGTACACCAAGTCACCCACCTCAAACTGCCTCTCCAGGCAGCCTCTATCTGCGTACGTCTTCTGTTGGTTTTCGGATGTGGCCAAGTTATCCTTGAGAGCCCAGAGTATGTCTTGGCTCTCTTGGATCCAGTCTTTGGCCCTGGTGGCCTTGGTATCTCCAAACATCGCATCAGCAAAAGTTAGGGCATTATAACCATACAAATCATAAAATGGAGACATATTGATTGACATGTGGAAATTCATGTTGTAGCAATATTCCCCCAAGTGAAGCCGACATAGCCAAGCCTTCTACTACCTTGTGGCATAGTTCCTAAAGTAGCCCTCTAGCCACTTGTTCATGATCTCGGTCTGCCCATCGGTCTATGGGTGGTAGATAGTGTTGGGTGTTAACATTGTGCCCACCAAACGAAACAGCTCCTGCCAAAAACCTCCCATGAATCGGTTGTCCCTGTCACTAACTATGGTCTTTGGAAGACCATGGAGTTTGAAGATTTCCCTGAAAAGTAGCTCAGCTACTTGTGAATCAGTGTACCGAGCTAAAATGGCGAAGAAATCGGCATACTTCGTTAACCGGTCAACCACCATGAAAATGCAATCCTTTCCCTGTACCATGAGCAATCTAGTGATGAAGTCCATAGAAATAATTTCCCACTTACCCTCTAGAATGGGAAGTGGCTGCAACAACCCTACGAGATATTTCAGCTCCCCCTTTTTCTTCTGGAAAATGACACTCCCTGACATGTCGAAGCACGTCCTCCTTAAGGACCTTCCAAGAGAACCTCTCTTTGATGGCTCGGTATGTCTTGGTGAATCCCTAGTGGCCTGAAAGTGATGAGTCATGGGCTACATGCATAATATTCTCCCTTATTTGGGAGTTTCATTTCAAAAATATATGATCATTGTTGTAGATGACCTCATCCATCACCCTATACCAGTCATCTGTCACCTGCCCATCCAGCACCTCGCATGCAAACCTGTCTTTGGAGTACTCCACCAATATTTGAGCCCTCCAATCTGCGTCAATGATCATCAAGGATAGAGACGTTGGTCTCTGGGACAACGCATCTACTACTACATTGTTCTTCCCCTTGACATACTCGATGTATAAATTGTATGCCTAGATATTGTTTACCCACTTCTGTTGCCTCTCCTACAACTCCTTTTGCTCGAGGAAGAATCGAAGGTTGTTGTGGTTTCTCCTCACCCGGAACTTGTTCCCCACAAGATACTATCAAAACTTGGCCAATGCATGCATGATGGCTAGCATATCCTTGTCATAGATGGGGTATAGTATCTCATGCGGCAGCAGCTTCCGAATCTCGAAAGCTATGGGGTGACCCCCTGCATCAGTATTGCGCCCACCCCTTCCCCTTAAGCATCACACTCTAGCACAAAGGGTTGCATGAATTATGGTAGGGCTAATACCGAACAGCTTCTCATCACCTCCTCGAGTCTGTCAAAGGCCCTCTGCACAGTCTCAGTCCTGCTGAAAGGCCCCTTTTTAGTGAGGTCTGTGAGGGCGTTGCGAGCTTTGAAAATCCTTTGATGAACTTCCGGTAGTAGGTAAAAATACCACAAACCCCCAGAGCTCTGTCATATTCTTTGCCTCTGGTCAATCCCGGATAGCCCTAATCTTCTCCTCTCTGACTCTCACTCTGTCCACTCCAATGATATGCCCCAAATAGAGCATATCTATCAAACCAAACTCGCATTTGGACAGCATGGCATAGAAGTGTTGCTCCTCCAAGAAACGCAACATTGTCTCTATGTGTTACAAATGCTCTTCCCATGTGCGGCTTTATATGAGTATGTCATCAAATAACACCAACACAAACTTCCTCAATTGACAATAGAAAATGTGGTTCATGCAAGACTGAAAAGTAGCCGAATCATTGGTCAGCCCAAATGGCATCACCAAGAACTCGAAATGGCCATACTGACATCAGAATGCAATCTTGGGAACATCCTGGTCCCTCACCTTGATCTGGTGGTACGCCAACCTTAGATAAATCTGGAAAAGAACTATCCTCCCTCAGCTCATCCATCAACTCATCAATCCTGGGAATAGGGTAGTGGTTCTTCATGGCCTTCTTGTTCAAGGCCATGTAGTCTATGCACATCCACAATGTGTCGTCCTTCTTCTTCACTAAGACCACCGAAGAAGCGAATGGGCTTGTGTTGGGCCTGATGTGCCCCAGTGCAAAGAGCTCATGAATATCTCTCTCAATCTCATCCCGATAGGCCTTGGGATGCCTGTAGGGGGTGGTGATCATGTCCTGAATGCTAGAGTCTAGCTCAATAGTGTGCTTAAACCCCTGATTGGGTGGTTATCCTAGTGGAATGTCCCTAAAAACCGTAGAGTAACGACCTAGGAGATTCTGAACATCTGCATGTGTATGATGGTCTGAGACACCTACATCTGAAACCCTCAACTCCACTGCCCACTCTATGTCTCCCTTTTAGAAATCTGCTTCCATCCTATGCGCAGAAATTGTCTGACGGTGGTATGTTTGCATGCCCCTGAGCAGCACCTGCTTCCCACTCTTCTTGTCCACAAACTCTATCTCCAGTGCCTTCCAATCAGTGGTGACATTCCCAAGGGTGATGAACCACTAGACTCCCAACACTACGTTGATGTCCAGAATATCAACCACGAAGAAGTGATATGTCACAGTGTATGTCCCCATGGTCACTAACAATGTCGGAACATAACGCATGCATTACATGGTCCTAGCTCCTAGAACCAACACAAAGAACCGATCAAAGCGCTTTGTTTGTATGTCTCTCCTATGTACTATTTGGGCATCAATAAAGTTTTGTGTGGCCCCACTATCCACGAGCACTGAGACATGTTGCCCCCGAAATGTCCCTCGTACCCTCAACGTTAAGTACTTGGGTACTCCCCGCAAGAATGCAAGGACCCCTCTTGTTGGTAAAAATGTTGATCCTCCTGCTGCTAGGGGAGGTGGTGGTGGATGAACCTCTCCTAGTGCTCCGGTGTCAACATATCCTCCCAACTCATCATATGTATCCTCTTCTCCCTCACTGTCGAAGAAAACCTCAATATAACGTGCCTTCTCTCTAGCACATTTGTGACCCGGTGCCCATGGCTCCTGACAGGTGAAGCAAAGCTTCCTCCTTCTCAAATCTCTCTGTGCGTCAACATCTAGAGGCCCTCGACCCTGGTTCCCTATCAGAGGTGGGGCCCTCACATCCTTCCCTCTTTGATAGAACATTGGTCTATTGGGCATGGGAGCCCCCGTCCTCGACACAGCGTCCTGAAAATCTTTAGTTCTCCCTACTGCGTCCTATAGTGTAGTATGCCGAGTAGACCTCACTGGCCTGCATAAGGGTTCAATCAGTCCGTCAATGAACATATATATCTTCCTAGGCACAGAAAAATCGGGAACCATCACTGAAAGTCTGAAGAACTCGGAAATGTAGGTTTTTAGGTTCCCTATCTATTTGAGCTTGGTTATATCAACAAAATTTTCCTCTAGATCTTTCCGATCAAACCTTTCTATCAATCTATAGTTGAACTTGTCATATTTTGTCTCTCCTAAGTGACCCAACATAGCCATCCCATGGAACTGCCAGTCATGGGATTCTCCCTCAAGATGCAGCGCAACCACCTTGATGGCCTCCACCTCTGCCATCTGATTAAGCTAGAAATAAATGTATAGCTTATACACCCAAGCTTTAGTTGAACATTTCAATGACCCATCAAACGTAGGCAAGAAAATTCTGCCCATGATATGTTGCAGGTCATTGCCCTGTGTGTACCCCCCTCCTCTAGTCTGGCCTTATGGTTTTTTGTTATTCTTCAACTTGCAGAACTCATTGAAGGTGAAGGCATCTCTAAACTCCAACCCGTAAGACTGATACTCAGCGAAGTACTCTCCATAGTGAGCCACCTCTGGCTCTTGTGGTTATCCTGCTTCTGCTCCCGAACCCAGGAATGTGGGTATGGTGGAACGTGGTGGAGTGTGTAGCACCACCTGTTACGCAGCATTAGGCTCAGGTGAGTGATGGGAGGTGTCGGATCCTTCTCCGATCTGGAATTCCCTTGGAATTTCCCTTTGCTTGTTATCTCTAATGAACTTTTATCCCATATCCTCTATCCTCTTAGTGATATCCTGCATTGAATATAGAAGGAGGCTAGCAAACTCCTTTCCCTCATCTCTTTCCTCTGCCATTGGTTCCTTTCCCCTCTCTTCTTCCACCAGAACGTTGTCTACTTGGGCTGGTGTAATTTCAAGCTTTATTTCTCTACTTCTATACTGTTGTTTTCAGTATGTGATGTTTTGCCTATCCTTTGGTGTCATAGACCAAGCGCTCCAAAGGATGTGCCAAGTCTATGAGCTCTAATACTACTGTAGTATCCCAAATTGGGAATAAACAACAATATAAAGCATAAAAGACTAAAACTACAACAAAACAATAAATTCTATTAAAACACCATGATATGAGCCAAAATCATCCAAGCCATTTTATTAATTTTCGGATGGGAAAGGTACAATGAGGTGCTCATAAATATGGCACCTTGGCCTACACAAAACAGGCTAAAATATCTCATCAATCCCAAATAGAAACTTTGTTGCTCTACTACTCTTTGTGGCTCCTCCTCTACGTTGCCAATGCTGGAACTACTAGTGCTGGCTGGGAATGAACTATGTCTTGAGCTTGATCTGTTGCTCAGAAAATTACAGGAATTAGACACCGGATTCCGCTCAAAAAACCCACAAAAACCCGCGAAGGGTTTCCAGAAATCCTGACCCCAAAAATTCCCCCCCTTGGCTTGGCACGCTACTCTGCTGGGAAATTTGGTTCTCTAGTTGAACTGCTGGAAGATGCTATCAGAAATCTACCCAAAAACCTTGGTAGGAGGTGCCTAGCCTCCCCTCCAAACTCTTGACTAAAACCTTCTCTCTCTCCCTCTCTCCCAATGTTTCTATCAACTGGACTGTGTATTCCCTCTGTTACCTACATGGCCTCTGCGTTGTCCTGTAGGGACTGCGTATGCCTGGATTTTTACCTACAAACCTGGTCTCAAAACTGGATGGAACTCCTTTCTTGAGCAGGCACTCGAAGTCCCCCGACGTACAAGTTGAGATCTTCGTACAGAAATGTCTGTGCTAAACAATATTTACAGACTCGATTAAACATATAAAGCGTGCTATAGTCTATCAAAAAGAAAACCAATGATTGAATTAATGAGAAATGAGTTTCTCTCATCCTTTTTTACCTAGGGTGATCCCCCAACATTCCCTTGGGCCCACCTTGACTGCGCTGCCACTCTGCCAGCCTATCCCTGCGTTGCTAATGCGTTGTTGCCTCTCCCACATTGCCACTGCGTTGCCTACGTTGTTGCCTCTCCCACGTTGCCACTAATATGTTGTCTCCTTCGAGTGGCTGGCCTCATGGGACCCACTTCAGCTTTAATATATGCCTTGGTGACTTTAGGAAAGTGAATTAATTATATGGTTTATTTGTGGGTCCCCTCACCCAAATTATTCCTACTAAACATTAGAAAAGGCAAAAATTAACAAAATTTAGTATTCCAATTAGTTGATTGCTAATTTGGAATATTAAAGAAACATAATTTTCAATTTAAAAAAAAAAGCTCTAGTTCGCCCAAAAAACAGTAATGCACCAGATTTAGTGCGCTATAAAAAACAACAACATCAGAAATAGTGTTCACATACATATGACACATCACTTTTGGTTTGCATACATACATTTTCAACGTGGTGCGTCTATACAAACTTACGTATAACCTTTTTGCACAGGTACAGAACGTTCAGGTTATCGAATGCACCAAGCTATATTTTTTTAATATTATGTGTGCGGTGTGTTTGGTAAATATAGATGCACAAAGTGTAACTTAAAAATGTACATATTGACATACAATTTATAGATTTTCGTGGTTCATTCTAATTTATGAAACACACCACAAAAATTCTATTGTGTTAGGTTCATGCACTAAACTATGGTGCACCTTGTAAATTTACAGGTTCCATTGCTATTGGTGTGAGCCAAGGCTGTCGAACGCACCGTGCAAGGAATAAATATTCTAAAACATTGGATTTTTGGACCTATTTTTCAATTCTAATACGCTAAAAAATTAAATTAGATAGAAACTTAGACATTACCTCAACATTTGGTCATTGTGGAGGCATACTTCACATGTAATTGAGAAAAACATATTTCACCACCATTTGAGAAAATTGGAAATCCACACACTGAACACAATATAAAAGGATGGTGAGCAAGAGAAGCACCGACGACAGGGCGCTTGCGTGAGGTAAGAGTGGCATTGGTGCTTCAAAGCTCTACGACATTGTAGATGATAAAAATGAAATTTACGACTAGTAGTTTTAAAAATACAATAAATAAATAAACCTTGATTCGTGTGTTATTTTAACCGCACTAGTGCATAACATATCCAAGTGCACCGCTTCAAAAAACTAAAATTAAAATCCCTGTAGCAGTGCTCTTGTTAAGACACATCGGGGCATTCTAATACATGAACTGCACTGGTGCTTTGTGGGACTATAACACCACATATTTTAAAAATTAAAAACCACGTAGCGATGCTCTATCTTAGATGCATCGAGGTGTTTTAGTACATGAACAACACCGATGCTTCGTACGAAGGTAACGTTGCATTTAAATAAAAAAAATTAAAAACCCTATGGCGGTGCTCTTGTTAAGACGCACCAGGACGTTTTAAATAATGAACTCCACCAGTGCTTCATGGGAATATAGCATCACATTTTAAAAAATAATAAAAACCCCCTGTGGTGCTCTTTTTAAGATGGACTACGGCATTTTAAAACATGAACAACGTTGGTGCTTCATTGGAATATAACACCGCATTTTTTTGAAAATAAAAAACCTATACTGGTGCTCTTTCTAAGTACGCATTGGGACATTTTAATACGAGAATAACACCAATGCTTCGGGTGAATATAGCACCGACATTTTTTTTTAATTTAACCTTTATCTAGTGCTATCAATTAGTGTAAGCACCTGTGTGTTGTATACTATGTATGCACCAGGGCGTTAGAGTACCGGTTTAGCACCGGGTCGTCGCCAAAGTATAACACGAGATTGGGAAAAATGAATTGTACAACTGATATTTTTGTAAATTTAACCCTTTTTTAGTGTTATCGAGTAGTATATGCACCGGTACTCTTTGTTATTTAGTGCATCGTGTTTTTTTTTTTTTTTTTTTTTTTTTTTTTTTTTTTTTTTTTTTTTTTTTTTTTTTTTTTTTTTTTAAATAAATATGCCACAATGCACCATGTTTTATTTAGCATTTGTTCTTATATGTATAGTAAAGCATCGGTGGATATTATACACACACAGTTAAAAAAACACATGCTCGCCCACCTTCGCTATAAACAAAATTTTGGGCTATTTTTATAGGGATTTCCTCAAAAGCATCTACTAGAGGGTCTTTTCCTTGTAGTGATCTTGTTGATGACCTCTGCTTGGCCATTAGTATGGGGGTGGAATGTAGTCGACTTGGTGAACTCGATTTCCATCAATTCTTAGAGGCCCAACCATAATGCGTTTAAGAACCTGCTATCCCAATCTAATATAATGGCCTGCGAGATCCCAAAATGTACCCACACTTGTTCGAAGAAAAGTTTGGCAGTGGCTTTTGTTGTGATACTCTTATTTCAGGTAACCAATATGACCATCTTAGAAAATCTATCAATTACCAAAAATACAGAATCATTTCCATGCTTGTTCAAAAGAAGGCCAAATATATAGTCCATGGAAATGGATTCTCAAAGTCAACTAGGGGTAGGTAGAGGAGTGTACAGGGCTTGCTTCTTAATGTTTGGATTGGCGATGGCATAGGCATTGCATGATCTGATATATTTTCCAACATCTTGTCAGAGTTTTGACTATTAAAAATACTTTTACAGTACTTCCACCGTCTTCTCCATACCAAAATGCCTTGTGATCCGACTGTAGTGCACCTCCCAAATCAGCTTGGCACACTCGCTTGAAATAACACAAAGGTGCCTCGGGTTGTAAAACAATGTGTCGTGGAGGTGGAAGTCTGTAACTTTCTTGCCATACATCAACATATATTATCTGGTAGCAAATTTTTTATCATTTTTGTATAGTTTCATCCATGCATAAGTCTTATGCCCATAATAGTTTAGAAAAATGGTCAGTTCCATAACCAGGGGTCAATTGAGGAAATCTACAAAATTATTGGTGATTCCATTCTCATTTTTAATGTTCAAATGGAATTGTTGCAGATATGTGTGCCATTTATGATGACAATTGTTCTGCAACTTTCCTGTGTTTGCATAAACTGAAGAGGTTGGTGATCTGTGTGTTTGATCGTCTCCTTCCCCATAATGTAATGTTTCTACTGTCAGTAAGCATGCACGATGGAATATATCTCTTTATTGTAGTTGGGGTATTTATGAATAGTATCATAAAGTGTCTCACTATGATAGGCTACTAGATGTCCTTGCTAGGTGAGAACTACACTAATAACATAGACATAGGCATATGTATCAATTTAAAATGGATGTTGAAGGTCTGGCAATGTGAGTACTGATACAAAGCAAGGTGGTGTTTAAGCTCAACTGATTCCTTATGTTGTGACTCGGAACAAAAGAACTTTGTTTTCACTTCACCCTTGGTAACTTGACTCAAAGGTCGAGTGATATGAAAGAACCCCAACATGAATCTTCGATAGAATTTGGCAAGGCCCAAAAAGCTGCAAAGCTATGTTAGAGTTTTTTGGGCTGAGAAATCCTAAATAACTTGGATTTTATTTGGATCCACATGCACACCTTTCTCATCAATTATGTAACCCGAATATTGGACCTTCTCCATACCAAAGGTGCATTTCTCCAAGTTGGCACATAGTTTGTGTTGTTGTCAAGTTTGAAGGACCTGTTGAATATACTACAAGTGCTCTGCCAAACTCTTGTTGAAGATGAGGATGTCATCAATATATACAAACATGAATAAGTGGGTGAAAGGATGCAATATGTCATCCATTAGCCTCATAAAATTTGTAGGGGGATTTGTCAATCCAAAGGGCATTACCAACCACTCTAAGAGACCCTCCTTGGACTTGAAGGTAGTCTATTGGAACTTGGTGGTAGTCGTACTTCAAATCAATCTTATTAAATTAATTAACCCCCTTGAGATGGCCTATAAGGTCATTAATCCATGGTATCGAGTACCTGTTCCCCAAAAATGATTTTATTCAGTACTTGATAATCAATGCATAGTCTCCAGGTCCCATCTTTATTCTATATGAGTATAATTGGGCTCCCACTAAGTGAAGAACTTGTGCCCTTTTTGTAACAACTCCTGGATCCACCGCTTGATTTCCTTGTTTCCACAAGAGAGCAGTGGTATATTGGACCATGAGGTAGAGGTGATATGGGAGTCAGATTGATCGAATGTTTGACTTAACAGTGCAAAGGTGCCCATGTGGGTGAGGAGAATATGTCTCTATACTCTTCCATGACCTAATAAAATTACTTCCGCTACGCAGAGTAACCCTTTCTAGGGGCCATGGATGTGGCCATGATCTTCTCCTTACTTCGAGAGTGAATCAAGAAGAAAAAAAAATTTCAGGTCTGGGAGATGATCTTACTACATTTCTTAGTAGAGATCAAAGAAATGGTGGTGGGCGGGGATACCTTCAATATCCTGTATTTTTTTTTTCCTAAAGTAATAATAAAATTATGGGGTTTAGACGCATACACAAAATGACACTTCCAAAAGTATGTTTGGCCTAATAAATGTTGGGATATTCCGACACATAGGAAATAGTTAAGTATAACTTGGTCTAGCATAGAGTTAGGTAAAGTGTGTTTCTTTATTATGTACATTTGTAACTTATAATCTGATGGTCATGATATGTAGTGATATGACGGTTCATTCTCTCCTCGGTATTACCGACACTTGATCCGTGGCTTAACACCTGATTGGTCCATGATCTATATTTAAAAAGCATGGAGGGTCATTTGTTCGGTGACCATTTATGAGAGAAGTTTATGTAAATTTTCTTCCTTTCTATTAATAAATTTTCTGAAGTGGCCGCGTTGGCTCAGGTCGTGGATTTTTTCCATATTTGAGGATTTTAACCACGTCAAATACTGGTGTTCTGATCTGTGAACTATTTGTGAGCGGTGACCTTTGGTGTTTGATCTAAGGAACTTACTGTTAGCGTTGGAATCAACACTTAGACTGTGACAAGCACCTGACCAGACACATCATAAGCTCAAGGGATTTTCTTATAATTTGATTGAGTTTTTTTTTGGAAATTGGTTGAAACTCACACACACTAAAAGGGATTTTGAGCAAATAAGAATCTCTCACACATATAACGGCACTGGTGTATGATGTGGTAGAAAAAATTAGTTTGTAGCATGATGGTTAGAAGAATGGAAGATAAACAGTGGATATGTAAAACAGAAGCCCACTGTTAAGAGGAAAGGGTGACACAAATTCCATATCTGAAATGTATAGTGAAAGGATTCTTTTAAAAGCCTTACAAGAGTCTCACTTTAAATTTAAAGACTATTACAAGGAATGCTTCTAACTAACATGACCTCATGAATCAGGAATTCTTGGTGATTCAAGACTGACAAAAACATATTAACATGCATGCTAGATCAAAATACGTATAAAAACATGAAACACGATTTAATTCCACCTCAAGGAATGTTTGTGAACAATCTTCAATTCATACTGAATCATGAAATCTTGGAACAAGACTTACAAAAACATATCCATATGTATCGGAGGGTCACAAGACTTATAAAAACATAAGATAGAACTTTTATGATAAATCTGGAAAAAGTAGACTCTTTGTTATTTTTAGCCATTTACAATCCTAACGGAACTCTGATGGAATTAATCATATTGACAAATTGTCTTTGAGCTTTAAGAAGATGTTTTTATTTGCTGATAGGTGTCAAATCTTTAAAACCTTTGTTGCCATATTTTCTGTAAACTTGTGACTGTTTCTTGAATGTTTCCTAGTGCCTTGTGGAAACGTGCTAATGCAGAGAGTAATGGTAGAAATATGTTTCAGATAAACTATTTCGTTGTTCCTTTCCTTTGGTTTCTTATTTGTTGTGATAGGGTTTCGAAATAAATGTGGAAAGAGTGTTGGAGTGGAAAAACCCGTATAGATAGGTTTCAAACAAAAGGACTGGGCATGTGAAAGATATGAGAAGGAGACATGTTGAATTATGGGCCAGCAAGAGAAATAAAAGAGGAGTGAGAAATATGGAGGTTTAACAAGTTATGGAGGCAGATTAAAAGATATAACTGAGTTTCATTTTATTAGCGGGAGAGATTATTAAATAAATGATGAGCGGGATGAGAAAAAACCATTATACATTTATTGCAATCACAAATCGGGGTCGGAACGTTTAAACATAAGACAGAAGCGGGAGGGAATGTGATTTGTGATGGGGGTGATGACGTGGCAAGGAGGTGCGGTTGCTCACAAATTGCAAATCGGGAGTTTTGTTATGAGAAATGGGAGTTAAGTGTTAAAACTTGTGAAGAGCGATGTGTGCTGAGTGGAGGGTGACGTGGCAAGGAAGGTGGGGCCCAGAAAATATCACAAATCATGAATCGATAGTTTTGTTAGGATAAATGGGAGGTTAGTGTTAAGATTTACGAAGTGCGATGTGCGATGAGAATGGAAGGTGGGGGCCATTTACATTGCAATCGGGGAATTTGGATTTTTGTAGGAAACGGCAATTGTAACGTGAATGAAAGTTAAAACTGCAATAATCTGATTGCGATGTAAGGGTAACGGACCTGTAATGTTATTAAGATCGGTAAGTTATATCATATGATATATGATATTACCAAGGTTTCTTGTAGTGCGGGTAGAGTTGCGATAAAAGAAATATATGGTAAGTTTAAAAGAAAATATGATATGGTTGTTAGTGGGTGGGCGGAGCTACTTTTTAGATATAAGGGATTTTGAGCAAATGAGAACCTCTCACACATATGAGGGCACTAGTGTATAATGTGGGAGGAAAATTTAGTTTGTAGCCTGATGGTTAGAAGAATGGAAGATAAATAGTGGATATGTAAAATAGAAGCCCACTGCTAAGAGGAAAGGGTGACACAAATTCCAGACCTAAAATGTATAGTGAAATAATGCTTTTAAAACACTTACAAGAGTCTCACTTTACATTTAAAGAATCCTATTACAAGGAATGCTTCTAACTAACATGACCTCATGAATCAGGAATGCTTGGTGATTCAAGACTAGAAAAAACAGATTAACATACATGCTAGAACAAAATACTTATAAAAACATGAAATATGGTTTAATTCCACCTCAAGGAATGCTTATGAACATATTCAATTCATACTGAATCAGGAAAGCTTGGAACAAGACTTACAAAAACATATCCATATGTCTTGGAGGTTCACAAGACTTATAAAAACATAAGATAGAACTTTTATGATAAATCTGGAAAGATAGATAAAGTATGTAAGAACATAAGGGAAAACAATACACATACCACACAGTTTGTGAGTCCTCAAGAGTGCATCTAGATATATTATTAACTTAGAAATATTCAACACAATATACAATAATCTGACCAACCAACGAACCCTTTCTTCCTCTATCTTTTGTCTATTTATAATTTTACAATAGATTTGCCAACAAGGTTTATACCTTTAGATTCCTTTCATAACAACTTAACATAAAACAGATAAGAAGGAGAAAAAGTAGATTGTCTGTTATTTTTAGCCATTTACAATCCTAACATAACTCTGATGGAATTAATCATATTGACAAATTCTCTTTGAGCTTTAGGAATATATTGTTATTTGTTGATAGGTGTCGAATCTTTAAAACCTTTGCTGCCGGATTTTCTGTAAACCTATGACTATTTCTTGAATGTTGCCTGGTGCCTTGTGGAAACGTGTTGGTGTTAAGAGCAATGGTCAAAATATGTTTCAAAGAAACTCTGCCGCTATTCCTTTCCTTTGGTTTCTTGTTTGTCGTGATAAGGTTTCGAAATAAACGCGGAAAGAGTGTTGGAGTGCAAAAACCCGTATAGATAGGTTTCAAACAAAAGGACTGGGCACATGAAAGATATGAGAAGGAAACAAGTTGAATTGTGGGTCAGCAGGAGAAATAAAAGAGGAGCGAGAAATATGGAAGTTTAACAGGTTGTGGAGGTAGATTAAAAGAGATAGCGAAGTTTCATTTTATTAGCAGGAGATATTATTAAATAAATGATGAGAGGGAGGAGAAAAACCCTTTATATATTTATCACAATCGCAGATCGGGGTCGGAACGTTTAAACATAAGACACAAGCGGGAGGGAATGTGATTTTCGATGGGGTGATGATGTGGCAAGGAAGTGGGGTCGCTCACAAATCGCAAATTGAGAGTTTTGTTATGAGAATAGGGAGGTAAGTGTTAAAAATTGCGAAGGGCAATGTGTGCTGAGCAGAGGGTGACGTGGCAGGGAAGGTGGGGGCCAGACAATACTAAAAATCGTGAATCGGGAGTTTTGTTAGGAGAAATGGGAGGTAAGTGTTGAGATTAGAGAAGTGCGATGTGCAATGAGAATGGAAGGTGGGGCCCATTTACATCGCAGTTGAGGAATCGAGAGTATTGTAGGAGACGGCAATTGTAACGTGAATGAAAGTTAAAACTACGATAAGCCGACTGCAATGAAAGGGGAAGCAGTCCACAATGTTATTAAGTACGGTAAGTTATATCATATGATATATGATATTACCAAGGTTTGTTGTAGTGTGGGTAGAGCTGCGATAAAAGAAATATATGGTAAGTTTAAAAGAAAATATGATATGGTTGTTAGTGGGTGAGCGGAGCTGCTTTTTAACTATAAAAAAATGGATTTTAATAGTTAAAAAGGGGTTTTGAAAGAAATGAAACGCTGGACTTTGGGTTTTTGGAAAAATGAAAGGTAAAGAGGGAAAATGAAATGAATGCAGGTAGAAATGAAATTTTCTCACCACTACACTTTAACAGCGACACTTTCATCTTACAACAGAACTGAAAAGGGAAATTGAATCATAAGGAGCTAGAGGCCAAAAAAATGACGGAGAGGGCAGATTTGAAAGGAATCAAAACCAGTGCTAACACTAAACCTGTAAATTCCTACATGGTATCAGAGTTATTTTGAGGGTTGCATCTGTTGTTGATCCAAATCCAAAACTGATTTGACTGCATGAGATTGTCGTTTTCCAGATCTACTGTTTTTGTCCACTTTCGAGCCGGGAGAACTGTCGTTTTGTGTCTGGAGCCTCTATTACAGTGAGGAACCCCTTTTGTTTCATGCGAAAAGGTTTCTGGTTGCCCGATTTATGTCATTTTAGATATGGAGGTATAAAACATTTTTTTGCAGTTATATTGATTAATCCCTCTGTTTATTTCGGTTTATATTATTTTTTATTACCATATCTATACCCTATTTTTTGTGTATGCTCTCTACTCTGCGTTGTGTGCGATCTGACAAATCAGAAACAAAAAGACGGGATTTTTCTGCTATGTATGCTCTCTCCCCGCGATTTTGTGTGAACTCGAGAAATTAGAAATAACGAGAGAAATATATAGTTTCCAGATGGACAAACCGGAAATCCGACATTCTGCCGTTAGGCTTGTATTTTTTTGTTTGCACGGTTGTTTTTTTTTTAGGAAGAAGCACGCACACCAAAGATGATAATAATAATAATAATAATAATCTCTTCCTCCTTTCAAAGAATTACAGAATCATTTTACTAGCTCACTTGGTGTAAAGTTACTTTATGAGAATAGAGGTCTTGAGTTCAAGTCTTTTTTTCAAACTTGTTTTTTCTAAAAAGTGTTTTGTCAGGTTACTTTTTCTCAATTTTATATATATATATATATATATATATATATATATATATATATATATATATATATATATATATAATCACATAATTACTAGGCATCTACTCGAACTTTTCTTCAATAAGGCATAACTTTTTCACCCAGAAGCCATTTTCAGAAACATTTCTTTTGAACCAGCCTATTTTTTCGAGACCTTTCCATTAGAGTAGTTAGTTTCAAAAAATTTAGCTTTGGTTTTTAAAAATGGAAAATGCTTACCTGGTTATTTTTAACAGCATAAATTATTTCCAATGGTTATCCTACATGGTAGACTTACTTAGAAGTAAAGGGATTTATATAATAGCCACAGGACAAGAATCTAAACCTACTGATGGAGATAAAAAGGATAAATGGGAAAATAAACAAGATCAAGCACGATGATTGATAGGAATGTCCATTGCTCAAGATCTTAGATTTCATATCCTAGAATTGACTCCCCTCATGAAGCTAAGAAAAAGCTAAATATTGTTTTTGGCATTCAAAATGAAATCATAACTGACCAGCTTGAAAATGAGTTTTTTACTTTGGACCCAAATAATTTTCCCTTTATTGAAGATTTTTTGTCCAAATTGAAGACCCTTAGACTTCTTTTATAAGGTTGTCAGGTCAAAAAGGAATATGGTAGTCTTATATATTCCATTCTTGCTAAGATAGGCCTTGCATACTTTGTATTTGTTTCCACCTTCCATTCCACTAGAAAGTAGATCCTAGAGTTTGAAGTTGGTTTGTGGTTACCTCTAGTATTCTTTGACTGAAAACCAAAAATCTCACAACTTTAGAATTACTAGAGTGATAACATTACTAGCGACCATACTGTGGAATTAACCAATCCTCAGTCACAAAACTAGTCTTAAAGAAAACCATTTTATACATCCTTTTACTTTAAGATTGCTTTTATAAGTTGTGGGTATTGAAAACAGTAATTATGGCTTCTAGGAAAGTTTATTATACCAGGTCTAACCCAGATCCTAAACTTGTTGTTATAGTAGACAACCCAGACTGAATTAGTAAAAAAAAAAACAGTTAGAAAATTTAAAAGCTGAAGTATCATTAAAAAGAGTCAATTCATTACCACAACAGTTAGTAAGTCTGCAAGATATTGATTTTGATCTAAAATTTGAGCATTCTTTATTTAGAAGTAAATCTAAAAGTGATCTTTATACTGTTGTTTTAGACCATGTTTTTATTTCATTCTTTAATACAAAACAAAAAAATATTTCAGCAGAATCTAAATCAAAGAAAGCTTAATATCAGACTAAAATTGAAGAAATTAATGTTACTATTCTCAAGGATATTGATGAAGCTATTGAATTAGCTCAATTTTTTACCTACACAAATAAACCTCTAGTTTCTCAATTAAATACCACAATAATATGAGCTGAAGATTCATCTATGTATGCTGTTACATCATATATAACTTCCACTACCAACTCATCTACATATACATTTATCCCTAGATTACCTTTACAGCCTAGAGTACTATTTCCACCACTCACTTCATCCACTATATCCATTAGCTTACCTTTTGATTTTTTAAACACATCATCCTCATTCCATAGTAGTTCTATATACATTCCAGTTTCATTTCCCAACACTTCAACTACAACTTTTAGTTCATCAGCTATCTTTTTCAGCACAGCCCCAAGCAGTTCTACTTTACCTCCTAGCCAAGCTAAACTTCAAGCTATGGCTACTAGGTATTCTCCCTTAGTCTTACCTCAACGGCTTCATGACACGCCTCAAGACTATCAGAGTAAGATACCACATTTTGATGCCACAACCATTATATAGCTCAGCAACACATAACTAAAATGACATATTTGTTTGAACTCCATGAGATTGATGATTCAGATGTTCAAATGAGGTTATTTGCACAAACATTGATAGGAGAAGTTAAGAAGTGGTTTAAAGGTCTTGTTGCTGGTAGTGTAACTGATTTAGCTGTATTTCATAGAATGATTTTAAATAAATGGGAAAATAAAAAGAATCCACTCCAGATATTGTCTGAATTTGATGCCATGAGAAGAGCTCCAAATGAGTCAATTCAAGACTACTGCACTAGATATAACAGTGCTTACAATTCCATCCTTGCAAATATAAAACCCACTCCTGATAATGTCCTACTCGAGTTCACTGATGGATTTGACATGGACATGGCTTATCAGTTGAGGGAAAGAAATGCAAAAACCTTAGAAAGAATGCAAACAGATGTTGTTTGTGTAGAAGTAAACATTTTGGCCAGAAAAGCTAGACTAAGAAATGAGAGATGAGTGACCATTAAAGAAGAAACTTCCAATTCAGACTCAAAAATAGAAATGTTAGCTAACAATTTAGACAAGATGATGGATAGATTAGATAACATAGAGAGGAGACATTCATGGGATAACCAACATCAAATCAGAAATCCCAATTTTAGAAAAAACATAAATTCAGGAAAAGCAAAAGAAATAGCCCCGGACCAGACAATAAGGCCCCCCTTCCAAGAGAACTGTGCTGAAAGTTCTCAGAATAATGATGATGATGAGGATGCAGTAAATCTAATGGAAATAGATGATAATAATACTATTTTTCTCACTCAGGAAGATCAGGAATTATTTGAACTCCAACAACTCAAATTAGATTCAAGTGAATCCTTTGATTATACACAAGGTTATGATTATGCAATAAATGAAATACACAATCAATATAACTTTAGAAATAAGAAAAAAAGTGAGTCTTCTACCAAGAAAACTACCCAAACTCGGAATAAGAAAGCAGTAGAAGCTCCCAAAACAAAGGTTCTGCAAATTATCTGTTGAGATTGCAACAAGATGATGAGCTTAGTGGAAAGGAAGTCGCTTTCACTAAGTGGGCCCGCAGGCTATTTTTGCCGCAAAGTCTATTTTTAGACTATGTCTATTTTTAGACATATGGACCATGTTCTATGAGTTGCAGGATGCTATTTGTGGATGTTTGGTCAAGTCGGAAAAAATAGATGGACTTCTATTTTTAGACATATTGGGTGGAATTTATTTTTAGATTGCCAGTCTAAAAATAGATATGTCAAATATTATTAGCCCTTAATAATATTTAGACTCTAAACATTATCTTATTCTCTTGGAGCACTTCAGTTAAGTGCACAGATGTGGCACAGGAGCTGACAAAAGGAATTATGCTATTCCTGAGGGTTATGTGGAGCTATTGCATGAAGACTTCAGTTAGAACTCATGTGACAGAGTTTGGTGGAGTTGATTGAGGAAGTTAGTGGAGTTGTATTTAGTTTAACTAATCTAAACATAGTTGAGCTATTTGTATTCAGTTTAACTAATTAATACAATTAGTGAGAGTGGTGTGAATTAATTATTAATTAATTCACTAATTATAAACTCATAAGTCAACTAAAGAATGCATCAGTTAACTTCAGTGCATGGACAGTTTCAGTGGAGACCAGTGCAAGAATAGGTGAAAGAGCAGGTTAACTATCAGTTGTGACTATACCGTTGCTATTTGCAACACACACACGTATAGGTGGAGAAGCCCATGAGGATTGCTAAAGATGTCGTGTGGTTTATCTATTTAATGAAGCCATCCCATAGCAATGAAAACGCAATGTAGGTTGGCTATCAAGTGGCAAAATATCGGAGCATGTGTTTTGCTAGATCTAGCTTCGATAGTGTGTAGCACCGAGGGTGTGTATCGTAGCCAGGAGGAGCTTTGCATTAAGGATTGTTACATGATTCCATGACATATAATATACAGATAGTTGGGGTTTTCAGCTTTAAGATTTCCCATTAAATACTTTGTTCATATGTGTGATTGTTTGTGGTTTTAATGTATGCATGCAATTGATTTTATTTCCGCATGTGATGATCAATGGTAGAAGAGATTATGTATTATGCATGAAGCTAAAATAGTGTGTGATCAGGAGAATCTCGGTGAATAATATCTCAGTTATTCAAATTTCTACATTATCCCAAGGGAAAATAAGCAAAACTCTAGTTCTTCCCAAAACATTTATAGTCCTAAAAATGCACAAAGCCCTATGATTGTTGATATTACTAAAGAAGTTTCTCAAGCTACTAAAGATTCCCAAAAATCTACTGTTGTAAAAGCTTCTAATTTTGTTAAAGCAGCAAATTTAGATCCTAAAATACCCTCTGCTGATCCTAAATCAGTAGATCCAAAAACTGCCACTTCAAAAACACCTGCTGATAATTCTAAGTCTGAAAGAACATTTATTGCTTCACAAACAAACCCTGAAAAGAAAGTTAGGAGCAGTAAAGCAAAAGAAACTCAAACAGATAATGTCAAAATAATTGAAAATGAAAACATAGTTGTAGAAAAACAAGACAAACCAACACAAACTACAGTTACTAAAGAAGAATTGATTCAAATAAGTAAATCATAGCCTACTTTCAACATACAATCTGAAATCGCGAAGCTAAAAATACCAATTCCTCTCACAGAATTGGTAAAACATGACTTGTATAAATCAACCATAACTTAAACATTAAACATAAATAATGGAGAAGATTCCATAAATCTGAATGATGATCAGCTAGAATTGATTTTTGGCCCAAATGTGAATGGAAAACATGCAGATGGAGCTGTTCCTCCATTTTATATCAGTCTTATCATTCATAATCAAATTTTACACAACTCAATGCTAGATTCAGGAGCTTCCCATTATCTAATGCCCAAAGCCATAATGGAAACTCTGAATCTAGAAATTACAAGGCCCTACAAAGATTTGTTTTCATTTGATTCAAGTAAGGTTAAATGCCTAGGTTTAATCAAAGATTTGTGTGTAACGCTAGTTCAATATCCTGGTAAGAGTATACTAATGGACATTGTAGTAGCTGATATCCCACCTAAATATGGAATGTTACTTTCTCGCTCATGGGAAGCTAAGTTACATGGATCTCTACAATTGGACATTATCTATGCTACTATATCAGTTTTTGGTCAACCTAAGAAGTTATATAGGGAAGCATTGATGAAGTACATGGTCAGTAGTGTAGAAAGATCTATAAATTACCCCTTTTATTCTACACCAACTAACCTTGATTCTTTTATCTTATGTAACTCTGGAACTAATGAAAGCAAAATTGAACTAATAGAGAAAAAGAAAGCACCAAACAATGATAATATATTTCATGAATCTCTATGGCATTTAGACTTTGATGGTTTAGTAAATAAGTTAGGAGCAGAAGCAGGAGTTTGGATAACCAACATGGAGACTAATCACTCAGAAGGCCATGCTTTTAGACCATCCAAAAGGTTTTTGGAGGACTTTCATAGAGGAGATTGCGGGGGCCATCTGTTTTGGAAAACCACAGCGAATAAGATTCTAAGGGCAGGTTACTATTGGCCTTCTTTGTTTTCTGATGTATATAAGGCTGTTAAGAATTGTCACGAATGCCAAATTTTTGAAGGGAAGCAGAAACTACAGCCTTTGCCTCTCAAACCAATTGAAGTCAGTGCACCATTTCAGCAGTGGGGATTGGATTTCATCAAGGAAATCCATCCGGCATCGTCAGGACAGCATAGATGGATATTGACAGCTACGGACTACTTCACGAAATGGATCGAGGCCATTCCTACTCGACAGGCCACGGATGTGGTAATTATCTCTTTTCTTGAAAATAATATTCTGTCACGTTTTGGGTGTCCTAGTAAGATAATCACAGATAATGCAGTGGCATTCAAGTCTAAGAGGATGGTTGAATTTTGCTATAAATACAATATCAGCTTGGGACATTCAACTGCCTACCATCCGCAAGGAAATGGTTTGGCGGAATCTTCAAATAAGTCCTTGGTAAATATCATTAAGAAATTGCTGGAAATCAATAAAAAGGGTTGGCACAAGAAATTAGTGAATGCACTGTGGGCTGATAGGGTAAGTCAGAAAAATTCTATTGGTATGTCTCCTTTCAAGTTGGTGTACGGGATAAACACGGTTTTTCCTACTTCGCTTGCTGTCCCAGTAGTCAAATTGCTTCAGGAGGCTGGTAGTGAGGAAGATCCCATGCAGCGGAGGATTAATTAGATGATTCATTTACAGCAGACACGGGAGGAGGTATTTCAAAATACATTCAAATTGCAGGAACACATAAAGAATATCTACGACAGAAAAGCAAAAGCAGATAAGTTTCAGCTAGATGAGGTGGTTTTGAAGTGGGATGCTCGAAATGAAGATAAGGGAAAGCACAGCAAATTTGAAAATTTATGGAAGGGTCCTTTTAAGATTGCAGCGTATCGTGGTCAGAATGCCTTTCTTCTTAAGGAAATGAATGGAGATGATTTTCCTGGAGGGCCGATCAATGGTCGGTTGCTAAAGCGATACCACTTCTGAGTATTTTCTGCTGATTTCATCATCATTGTATATATCGTTTTACTTCTATTCTATTGCAAGTGTAAACTGATCTCTCATCTTCAGTCTGGGGCCCGGAGCGAAGGCTATAATTCTGGAGATGGAGGTTAGTTGGTTTGAAGTTTGTCAAGTCAGTTTTATCAGTCTTTTCAGTTTAAAAATCGAGTCAGTTTTGGTCAAGTTTCAGTCGGTTTTCAGTCAAGTTTGCTGTCAATAAATGTATCAAAAGTTTTGTGTTATCTGTTGAAATAATGATTCCATCGCCCAATGGATGAAGGCATTGTCTGACTCCTCCAGAGATCTGTCGTTCTTGGCATCTCCATGGAGCCACCATCCCCATTGGAGCCAATGTTAGAGTCGGTCCTTACAGCCCTCCGTCAGAGATCATTTCGCATTTTGCATATCATTTTTAGGTGTCTCGCTCATTTCACTTCATTGCATTTCGCTAGGGGCATGCCATTGACTAACGAGGGGGTCTGGTTGTCTTGTGTTTCCTCATGCTTGTACCTGCAGGGCTAATTAAAATTCCTCAAAAATCACTGAAGTTCATGGTCATTGCATTCATGGTCATAAATGATTAGTTTCGTTAAAAAGAGTCTTTAGTCCTAGAGTCTAGGGTTTTCAGTCCTTTGCATACATGTAATAAAAGCCCGCAGGCCATGAGGTTAGTTTCAAAAGATTCCTATTTCACTTTTTTATTATCAAAAACATTTGAAGACATTTCTAGTCCAAAACTCTGTTTTGGAACTAGAAATTGTCAAACTTCATTTTTTGTAATAATTGTATTTGTTTCACCATGAGAAGTTCCAGAGCAAGCCTCTGATCTTTGCCAAAGCCAAATGCCAAATCCCTGCAAAAAACAACCAGGTATCATCAGTCCAAGACTTAGAAAAAGCAAGGAAAAGCCAAAGGACAACATTGTTTTAAGTGATCAAATGACAAAGTGTCGAACATTATAAAAGTGGGTTATGGAGAAAATTTAAAATCAAATCTGATTTTATGAGATATTTTTCTACACATATAAGCCATGGAAGACAATTCATTTGCACAAATTTTCAAGGCAGAGTTCGAATTGGTTAAGTTGAGGGCCGAAAACGTGTTTTACAAAGCTGTGGACAAGAACTGGAGGTGCGCGCTACGCGCAGAGAAGGCGCGCTATGCACAAGAGGCGCGCTACGCGTTGGGCCTCCCCAGCCTATGTAAATTTACAAGCGCGCTACGCATATAGTCTCAGAGCCAAATTTTTTGCCCTTACGTCCAGTTTCATGCAAAACGCCTCAATCGGCTTGCAAGTAGGTTCTTCACGATTGTTAAGTGATTTTTGAACATGATTGTGGTGTTTTCAAAGTGGGGAAACAAGTGTTTGATGTGGACAAAGGTGAAACCCTAGGTTCATTGCAAATTCATTTCTTGGGGTTTTGAAATACATGTTGATGGTCTTGTGAAGGATTTCCAAGCTTGTGTTGTTGATATATATGTTTATGCATCTACTGTCAAAGTGTCACGGCCCTCACGCTCTCAGTTTGCCATTTCATCACTGTTGTCATCGCCATTGTATTACCACTGTCATTGCTATTGTTTTACTATGGTCATTTTCACATTGTTTCCCATTCTCCATTGACAAAACACAGTCTCATACTCATTTTCCCCTTTGACAAATCTTAGCCAGCATTACAAAGACTGTACACTACATTATACTTTTTACTCATTTGTCAAATTCCCTTGTGATCAAAGCAGTGATTGTTTTTATGCCAATCCATTTGACAGAGCCATTACCACTGTGGCTTGTTTTCCTATGATACTTTGATACATATGTGTCATATTTGGGTTTTGAGCATACATTGAAACTTTTGTCTTCACTACACCTATATCAACATACATATTGCAGACGTCTTGTTTTCAAAGCCATGTCAGAGACGGATTCAGTTTAGGAGCAGGAGTATGACAGTGATTCCACAGCAGAGGGTAATGTGCCACGGAGGTCTCACAAAAGTGGAAAAGGTGGTAAGCATCTCAGGGAGGAGCCTACTTCTTTGGCTCAATTGCAGGCTTGCCCGCTTGCAATGGATTGTTTTCAGCGTCAGTCATGTTTCCAATACTGTGAGATGATTTCAAAAACCCAGCATCATCGTGAACTAGCTCATCTATTTGTTCTACATTTACATGATGGCCGTGTAAACCTCGCCGGAGTAGATTTCATTCTGTCACCAGAGACTATTGCTCAGGCCACCGGGATACCAAATATAGGAGAGGAATGGAACAAACGTCAGCAGTTAGAGAAATTCCACTATGAGCCATACATCAAACCTGGGTTTATGAGGCACCTGAGCAGGGTTTTTCTTTTCAGATTTCTGAAGGATGAGTTTGCACCATTGATTAAACTCATCATTCGGTATTTTAGTTGCGAGGGCAGATTCTCGCGTCTCTATGCGTACCATGTCCGTTTGTTGATGCATTTCACGAGGGTACGTATGATGAACATTCCATACTTCATGTATCGCAACATAGAGAGGATGATGATTTTTGTATAGAAGAAGACCCCAGCACAGCAGCATAGAAGTATATATCATTACGATCAAGATCGTAGTGGTACATCAGTTGACACAGCAGGGCATTACTTGGGAGGATTTCATCTCCCGTGACTTCTTCACAGCGCCACAGCTGCCTCCCGAGGTAGTTCATGATGAGAGAGAGCCTTCACATCAGCCAGACATCCCTGAGATCGAGCATATCAGTGCTCCATTGTATGTGACATACCAGCGAGGCCACAGGGCCTTATTTGCAGCTACACGACGAGTACTATCTCCACCCGGAGTGGAAGGGGTCTCGTTGACTCCATCAGCAGAGCGAGTATTATCTCCACATGATGTGGAAGGGGTCTCACCTTCTTCTTTAGCACAGGTACAGTTTCAGGACAGGGGAAAGAGGCCCATGCATGATGAGGGCCCTTCAGGAGGCCAGGACACTGATTTCACGTTCATCGATGTTGATGCGAGCTCTCCTAGCTCGAAACTGAAAGAGATCATCCAGGAGCAAAAAAGGCCGAGAATGACACGCTGAAAGAGAAGTTGCAGAGGGCTTAGTGGGTGATAAACTACCTAGAGCAGCGTAACAAACAGCTAGAGGATGAGCACACACTGTTAGAGTTGCGGCGAATCCGTGAGGATCGACAATTGGCCCGGAAGAGACCTGGTGATATGACACCGGCTGATCGAGATTCTTGCCTCACGCATGTTAACATTCATCTGGAGAAATTTTTGGCAAAGGCCAATAGAGACAAAGACATGCTTTGTCACATGAAAGGTCATTATTGGGCCCGCATGCACGTCTGCAAGGCAAAAATGAAGATTCTAAAGAGGAGGTTGAGCAGTGCACTAAAACGGCGGAAGAGGCCTGATCCACTCCGGATTTTGGCCGAGGCTTCGTTGGCTGGGCATGATACATGATGGAGGGTCTTCGCTCCAAATTTGAGCAAATTCGGAGAAATTTTTGTCATTTTGAAATATTTTGGTCTCAAAACAGATTTTTCAGCCATACGAGTAGCGCGTCGACGCGCTCGCTTATGATTGGGACACTTGCTGAAGGAAAACTTTATATTTTTGGGTTTTTCATGGTAAGTTATGCATGCTCCAGTATGGCTGAAGCATTTCATCAAGTTCTGGATGATCAAAGGGCCCAAAAACACCATGAAAACCACCTTTCTGCCACCTTTTGCACCAGCAGGAAGTACTTCTGGGAGAATGAAGTTTTGGAGGGGAAAATGAGCTCCAAATTGGGAAATTCCACTTGGGATGGATAGCCAACATCCAAGGCTTTCTAACGAGCTATCATGAGCTCAATTTGGATGCCAGGAAGTTCCCCAAAAATAGGCTGAAAGACGCGCTACGCATATGGCTCAGGCACGCTACGCATATAGATTTTTGGTCAATTTTTCACCTTCCAGCTCAGAATTTCGGCCAGTTGGACCAGTTTTGCTTGTGGATGTAATTTTTGAGTTATCTTGATTTAATATTATGGTTGGCATGTAACTTGGACTCACTTTTACCTATTCTAGATGATTCACTCCTAAAAAAGTAAAAATCAAATGTAAGAATCAGTTTCCTTCCTTTTAGAGGCAAGTTGTTTGGATGCCTATATTCTAGCTCCTTGTTTAGAATTAGTTGGAACTGATCCTAGAAGGAGGAATTCAACCCCTAGAGGTGTGGGAAGGGGTTAGGAGGTCTATATGATGTAATTTCTGAGACATTCTACAGGTTGGACTCTTGGGAAGATTTTGGCACACTATTGTACATATTTTTCATATTTTGGCTAAGGAAAGATCAGAGGTTTTGCAGCACCTGTTGGGATTCTTGTGGCTTTCAGTTTTTGATGGTGTTTTCTCTCAGTTTATTGTAAGTTCTTTCATTTTTAATGTATGCCATTCCCTTCTTATGCTTCTAAAACTAAATTAATGAGTAAATGAGGTTGAATCCATTGATTTTAGTGCTCTGCCTTTGAATTTGTTTAGTTTTACATGTTTTCGCCTGTTTGAAGAGGATCCATGTTCACCCTTGCCCTCTTCAGCTCCTTGTCGTTCTGATCCATCCATATACTCGATCAAAAGCATCAAAACTATTGCCTACCTCGCCCCAACTCGAATTCTGCAAAGATCTGGCCTTATCCCCGGACCCAAAATTGTTTTTTCCCATTTTTTCAACAAAAAACCCAAAAAATCAAAAACCCCTTTCCTATCTCTTTACTAGCCTAAAATCAGTTCCCTTTTAAAGTCATCTCGCACCCTATTTCTCATTTTATCGAGATTGACTGGAGAGAGCCCTCTCCTATCCTCGTAGGGCTAGCTACGAGGCTGAGCGTGGTTTGATGTAGCCTTGAGTTTACCTTATTTCAGCCTAAGGTAGATTTGAGCGCTAACATAGGAGTCAATGTTAGACTCGGTCCTATCAGTCCCTTGTCAGAATCAAATTCTCCAAAGTTCATTTCTCGTCATTTGCAGTCATTGATGTTACTGTGGTCCAGAAAAGAGTCATTTCAGAGTCAAGGTTTTATAGTTAATAAAAGGATGAACATGTATACCACTGATTTGCCATTAAATGAAAGAGATAGTGCTCGTAGTTGTAGAAGCATGATCTTTGATTGCAAAGATGGAGACTCCACAACAAGTCAACTGCAATCTTCAAGTGTAAGAGGGACTGAGAAGATTCATCCTCCACACATGCCAACGGGTCTGTTAATCGATGTTGACGATGTACGGGAAGAAGCTTGTCAACGCTGGTCTTTGAAGCTAGATGAGCACCTCGATACCAACATCATTGAAAAATATATGGAGCGATTGTGGAAAAATTTACCCGAGGCTAAACAGAAGTCTTGTACTTTCTTGGATTGTTTGTGGTTTTCAATGTATCTTGAAGAGACGTTATCCTTTAAGATATTGAAATGGGCGAAAGCAAAAAGTATTTTTGCAAGGCAATACGTTTTCATCCCAATAGTGCACTGGAGCCATTGGAATTTATTGATTCTCTATCATTTTGGAGACGATTTTGGTACCCCAACAAGGACCCCATGCATGTTGCTTTTGGATTCATTGAAGGAAACAAATCCAAATCGGCTTGAACCCCTGATAAGAAAGTTCCTCATAGATATTCATAAAGAAGAAGGCAAGCAGGACGGGGACAAAATAATTGCAAAGATCCCTCTTTTGGTTCCCGATGTGCCTCAGCAGACAAATGATTGGTTCAAGAGTGACGAAATTTGAAAGCGTCGAAAAGACATTTACAATATGTGTTTGAAGGAACAACATTCTGTAAGCCAGATGAGAAACAGGAGAATTTCAGCAAGAAGTAAAAAGTTCCATCGTTTTGTTCATACTGATTACATGTCAAACTGGATTGATCTTTCAAGTGCTGCTTGAGAGACTAGCTGCAACACCTGTACAAATTGTATCATAAACTTGTAGCTCTACACGTACCTTTCTTGACTCTCTATGAAAGATGAAGAGAAATCACTGAGCGTGGTTTGATGTAGCCTTGAGTTTTACCTTATTTCAGCCTAAGGTAGATTTGAGCGCTAACATAGTGGCGACCATACTGGGGAAGTCTTCCCCGGTAAAGGATAACAAAGTTCAGATCTGATTGCTGATGGTGGACAGCAGTCAGACACATATGAAGGCTGAAACATTCACCTTGCGACTCCAACTCGATCCAGAGATTCCAGTGCTCGCTGATCCACTCATGCAATGGTAGGGTATGTGGCAAACCCTGCGTTTTGTGAAGCTTTAAAAGAAGTAAGAAATCAGTTAGTGGATTTTCAAATTAATGAAGAATTTTTCACTGTCTTGCTTCAATGTTTGAAATCTCTGAAGTTTCCTCTTGAAACTAAAACTAGTTTCTGTGAGTTAGTTGTTGAAAGAATTGAGAAGGAGATTCAGTGTTTAAATGATCAGATCCGGTCATATGATTTCCGAGATCCCAAAAAGTTCTTGGAAACTCTTCCTCCTTAAAAACAAGAAATAATAGAGCTGCCTACAGATGTTTGCATTGACAGTGTGCAACTAGAAGTATGTATTGCAGAGTTGGGGCAGCAATCAGAGTCTGGCTTTTGTGATCCCGTTGCAACGTACATGGAAATGTTTTTCAGTTTGACTGATAGATCAAGCTGTTTATTACATAACCAGGCTCATTATGTGCATGTAGGGCTGCCAGCAATTGCATCTGTGATCTGGTTGAAGCGCTCTCAAGCAGCATTCTTCTCAGATTTACTTGAATGGTTGATCTGGCATTACAGCATTACTTGATTCATGGACTCTGCAGCAAAGTAGGGTAGATAAATAAGCAGCCAAAAGGCAGCATCTTGTTCCAGTTTCATTGCAGCTTTAGTTTGAAGTTTGTTAAGTCAGTTTTTCAGTTATTTTAGTCTTGAGATCGAATCAGTTTGAGTTCAGTTTCAGTTAAAAAATTGAGTCAAGAGTCGTGTCGATTTGTCAAATAATGATTCCATAGCCCAATGGATGGAGGCACTATCTGCTCTCCCAAAGATCTGCAGTTCTTGGCACCTCCAAGAAGCGGCAGCTGCCATCCCCATTGGAGCCAATGTTAGACTCGGTCCTATCAGTCCCTTGTCAGAATCAAATTCTCCAAAGTTCATTTCTCGTCATTTGCAGTCATTGATGTTACTGTGGTCCAGAAAAGAGTCATTTCATAGTCAAGGTTTTATAGTTAATAGAAGTATGAACATGTATACCACTGATTTGCCATTAAATGAAAGAGATCGTGCTCGTAGTTGTAGAAGCATGATCGTTGATTGCAAAGATGGAGACTCCACAACAAGTCAACTGCAATCTTCAAGTGTAAGAGGGACTGAGAAGATTCATCCTCCACACATGCCAACGGGTCTGTTAATCGATGTTGACGATGTACGGGAAGAAACTTTTCAACGTTGGTCTTTGAAGCTAGATGAGCACCTCGATACCAACATCATTGACAAATATATGGAGCGATTGTGGAAAAATTTACCCGAGGCTAAACAGAAGTCTTGTACTTTCTTGGATTGTTTGTGGTTTTCAATGTATCTTGAAGAGGCGTTATCCTTTAAGATATTGAAATGGGTGAAAGCAAAAAGTATTTTTGCAAGGCAATACGTTTTCATCCCAATAGTGCACTGGAGCCATTGGAATTTATTGATTCTCTGTCATTTTGGAGACGATTTCGGTACCCCAACAAGGACCCCATGCATGTTGATTTTGGATTCATTGAAGGAAACAAATCCAAATCGGCTTGAACCCCTGATAAGAAAGTTCCTCATAGATATTCATAAAGAAGAAGGCAAGCAGGACGGGGACAAAATAATTGCAAAGATCCCTCTTTTGGTTCCCGATGTGCCTCAGCAGACAAATGATTGGTTCAAGAGTGACGAAATTCGAAAGCGTCAAAAATACATTTACAATATGTGTTTGAAGGAACAACATTCTGTAAGCCAGATGAGAAACAAGAGAATTTCAGCAAGAAGTAAAAAGTTCCATCGTTTTGTTCATACTGATTACATGTCAAACTGGATTGATCTTTCAAGTGCTGCTTGAGAGACTGACTGCAACACCTGTACAAATTGTATCATAAACTTGTAGCTCTACACGTACCTTTCTTGACTCTCTATGAAAGATGAAGAGAAATCACTGAGCGTGGTTTGATGTAGCCTTGAGTTTTACCTTATTTCAGCCTAAGGTAGATTTGAGCGCTAACAGAGCCTATGTGGCAAAAACTACAACTGAAACCAAGTTCAAGCTCATATATAACAAAAGGCCCAAATTAGTTGCAACAGGTAAAGGAAAAGTGACAATAGATGTGGAAGAAACAGAGCCTTTAAATACCAATACAGATTTTCCAGAGACAAATGTTGCTACTGTGATTATTAATGAGCCAAATACTAAAAATTAGAATGAAGGACAAATCAATAATGAAGATACACAGTTGATGGAAAGACAACAAAGCATGGAAGCCTCTTTCTCACAGGCAGCTGAGGAAAAGGATTTGGATATCAAAGAGAAATATAAGCATATCAAACTAAAGAATGAAGAGATCAAGAATAACATTTATTCTCAATATCTCAAACAGACTCCTAGTGTACAAAACAGGCTCCTATCTGCATTTGATTATTCTAATAAAAAACTAATCATGTCAGTGTTACAGCCCACAGTAAAAACTCCTAAGACAGTGGCAGATTATAAAAAAGTTGATTTGGAAGTCTAGACAGATAAGATTCATGCCCTTGATCAGATTGAGTTCCATAGGCAGACTTCAGAGATGCTTTATTCTACAGTCACAACACAATCCATGGGTGCACAAAAGCTACAAAACACCATCTCCAACATGCAAGATCAAATGAAAATGGACAAAGCCTCATTGTATGCCAAGGATCTAAGGATAAAAGCCTTAGAAGAACTAGTTTTGCAGGTGGGATATGATCCTACTAATATCAAAGTAGTAGAATTATTGGTGAAGAAGAAAAATGAAGACATAGCAGCCTTGAGGAAACAGCTCAAACTTCCTCAAAGTGAGCATCCTCAAAGAAAAGAAGTCAAACAGGAACAAAGTGAAAAAGATGACATGATGAATTTAATTCTTTAGTTGACAGCCCAGGTTAAAGAGATGGAAATACATATGGACAAACTTGTTGAAGAAAAGGAAACAATGAAAGAACCAGTCATTCCTACAGTCATTCCAGTTATCACTGCAGCAGTGCCTTCAACTTTAGGTGAAAAATTGGCACCCAAAGAACCGTTGGCTACTGCAGTGCCAGTGACTTCTTCCACAACATCAGCTACTGAATCATCTACAACATCAGCATAGCCTACAGATGAGGCCAGCAAAATAGTGAAAGCAATGGAAGAAATGCCTTTAAAGAAAAATGAGATTAACAGGTTGACAAAATTGGTAGAAAATCTTGAGAAGTAAAATAAATTAGCTCAGATAAATGCAAAGGCACATGAAGAAAATTCCATCAGACTGAGTGAAGAGTTAAAGAATTTGCAAAAGGAGTTAAATTTGAAGGATCATATATCATACATCAAAAATTACCTTTGGAATAATGTCATTGAAGCCATCCATGATGTATGGCCTTCAATTCAAGTAATTTATGAACAGAGAGAGTTATTACTATCATCCCAAGCAAAAATTCAAAAGACTCAAAGTGAGTTGGCTGACAAACCAAAGCAAGCTATAAGGCTGATCACCTTCCTCAACAGTAAAAATAGACAGGAGTTGGAAGAACTCAAAATCACAGATAGAACTGCAACTATCCTAGAAATTAGGAAAGTCATAACAACAACAAAAAATTGATGAGGCAACTGGAAGAAAAGTGTGAAAGTATGAATACTTCCATAACCAGGTTTATGGTTAAATTCTAAACTTTGAGACAAAAAGGACTGCCTGATTTTATGGTAATTAATGATAAGATGATGCCTCAAAATGACTATGATAAGAAGATAAGAGAATTTGCCAAGGAACAGGTAAATAAACTATCAGGTCAAGGCATTCCAACTGGAAAAGTGTTACTTAAGAGTTTTGAAGACTTATTCTACTTGCAACATGAGATAAAACACTTGTTTGTCATCAAGCCAACCTTTTCTAGATATCCTAAAGCCGATGAGAACTTCAGGAAATTAAAAAATATACAAATTCCTAAAAATGAGGATTGGCAAGCACTCACAGATTTGTTCTAAAGGATAAAAGAGAGACAGATTAAAGAAGGAGAAAATTGTTTTTTGAATTACAGTCAAAGCAGATTTTACAGCAGTAAATGGTTTTTGAATAAGGGTTAAAGAGTATCAATTTAGAGAGTATCAGTGAATAAAGAGAATCTGAGAAAGAGTATCAGACAAGGCAGATCAGATTCCAAAAAATATCTAAAGCCAACAAGGATGGACACTAAGGCAGCCAGTTGCTTCTTATCCTAAAGCAGTTTCCATTTATTTTGGATAAATACGACAACTTGTTGATTTGCTAAGCAGCGGTCCCTATTTTTGTTGTAAATATATTTTATTTTCCTAAGATAATTCCTAGAAGTTTTCTAGGGTATTTTGTAAAACATTATGTATAAATACTTCATCTTTAGAAGTATTTTGTGTGGAATAAAATTGTTGGAGATTGTTATAGTCATTTCTTATTGGACTTAAAGATTCTGTGATTCAAATTTCGAGTAGCAGGCTGGATCAAACTAATTGGCATCATACTTCAGGATTCTTGTGATGAGCTATTTGGAGTGAAGTATTTCCTCACTTGTCATTGTTATCTTTCTTTGTTACATGCATACATATATGTTTTTTTTTCTACATCTGAATGAATAACTAGGAGTATTACTATAGGATTTGTTCAAAGCACCATGTTTTTAACTAGTTCTCATTTATATGTTTTCCTCTGATTACCAGTGTAGGGAACCCTTAATTGATCCCTCTTTCGTTTGACCTCGTCCTACTACTTCCTTTTCCGGATCAAAGGATCCTTAAGTGCCCTTTATCCCGTTCATATCACCTCATAAAAACAACTTTCCAAGATCTTCAAGGGTTATCTATCTTTCCCTGAAAATATTTGAACTTTTAGCCTTGATCCTAGTCGTTTGCTTGATTTTGATTCCATAGCCCAATGGACAAATAGATTTCCCACTATCCATCTCTTTCAAGTGATTTTTCCCACCAAATCTACCAAAACCAAACCAAAGCTGCACTTCCATAACTAGCCTAATATTTACAAATCAAAACAAAGTTAAAACTTAAAGAGAGAGCCCTCTTTGAACCCTAGGGAGGCTAGATCCTAGAGTTTTAAGTTGGTTTGTGGTTACCTCTAGTATTCTTTGACTAAAAACCAAAAATCTCACAACTTTAGAATTACTAAAGTGATAACATTACTGGCGACCATACTGGGGAACTAACTAATCCTTAGTCATAAAACTAGTCTTAAAGAAAACCATTTTATACATCCTTTTACTTTAAGATTGCTTTTATAAGTTGTGGGTATTGAAAACAGTAATTCAGGCTTCTAGGAAAGTTTATTATACCAAGTCTAACCCGGATACTAAACCTGCTGTTATAGTAGACAACCCAGACCGAATTGGTAAAAAGAAAAAACAGTTAGAAAATTTAGAAGCTGAAGTATCATTAAAAAGAGTCAATTCATTACCACAAGAGTTAGTAAGTCTGCAAGATATTGAATTTGATCTGAAATTTGAGAATTCTTTATTTAGAAGTAAATCTGAAAGTGATCTTTATACTGTTGTTTTAGACCCTGTTTTTATTTCATTCTTGAATACAAAACAGAAAAATATTTTAGTAGAATCCAAATCAAATAAAGTTGAATATCAGACAAAAATTGAATAAATTAATGTTACTATTCTCAAGGATATTGGTGAAGCTATTGAATTAGCTCAATTTTTGACCTACGCAAACAAACCTCCAGTTTCTCAATTACATACCACATTAATAACAGCTGAAGATTCATCTCTATATGTTGTTACATCATATATAACTTCCACTACCAACTCATCTACAAATACATTTATCCCTAGATTACCTTTACAGTCTAGAGTACTATTTCCACCACTGACTTCATCCACTATATCCATTAGCTCACCTTTTGATTTTTTAAATACATCATCCTCATTCCCTAGTAGTTCTATATACATTCCAGTTTCATTTCCCAACACTTCAACTATAGCTTTTAGTTCATCAACTATCATTTCCAGCACAGCCCCAAGAAGTTCTACTTTACCTCCTAGCCAAGCTAAACTTCAAGCTATGGCTGCTAGGTATGCTCCCCTAGTCTTACCACAACAGCTTCATGACATGCCTCAAGACTATCAGAGTAAGATACCACAGCTCAGTAACACATAACTAAAATGACATATTTCTTTGAACTCCATGAGATTGATGATTCAGATGTTCAAATGAGGTTATTTGCACAAACATTGATAGGAGAATTTAAGAAGTGGTTTAAAGGTCTTTTTGCTGGTAGTGTAACTGATTTAGTTGTATTTCATATATTGTTTTTAAATAAATGGGAAAATAAAAAACCACTCCAGATATTGTCTAAATTTGATGCCATGAGAAGAGCTCCAAATGAGTCAGTTCAAGACTACTGCACTAGATATAACAGTGCTTCCAATTCCATCCCTGTAAATATAAAACCCACTCCTGATAATGTCCTACTCAAGTTCCCTGATGGATTTGACATGGACATGGCTTATCAGTTGAGGGAAAGAAATGAAAAAACCTTAGAAAGAATGCAAACAGATGCTATTAGTGTAGAAGTAAACAATTTGGCCAGAAATGCTAGACTAAGAAATGAGAGAAGAGTGACCATTAAAGAAGAAACTTCCAATTCAGACACAAAAATATACATGTTTGCTAAAAATTTAGACAGGATGATGGATAGATTAGATAACATAGAGAGGAGACCTTCATGGGATAACCAACATTAAATCAGAAATCCCCATTTTAGAAAAAACACAAATTCAGGAAAAGCAAAAGAAATAGCCCCAGACCAGACAATAAGGCCCCCCCTCCAAGATAACTATGCTGAAATTTCTCAGAATAATGATGATGATGAGGATGCAATAAATCTAATGGGAATAGATGATAATAATAAATCTAATGATAAGCCTAAATGCACCTACAAAGATGAAGAAAAAATGCTAGAAATAAATTTGGGTAGGTAGAAAGTAGTTGAGCAATCATGTAATAAAGTATAATTGGGAAAAAACACTAATCCCCCCCCCCCCAAACCCCCCTTACAAGTATTCAGTGTTCTAAACTATCAGTCAAAAAGGCTCAGAGCATTTCTTTGAATTTTGTTGGGACCAGACCCAAGGCTCGATGACTGATTAGTTAAAAATATCAAATTCCTACACTAAACCCTCATTCATTAGCATTTACCCCTCATTCATACATATTAATCCATTTTCCTAAGTGAAGACATATTTTTACTTAGTAAAATTGAAACCCTAAAATAATTAACTTCATTCCCTTCAAAATCATTCATAAAACCCTCAAAAAGCATTTATCCTAAGTATAAGTGAAGTAATACAATAAAAATGAGCAATGCTTTACTTTTATACTTTACTTAGAGGTAATATGTGCTTTGTTTCCATTTTTACTACCCTTTTTTCACATTAACACCTAACTTAGTGTATTAAATCCCTAACTACACCTACCCATATATATTAATTCCCTTATATTTAAATAAACCCCCTAAAACCCATTATTTTAAAGTTTAGACCAAAGTTTAATATCCCCATGTGCGCAAAATAAAAACCCTGCCCGATAAACCCATTGGTCTAAACCTATCTATAAAATTAATCCCGCCCCTATAGTTTGACAACTGTACAAGTTGATAAAACTATACAATATAATGTCGCGCCCTTATATGTATTATTGAAACATTCCACAAATGTTTTAAATAAAAACATTACTCCCCACCCATTTTTCATAAATACCCGAAACTTTAAAACTTTATTAACAACATATTTTTATAAAGTTTAAAGTCATTTAACCCGCCACATATTATACAAAGCCTAGGGTTTAAAAACCTTGTTCAAGCGCCTTTGTTATAAATGTTTTATCTCGCCGCATATGTAAAAGCCCGATCCCACCTCCCATTCCGACGCAACTCCCAAACGAATTTGGACTTTTCGCTTCGATCCCCCAGATCCGACAGCGGACATCTAATATCGCATGGAAAAGATGCGCAATCATCCAAACACCAAAGCTGCGCGAAATGGGTTGTTTTTAGTTTGATCTCTCCACCACATGGAGGATTCCTATTGGAACGCGTGGGTTAAGTCCAAAACCGCTTACCACCAAAAAGCCACACGATAACCACTGGTTTTCGATCTATTGAATCCCGAAACCACTGCTCATGCCTGACGTGACAAATCATTCAATGCTGAAATAATGTGACCGAAATGCATATTAACCTTCGAAATAAACTTCATTTCATACCCTTCTTGCACATTAAACCTATGCTCGTGCCTTCCGACTATAAAACCACCCTTCTTAAGCCTTTTTTCAGCCATTTCTGCGCCCGAAAAGCCTGCAATATTTTTCCTGAGACCTTTGAAGACCGCCAAGGAGTTGTGCATCGCTCCAGACAACCTACAGAAGTTGTGTTCCTTTGAAAACCCCAAAAATTGTTCACAAGCCCAATGCCTGCATTATAGCAGGTATTTTCTAAAATTTGAACCTCCAATCAATTTAAAAGACATTTTAAGAACAAAAACACACCTAGGATTTAAAAATCGATTAAAAGAAACTGCCAAAAAGCCCCAAAAACAGGCCAGACCCTGTCAAATTTTTCCTAGAAACCCTGTTTCTCTGCTGCGCACCATTTTTGAAGAAATTTGTGAATTTTTCACAGTTTGATGAACCATTCAAAGCCTTAAATCAAACCAGAAAACCTCCGTAGGTATCCTAAGCATCTGTAACCTTTTCAAAAGAGTTTTTAGCGCAAATTTCCATTAAAATACTCAAGAAACCCTTGTTTCTTGTTTTAAACCAATTAAAAGCCTATAAAACTCTTTCACAAACCTAATTGAGAAGAAATCCCAAAGAAAAAAGCTATACTTTTCCAAATTTGTCCAATAAACCCTCTGCTAAAGTAAAATTACTTCTTCAAATTATCTAAACTTGCAGAAGTAGATCAAAATGCCTAAAAAGCAGAGTGCAAGAAAGCCTGAAACTTCTAAAGTGCCTAAACTTACCCCTGCCATGACTTCAAATATTGCTATTGTTGTCAATCCTTTGCAACCCCCAGTCATTGATATTGAACACATCCCACTAGCTGATACTGATTACAAGATAGCAGATCCCATTGTTGAATTTAACCTGCTGGATATCCATAACTGGTGTTATGAGAATTATTTATATAATCAAGAAGAGGTCCATATTTGGGAATCCCTTTTGCCCAAATATGTTTTCCCATTAACTCACCCATGTCAGGTGGTCATTAGATTGTGTCAGCAATATTATGTTCCTGAGCAAACAGCCATTGTAAATTCCAATAAAGATGTGCTTTTTAACATCACTGCAGAATCAATTAACCAGATGTTGCAGCTTCAGCCTGACCCCCAAGCAATCCCTTTGTCTATAGAGGCCCTCACCAAGTTATATATTGGCCTAGATTTTCCCAAGAGGTTCATGATTTTTCTGAAATTTATGCCTCTACATGTAGAAATTCCTAAGTTAAATCCCCCATATTCTACTGCTAAATTCCCTAAAGGTTCAAGACATGTGATTTCCATGCTTTCCTTCATCCTTGGATATTTTACTGATGAACACACAGATGAGTCCATCTTGGGATTCTTATCCACTTTCTCTCCAGGTCAACCCCCACCAATAATATTTGATTATGCTGGTTTCATTGCTGATAGTATTCATTATCAATTGACCAATTTGCAAATTGAGGGAGTATTCAGATATACTTCCTACCTTTTCAATATGTTTATATACTTCCAATTAGATAATTTTCCAATTACTCTCCAAAACTTGACATAGAGGTAAATCCTCTATCTATCATCTTTTGGACATCCATGCTCAAGAAAGAATGTACAGATTTCAGTTATTCTGAATTTCCAGAGTTATTTTTACATCCAGTGATCACAATGTTGACCAAGACAGAGCAACCAAAAATAAATGAAGAAATGAAAAAGATGTTGCAGTTATCAGAGCAGAGTAAGGTTGGTGACTGGTATTTGTATGAAAAATATTTTTAGATGAGAGTCTTTGGGTCGAACTTGTTACCTTAAAAGTTACCCAAACATCCTTCAATGAGGATCTTTTCCTTGGAGTATATCAGGCAGATCCTAAACTTTGATTCCATAAATTTCGTGGTAGCTAAGAAGAGGACACAATTCAAACTTAATAACCAGATAGGGCCATTCATATGCAATCACAGGGATGCAGAGAAAGAGGCAGTTAATCAGTTATTGGAATATAAATTTGAAGAGAGTTTCCCTTGGAACTATGATCCACAAGGGATATTGAGCAAGATAAGGGTTAAATGCAAGCTAACACCCTTTATTCATGAAGCTAAACCAGAAATAGAAAATTTTTCCAATCAGATTGAATGGATTGAAAACACTTTAATAGATGCAGTGAACAAGGGTAATACTAGTCATACCTTAGAGACTGCAAATCAACCAGATAATTCCATTAAAAGAGTAAGGGAAGAAGGAGCCTATGAGGCAGAAACTACAACTGAAACCAAGTTCAAGCTCATATATAACAAAAGGCCCAAATTTGTTGCAGCAGGTAAAGGAAAAGTGACAATAGATGTGGAAGAAACAGAGCCTTTAAATACCAATATAGATTTTCCAGAGACAAATGTTGCTATTGTGATTATCAATGAGCCAAATACTAAAAATCAGAATGAAGGACAAATCAATCATGAAGATACACAGTTGATGGAAAGACAACAAAGCATGGAAGCCTCTTCCTCACAGGCAGCTGAGGAAAAGGATTTGGATATCAAAGAGAAATATAAGCAGATCAAACTAAAGAATGAAGAGATATAGAATAACATTTATTCTCAATATCTCAAACAGACTCCTAGTGTACAAAATAGGCTCCTTTCTGCATTTGATTATTCTAATAAAAAACTAATCATGTCAGTGTTGCAACCCATAGTAAAAACTCCTAAGACAATGGCAAATTATAAAAAAATTGATTTGGAAGTCCATACAGATAAGATTCATACCCTTGATCAGATTGAGTTCCATAGGCAGACTTTAGAGATGCTTTATTCTACGGTCACAACAAAAGCCATGGGTGCACAGAAGCTACAAAACACCATCTCCAACATGCAAGATCAAATGAAAATGGACAAAGCCTCATTGTATGCCAAGGATCTACGGATAAAAGCCTTAGAAGAACTAGTTTTGCAAGTGGGATATGATCCTACTAATATCAAAGCAGCAGAATTATTGGTGAAGAAGAAAAGTGAAGACATAGTAGCCTTGAGGAAACAACTCAAACTTCCTCAAAGTGAGCATCCTCAAACAAAAGAATTCATACAGGAACAAAGTGAAAAAGATGACATGATGAATTTAATTCTTTAGTTGACAACCCAGGTTAAAGAGATGGAAATACAGATGGAAAAACTTGTCCAAGAAAAGGAAACAATGAAAGAACCAGTCATTCCAGTTATCACTGCAGCAGTGCCTTCAACTTTAGGTGAAAAGTTGGCACCCAAAGAACCACTGGCTACTGCAGTGCCAATGACTTCTTCCATAACATAAGCTATTGAATCATCTACAACAGCAGTACAGCCTACAGATGAGGCCAGCAAAATAGTGAAATCAATGGAAGAAATGTCTTTAAAGACAAATGAGATTAACAAGTTGACAAAATTGGTAGAAAATCTTGAGAAGTAAAATAAATTAGCTCAATTAAATGCAAAGACACATGAACAAAATACCATTAGACTGAGTGAAGAGTTAAAGAAGTTGAAAAAGGAGTTAACTTTGAAGTAACAGATATCATACATCAAAAATTACCTTTGGAATAATGTCATTGAAGCCATCCATGATGTATGGCCTTCAATTCAGGTAATTTATGAAAAGAGAGAGTTATTACTAGCAGCCCAAGCAGAAATTCAAAAGACTCAAAGTGAGTCGGCTGACAAACCAGAGCAAGCTATAAGGCTGATCACCTTCCTCAACAGTAAAAATAGACAGGAGTTGGAAGAACTCAAAATCACAGAGAACTGCAACTATCCTAGAAATTAGGAAACTCACAACAAAGAAAAATTTGATGAGGCAACTGGAAGAAAAGCGTGAAAGTATGAATACTGCCATAACCAGGTTTATGGTTAAGTTCACAACTTTGAGACAAAAAGGATTGCTTTATATTATGGTAATTAATGATAATTTGATGCCTAAAAATGACTATGATAAGAAGATAAGAGAATTTGCCAAGGAACAGGTAAATAAACCATTAGGTCAAGGCATTCCAACTGGAAAAGTGTTACTTAAGAGTTTTGAAGACTTATTCTACTTGCAACATGAGATAAAGCACTTGTTTGTCATCAAGCCAACCTTTTCTAGATATACTGAAGCTGATGAGAACTTTAGGAAATTAAAAAATATACAAATTCCTAAAAAGGAGGATTGGCAAGCACTCACAGATTTGTTATAAAAGGATAAAAGAGAGACAGATGAAAGAAGGAGAAAATTGTTTTCTGAATTACAGTCAAAGCAGATTTTACAGCAGTAAACAGTTTTTGACTAAGGGTTAAAGAGTATCAGTTTAGAGAGTATCAATGAATAAAGAGAATCTGAGAAAGAGTATCAGAAAAGATGGATCAGATTCCAAAAAATATCTAAAGCCAACAAGGATGGACACCAAGGCAGCCAGCTGCTTCTTATCCTTAAAGCAGTTTCTATATCTTTTGGATAAATAGGACAACTTGTTGATTTGTTAAGCAGTTGTCCCTATTTTTGTTGTAAAGATATTTTATTTTCCTAAGACAATTCCTAGAAGTTTTCTAGGATATTTTGTAAAACATTAGGTATAAATACTTCATCTTTAGAAGTATTTTGTGTGGAATAAAATTGCTGAGAGTGTTATAGTCATTTCTTCTTGGACTTAAAGCTTTTGTGATTCAAATTTCGAGTAACAGGTTGGATCAAACTAATTGGCATCATACTTCAGGATTCCTGTGATGAGATATTTGGAGTGAAATATTTCCTCACTTGGCATTTTTATATTTCTTTTTTACATGCATACATATATGTTTTTTTTTTTTCTAAATCTGAATGAATAACTAGGAGTATTACTACAAGATTTGTTCAAAGCACCCTGTTTTTAACTAGTTATAATTTATATGTTTTCCTTTGATTACCAGTGTAGGGAACCCTTAATTTCTCCCTCTCTTGTTTAACCTCTTCCTACTACTTCCTTTCCCGGATCAAAGGATCCTTAAGTGCCCTTTATACCGATCATACCACCTCATAAAAACAACTTTCCAAGATCTTCAAGGGTTATCTATCTTGCCCTGAAAACATTTGACCTTTTAGCCTTGATCCCAGTCCTATTTGCTTGATTTTGACCCCATAGCCCAATGAACGAATAGATTTCTCACTATCCATCTCTTTCAAGTGATTTTCCCACCAAATATACCAAAACCAAACCAAAGCTGCACTTTCATAACTAGCCTAATATTTGCAAATCAAAATAAAATTAAAACTTAAATAGAGAGCCCTCTTTTAACCCTGGGAAGGATAGATCCTAGAGTTTGAAGTTGGTTTGTGGTTACCTCTAGTAATCTTTGACTAAAAACCAAAAATCTTGCAACTTTATAATTACTAGAGTGATAACAGGGTCTAGAACCATTCATCTAGATAAGAGTCATTTTAATGATGTATTGTGTGTTCCTACCTTATCCTGCAACCTTCTATCTTTTTATCAGATAACTCATTCAGGTGAAGGGAAAATAGTATAATTCTCACCTCATGATGTTGTAATTAAGGACATAAGAGATCCTAGAAATATTTTAGCTACTGCCATTGTTGATGATTCCACAAGGTTGTATAATTTTGACAACTTTGGGTCATCGTGTCTTCCCTTTGTTTTTGTTGCTGACAATGATGAAGTGAGCAAACTTTGGCATGAGCAATTTGGTCACTTAAACTATCGCTCTCTTCAAACTCTATTTAAAGAAATATGGTGACGGGTCTTCCTATGGTATCTTGCTGAGTTCGTGTTTGTTCCGGTTGTGTACTTGGAAAACATCATCAGGATAATTTTGACAAATGTGCCTCTTGGCAAGCTTCAACCCCTTTGCAGCTTGTGCACAATGATTTATGTGGTCCAATTCTAGTTGTTTCTTTATGTGGCTACAAGTACTACTTAAATTTCATTGATGATTTTTCCAGATGCACTTGGGTATAGTTCTTAAAACTTAAGAGCGAATTTTTTAACATTTTCTTGGCCTTTAAGGCTTTTGTTGAGAAACAATATGGACATCACATTCTTAACTTAAGATCGGACAATCGAGGAGAATATGTTAACAAAAAATTTATCAACTTTTCCACTGAGCATGACATTCAATTGCAACATATTGTTCCATATACTCCACAACAAAATGGTGTAGCTGAAAGGAAGAATCACACTCTAAAAGAAATGGCTAATTGTATGCTTCAATCTAAAGGACTCAATCTTAATTTTTGGGCTAAAGCAATTAACTATGAAAATTACATAGTAAATCGCACTCCTACTAAGTTTTTAAGGAATATCACTCCAGAAGAATCTTGGAGCTCAATCAAACCAGATGTAAGTCACTTTCGTGTTTTGGAAGTGTAACTTAGGCCCATATTCCCGATGAGAAACATAAAGCCTTAGAACCTAAGAGTGAAAAATGCATTTTTATATATATTATAAATATGTCAAAGGATTTATAATTCTTCAACCCAAATCCAAAAATGTAATCATTAGAAGAGATGTAAAATTTTATGAAAATATATCGACCTGCGAGCCTAGTTTCGCGGGTGTGCCACCTTTGGCCTACGAGCCTGAGCATATGTGCCACCTCTCTCTATCTCTTCTACTTCTGACAACATTCATTCTAGTTCGGATGATGATATCGAGGATGACAATCCTCCTCCACCTCCTCAGGATCTTCCTTCAGCTCCACAGCTTCCAAAATGGGTCCGCTCTACTTAGGATGCAACAGGTTCTCTTGCAGGTGACCCTGCAAATCGACGTTGTACATGTTCTCAATTCGACAAAGACTCTTCCTTATTGGCTCAAGTTCCAGAAAATCCTGATCCAGAAACCTTTGAAGAAGATTTAGTTCATCCAGATTTGGATGTAGCTATGAATGAAGAATATCGTTCCTTATTGGAAAGTGATACTTGGGATTTTGTTCCTCTTCCAAAGGGAAGAAAACTTGTCAGATGCAAATGGGTTTACAGAACAAAGTTTGGACCAGATGGAAAAGTGGATAAGCATAAAGCTCGTCTTGTTGGTAAAGGATTTTCACAAGTTGAAGGCATTGACTATACTGAAACCTTCTCCCCTATTGCCAAAATGAATTATATCTGCCTTGTTCTTTCCCTTGCTACCTCCTTTAAACGGGAAGTCCATCAGATGGATGTTAAATCTGTCTTCTTAAATGGGGACTTGCATGAATAAATCTACATGGAACAACACCCTGGCTTTATCCAAAATGACTCTAGCCTTGTTTGTTGCCTTAGGAAGTCTCTTTATGGTCTGAAACAAGCCCCTCGGGCTTGGTATGCCAAAATGGATAGCTTTCTCTTAGATAATGGATTTTCTACATGTCAATCTGATAACACTGTCTACACCAATAAAGTGGGTAAGTCCTTAATCATCCTTGTTCTTTATGTTGATGCTCTTATCCTTACTGGTAGTGATCCCAACCATATAAACCATGTGAAGTCTAGCCTCAACAAGAAGCTTGAAATGACTGAATTGGGACATTTGCATTATTTCCTTGGTCTTCGAGTCTTGCAATCCAAATAAGGTAGTACCCTTTCTCAGTCCAAGTATGTCGGTGATCTTCTACACCACTTTCACATGGAAGATCGTAAGTCAGCCCCTTCTCCCTTTCAGTCTGGATTCAAGCTTTCAGTTACTTGTACTTCCCTTGAAGTTGATGCTACCTTATACTGTCAACTTGTTGGCAAAATTTTGTATCTAACCCATACTCATCGTGACCTTTCCTTTGTCATTGATATTGTTGCTCGATTTTTGCACAAACCTAATGAAAGTCACTCAAAAGAATCTAAAAGAATACTTCGATATATTTGAGGTACAGTTCAGTTCGAGATTCATTATAGTGCAGGAGCATCTCCATTGTTGATTGGTTTCACTGATTCTAATTGGGCTGGTGACCCTGATGATCGAAAGTATACTACAGGTTATGTATTCACTCTTGGTTCAGGACCCATTACATGGTGTAAGAAACAAAGTTCCATCTCTCTTTCTTCGGCAGAAGCAGAGTATCATGGTGTTGTTGAAGCCAACATGGAAGCCCTGTGGCTTCGTTAGATCCTCTTTGAATTTTGTCTTCATCAGCAGCGTCCAACTACACTTTGGTGTGATAATCAGAGTGTCATTCGGCTATGCAAAGATCCAATTCAGCATCAGTGCATGAAACATATTGAGCTACACATACACTTCATCAGAAAGCTCATTCACGATTGTGTTCTTGAAGTGCAGTATTGTTCAATCAATGATCAAGTTGTTGATATCTTTACAAAGGCTCTCATAGAAGAAAATTTTACCAAACTTCAATCTATGCTTGGAGTTCATGAAAGTTATCATTAAGGGGGGATAGGCTATAATTCCTCTTTCCTTCTCCTATTTTGTCACCTTTGTAAATCCTTCAATCATATCCCAAGTTGTTCTTAAGGGGCGATGTTAGGATAGTCTGACACATAGGAAATAGTTTATGTATAACTTGATCTAGCTTAGAGTTAGGTAAAGTGTGTTTCTTTACTATGTACATTTGTAACTTATAATCTGACGACCACGATATGTAGTGATCTGATGGTTCATTCTCTCCTCGGTATTACGGACATTAGATTAGTGGCTTAACACCCGATTGGTCCATGATCTCTATTTAAAGAGCATGGAGGGTCATTTGTCTGATGACCGTTTATGAGAGAAGCTTATGTAAATTTTATTTATTTATATTAATAAATTTTCTGAAGTGGCCACGTTGGCTTAGGCCGTGGATTGTTTCCCTATTTGAGGGTTTTAATCACGTCAAATATTGTTGTATTGATATGTGATCTGTTTGTGAGAGGTGACCTTTGGGGTTTGATCTAAGGAACTTACCTTGTAAATTACTGCAATAAAACATCACAAACTTCAAGGGGAGAAACATCACACAATACCTCGTCTGTGAAAGGTTTGATGGAAGGCAATATTGTTGGTTGACACATATATATCACCCTAGTGGATCCACCCATTGGTGTATGGTTGCGGGTGTGGTGATATTGACAAGCCCAACCGCTTAACAACATCTATTAAAATGAGGTTCTTTTGAATCCCACTATTGACAATGAACTACAATGAAGAACCCTTCACCCACATCTATGAGTGGAAGAGACGCTCACCCTCCTCTAGATCTTCAGGTTCAATCATCTTGACCTTGGTGGTAGAAACAATGACACTAGGTTCTGCATCAATGATTTGTTTCCCCTTGTCGAGTTCTAGCTTAGATTCAAAACATGCATATGAATTTGAAGGCTTTAGATTGGACACCAGTGACTGCTTTGTGCAACACTCATTTTTGTTGTGAGTAGGTCTCTTGTGGAACTCACACCACTTTCATGTGTCTTTCATCGTCTGTCCATAGTTAATATTTTCTTGTGGCTTCAATGGGTTGTCTTGGGTTGTTGCTCCTTGGATATATCCTTTGTTCTACGGTTTGGGTGTGCCTTTTCCATGCTTCAGATTCACAGATCTAAAGTTTCCTCTTTTTGTTTTAATTTTTGCTTGAACTTGACAACAAATTGGTGCGTTGCGCCAAGTGAGGAGATGTCTAGGAACTCCATTTTTTTCCTTGATGTATTTGTGTATACAACCGTGATACTTGAGTACCAGATATCACTCATAGTCCTTGATACCCAACTTCATGTGTAACATATGAAAAATATTGTTTAACTCCAACACTTCTTGGTCCCTTTCCTGTCGTAGTGTGATCCATTTTATGTACTTGTATTCATAGCTCCCAACAAGGTAATATTGTTCCTTGATGACATCTCAGAAAGAATCCTAAGAGGGTGCAACTGAAAGTAATGAGGGTTCCTCCTCGCCCCTTTGTCCGTAATAAGTTTCCCACAAATCCTTAACACGTGGGAGTGGGGAGGGGGGGCTTGAGGAATACAAAATTAATATTTTCCCTTTTGAAAAAATTATGGACCAAAAAATATCCTTCTAGTAAATTTAACCATCTGTCTATAGCATTTAAGTCTATCTAGACTTAAAAAATAGGAATGTCAAAGTTAAGTTGTACCTTAAACGGGGTGGTGCCTCTGAAGTGACTATTGGATGAAGATGTTTCACCCACTAGTATCCGTTGAAGGATCGCGGAAAAATTATCCATTATCTCGTTCCATTATCGCTTGAGGGATTATCGAGCAACAATTTAAAATGATATCTTACTCCCTCGTCTTTCTTTTCTTTCGCCATGGGAGGCTGCCAAGGTCAAGGAGGTCAGCCTTGCAAAGGCTCAACCAATTCAAGTCCTAACTCCTTATACCCCAACCCTGTTGGGGACGTGCACAGAAAAGCAGAGAAAGAGCATACTACTATGATACCACTTATCCAGATTTATGAAGGAACGAAATGAAATATAAATTGAAACAAAAACACAAATATACAACAAGACGAAACTTCAATTAATAATAGAAAAATGTTGAAAACTATTTACATGTAGAAGGGAAACAAACTATCTTGACGATGGTAGCTTATCTCTGAGAAGAGATGTGACAAATACATGCCTTCTAAACTATGTTACAATGAGGCTTGGAGGATTTTTTATCACGAATAAATAATTAGAAACCCTAAACATCCAAAAACCTAATTCTAGGAGATGAAACACCAAAAGGTATAAGCCCTGATGGGGTTAGTTGGAACTTCAACTTCCCAGGGGTTGTAACTTTGACAAATGATCTTCATTTGGCGCATATGATAGCCCGTTAGAAAGGTATATCTAAAGACAAAAACTTTTGACTGCGAACATAGTCAAAGAGTAACTTTTCCTAGTTTCCCCAAAAATTCCATTTATGGTCTGAAAATGACTCTAGAAGTTCAAGACACAAAAACTGCTAAAAATAGAAAAATGTCAAAATAGAAAATTGTGTTGAATAATAGGAAACTGATAGAACACAATGTTGGGGGTCCGAGTGGAATAGGCGAGTGACCACCAATATCCACCTAGATCACTAATACAAATGTTGTGTAACTCTCACCCAAAATGTGGCAACTAACATAAGTGACATACTTACCATATGAAGTAATACAAAAAAAATCTACTAATAAATTTTGTTTATTTTTTAATATGACATTAATTTAGATGTTTTTTTTCTTATTATTATAACCCAAATTAATTATTAAATCCAACTACACCTGTATAGAAGATATCTTTAACCTTTTGTGTATACATCTCATCATAAAATCATGTTCTTCTTCTCTCCAAGTTTTATTATATGCATAACTTTTTCTTTGGGGGTTCTCTCTTCATAGTCACAATTATATGGTGATGTTATTTGCTATGATTTTGACAATTTTTTCATGACCCTAGTTTTGTTTCCAAAGTTCCACTGGCATCTATTTTTTGCAATCATTAAGATGATATTTTTGCGTTGGATTCATTTCATGGTGCACTTTGAATATTTATGTTGATAGAGTCTAGTGGCAATGTATTTGTGGGGTGTTTTATCACAATTTCTCTTACATTGGAAACCACTTGGTTGTTTATTCTTGTTGGGTTTTTTGTTTAAGATGAGAAACTTGGATTTGATGTTTGAAGCCTTCCAATGGATGGGGAAATTATTGGCAATAAGAATGTTGTAGTTGATGAGACTTATTATCTTTCATTTTTTCTTTTGGTTGGGAAAATAATTACCGAAGATACTATCATTGTGGGTATAATAGTATTTTTCTACTCATGACAAGGGAATGCTAATTGTTCTTTGGATATCATTCAATATAAGAGTTTTTGTGATATATTAGTTGTAGTTGGAGTTTGTTCAATATAATAGTTTTTACAAGTATATTAAGAAACACACTATTCTTTTTGTAGGGAGGGTTTTTGAATATTTATGTTAAAGTCCAGTTGTTAATTTGTGCTTGGGATGTTTTTCCACGATTTCTCCTAAGTTGGATATCACTTAGCTACGTGTGCTTGTTAGGTTATTTATGTAAGGTGGGAAACATGGGTTCCAAATCCGAATCGCACCAATGAGTAGGAAAATTGTGAGCATTAAGCATGTTGTAGGTAATGAGACTTGATTTATCAATCCTTTTTCTTTTGGTTGGTAGAGAAATTATAGGTGATGTTATTGTTATAGGTCTTGCAATAGTTTTCTGCTTATGATTGGACAATGCTAATTCCAATTTCGAGTTCATTCAATATAAGAATATCTTTGAGCATATTCTACCACTACTACCTTTTTTTGGCACGGGATTTTGAATATTTATGTTGATAGATTATGATTGTTAATTTTTGTTTGGGGTGTTTGTCCATGATATTTCCTAAGTTGCTTGTCACTTGGCTACTTATGCTTGTTGGATTGTTTTTTTTAAGTGGGAAATTAGGGTATGAGGTTTGAATTCCTTTAGAGGTGGGAAAATTTTGAGTAATAAGCATTTTTTAGGTTATGTAAATACTTTCATTGTACTCATATTTTTCTTAGTATAATGATTAAAAGTGAGGTTATTACTATTGATTTAGCAACATATTTCTATTTGTGATTACAAACTACCACCTACAAATGTTCATTCAATGCAAGAGTTTATCTGAGTAGATTTTGTCACCACCGAATTTTGCAAAGATATTTTGAATATTTATTGTAGTAAAGTCCAATTGTTGCTTCATGTTCAAGGTAATGTGAAAAATTAAATTATGAATTTCTACTGCAGTTATAGATTTATTTCTCACAATAAGTTATTTACAACAAATTTCGAAATAAACACAATTTTAGTTATCACTCAAGTACATATAGAGAAAAGAACAGTAAAGTGCAAGCATAAGAACCAATCACAATGACATAGTTATTTTTGGAAAATTGTCCCCGGAAAAACCCAAAGTGGGAAAACCGGTGCAGCAGATGAGGGTTTATATTTTAATATTTAGCAGAAATTCTTTACAAAAAAATACTGGCATAAATAACTAAGAAACTTCTTGAGATACACCTGAGATAAATATTCTCTGGACCTTCGGAGAGTTTCTGACACATAAGTGACTCACTGGACCTCCCTGCATCACTTTGCATCACTCCTGCGTACCTCTCTCTGCAGAGGCAACGTAAGCCTGTATCACTATTGCATGAGGCCTCTGTGTTGCTCCTGAGTGATGCCTTTCTACCATTTTGCGTCCTTCTTTCACTGAACCCTAACACTGCTGATGCCCTCTGCTTCATCTACCTTGCAAATCTCCCTTTGAAATCGAATTCTATTCCTTCATAATCGACTTCCCTCAAATTGTTGAATGTTTTACCAGCTTACTTTCCAAATGACCCTTAAGCCTTCTTTTGTAATATTCTCATTGATGAATCAACGACTGAGATTAGAATTCTAATCAATGGCTAAGATTAAAAATTGACTTGATCTTTGTTCTCTAGAAGATTCACACTTTGTTTTATTAATACCCATTAATTATTCAATTTCGTAAGTTTAGACTTAGGGTCTCTATTAAAATTTTAATTATTTTAATAAAACATGAATCGAGTGGAATTTCCACAAACGGTTTCTAGATTCTTTGGAATGCTTGTGTCTAAGCCTCCTCACCACATTTGAGACTTAGATCACTTTTTGATGCTATAAAAATCAACAATCCCTCTTAGCGAGGAAAGTGTTCTAGCAATTTGCCTACTAGATACTACTCTGACCCTGAAGCATCCTCTGCGTTGCTGATGCTTGGTTGCTGCTGCCCCTCATCTACTGTGTCGATGCCTTATATACTATTGCCCATGACACTAACACTGTCACTGCCTCATTTGTACTGCAGCTCCCTCTCAATTCTGCATCTTTCCATTTCTGCAACTAAAATGGATTCTTGATCATCCCCTCTTCTCTCTGAAGTAGACAAACTTTGTCTTTCCTAAAGCTTTAGTGAGGATGTCCTCCACCTATTCTCTTGTCGAACTGTACAGCAATTGTACAACTCCTCGCTAGGCACAGTCTCTGATGAAATGACACCTGATGTCAATGTGCTTTGATTGATCATGAAACACAAGATTTTCAGAGAGCTTGATGCAACTCTGACTATCACATAGAATGTAGGTCACTTCCATATTTTCCTTGAGTAGATTCACAAGCATCTTCCTAAGTCATATGGATTCACATGAAGTCATGCTTGCTGCCATATATTCGGCCTCAGCTGAGCTCAAAGCCACAGAATTTTGTTTCCTACTGCACCAGGAAGTCATCCCGGATCCAACACTGAAACAGTAGCCACTGGTACTCTTATGATCTACTGGGCTTCCAGCCCATTCTGCGTCAGTGAACCCACTCAATCCGATGTCATTGTCACGTGTGTATCTCAATCCAATCTCGATTGTTCCCTACATATATCCAAGAACATGCTTGGTTGCTGCCTAATGTGCCCTCCTTGGTTCTACCATGAACTGATTGAGGTGTTAACAACATAACATATGTCTGGCCTAGTATTGACCAGATACATCACAGGCCCTATGAGCTAACTATGCAAGGTAGGATCAACCTCATCATCTTCGAAAGTATCAATTTTCTTCCAGTTGGTGATCACTGGTGTAGACATGGGTCTATAATCTGCCATCTTGAACCTCTTCAAGATTTTTGTAGCATATCTCCCTTGACCAAGGAAGATCTCACCCTTCCGATGCCAAACTTCCAACCCGAGAAAATAATGCATCAGCCCCAGATCCTTCATGTCGAATTTTGCAGCTAAATTCTCCTTGCAGTCCTTGATGAGTTTAGATGATCCTGTTATAAATAGATCATCTACACACAACACCAGTATCAAAGGCTCATCCCCTACTCTCAAATAGTAGAGATTAGGATCTGTGTCACTCTTGACGAATCCCATCTTCGGCAAGTAGCCATCAATTCGACCATACCAGGCTCTAGGGGCTTGCTTAAGTCCATACAAGGCTTTCTTAAGCCTACACATGAGTCCTCTTCTTATGCATCTCAAAGACTTTTGGTTGTTTGATATATACTTCTTCTTCTATCACCCCATTCAAGAATGCAGTCTTGACGTCCATTTGGTTAATCTCCCATCCTATCTGCGCGGCAAGGGATATCACGGATCTAATAGAAGTATATCTAGAAACTAGGGAGAAGGTACCTTCATAGTCTATCCCTTCCTTTTAAGCATACCCCTTTGCTACAAAGATAACTTTAGATTTTTCTACGTTGTCATTTGCAGTGTATTTGATCTTGTAGATCCATCTCGAACCCACAACTGATTTGTCCTGAGGCCTAGGAACCACCTCCCAAACATCATTTGTCACGATGGAACTATACTCTTCCACCATTGCATCGACCCACACTTGATGTTGAGCTGCCTCCTGAAAACTAGAGGGTTCCCCAACCTGGGCTACCAAGGCTTGGTATTTGTACGGTTTCCTACGCTGCCTCTTCTCATTTCTGGGGGCTCCACAAAATCCTCTGCATCCTTTAGAATTTTTCGTAATTCCCTGCTCGTCCTACCACTAGTAGTGGGTGGTTCTACCTGCTCCCCCTCCTGCAAATATTTTAGAGATGAATCCCTTGGATCATTCTTCCTTGGAGAAGCACTTGGGGTAACCTCAGCTGGTTGTAGTGGTTGAACCAGTGGGTCATCTTCAGACTCCGTTACTGAAGGCATCTCTCAGGATTTTCTGAAATCTCTTTCCTCTGTGAACTTTACATCCCACCGCACTACAACCTTCCTACTACCAGGAATGTAGATTATATAAGCCTTAGCATTTTCACTGCATCCTACCAGATACCCCTTTTCAACAGTCCTATCCAATTTCATCCTCTTCTCTTTGGGTACATGGCAATATGCCACACTACCAAAGATCCTGAAGTGGCTTACCTCTGGCTTTCTGCCAGTGAAGACACCGTATGGAGTGATATTACGCAATGCATTATGAGGAACCCTATTCTGAACATATATAATTATGTTACAAGCTTCAGCCCACAAAAATCTGGGCATGTCTTGATCATACAACATTGCTCTTGCAGCCTCTACAATAGTTCTATTCTTCCTTTCTGCAACTCCATTCTGCTCTTGATTATATGGAGTAGTCCACTCTCTTCTAATGCCTTTCCTCGCGCTGAATTTTGTGAAATATTTATCAATGTATTCTCCACCATTATCTGATTGCAGAATCTTTATTTGCTTTCCTGACAGATTCTCAACCAGAGCTTTAAACTCCTTAAATCGGTCAAAGACTTCATCTTTGGGCTTCAAAAAGTCGATCCAAATTTTCCTAGAATGGTCATCAATGAAGGTGACGAAATACTTGGCACCTCTAAGAGCTATAGTGGACATTGACCCGCAAATGTCTGAGTGTATCAATCCTAACATACTCTTAGCCCTCTTACTACTTCTGGGGTAGGCTGCCTTAGCGTAGTTCCCTAGTACGCACCCTCTACAAATGTCATCTTGTTTGGTGCTCATATTTGGAACTCCTGTGACGATCTTATTGAGAATTCTCAAAGCCCCATGGTGTAAGTGCCACATTCTCCTGTTCCATAGCTCATTCAAATCCTTCTCTTCACAACTACCTATCAATTCCATTGGAGATTTGAGTTGTAACTTATATAGTTTTTTACTCCTCACTCTGATTTGTGCCTTCTTCTTCTAACTTAGGTGTTTGACATATACTCTTTTTCCAATGAAGTAGACGTCATAGTCCTTGTTTTGTAGCTGAGACATTGAGAGTAATTTCATTCTCAAACCAGGAACATGCAACACATTGGTGGCTCGAAGCTTATTTCCAACATTAGTTTGAAACATTATGGTACCTCTCCCAATAGGGGTACACTTTGCCTTATTTCCCATGGTGATGTGAAAATTCATCTGCTCTTCCTGGTAGCTTGAGAAGCATTCTCATACTCCCGTCATATGTATAGAATATCCACTATCAATTACTAGACTTCAGGAGAAGAAAAGCTTGATACACAAGCAAATTCTTCTTCCAGTCTAGAGGCTAATACAGAGATGTTGTGATCCCAATATTCTTCCATGTTTTCCCTTTTCTCTGGAGAGATGCGCGAACCCTTTCGAGTTGCTGCTGTAGCAGCTTCTATACTTCGTTCCAATGCAGAGTCTCCAATATTGTTACTCAACTCAGCTCTGATACCATGTGAAAAATTCAATTATAAATTTCTATTGCAGTTATAGATTTATTTCTCCTACTTATTTTCACAATAAGTTATGACCAACAAATTTCGAAATAAACACTACTGTAGTTATCACCCAAGTACATATAGATAAAAGAACAGTAAAATGCAAGTATAAGAACCAATCACAATGACACAATTGTTTTTGGACAATTGTCCCCATAAAAACCTAATGTGGCAAAACTGGTGTAGTAGATGAGGGTTTATATATTAATCTTCACCAAGAATTCTTTACAAGAAAATATTGGGAGAAATAACTGAGAAACTTCTTGAGATACACCTGAGATAAATTTTCTTCGGACCTCTAGAGAGTTTCCGATACTCGGGGGACTCACTGGCCCTCCATGCAACACTCTGCATCACTCCTGCGTACCTCTCTGCACAGAGACAGCGTGAGCCTGCATCACTGCTGCGTGAGGCCTCTACGCTGCTCCTGAGTGCTGCCTCTCTACCCTTCTACATCCTTCCTTCCCTGAAGCCTGACACTGTTGATGTCCTCTACTTCCTCTGCCCTGCAAATCTCCCTCTGAAATCGAATTATCTTCCTTCAGAATCAACTTCCCTCGGGTTGCTGAATGTTTTCCCAACTTACTTTCCAAATGACCCTCAAGCCTTCTTTTATAATCTTCTCATTTTTTAATCGATGACCATATTAGAAGTCTAATCAATGGCTAATATTAAAACTTGACTTGATCTTCGTTCTCTAGAATATTCACACTCTATTTTATTAATAACCATTAATTACTCAATTTCCCTAAGTTTATACTTAGGGTCTCCATTAAAATAATTAATTATTTTAATAAAACATGAACTGAGTGGAATTTCCACAAATGGTTTCTGGGTTATTTGGAATATTGGTGTCTAAGCCTCCTCACCAAATTTGAGACTTAGAGCACTTTCTGATGCTACAAAAATCAATAGGTACTATCTCTAAAATTCTCCTAAGCTGGTAGTCACTTTGATGCTTACTTTTATTGGATTGTTTGTTTAAGGTTTGAAACATTCTTCTAAGGTATAAATCATTCTACTGGGTGGGAAAATTGTGACCAATTGACATGTTGTAGGTGGAAAGATTTATTGTATTTTTCATTTTTTGTTGTGTACAAAACAATTATAGGATAAGCTATTGTTGTGGTTATAACAACACTTTCCTTCTTATGATTGGGAAGTACTAGATGTAGCTTAGAGTTCATTCAACACAAGCCTTAGTTATGCAAATTATACTAGTGTGTTGAGTACATAAACACAAGTATTTGCGATGGTAATGGGATAGTTTGTTATCAATGATTATAAATTGTCACAACACACTTATGCTTCCACCATACACAAATCTCTTACACACATTTTTTCCTCTTGATCACCTACTAACATCTTTGACAATTTTGACTTTACAAACATAATTGTTTTGGATGGTCACGTGTCAAATTATTTTATAGGGATTAAAACATGTCACCAGACATCGTGACTTTACATAACCAATACTTCTAGCATTTAGTACTCTTTGAAAGCATTCTAATGATATATGCTATGCATGGTTTTTCTTGCCGATGATATGTTGACAAATTTTATAGTTTTAGGTAGATAAACACAGTTATTTGGATGTCTGAGTTGTTATTATTGATTGCAAATTTTCAGAAGATGGGTTCAATTTACCACCATTAAGTATTACCTAAAAGCTTTCTAATGGTATATAATTTCACCTCTTGATGATTCATTGACAAATTTTCCAATATTGGTTACATTAGCATGAAATGTATTGACCTAGGCATTGAACCCAAGTACCCACACACAAAACTCCACATATATAATCCTTAGATGGCACACAAGGCATGAAATTGAATCCACAATGTGTATTGAACTACATAATATATAAGGTGGTGTAAAGAAACTCTTACAAAATGTAAATTTTGTCACATTGTTATTATCGCAATGCAATTGTGGCAAAATAATATGAGGTAATTTGACACATGTGATGAAAAGTGTTATAAACCTCGATTCATCATCATCTATAGTGACATAATGTGACACAAATGAAGACACAAATATTTTCACACCATTCAAATGCACAATAAGGTTTGTGCATCCTAGGAAGCATTAACACGACATGTGGCCAAAAATTTGTATTGTAGAAGTAAAGCCAAAAGAAATATATCAATTGAACCAAAATTTTCTTAAGTAAGTTGTATACGAACATAGCAAAAATAAAACTTATTTCTTCATTTTATAGTTGATTTGTTGTACACTAGTTTGATTTTAGTAATGTTTATACCAATGTTTTCATGTAAATTAGACAAATGACGCTAGTTTGCATTTTATGGAAGTTTTCTTGAAGAAACAATTTTATGATAAGAATTTTGACCATGTTAAGGGGTAAAGTTTTATTGTTTATTCTCATAAAAAAACATATATGAAATAAAACTTTAAAAAAATTAAGAAAAGAGAATTCACAATAGAATGACAACTCATGGTTGATCAAGATAGAGGTGAAAACAATTAATTTGAAGAACCAACACGATTATTGTAAGCATTGTGGATATGAAAATGCTAGTATAAATACCTTTCACGTGATTGTGGATGGAGAATATTTGCCTCACCATAATAGATGAATGACAAAAATCAACTAAAGCATTGGTAAGTAGGATGGAAATGACTATGCAAATGATCCTTTTGGGACAATTTATTTACATGCGTATAAGGATAACCATGATAGATAATTTACATAAAGGGATAACATATAATTTTTAATAAATACACTATGCATTGGATGTTATCTGATATTCATCCTCTTAATTTACTTGGAACCCAAGTGATTTGATCTTGTACATTGGGAGCCTTCAACATGACAACAAAACACAATACATTGATAAAAAAGATATAATAATAATAATAATAATGTAATTTTAAGGTCACAGTTAAGCTTGCCATCAAATTGGTATTATGAGGACCTCTTTTATGGGACAATAAACCTGTCTTTGTGAAACAATTTTTGTACTAAAGTTTACAGAGGTGTACATACTCTAACCCTCTCTACATTTGAACTTGTAACCTCTTACAAGGAAGTACATGTTCTTAACCATTAGACCCACTAAACAACACTTACTTTTCCCCTAAAAGAAAAATCGTAACTTTATTCATATTGAACAAAATTACATGTTGTAGATGCTTAATAGCATATGCAAAAGTAACCCGATCCTAACATTCAGGATCCATACAAAGTCATTAAAGAGCTAATAACTACTCTTTTCTACCTTTATTTTTTTCCACTTTTCGCTACCCACCGGTGTTGGGTGTGGATGATACTATATCCATTTTATTCTCTTTTACATTGAGATCTTTATCAGAATATGATCCTTCTAATACATGGGTTCGTTTGGATCCACTTACCTCTTTTTTAGGGGTAATATTTGTACTCGACAATTGTGGGACTGATGGTATTGGAACTAATGCGAAGTTGTTCTTGATCTCATCCTTTTGTGGGGTATCCTTGTCATTATGAGGATTGAAGTTTGTGGTATTTCCTGGGACATCTGCATCTACTACTTCTGCTTCCTCTGATTCTGGAAATTGCCAACTTTGGGTTTTTGTAGTTGTCTCTTTTTTCCAATTGGGTCCTTTTTAGCTTGTGGACATGTGCTTTGGAGATGTCCTATTTGTAGACATGTACGGCATCAAAATGTTGTATTTTCATAATCAAGAGTTTGAGACCATTGTATGTTTTTGTAGTTAAATATGATGCAGTGAAGTAAACCTTGAATGAGTTCAACTTCAACAAAAATTCCGATAAAGGTAAATATGCCCTTATGGGTTCATTTTGTGTCAATCTTAAGAAATTTCCCCATGGAATTCTCAATTCCTTCTAATACTTTGTGATGCAAGAAGTGGAGAGGTAGATTATGTAACCTGACCCAAACGGGCATTTTGGATACCACCATGGTGTTAGCATCGAAATCAAGAAACCAAGGGACCATGAAGAGTCCAACATTGCCCCAAAACCATGGTCCTTCGTTTAATACGAAATCCTTATCTTTTACTATATCAAACCTGAAAATAATGAACCCTTTAAAGCATATATGAATATCACAGTTGGGCGTCCAATTAGAGAATACCCATTGATGAAGTGCCTCAAATTTGGTCCAAGATCCAGTAAATCTGCAGATAATTGCTTTGGTGTAGAAATTTGCATAAAGACCATTTACCTCATTCACAATTACTGTCAGTGCTGGAATATGAGATTTATGCTCCACAATATACAAACCGGGGAGATTCAGATTAAATTCTGGATTATTTTGACTCGCCTCCTTCCCTTTGACAACATTCTTGAATGAAGCAGGGCCTTTTGAGCTAGATCGGGAACATACTCCAATCAGTCTCGAGGTTGTGAAAGTTTCAAATCAGAAACCCTATTGCAATGCCTAGATTTACTTAGCCTACTTGTTTGATTAACTTAACAAGTAATTTAGCTGAAGTATTCATAAAAAAAATTAAAGCAGACACAAACTGCAGCCTACACATCTACAAATCATTTACTGAACAATATGCAAATGTGATAAGATTACACACAAATTTTTCGGACAAATGTCCCCAGAAAAACCCTATGTGGGAAAGCCGGTGCAGCAACTCTAGAGGGTTTTATTATTATGCAGAATCTGAATACAACATTCCGGGCACCAGAAATGGTTGGCCCTAAAGAGAAATTTCACGGCAAAAGTGCCTTTTCCCTCGGAGACAAAAAAATATGGTTGTATGACACCCTCAATCGGGATTTACAGATCATGAGCCCTTTCTGGCCCAATGGAACTCTCAACGTTGCCTCTGCATCAACCCTCACTGGCTAGCGTCCCCACTACATCACCCTCACTGTGTTGCGCTGCCTTTGCACTGCCTTGGCTGGGCTTGCGTCACCGCGGCTCGTGCTGCACTTCCCTGCCCCTGCGTTGCGCTGGTTGGGTCTGCATCACCCTAGTTGGGCTTATGCCGCCTTTGCGTGGTGTTGGCTGAACTGCGTCCTCCTAGTTGGCGCTGCACTGTTTGGTACTCACTCCCTCTCTGTTGTTGTATTCTCGATCTTGGATCAGATCATCCCTTATCAATCTCTGCCCCTCACTACACCCCAAACTCGCTTCGAATTCCTAAGCAAACCCCGCCCATAAATTCGACTCAGCTTCAATGCCTGCCTATGTGTGTGTTCTCCAACTAACCCCAAGCCTTTCTCTTATACTTTTCTCGTTGGAAAACCAATGATTGTGATCTAATCTCTAATCGATGGCTCATATTAAAAGACTGCTTGATCCACGTCACTTAGAACATTTCATCACATGTATTTAATTAATTCAATTTAATTTTTCGAACTTCCTAAGTTAGACTTAGGGTCCTCATTATATATATATATATAACTTCAACACTAGATGAAATTTCTCCAAATGCTTTCTGGGTTTTGGATATCTTGTGTGTCTTAGCCCCTCCACCAAGTTTTGGAGCTAGAGCACACCTGATGCTACCAAAAATATCAATACCTCCTCTTAGCTAGGAGTGTGCTCTAGAAATACTTCCACACTAAAGCATTGTCTGATATTGGCATCAGTATTTGCGCTGTTGATGCTTGGCCTGTTGCCCTCCATCCACTGCGCTGCCGCTATTGTACTACTGCCCATATCACTGCCACATCTATACTGCAGCTCCCTCTCAAATTGTTGCATCATGCTGCCCATAGCACTACCACTGTTAACTGCTGCACTCCAACTCAGTTGCTGAGAAGTAAGCAAATGAAGGACTATCACCCAATCAACTGACATATAAGTCAGTTGGGCTGCAACTCATCACTGAAGCCTCCTATATTGTTGTGTTGCACTGTCTCTCTAAGGCTCTACACTACATTTCCACTGCACTGTTGAAATCCCATCATCTTCTACGCCATTACTTGCACGTTGTTGTTGCTCTCCTCTATGATGTCCCAGCTCTGCCTCTGCTCCACTATGATATTTTGCACCCACTGATCTACTCATCCCCTACTGTCTTAAGGTTCCTGTAGCATGTATGTGATCCAAGAGTTTAGGCACCTCAAGGATCCTGCATGCCATCTGTAGCTGCTCTACGGATCAATATTGCCCCACTTCCGTGGTTCATGAGCACTCATGGCTACGTCACCATCACTACCATCGTCCCCTTTTGCTGATGATGCCTTGGAATTAGAAGATCCCTTGTCCTTCTTCTTATGAAAAGTGATGGCGAAGTATCCAAGTTCACCACAATTAAATAACCGAGCCTTGGATAGGTCCCTCTTCTTCTTCCCTAACTTCCTTTGTCCCTTTGATGCAAGGGTTACATCCTTCTCCTCCTCCTCCTTTACTTTGACTCCACCGATGTTACTTTGCTTCCTGGTAAATCTCCTGATTTCCTCATGATGGAGGATTGCCACATGTCCACCTAGGATGGTAACACTGCCCTACCAAATATGCTTTGGACAAATGTTTCCCATTCATCGGTGACTGCATTTAGGACAGTTCTCACCAAGAGCTCTTAATCTGGAGTCATACCCATGGCAATCAATTGGTCTCGGATAGTTTGAAGTCTAAAGAGGAAGGGATCGATATCCTCACCCTTCTGCATTTGGAACAACCACATCTCATTCTCCAGAAGCATCTTCCTCTGGACGAAGCTTCCCGGATACATTGTGTTCAAAGTTGTCCACATTCCATTTGTCGTGTTATTCTCATCAATATGTGGAACCAAGTGATCCTTGACTCCATCCATGATTAAGCACTTAGCCCGTGCCTTATTCTCGTTGAATTTCTTCAGGGGGTATGCATCAGTAGGCACAACTAGGACATTTTCAGCGTGATCCTTGACGTTGTAATCATCCAAGACTGTTAGGATCCTCTAGATAAAAAAGTTGGACACATTGTCCAACCTATCCTGATCTCTCAGTCCATGTGAAACCATCTCTACTCAAAATTTTCAGAACATGTACTCCTCTCCCTCTTCCTGCTGCAACACTCAACAGAAAACTGGATTTGGGTTTCTTGGTGATATAAACCCTTTATAGTAGTTTCTCCCTCTGACAACTGATTTCCCTCCCAGAAATCCTCTGCCAAAAAAACTAAATAAATCCTCTACGATCACCCTCGTGTTCGAATCTCAGATATGTTAAGCGACTATTCTCCTCCCGCTCTTGTCACCTTTTCTAGGCACTCTTCTGCATCGACAGAACCATTGCCACACCAACAACTTCTGAAGATCAGAAGCTCCGCTTCCAGACATTGGAAAAATACACAATAATCTCCACACAGACTACGTCCCTCTGGATGGACTCTACGTGAGTAGACTAGCTCAACGCAGCCTTTGTGCAGCACAGGCTACTCCTGCATCACTCTGGAAGGATTTACGCTGCCTCTGTGTCACTCAGATGGTTGAGTCAGCCTCTGCGTGGCCTTTGTGTCATCTTGGCTGGGCTACGTCCCTCCTAGTGCTGCGCTGCCCTCTTTTGAATTTATGTTGCTCTCTTCGCAACAATTAGCTTCAACCACTCTACTGGTGGATTAGCTTGATCTACAATGCTCTAATACCATGTGAAAGTTTCAAAATAGAAACCCTACTGCAATGTCTAGATCTACTTCGCCTACTTGTTTGATTAACTTAACAAGTTATTTAACTGAAGTATTCAGGAAAAAAATAAAGCAAACACAAACTGCAACCTACACATCTATATATCATTTACTGAAAAATACGCACATGTGACAAGATTACACACAAATTTTTTGGAAAAATGTCCTCGAAAAAACCCAATGCGGGAAAACTGGTGTAACATCTCTAAAGGGTTTTATTATTATGTAGAATCTGAATACAACATTCTGGGCACCAAAAATGGTTAGTTCTACAGACAAATTACATAGTAGAAGTAACTTTCCCTTGGAGATAGAAAATATGGTTGTATCACACCCTCAATTGGGATTTATAGATCACGATCCCTTTCTGGCCCACTGGAACCCTCATCGTTGCCTCTGCATCCTCTGCGTCAGCCCTTACTGGCTAGTGTCCACACTTTGTCACCCTCACTAATGCTGCGCTGCCTCTATGTTGCCTTGGATAGGCCTATGTCAGCTCGACTGATGTTGCGCTAGCTGGGTCTGTGTCACCCTGGTTGGGCTTACACAGCCTCTGCGCAATCCTTTGCATGGTGCTGGTTGAACTATGTCCTCCTGGCTGGCTCTGCACTGTTTGGTACTCATTTCCTCTCTGTTGTTGTATTCTCGACCTTGGATCAGATCATCCCTTGCTGATTTCTACCCCTCACTGCACTGCAAACTCAATTTTAATTCCTCAACAAACCCTGCCCCATAAATTTGACTTAGCTTCAATGCTCTGCCTGTGTCTGTTCTCCAATTAATGCCAAGCCTTTCTCTTATACTTTTCTCATTGGAAAACCAACGATTGTGATCTAAACTCCAATCAACGACTCAAATTAAAAGACTTCTTTATCCACGTCACTTAGAACATTTAATCACATGTGTTTAATTAATTCACTTTAATTTTTCTAATTTCCTAAGTTAGACTTGGGGTCCTCATTAAAAAAATAAAAAATATTTAAATAACTTCAATACTAGATGAAATTTCTCTAAACGATTTCTGGGTTTTGGATATCTTGTGTCTTAGCCCCTCCACCAAGTTTCGGAGCTTGAGCACACTCGATGCTACCCAAAATCTCAACAGAGGTAAGAGTGATTGACACATCTGGTCGGATGCCATAATCTCCTTCACCGTGTGATTGTCCTACAACAATTTCCCTGCATAAAACAATTTTTGGAACCGTGCTAGGATGCTTATTTGTTTTTGAATCTCATGTTTGAGAGTTAGTATTTGTATCCCTGTCTATATCCTCATACATATTGATTTCCCTCTCAAAGTTCTGATAAATATTTGATTCATAATTCCTTCATTTGAAATCTTCTTACTGGCTTGATGAGCATCCTCTGTTTCTAGATCTATAATATGACTGATTTTGGGGTATGTCCGAGACAGATCTGGACTAGTGCACAATGGATCTATTAGTAATGAAACTTCTGAGGACATTTTCTTCAACCGATCTAGTTCTCATTCCAAATAATAAACTGACTGATATAGCTGCACTAACTAGCGAATATCCTTCGTGGTTGCGATTGCTAAAAAAGAGGCAGATCGTACAAGAAAAAATCAGTGTAATCCATAGATCTACGCTAGTGAAGGCAAGATCTAAGTTATCAACAAGATACGCCCCAAGATCCGGTGAAATATGTGCATCAAGCTGTGGCCCATCTGTGCGCTGCTTCGATGACTAATTTGTGGATCTAATCTTGGATTGAAAGAGCTGGAAATCGGAGATGATTGTGCCAATGGATCGATTTTTGAATAACGCTTAATCGAGCACAATCAGATATGGTTTTCCGTGGACATTTCATATCTCATCCATATAGATCTTCATTCCCCGACGGAGTGGTGTTGCTCTCCCCAAGTTCCTTGGCACCATTACAGAGATCGTGTTCTTCACAGATTGATGGATCAGAGGGCAATTGTCATGGCTGCACTCCAGAATGGTTGAATCAAATTCCAAGGCATCTACGTCCCAAGCTACGACGACGACATGAAGTGTAACCCTAGCTGTCTCCATCGCAGTTGTATTTTCCTTGATCCTATACACGACTTACTATATGTACAATTTAACAATTAAAACCTACATATCATTCACATGCTAATGATGGTTGTATCATTCGAAGAATACACATATGATGTAAGGAGAGACATTGTCTCCATTCATTCTTATATAAAAGTTAGATAATCCCTAAAATTGAATTTAGATAATGGCACAAAAGTATAAAAAAATAACGCATAAATAACAAAAAATTAATTGTGGAAGATTTTGTTTAAGTCTTGAAACTTTCTCAATATTTTGAATGGACACACCACTTATCATCAAGGGTGTTGACTACCCAACACTCAAACCACCCTATTTTGAGTTAGTTTCGTTTTTTGATGAGTCAAAGTTCATAGTTCCATATATTTTTATAATTTTTCAAAGTACTAGTGAATTGGGACATCTTAAAATTGGACAATATCCCAAAAGGCAAAGTTCCATGAGCAAAGTTTGTATCACATTGTTGAAACTTTGATTTTTGATATAATTTTAATTACATTTAAGACCAATTTTAATTAGAAAGAGTAGTAATTTGAATGTTATTTATTCGAAACTATCATAAAAAAGAGGAGTGATAAAGTTACAATAATACAAAAGAATGATATGATATGATATGTTATTTTAAAGTCCACGAGGCTAAAAATAGTCTATGGGACTACCAACCTCCTTGTTTTTTTACTTTTGCAATTCAATCATTTTCTTACTCAAATTGATGAAGAGTTGACCCAACCTTCTAACAGTCCTCTCACTGAAAAGACAATGCCAAGAAATTGATGCTAACATACTGCCATAACTGTCCCTGATGTCTCTGAAAGCATTACATTCCAAAATGAAATGCTTTTCCGATTCCATTGCTCCAGAAGTGCAAAAAGTACACAGTGCACACCCATTCTTCCCAAGCTTCTATAGGTCTCTTCCACCGTCTCGTTTCACATCGAAGTTGATGCGAGTTAGTTCTTAATTGAGCAATAAGAATCTTTGCTCTCCAAGGAATGCTAGCGCCAATGTACTCTTTTTGTTGGGGATCACAAGTGGGGTTGAATTCCTGAACATAGTACTTCTTTCTACCCAACTCTGTTCCCCACATGCGCTTATGAAACTTCTTCGTAACAAAATTCTTTAACTCCTTGTTATTCATGGGACATGCCTTGAGGTAAATATTCCATTTTTGCATCCATTTGTTGTTTTGTCTCATCCATGATTTCTTTCTTTCACTCATATCTTCATTGAAGATGACTTTCGACCATCTACCTCCTCCCATTTGCTAAATTCTTTTTAGATACCTTATAAGACGCACCATAACAATTACTTCACTCAACATTATCTCATAATAATCATAAATAATATTACATAGATGATAAATGAAATTAATGAGAAAAACAAAATAACAAATAGAATATCATAATATTATTAAAAATAAAACTTGATTAAATATTAATTGGATATTGTAATTAATAATATTAATATATATAAATTAAACTAATAATAATAATAATTTTTACTATTATTAAAAAAAATTATAAACCATTTAAAATATATATAGTTTTTTTAATTTTTAATTTGCTACTAATAAATTTCTGTTAAGTAAAAATTTATTACAATTATAATTTTAGATAAATACAAATATTATGTGTAACCATAGAAATTAATTTAAAAGTCCTTAATATCTTTATAATAACCAAATTATACTAAAATAAATCAAATCAAATTTTAGACAATTTTTAAAAATGTACTTCAATGGAAAGAAGATGCAAATAGGAGCGGTCAAATAACTACTTTTAAAGAACAATTCAAACTTATTTAAAAGGTGTATATCTGATCATCTTCTTATTAAATGAAAATAATAAAGATCTCCAAGATAACTAGAGTACACGCAAACGCAACCAGTCATGGATCAATAATTTGAGAAGATAGAGGGAGATTGGATTGGTTGCTTACCCTGTGTTTGTTTTTGAAACGGAAACAATAATTAGATGATAAAAGTGAAAAATAAGAGCGGTATTGATCAGGCTACCGCAAATATTTAAAGAAAATTTTTCCATTCAAACGAGTAAATTTAAGATGTTTAAATTTACGCGATCGCATGTTTCATTCACATGCAGCTGGACAGGGGCGTACACCACATGATCATCGTCGTCTACAGCTCACCACAGCAAAGCAGAGCAGAAAGCTCCCCACAGCAAATCTGAGCAGAAAACTCAACACAGCAAAGCAGAGCAGAAATATAAAGAAAATAATTAAAAGGATGACTACTGTGTAGAATTATCTAGCTTAATATAGCTGAACTTCTTGAAGAGAAGAGGAGACGAGATCCAACGGCAATTTCTTCAATTAATTTCCCGCTATCTATCCATCGAGGATCGATCGATCAGAGTCAATATCAGATCAAACAGGTACATTGCATTTTTTTCCTTTGACTGCTTCCTTTTGCTTTCTGAGTTTTGATTTGCCACTGCAATTTGTGGTCTTTATAGCCCGCTTGATTATAATTCGTTTAAAATTACGGATTTATGTGCAATGGCGTAAATCTTTAAAGATTTCAATGTCTTTAATTCACCTCAAAGTCCTGTGCAGCCCGCGCTTCAGCCAACAGGCAAGCAGTATTTGAAAGGTTTAGGGCTTTACTAAGCAGGGTATTTTGCAACCATTGCTAATCTCGAAATGAATTCCGGATCGATTCCTACAATGTGGTAGGCTTAAAATGGGATAGTTCTGTTGCTTAAGAATACCACCTAAGTTTTTCCTGATCTCTCGAAGGATAGCCATATTCTGGTAGTTATATTTCCTCTTTGACATAGGTAGTTACACGTGCCCACTAAAATACAAACCTTTAAACGTTTCATACTTACAAAGTTACAACTAACGGCAAACATAAAATGCTGATGCCCCAGACTCGATTGTTGATAAAAAATTGTCGGCCAACTCATATAAGCATATTTTTTGAGCAGATTAGAGAATTAGATGTTAAGTTGACTCAAGCTCAAAAAATTAAATTCGTTCCATGAGCCGCAGGCTGACCATGTTGTTCAAGGCTGTGATATTTAACGATTTATAGATTCTTCTGGGTTCGAAATTCTGGTACCTGTCATGCTGATTTGTCAATCCAGTGGTTAATGCCTCGATTAGACGCCATTTAATTATATAAAATTTTCATCTTTGGTTGGACGCAGACTAGTTTTTGGATCCTTCGTAAACCCAGGTTTTCTCTGTAGTATAGGTTGCACTTGTAAAAGGTTTGATTTTGGACATGCATTATCATCACCATCATTCTGTAGAATAAAATATCAGATGATAAGTTCCCATTATGGAACCGTCAAATCTTGTTTTGATTTTCTATATTTCTTGATCTGTGATTCCAAAGTAATATGATCAATATTTGTTGAGAAGGTCATATTGTTTATGAACTATAAGAGGCTAATATATGATGTGGATAGAATCAAACACATCTTGTGGTTGTGCCAGATGTTTAAGCAGGGAAGCTAGGGGGATTTAAGCAGACCCTTACGTTCAAAAGCTTTCTGCAACAATGGCTTTGACCATATCCTCGTCAATAGTACCAGAGGGAGGAACTTTACAATGTTTATTCACGAGGCCTTTGTGAACCCTTCGTTTCAAGGAAAAACATGCCTTTATTTTCAAGAAGAGGAAAGTTACATTCATGATGTGCTTAGGGCATTAGCACCATATAGGTCTGATAAAAATGCCCATGTTCTTTCCTAACTGCCTCCTATATCATCCTCTAACTAGTAAAAAATAGAAATAAAAAGGCTGAAAACCTGCAAAGACAGAATTCATAGTGTCCATATATTCAGTCAAATAGATCGCAAGAGTGCATTATGCATATAACTGTCTATCCCCAAGAGAAACAGCACTATCAGCAGGTCTAGCATTCAAAAAACATCAGAAATAAACATAGAAACTTCCTTAGAGGGGGGATGGGAAGAAGTTCCCATCTGCCTTCCCATCCTCCCCTTGTTCTTGCAGCAAGAGATCTTCAGTCTACCCACCGACAGCTTGATTGGACAGCCTGCAAGTCTTTGAATTATGCTCTTGAAAGATGTGATGTAAAGAGATAACGGAAAATTAAAAACTGAGCAGCAAGAGAGAACATCATGTCCAGCAGTGGAGTTGAGGTGAGGTTTTGCAGCCTGAAAGTATTGTTTACCCATGCAATTACCAATCGAGGTGATGTTTTGCTGCTTGCAGCCTGAAAGTACCATTTACCCATGCAGATACCAATTTGGAGTCTTCATGGACTTGACACATGCCCACATTCTTGTTTTTTTGCCAACCTCAGCAGTAATTTTAGGGCCTGTAACTCTGCCCAGTCGTAGCTTTAATGAGAAGCTTGTGCCATCAACTAAAAGCAAAATACAGCACAACTAGGACCTGGATCCCCTTGGGTTAGTTTCTTTATATTTGAAAAAAAAGAAAAACTATTGAACATTTTAGTTTTTTCTTTTGGATTTACGTTTCACCAAATTTTTTCCCAATAGTTCCAATAAGTTTCTTTCTGGACCCTAGGCGATATATCTGCTGACAGGATATTTGAACATTGTTCACAATCATTGCCATACCAACAAATTCTTCTCACAAACATGCATACCAACAAATTCTGCTCATGAAGCAATTCGACAAGGCAGCTGTAGAAACAGTGGAGAAACATGAGGGATTTGTGGTTTATTATTTGACTGACATTTTTCTTTTTGTTACCTATAAAATCTGAGATCTCCGTTTGGGGTTTTGGATGCATTTCTATTTTTTAATGATTTAATGATATTTACTGGTCATTGAGGGCCCTGCCATTGAAAACAAATAAAAATTGCTAGGAAACATCTTCCATTTTTGTGAAATGTGTCAGAATGTCTGGGGAACACTTCTCAATGTTCCTGTTTTTGAGAACTATCAGGAAATGTTTCTGGGGACATTTCCCAGGTGTTTCCTGGGTGTTCCGGTAAATGTTTCCGAGAGGGAAAATAACGCCTTGGGGGAGTGCTTTTTGGTAACAAAGGTGAATCTTTGCTGCTTATGTAGATTGATGGACATATGCCTGCATAGGTTTGACTGATAAAGAGAACTTGGTGTTACTATTTTTAAACATATATTCACATTTCAGAACCTGAAGAACATATCCCTACTGTTTTTAGGGTTATGTCCAAAGGCATCATCTCTTCACTCAATAACCATTACAAATCTTGACTAATCTACTAAATATTGAAACCAATAAGCATTTCTAGTAGTATGTTCCATATGTGAACCTATATCATAGAAATGAAATGAAGCTCGAGGATTGGAATGTTTAAAGACGAGGGATGGCTAATCAGTTTTGGATAGTATCTTAAAACATCTTTTGGTACCATTGTCATTTATTTGACAATATGAAGGAAAATTGCCAAATTCTTTATTCAATGAGAGGATAGTTTCTGGTAACAGACAAGGTTCTGTTCCATCATAAGAAGTAGTGCAGAAGACAGTTTTTTGATGGGATTATTAACAATCCAATACTATGAGTCCAAGTTTAATAAAATAACTTTAATATGTAATAATGGTTGCATGGAGTTACGTGACTCTAATAGATTAATAAGGCACCACTAATATGAAATAGTTGAGTCAAGTAGCATAACTACCTAGTGAATGAACTTCATCAATGTGTGAAATGATTCCATTTGATTAAAATATTGTATTCCACATCTTGTATTTGTGTATCCAGTTTTTAAATGGTATCAGAGTACGATATCAGTTCCAAAGCTTGTGAAGATTAGAGACTAAAGGAGGTGCCATAAATTGCTAAGGCAGAAGAAATAATCGCTAAAAAGGGAAGGGTGACCAGTGAAGAAATCAAAGAGGAGGTGAATCTATTTGTTCAAATGGTTTTAAGTTTTTAAATTTTTCTTAATTTTATATACCTTACAGAAATGATTATAAAGTAGACTTTAGGAAAAATTACAAAAAGAAACTAAAAAGAAGGAAAGAAAAATAAAATAAATAAAAAATTGCAATTTCGAGAGCTGTGGAGTCGTGCAACTGTCAACCATGGAGTGCTGCGCTGCAAAGAGAGCTGAACTGTTAATCTTGTATGTGAGAAAAAAGGCAAACTCTAGATACTAGAGAATACCTTAGCAGAGAGTAGACAGACACAAGACAAACAAAGATGATTCACACAGTGCATGAGAGCCAAAGTAAGATGTAGATATCCATGCAGAATACAGAGCTCAAAAATACAGGCACAGGTGTGTGTGTCATGCAGAGAGTGCTGTGCTGCAATGAGAGCTGAACTGTTGAACCTATACATGAGAAAAAGGTAAATTCTAGAGAATCCCTTAGCAGAGACTGGACAGACACAATACAAACAGAGAGGATTCACAGTGCATGAGAGCTAAAGTAGCACATAGACCTCCATGCAGAATATAGAGCTAAAAAATACAGGAATGGGATGTGAGCGTTGTAGAAAATCACATGTTGTAGATCATTGTGTTTAAGATGAAATGTGTGCATGAGCAAAACATGTGCCCTGACCCATGTAGCCAAAAGAGAAAATCACATGAATGTATGCCCTATCAAATGACACAATGCCCAGAGGGAGGTTGATTGTAGAAATAAAACAATGATCTTTTTGAAGAGCATAGTGCAAGAAGAACATAGTGAAATTTTGTGCTCTAGAACACAAAAAATATTACTGTATACAAAGTCTTTGAAGTAGAGGTAACCACACAAATTCTAGAAGGGCACACAGGTGCAGATGAAACTCATAGATACAAATATTATTTTTGTTTGCATATGGCACAAAGTCAAAAGTTTCTAAGGTATTTGATTTCCTAAACTGCTGCATTGACATATTTTTTTCATGGAGCAGAGGAATTGAAGTTTAACAAACTTATTTTGGCATGCAAAACCCAGAGAAAATCTCATATCGAAAAGATTGTTTTTGATGATTGTTGAATATTGCACATAAGCATGCCTTTCTAAAACAAAACCATGAGTCTTGTTCAAAATCTCTTTTAATTTACCCAGAAAATCAGATTTTCATAATAATGTTTGAAGGAAAATATGAACATGCTTACCCCCATGAATTTTTGATGTAGCATGGTGAATAGAGGGAGGTACCATGTTACCACAATGAGGTAAGCCCAATTTCCCATGGCTTGGAAGGGAGATGGAGTCACTAGCTTGTTTTGAAAGGTATCAAGAAAACTTGGGCAATGGAGGAAGGCTAATAGGTTATTTGAGATTGAGAGTAGATCTTGATATGAACCATAGGGTTTGAGGTTGATTTTATATGGCTAGTTCTCTTATGTGTCAACAAGTAGATGTATAACAACATATTAATAAAGGAAAGAAAATAAACTAGGGTTTATTTTTTGAGTCCTTTGGTCAGATGATTTACTTGCAAGGAAAGAAAGAGAACTTGAAATGAAGGAAAATGCAATTGAGCTAACCCCTTTTCATTCCAAATGCACATTACAATCAAGAAGCATTAGGATTTTTCCCCTTTTCACTTTGATGTGCAAGCAAACTAGAAGAATAACCTATAGGGTTTATCGATTCCCTATGTGGGCAAAGCCATTAAGCTATATGTGAGATTGACAAAGCAAGAGAAAGACTGAGAAAGGGAAGCTGCTTGCTTTGAGATCCAAGACAAATACCAAGCAAGCATAGAAGGCTTAGGATCCTATGTCAATATACTTGCAAACTTACCGAGGATCCCTTGCAAAACATAGTTCATCATTTATGTTCTATAATATGCAATAATGGAAACACACGAAACAATCAAACATACATTGTAGAGTTAATTAATTAATGCAAGTATGAAAATCCTTTGTTCCATCAATGAGAAGGTACATTCCCCATCCAATGTTTTGTTGGAACCTTCCTTGAATTTGCTTTTGGGAGACCAAGATGTGTGTATGGACATAGTCGAAAACACCCTAGAGTGTCCAAACAAGCCAAAAGGAGAGACTGCTTGTTGAGGAAGACTCGAGGTGGCTGGAGGGTTGAGGAGACAATAGATCCAAGTAGTGCAAGTGCATGAAAAGTGGAGATGAGAGTGCTAGGTCACAATTTGATGCATAGCTGAAAGAGTTATTACATGTGGGAGATTAGAAAAATATATTAATGTCTGATAAATGACCACATAAGTCAGTGGGATTGAGGAGTATATCCAATGAAAGTACAATGTAGGAGAGTGAAAACAGCTTTGAGAGCAAAAGTTAAAATTGAGAAGCTAAACAAATATAAGATATAATGAGTCTAAATGCTATGCTATGGGAGTACAAAATAACATCTTGAATTATTTATTTGACTAGAAGTAATGAAAACTAAGAAGAAGGCCTTAGTGCTAATTGAAAGTGATACCTAGGTCGACTGAAGGTGATTGACAAGTGTGAGAGGGGTCCCAAGGAGGGTGTTTTTTTGACTAGTTGTCAATCATTATGAAATGGCCGATACACTATTGATTGACACTGCTTGGGGAATGGTCGGGTTTGAGAGGGGCTAGTTGTATGACCTTGTGGGGAGCACAACCACGAGAAAACTTGACTATGTTGGCATCCGAGCCTATAGGGAAGAAACTTTGGATGGAAATTGGGCTTCTTGGCTAGATATAGGGTGCTAAGTAGCTCCACCATCTGTGTGTTCAATATGATTTGATTTTTCTACTGATGTTGGGGAGCAATCTGCTTTTGGGAGTGACAACTCTATATAAACCACAAAGGAGAGAGAAACCCTTCGGAGGCAGTGGCTGAAAAGAAATTCGAGGCCTCATTGCTATGATATTTAATGTATCATGGGGCTTTGCCTACCACTTGTTGTCCCATTGAAATGGGATAGCAAGGAATTAAGATTCGATCCTCCTAAGGATCTCTAACATAGGTGGGTGGGGTACCTAGAGTTTGAGGTCTTTGCCCAAGCTCTTTTCTCATGAAAAGAGTGAGGTATTGTTGATCAAAGAAAACTTGAAATCTCATAATAGGAAATGGTATCTCCATTGATCTCATAGTAAATAGGGCATCAAAAAATGAGATACTTTTATTTCATGATCTTTGCAAGGAGAAAAGTTGGCGAACCTTGTTTGGTCTTGGGATATGATGATGAATCGATGCTTATGAGATTCATGCTAATCTGGTTAGATGAAGTCTTGAGAGCATGCATCTAGTGTCAGCATGTGTATCATGATCAAATATTGAGGTTGTTGCTCAATTTTAGGAAGCACTTTGCACAGAGAGACATCTTTAGACTCAAACCCTTAGGAGGGGTGGTCATGTAACTTGGATATTCTATATTTAGATATCTGCACTTACACTATGATTCATATTTGACATAGTGGGCAGAAGGTGACCTAGGGCATTAAGGGAATATCTGAAACAGGGTAGATGTTTTGGGGGGATAGCAATTGATTGAAGTAGATAAGAAGCCTTTAAAACCTAGAAACATTCCTTTTTAAGGGACTATCTAAGGCAATGAACTTAGGTGGGCAAAGAGCAAGGTAGGGATATGGGGTCCTCCCAAAGGTTGGATGACCAAAGGATTAAACTTTGTGGAGAAACAAGATCACCTGAAAGATAAGCTCTAAATGCAATAGTTGGGCCTTGAACTTTGCTTGAACAATGGGATAGGTGACAATGTTCTTGCATTGTTTAGAAGTAAAATTGGTCCTTAGATCTCAAAACCATTGTTGGCCATGGGTTAGAGGAGTGTATCTAACAAGTGCTTCTTGGATGAGTTATCCTGGAAGTGGTTATGGAAGAACTATCACTCAAGAAGGCAATGGAGCCAGGGCTCTTATTGAGTTGCGGCTGAAGGCATTCTACAAGATGAAATGAAGCCTTGTTAATTAGTCCTCTAAGTAAGTGTATGTTTTAGTAATCTTGATCTCCTCTCATTGGTAATAAAAATGTTAACCACCTAAATCATGCTTCAACACGTTGAAGATCATAACCTTGGTTTTACCGGTTAATCGACAATTATTGAATATAATAGAAGTTAGAGAGGGAATTAATCCGTCTCTATGAGCCATTAGGTAAAGATGAGAAAAGGATCAAGTTGTCAACAAAAGGTAGGGATATATAAGCACTTAACGTAGGAAACAATCGTCACGGTCCTAGATACGCTCTCGAAGGAAGGACTCTATCTCATCAATTTAAATCTTGAAGAAAGTTGGTGAGAGGACACCCCTATTTTATATTTATAGTTCTTTAGATGAAAGTAGGCAGGCCATAAGCAGTTGCTAGGTTTGATCTTCGGCCTCATCTAGATTCTCCAATGAGTTACCAATTGACCATGGTTAAAAAAGAAAAGAAAAAGAAAGTAGGTGGGCCATAGGCCATGCGAAGATGACTTGAGATTAACTCGTAGAGTTGCATGATGGCCATTAAGAGGGTATTTGAAATGCCAATATTTTAAATCTTTTGGATTAGAGTCTACCTCAAAAATATCTCCAATGCCTTCATAAAATCTACAAAGAAATAAATGGCTTCCAAAGAGCAATGATGAGCATCTTCAACAATGGCCTTGAGTGTGATTCATGAAAACTTGATAAATGATTTGGCAGTGGGGGTGGAAACTTGCCTGTTCATGAGTTTGGAGATGCTTATTGTCTTGCTCATTTCAAGAGTTGTAGGTGGATAATTGTACCATAGAGCTTGGATAATGTGTGCCCAATCATGATGGTCTAATAGTTATTTGCATTAGGGTTGATCCTCGATTTGAGAATCAGGTGGATGATGTAGCGGGGCAACCTTGAGGAAGGTTGAAACAAGCCACATGACTAAACAAATCAACAATATGAGAGTGAAGAGTGACTATCATGTTTGAGAAATTCAACTTGGAAGCCTTCCTCATTAGTTTCCTTGGCGCCTATTCATATTCACAACCCTAGTCTCTCTCTTGATGTCATTCTTGGTGAAAATGTGGCATGAGAGAGGTGGGGATGAAATATGAGTAGCGACTTGGGAAGGAACATCATAAAGGGAGATTGTATGGGAGAACATGTATTGGGGATCTAGATTTAGGGGTAAGGTAGTGTGTTTTGGGAAAAGGGTTTACCATAATGCTTTGAGAGAGTGGAAAGAGAGTCTCAGAAAGCTTATGATGCCTTAAGGAAAGGAAAACCCATTTTTTATGGTGGGAAGTGGCGGTAAGGTTTTTGAAGCTTGTGCTAAGAAGGGTGGTCATGGGTGAAGGTGAGATAGAGATTTTTATGGTGGAATTTACACTCATCATCAATTTGGTGGTTCATGGGGCAAGAGTTGATGGGAGTTGTATGAGTGATTGTCTAGTGAGATGGAGGTAGGAGACAAGAGCAACATTAGAAAGTGAAGTGGAAAGGAGCTCATATTTAGTTGATGTTGTCTTGAGGGATAAGAAGAAGGGGAAGGGGGAGTAATTGTAGAAGGCGAGAGGTGTAGCTATTAGAATACTCAATGTCAAAGAGGATCATAGTATGAGGAATGGTTGGGGGGCAAAGTGGGGAGGAGGAGGTTTTGATGGACATGGAGAGGAGGGTATGGTCTACTAAGGGGAGGGGAGATATTGATAAAGGATCAAAAAGAGGGAGAAGCTCTTGGAGATAAGAGTTGGAAACCTTTAATAAATAGATATGGAGTGATTTAAATAAATTTGGGAATACCCTATGTGTTTAGATGAAAGTTAGGCTCGTTATTGGACATGTCCCTTTTCTTAGGGATTTGTACAAGCTATATTACAGGTGAAAGTTAGGCTAGTTGCTGGATAGGTCTCTTTTTTGTACAAATTGTGTTGTAGGTTTTCACTGTCATTCTGGAACTAATTTTAGGAAAAAAGTGCTCTTTGTTTCATGTGCTGTGGAATCTGGATACATGTTTGGTATGTGTTATATTCTTTACATGACTAGCCCCTCCCCCCAGGAAAAAAAATTGGGCAGTTTTTTATGTTTGTTTTTGTTAATCCTAGGGAAAAAAATTGGGTGATTTTTTACGTCCATTTTTGGCAACTTTCGTCACACTGTTTTTGCTTTTAGTGGTTTTATGGCGCATGGTTTTCTAATTCCAATTAAGGAATTAAGGTTGTAATCTAATCCAGGTCAATGGATTAGTGGTTTTGGTTGACCTTGAGCCTTTTTTTTGACAATAATGCTTTCCTCCTTGAATATATCAACACATGTTTTTTGTTGAGCTTCCTTTTTTGTCATTATTTTGCTAGAACATTTGACGAATGTGGTCTTGTACCCTAATCCAGTATTGTCATTGCATGACCTTTGACTGCGGATAATTTCATCCAAAACTTTGATGTTGTTTGCAAAGTTTTGTTGGATGTTATTCTTATGTGCTTCCTTTTGTAAAGAGATAATTTATGCTTCTAGACCCTACTTTGTCTTAATGCTATCTTCCAACTAATTTTTGAGCGATTCTTTGATTTTCTTTGCCTCTTCCAACTGCACTTTCAGACTGAAGATAGTATTTTTTGACTCTTCCATATTTTTGTTGAGACCCTTAACGTGCTTCTTTAGTTCACTCAATTCGACTTCCAATGTTTCGACGTTCCTTATTTCTACTTTTAGATCTTTTAAAGCATTGATAATTTCTCTCTCAAGATCTACCTCGCCTTCTTCTTCTTCATCATCTTCTTGTTCCTCAGGGGATTCCTTCCTATTATCTCTTGCCATGAACAACACCCTTCTTGTGTCATTTTTGTTGTCACTATCACTCTCTTCTTTAGATGAAGGGACATCTTCCTTTGAGTGGAAACTTTCTTGAAGTCTTTCTTTTTACCTTGCTTCTTGTATATTCTTTGATTCTTCTTTTTTTTCCTTGGAGCTTCCTCTTCATCATCATTATTTGAGTTCCTTGCATAAGGACACTTTGAGGAAAAATGACCAATTTCACCTCAAATGTTTCCCATCCCTCGGAGCTTGCATTCAGGGCAGTCCTTACTAAGAGTTCTTCGTCTGGAGTTGCACTCATGCCAACCAGTTGGTCTCGGATGGTCTGAAGTCAGAAAAGTAAGGGATCTATTTCCTCACCTTCTACATTTGGAAGAGCCTCATCTGATTCTCTAAGAGCATTTTCCGTTCGACGGAGCTTCCTTGATACATTGCTTCTAGAGCGACTCACATGTCATTTGCTGTGTTCTTTTCAGCAATATGTGGTACTACGTGATCCTTCACTCCGTCCATAAGTTTCTTTAGAGGATCAGGATCTGTAGGCACAACTAGAACACTCGTTGCATGGTCCTTGATGCCTTACTCATCCAGGACTGATAGGATCCTTGCCCTCCAAATGACAAAGTTGGACACACCATCCAACCTGTCCTGGTCTCTCAGCCCATGAGAAGCCATCTAGCTTTGACAAGAAACAATACTCTTTCTCCCTTTTTCTGTGGCTACAGAAACTCTGGATCTGGGTTTCTTGGTGACTAGAAACCCTCTGGTAGCTCCTTCTGAAAACTGATTTCCCTTCTGGAAATCTTCCACCCAAACACTATCGAACAAAACTCTCCAATCACCCTCTTGATCGACTCTCAGATCTGTTTGGCTCAGATTTGTTGAGTAGCTGTCTTCCTCCCGCCTTTGTTGACTTAGCTAGGCACAATTCTGCATCGGCAAAATTTCCACCACACTAACACTGTTGAAGATCTGAAGCATTGCTTCCGGATCTTGGCAAGGCTTTCTGCAATAGAAAGAATACTAGACTGCATCTCACTGATTGGTCCAGCGCAGCCTCAGCGCTGCTTAGAAGTGGATTGCGTAACCCCAGATTGACGTAGTCCTTACGCTGGCCTAGGAAGGCTCTGCGTAAGCTTGATGGCCTTCTGAATCTGCAGCGCTGTCCCTTCCTAGATCTACGTCCTCCTGTTGTCAAGCTGCCCCTTCAAGATCTCTGCTACTATCCTGCAAAAAAAATGTTCTTCAGCTGATTGTTGGAGATTCAGCTTGATCTGCTAGCGCTCTGATACCATGTGAAAATTCTATTGCAGTATTATGGTTTACTTCTCCTTCTTGATTTAAATTATACAAGTTATCTTCCGAAATTAGATTTAGAAAATACCGAAGTAAACACAACTAACAGTCTACACATGTAGATCATTTACTAAATACTACGCTCATTCAAACAAAGTGACACGCTGATTTTTGGACATAAGTCCCAGGAAAATTCCAAAGCAGGAAAACCGGTGCAGCAGATATGAGAGTTTATTTTATTAAGTAGAATCTGAGTACATCAAATCTGGGTTCCAGATCTAGAAAACTTGACAGAGAATAAAATAAATCTGCAGCTAACCTGTTGTTCTAAGACCAAATGTCTGACTGATCCACCCCCTCAAACGAGATTTACAAGGCTCAGCCCGAATCTGGCCCTAAACACCCTAATGCTACTCCTAGCCCCAACGTCGGCCTCTCGCTAGGCTTTCAGGATCCACCTGGTCGCTCAGGTTCTGCGGTGAATCGAGTGGTGACTCCACCTGATGCCTCTGCCCCGAGTATCCTGTCTCGAAACTCGGAGCCGTACCGGTCGCCTTTCTCGGCTCTCGCGTAGCACCGCGAGGGCTGCAGGCACCACCGGTCCTCCGTGTTGTCCCGACGGTCGGCCCGCCTCTTGCTGACTCTTCTTTACTCAGGATTAGATCATCTCAAACGAATACTACCCTCATTGGTAAAGCTCCTCCTGGAATTCTTAGCAACCCCGCCCTAGAATTCCGCACGTCTTTAGCTCGCAATCGTGTGTGTCCCCAATCGTGAAACAAGCTCGTTATAATTTTTCCCAGATTCCCATCAACGGCCAAGATTAAAACATTCATCAACAACTGAGATTAAAAGACTGCTTGATCCGTGTCTTTTACAACATTTAAGCACATGTGTTAATTAATTCACTTTAAGTATTTAATTTTCCTAAGTTTAGACTTAGGAAATCCATTAAAATAATTAATTATTTGAATAACTTGAACACTAACTCAAGTTTCTCAAAACACTTTCTGGGTTTTGGAGTTCAAGTGTGTCTTAACCCCTCCACAAAGTTTTAGGGCTAGAGCACACTCGATGCTACACCAACTATACAAAATCTCAACAAGACTTCCCTGGAAATTTCAGCCCTCTAGGCCTAGACTGCGCAATCCCTCTGGGGATTCGATGCTGCTTTCTACAGCTATTCGACCTCCTTCTCAATGCCAGATCTACACTTTCTGTTTCACTTGCAACGCTCCACAAGCTCTGATACCATGTGAAAATTCCAAGTCTTAGATTTGGAATCCTACTGCAGCAAACCGAATTACTTCTCCTACTTGTATATCTAGATTAACAAGTTATTTGCAGATTTCTTTTGAAAATATTGAAGCAATTACAGAAGCAACCTTCACTTAATTAAATTTAGATGCGGAAACAAGAAACTGAGCAAAAGAAAAACATCGCACATGACACCATTGTTTTTGGACAAACGTCCTTGGAAAAACCCAATGCGGGAAAAACGGTGCAGCAGATCTGAGGGTTTTATTATTAAGTAGCAGTTATTTTGAATACATCTTTGAATGTCTCACTGGACAATTCATTTACAAAGAATACCGACAGAGAAAAAATAGTGAGATTGCCTCACTCTGCAAGTCCCGGTTGATCCAGTAGCTGAACTGACGAAACCCCAGCACACTCTATGCTGCATCTGTGCAGTAGTTGCGTAGGCTTGCGTGGGGACTGCTCTGGAACTGCGTCACCTCATCTGTGTGATCTTTCAGCCCTTAGGAAACTCGATCCCAACCCTCCTGACTTAGAATCTCGATTTCCCAGCTGAAACTCAAACTTCTGCTCAGAAACTGCATTATCTCTGCGTGTGGTCTACGTGGCCCTACGTCACCCTCTCTAGTCTTTGTGCTGCTTCCTCTGCGTCTTTCTCTGCCTCTTTACTGCCGATCCTTGGCCCCGGGGAAGATCCTCATGCCAAAACTGTCTCTGGCCCTCAACTGTGTGAAGAATCTCTAGATTTGGTTTTCCTCTGAGCACTGCTCACTTCAAAAAATTTAATCACTTGATCCTTTCAGTGTATCTTCCAAATGACCCTCAAGACTTTCTTTATAGTCTTCTCGTTGAGACTTCAACTACCGAGATTAGATCTCCAATCAACGGCTAAGATTACATTTAGACTTGATTTGCTTTTTCTAGAAGTTTCACCCACAGTTTAAATTGATACCTATTAATTATTTCAATTTCCTAAGTTAGACTTAGGGTCCTCGTTAAAAATAATTAATTTATCAAATAAAACTGTTGGGAAGAATTTTCAAAACAATTTTTAATATTTTGGAACGACAAAGTCTAAGCCTTCCAAAGTTTAACGCAGCAATATCCGATGCTACCACAAATCAACAGTGTCGAGGTACTCTCTTCTACTAGGTCGAACTATTTGTGGGATGAGTTGCTTCTCATTGGGCCAAATTCATCACTCTTTGAATGCCGAATTGGTTGTTGGAGTGAGATTCATGTTTATGAAGTAAATTTGTATTATAAAATCCTCTAGTTAGATTAATAAAAGTATCTGATTGTCCCTCATATATTTCAGTTGTGCAAGATTACTACTTGGTCTTCAAAGTGTTTGACAAAATGTTTATCCTCTAAATGTTTGAAGAAATGTATCAAAGAAAAATTTAAAATTTGTTGGGTTAAATTAGCATATTTTAGAGAAGATTTAAACACTATGATAAATGAAATGATGAGGGCACAAAGGTTGATAATTGATATTATGAGGCAGTTGGCTAACTCCACATTGGCTCTCAATTGTGTGGTAGAGCCACTCGACCCACCATGGAAATTTTTTTGGACAATGCATTGAAGGGACACGACATGAGTACAATAGAGGTGGAGTTATTAACAATGGATTGGAAGGTGTACCAGTCATTGGGACGTGACATTCAGGCATCCCTCTCTTTTTAGAGTTATGACAATTGAAATATAGGCACAAATCGTTAGGGTTTTATAGGAGCTATGCAAGAGTAGTGGAACAAACTAAAGAAAAGGAGACAAAGGATTAAAGAAAAGGTAGTTGTAGATTTGCAAATAGAAATGTAGAGGTTGAAATAAGCCCTAAGACAACCTTTGATACACCATTAGAGCTATCATATGAGGTTGCAAAAATTGAGGGAGAGCAAGAAATGGCAGGGAACTCAGATTAGCAGATTGGGAAAAATGTTGAAGGGGCCACGGCTGGTAAGGAGACGCATTTGGAGCACTTTGACTTGCGTGATCACGAGGAGAAGCACAACTCATATTTGCACCATGATAATCATGAGCTTCCACCTTTAGAGAGCTCTTTCCAGGCTCAAGAGATAGTGATGGATGAGATGGGTGAACATTCATCCTTGGGACCAACCATCGATGAAGTGCAAGTAGGTGTTGAGATATCCAGTGTGGGTCCAAGGCTTTTAGCTACGAGCCGCTAGAGGAGATTTGAGTACTTGAGGGAAGATATTCTAGCATTGAAGAAGAAGACCCAAGCACTTCGAGGCACCATCTTACAACAAATCGGTGAGATTGAGGACCTCAGAGTGGTATGTGTTGAGTCAACAACCATGCTGTCTAATGTTGGAGATCGACTAAAGTCCCTAAGAAGGCAACAAGGGAAGCATATGACAAAATTTCAGCACAACCCTCTTTAGGAGCACATCAACTAGGCTTACAAAACTATTAACCCACCTTTATGCATTGGAATAAGAGAGGAAGAATTTCCTAGACTGATCTTGTGGGTTGATTGTGATCCAGGTGTGCATTGTGATCTAGGTGGGACTCTTCATCACATATCGGAGAAATAGGACAACTGTGGCATAGACGGGACAATTGACCCAATGACTGAGCACACACATTTCTTCATGGAGTTCTAGTTAGCACTAGTGGCTAGTCGGTTTATGACCAGACTTCGAGAGATTTCTTAGCACATCGTCCATGTTGTGGGTTGTAGGATGGTCAACATGCTCTGGCAGGAGTTATTTAGATGGGATGACATTGGTATGCCACCAAGCAGGGAATTGTATGGAAACGATGTTCTTCCCTTAATGAATTGGGTATAGGAGCCTCTGAGGATCAACGCAACAGTGGCATCCCCGTTATGATGTGACGAGCTATGCCACTCAGGTTTACCAGGATAGTTTAGGAGATGTGACTCACATTATAGTGGGTTCACTAGCAGAATGACAGATACATTGGCACATGCGGGATACCAGACGATACAAGGTGGTGCGACAACAAGCAATGGTATCTAGTGGAGCAAAATATAGTGTTATGTAGAGGAATGTAGGGATACGTGGCTGTATGCAGTAGTTTATGGTGTTGCACAACAAGATTTTGGAGTGTTTCCCTTAGGGAGACCTCCCGATAAGGACATTAGGCGCCCCATTGGGCTTGGCCTACCCAGGATTAGTGAGGGGACATATGAGCATCTAGGAGCGTCATGTCTTCAATTGAGATATCAATAGATTAGAGATGAAGAGAGGAGAATTCACAGGACTATCCTTGGATATCTATATAGACTCTTGATCATACCCTTGGGAATTGACACACCTATCACTCTCCAGTACTGCTTAGTGTTGCAGAGGGTTTGGTTGTCACCCCTTGATGCTTTCATCATGAATAAAAAGACACAAAAGGTTCACCCGAGACAGTTGGATGAGACACAATGCATTAGGAGAGAGACTTCCTAATTGAGGCATATGGTCAGGGCGCGAGTTAACAAATGCAGTCTTAGGTATGGATTGATCTATTATAGAGGCAACATATGTTTCGCCCCTGAGTTTGAGGTACAACCGATGGTAGATCTCTCTTACAAGAGGGTGTTTAGATTCCATGCAGTATGGGGGTGCATCAACAGGAGATGGGACAACAAATTCAATTGCGTGATTTGGCAGGAGCAGGGAAGTTTAGTGTGCACCATGCCGATTATCGATACATGGTGTCCATCTATTGTTTGCATACATGGATTAGAAGAAAGGCACAGATGGGTTCCAACAACCATCAGTACTACGCAACAACAATTAATAGAGATTGGGAGTTATGAACTTCTTAATTGGTTGTGGAATCCAAGATCCAGTTGGTTGATAGATCACTCCACTTAACGATGAACATTGTTATGACAACGCGTGATTTACTTGATTTTGTGGTTGACATGGGGAGGATTGCTGAGGCCTTCACCATATGGCGAGATAGGTTTACCTTGTTGTTACTCATGATTGAGTCTAGTTGTAGATCGGTAGACTCTAACCTTGCTGACATGCCTTGGCAGGATGTGCTTCATGGTTGTGCGTTTAGACCTTATAGATATTTTGGCATGTGGTTCTAGGCAAGGAGGATTCAGTATGAGCACAATGGGAAGACAATTATGACCAGAGTGGCACATCGTCAGCATGGCAGTCTCTCGTTGAGATTAGCATGCGACCTTGACATTATGGGGCTTGACAATTTAGCTACCACCAGGGATGAGCTGGTCTATATAGGGGTAGACCACTCAGATTTGCTGTTAGACCTTAGTTTTGTGGAGAGCATTTCATTTCTCAGTGATTCGTTGATATCATGGGGCGCTTCACTAGCATGGCAGTGTGATTAGCAGGAGGAGGCCGTGGTTAGTTCATGCAAATGAGGATTTTTTTTCAGGAGTTGGATTGTACCTTCAGGGGTTCATTCTGTAGGTACACAGGATTGGTTTCCCAGTAGGGCAATTTCTGCAGGAGTTGATTAGGATTTTGCATTGTCGAGATGCTCTACTCATTGGCCGTATGCAGAGGGTTTCTTGTGTTTATGCCTTGTTGGTGCCTTGTTGGACAGTAGGTGGAGCGAGGAATCCTTCACATTGATCAGGGTGGTCTCAAACCCCAATGTCATGGAATTCATTCATGTTGGGATAGTATAGTGGTCTCGAGTGGCTTAGTGGCACATTTGGGACCCTGGTATAAATTCAGATTAGCTTGTGGAGCAACAACGTGTGATGGCATTGCTTGAGGAAAATTCATTTTGGGGAGGGGAGACTATAATGTCCCCAATTTTCAGATTATATTGTGATGTGAATAGGGATATTTCCAGAGCTTATGTTAGCCAGGTCACCGGAGCAAGATTACATTATTGGTGGACCCAAAGGGTTTTGAGGAGTTTTATGGGGGTTAACTAGGATCGCTTGCCATCTTTCACCATCAAGATCAGTTCTACACAGTTTGATCTTGGTTCCGCTACATTCTGACGATATCTATAAAACGAAGTTATTTACATGCATATATATATTTTTTAATTACGCTTAAGGTGCTGTTTTAGGATGATTATTTGGAGAAACACCTTAGTGTAATGGCTCGTTGGAATCAGGGTGAAAATATCTACAAGACAGGATGATAAAAGGGGCTTTGGGAGGTCGATGTGATCATTGTGGTAGTTTAAGCATTTTTTGGAGAGAGAAGTGACTTTTAATTAGTAATAAAAAGTCACTTATTAAATAAAAAAGAAAAATAATTTTTATCTAATAAGTGAAATGGGGCAAAAATCACTTGGAGAAAAGGAGGAAAATACACTAAGTGGCTTATGATTAAAATAAAAAAAGGATTATTCTAGAAGAATGGAGAAGATGTGGCAAAATTTTATAAAAGGTGAGAGAAGGTCATTTCTCTAGCATTCTGGTTTATGATTATTTCTTGATGATTGATTGGGGCTCAAGCGAGTCTAGATTAAGGGTTTCATGTGAAGCGCTCTAACTGTTTTCGGTTGGCATCCAATTTCACCCTAACTGGTTCGTAGCTAATTTTGGTGGACTTCGAGTGCCACCCTAGTTGGCTTGCGGGAAGATCATACATGTTTTCCATTTGTGCTAAAATTGTAGGTAATCTTGGAGCAACTACTCAGAGGGTCGAATTGCTATTCATTTGCTAGAAATTAATTCGCTGTTGTTGGGCCGAGTTATATTTTCCATTGCTTTCACGAGGGTCGAGTTTCCTGTTGGAGATCAAATTATTTTTCCAGGGGTTGAGATTGATTCATTAGTTTATCTGTCAGAGGTTTGATCCATTATTGGAAGAATATCCAATTTGTTGGAGCTGAGTAAATTTATTGGAGTCTAAGTTTATCTCGTGTAGACGCTGATTTCTCATCCATTTTCTAGCGCCGAGTTCTTCTTTGGGCCGAGTTATTCATCTCTTATTGGAGGGTTGAGTCTGCTATTTTCAGGCCGAATATATTTATTGGGGCTGAAATTATTTACCAGGTTGAAATTGTTTATTTTGTCGAAGTTCAATTTGTGTGCCAAAGACGAGGGTTGAATTCATATTCTACAGAAGGAGTCGAATTGGATCTGCCAGTTGAGATGAGTTGCTTTTGTTAAGCTGAGTTTTCATTGAGTTTGTGATTATTTATGTGGAGGCTGAATTTCTGAAAAGAGGCCAAGTTGTCACCATCCTTTGGATGCCGAGTTCAATCATTCGTTGGGATCATATTACCTGATTTATCTGGAGATCGAGTTTACTCATTTGGATGTCGAGATTACCATTGGCTGAGTCGAGTTACTCTCTTCTACTAGGCCAAATTGTTTCTCAGTGGGACAAATTCATCAGTCTTAGTTTAATAAAAATCTCTGATTGCCCCTCATATATTTTTGTTGTGCAAGATTATTACTTGGTCTTCAAAGTGTTTGACAAAATGTTTGTCCTCTAAATGTTTGAAGAAATGTATGAAAGAAAAATTTAAAATTTGTTGGGTTAAATTAACATATTTTAGCTTTGGTACATTACAAGGTAAAGAAACTCACCTTGTAGAGGGGCAAGAATAGAGGACACTCACCTCCCAACTACTTTGTCCCTTGTGAGTGTGAGAAGGTAGGGAAGAGCCTTATCTCTTGTTAGAGTTAGGGAGGTGGTCCTTTCCATAAAAAATAGGCGGCACAGTACCTGTCAATAAAGGTGAAGTTGATGCAATGCTACCAAAGGCTAGTGAAGGCAAGGCAAGAGGCATGTGGCAACACTAGAGAGAGCTATTGAAGGATAATGAAGCGAACAAAATTCCTTCTCAAGTTAAATACTCCAGAACACTTGGAATACAAAGATATCCATGAGGATACAAATATTATATTATAAAAGATATGAGACAGATAGATAATAAAAATGTTACAATGAGGCCCTGGTTATATACCTACACAGGTGACCTTTCATGATTGGGCATGTCTCTTAGGCATGCCCTTTCACTAACTTATTGACTACTTACATAATCCTTAATTGACTATTTAATAATTATATTTGTTATATTCGTTATGAATTATATTCATAACATTGCCCCTTCCTTCAAAAGCTTTGTCCTCAAAGCTTATAGTTGACACTTTTCTTCAGTTCAATCATGCACCGTTTTCTTCATTTGCTTTCGTCACAATTTAATATATCAACTTTTATTTATTTATTTGTTATGAATTGGCCCTTCCTTCAAAACTTTGTCCTCAAAGTTTTATGGATAATAATTTCTTCATCTTGTATTTGTTAAAATACTATAATTTTAAGGAAATCTTCCTTCTTTCCTTTCCGAATTGGATTTAATTTCCTTTTCATCAATGATTGATTTCATTTTGTCTGTTGAATTGAGCTTTTAGGGTTTTTAAGGTAACCCTTCCTAACTTTCTCTTCTTTTTAATGAGGTTATTATTCCTTCAATTTTTTTTTTTAATAATTTAATTAATTAAATTAATATATATATATATATTCTTTTAACAATTGATTTTTTTTTAACTCTTTTTTTTGTTGAAAGGTTACAACCCTAGTGAAACGTGGCTATTCACATATATTCACCTATAAAATATATGTCCACTTATGTGTATTTCTCCACGTAAAAGTAAACTTACCATTCACAAGAGATTTTTTATTCCTTTAATTCTTATTTTACCTTGCAAATACCATGGGCAATTACCATGGGCTTCCAAAACCACAAGCTTGTAAACCACTGAAAGAATAATCAAAATAACCTTACCTACTCTTCCTTATTTCTTTTTCCTTTTTAATTTTAATTTGTCTTGGTATGTACGTATATGTACTTCTTTATATGTATCTCTTTTTTTCTTTTTGTTTTTTGTTTTTTGTTTATATATATATATATATATATATATTGCTTTTGCTTCTTTTTTTCAAAAATTTCCCTTTTTTTCTTCAAATTTTTAATTTTGGCCAAAGGCCTATAGGTGAAAATGGAGAAACTCCAAGACTGGTAGCGAAATGCTTTGACGGCAATAATGTTGACAAATTTTTGATGGCCAAAGGCCTGGACCGAGGAGCATAGCTCTGTGCAGCCAGAAGATCGAACTACTTTGATACCAAATGAAGCGAACAAAGTTCCTTCTCAAGTTAAATACTCCAGAACACTTGGAATACAAAGATATCCATGAGGATACAAATATTGTATTATAAAAGATATGAGACAGATAGATGATAAAAATGTTACAATGAGGCCCTGCTTATATACCTACGCAGGTGACCTTTCATTACTAGGCATGTCTCTTAGGCATGCCCTTTCACTAACTTAATGACTACTTACATAATCCTTAAGTGACTATTTAATAATTATATTTGTTATATTCGTTATGAATTATATTCATAACATTGCCGCTTCCTTCAAAAGCTTTGTCCTCAAAGCTTATAGTTGACACTTTTCTTCAGTTCAATCACGCACTGTTTTCTTCATTTTCTTTCGTCACAATTTAATATATCAACTACTTTGTCCCTTGTGAGTGTGAGAAGGTAGGGAAGAGCCTTATCTCTTGTTAGAGTTAGGGAGGTGGTCCTTTCCATAAAAAATAGGCGGCACAGTACCTTGTCAATAAAGGTGAAGTTGATGACAATGCTACCAAAGGCTAGTGAAGGCAAGGCAAGAGGCATGTGGCAACACTAGAGAGAGCTATTGAAGGATAAGTACCCCTCATTGGGAACAAGAATGAAGCCCCACTTGACAAAAAAGGGGTTAGCACCTTACATGTCGACGGGGGTGAACCTTTCTACTCTATTTGAATAGAGAAACAAAGGAGATAAGCGATCAACAAATCTGGGCAAGCTAGTGAAATGAAAACATGAGACACGACCTTCATGCTTTACGACATGAAAATGAGGAGGAAGTAGGAGATGGGAGACATGAGGTGGAAGACACAGAGGAAAAGGAGAAAATGACTAACAATGTTGGATAAGCTAGCAAAGGGGGAACATAAGCCCCACTTGACAAAAAAGGGTTTGGCACCTTACATGTTGATGGGGGTGAACCTTTCTTCTTTATTTGAATAGAGAAACATGGAAGATAGGCGATCAACAAATTTGGGAAAGCTAGTGAAGGGAAAACATGAGACACAACCTTCAGGCTTTATGACATGAAAAAGAGGAGGTAGTAGGAAATAGGAGACATGAGGTGGAAGGCATAGAGGGAAAGGAGAAAAATGACTAGCAATGCTAGATAAGTTAGCCAAGGGGGAACAAAAGATAAAATAGTTGACACAGAGGGAGGTAATAATGTTAAAAGTCGATGGACATCTTACAAAAATAGTGGTTTGAAAGATGCTTCAACTGGGGTCAATATCTTGCACAATATATGAGAGGAACAAGATATAGGGACAATGATAAACCCTAACTAGTGTGGAGTCTTCTCTTGTTGCTCCTTAACTTGAGACAATGTCTTAAAGGGGGCTAATTATTGGCTCTAGCAATGAAAGGGGATGCGACGAGAACCACACATAGCATGTGGTGTGAGGTAGGAAAGCAGCACGGTTAGGAGACTACTAGGTGTATAGAAGGGTGACCAAAGCACCACTAAAACTCTAAGGTGAATAGGGATCAAACCTAGTAATTGAGAAGCTCAGTTGGCTCCTTGAGGCCTGAAGGGTTTTCCCAAAGCCTCTAACCACCTCAAATTTTTAGGTTGAAGCAAGAATGAGATGAGGAGCATAATGTCTAGTCATGAAGACCAATTAAATTCATATATTAGAAATGTTCAATAAGGGGCGCCAAAATGCAGAGGGAATGCAAGATAGGAAAAGGAAGCAAACAAAGGGAAGAAGGGTACCTTGCTATTTTAGGTGATACCCAAGGAACAAGAGAGGCAAGTGTCAAAATATGGGTCCATCGAATAGCCAAGAGGTAAATTGGGCCTGCCTAGGATAGATGATGCACATTGGGGTTGCCTTGAGAGAAGGGAGAAGTAATGAAAGGTGCTTTCCTTGAGTGGAGCAAGGGGGAAGAAAGGCATTTTAGAAAACCTGTGGTAGGAAGAACATGAGAAGAGGATGATATCAAGCAAGGGAAGTAGCCATAGGTGGAGACATCGACAATGAAAGGGGATTATTATAGGGACATAAGAACACCTTAGCACAGGATAAGTGAAATAAGCAAGAGGAACACAGGAGCAGGACAAGGGATGCAAGAGGGTTGAACATGGTCATATATCTAGGTCAGACAAGGGACTCAAGTGTGTTAAACCAACACAAATCAGTTGTCATAAGGGCAAGTGGAAGGCCCTTCTTGTCATCCATGAGTAGGTCATGTATGAAAAATGCACTATAGGTACTCCACACGCCCACATTTGAAGGGGTATGGCTGAATGCTGCAAAGCAAGAGATCCATACGCTATGGTTGAAACCATTAGAGACTACCCTTTTAATAGTCCAAATTAATTTCCTGCAGGAAAGTTGATTGCTTAGGTGTATTTAGGCAAATTCTGCTTTAAAAAACGGAGGATATGACAATCTGATGATGCACCAACAAAGGTCCAAGCATCTGAAGATGATGAGTAACTGAAAATAAATCATATGTTGTTTTCTAATATTGTTATCATCTTTGTCCACGGGGTCTTGGATGTTGAAATTTGGTACCGGAGGACAGGTGGTTCCCTAAGGCTTTGATCTTTGGCCTAGGGAAAAGTGTCCAAAAGAATTTAATTTTTCTCCTAAAGTAACTTTATAATTTTTTATAAAGTTAAATCTAATTTAAAAGTGACTTAAGTGATAATGTTACTAAAGTGACTTTATAAAGTTATAAAGTCAAATCTAATTTTAAAGTGACTTTAAGTGATAAAGTTACTAAAGTTAAAGTGACTTTAAATAAAGTCAATATAAAATTAGAAAGGAAAAAGTGACTTTGGAAATAAAAGACTAAGTGGGTCTTTATTAAAGTGGGGTGAATTAAAAATGAAAAGTGAGATTTAAATGAGCATTTAATCTCATCCCTAGATCTCAATCTATCTCAGCCATTGGATTTAGGGATTCCCCAAAAGTCACTTAGGGTTAGGTTAAAGGAGGAAAAGGAGGAAAAGGTCATTCATTCTTTCATGAGCTGATTGAGAGAGGAGGAGAGGGAGCTGAAGAGTGATTTCTGAGCAGAGGGAGAGCAGCAAAGGCAGCACAGCAAGTCCGTACAACAAGAGAGCACACTTCCCAAGGCTGAGAAATCCGTACAGCAGAGTTCATTGGCACATTAACCAAGGCAGAAAGTCCGTACAGCATTTGCACGGTTTTCGAGAGAGGGGCAGCACTGTTTTCGAGAGCTGGAACAGCAGCAAGGAGCACGATTTTCAAGGCAGATTTTTCTGGGCACGAAAATCGAGAAAGGGGGCTGCTGTCCCATCCATACGGAATCCATACAGTCCGTACGGTCATTCCTGGCACATTTTTCGAGGCAGCTAAGACAGCATTTAATGCTGTAATTTCTCTGAAATATTTCTGTTTGCTGTTTGGCACGTTTTTCGAGGTGGAGGGTGGCACGAAAGTCAAGATAAGTGATTTTTGTGTTTGCCGTAATTTTCTGTGTATTACTGCTCACTGTAAAAGCATTTTTCAGAAATAAATGAGAAGCTTCCAGACTGGTTTTCCCCAAGAGTTGTAGGGGGTTTTTCCAGGGTCACCTTGACCAAAAATACTGAGTTATGATGTGTTGAATGACTGTTTGTTACTGCTGTTATTTTATTTCTTCATTTACAGCATTCTGAAAAATTTCCAGAATTTGTGTTTTCAGCAAAAATTATTTTTCCAGTTGTTGAATGTATGGTTATGGGAAAGGGCATTTAACGATTTTGGAGTAATAAGGCGAAAACTGAAAACCGGGGTGGGAAATAGAATTTTCTACATTGGATAGACGGTGATAAGGTGCTCTATTAAGGCACTCCTTGATGTGAAGTCACCGGTTCAATTCCCTGCCCCGATCGGGGTGATATATTGGACATGATGAAGATGTAGTCCTGCCAAGCTTACAAAAAAAATATTGTTATCATCTTTGTAATTTTTTTAGTTTTTCGATTACATGGAGGAGGATGTAATTGAAAAGTAGTATTTTGATGTTAAGGGAAGGTTTTGGCATATTAAGTATTGATACTTCGATGTTGGAGCGATAAGCCCAAGTTTAATAAAGTGTCTTTAATATTTAATAAAATTCAGAAGAAGTTAAGTGACCATTATAGATTAACAACATGTCATTGATATGAAGTACTTAGGTCAAGTACGTAGCACAACCACCTAATGAATGAAATGTAAGGTGTTCCTACGTGAATATTGAAATGACTCCATCTGAATTATTTTCACATCTCCTTTGTATTTGTGTTCATTTATGGAACTTGGTATGGGAGTACAGAAAACCATTCCTCCAGAAAAAGAAGGTTGTTTTATATCTGTTATTTTTTTTTTTTTACAATGGTGAATCGGTAACTCTTTAGACTAATCTAAGGGAGGTCCCAGGATCAATCCTCGTGGCTGCCTTATAACACTATTAGCATATTCCAGCAACCTGCAAGCCAGATACACCAATTCTTTATGATTTAGCATGAGCCGAGACCCCAAACGGATATGGGGGAGCCTACTCCTTGAGCCGAGATCATAGCAGGACAATATACTCAATGAGATTTGAACCGTGGTCTAGTGGGTTTCACCCAACGAAACTTACCGTTAAACCACATATCACTGTATATCTGTTATTTCTTATTTAACTATAAGATATTAATAATAGGTACATGTTTGTTTTCAACCACCCTATAATATCTATCAAATCTTTTATGTGCGGTGAAATGTGAGTCATTCCTGTTGTGCCCTCTGAAAATGCTGCAAACATTAATTTGTTTTCTTGTTTTATACTTTTCAGTCTTTCAAAATCTGACCAGTTTTCTTGTTATATACCCTATTCTCAAAGCGCATGCATTCAACAAGAGATGGAACATAGTATCTCTGAGTACAGTCTTTGCAATCGAATGCGTTTATGGGAATTTCCAGATCAGTATATCATTGAACCTGCAGATGGTGGGCATCATCAGCTTTTATCTATTAGTCGGGTGGATGGAGCATTGCAATCAATTGGTGAGTGATTTCTTTGCATATATTGTCCATACTTGTGATTGTTTTCATGCATTAGCTCAGAAACTCTGGCCTAACTTCTAGTCATGCATGTTGAATAACTCTGGTGGGGTAATGTTTTTGGCAGATATAGAATGAGAGAATGCAAACAATACATGATTGTTACATCTTCTCTTTTCTCTAAATTTCTATCAGGATTCATATTAGGAATATTGTTTAACATCATCTGTTCTTGTTTTAGTATCATCATTGCATAACTATAGGGTAAGGTTCAGAGCCCAGATATTGTCACAGAATGAACACAATTTCTATCATACTTTAACGTCATGCCTCATGAGTGATATTATATGACTAAGGGATTTCCCGTTATTGAACGAGAGATGAATGTTAGATGAGAAGAGAGATTAAATCAAGTTTCATCACTCTTTTGAAATGAACTAGCAGATATAATAGGTCAATGCGGCATACATCTCTAGTTATTTTTATTTTATTATCTATTTTAAGCTTTAAATAATGAACTGAATTTTTATAGCTTAATACTGTGAGTATGCAGGAGAAATGCCCTTCATTCATTCAAGTCAAGTTCCTAAAACACAGACGATTTTTGGGCTGGTTGGAATTATTAAGCGTTTTGCAGGCAAGTACCCCTACAATTATGTGACAGAGAGAGAGAGAGAGAGAGAGAGAGAGAGAGAGAGAGATACTTACATTACAAATTTGTGGCATATAATCAAGGAAGTGCATGAATCATATCTATTCAAAAGTTATAATATATTGCATATAATCCAGGGAGTGCATGAATCATCTCCATTCAAAAGTCACAAGTGCACAAATCATCTCCATTCAAAAGCTATAAATGTATGGATCATCTCCACCCAAAAAGTTATAATATGTTGCATACAATCAAGGGACTGTATAACTTATCTCTGATGTTATACAAACACATAAATACTAATTATTAAATAGATGATAGATGGCATTTAAAGAGTGTCTATGCCTGCATGTTGATGAATGCAAATTATTCAGACTTTTGATAAGGACTTCCACTTAGTCAGAGAGTGTTTAATTGGCCCCAAGTTCCAATTGTTACCATCTCCTCCAAAGTAGCGAACCCATGCAATTTTGGGCATTTACTAGTGTTCCCTCTGCCTCATAAATCAATTTCCAGGCTATGTTCATGGGAACGACCATATGTATGCAGAATGCTGTCTACCTTATTTGTTTTCTGTTTCAATGGAATGGCATGTAGAAATGGGAATGGGATATTATGCTTGCTGAACAGGCTTAGTCATAAATTCCTGAAAATTGCTTTTTGACAGTCTTGCATATAAGCTTTTTGTTGTTTTTGTCTCATCGCCTATCTAAATTTTGATTTGAGCTGAAATGCCAATGCCTTTTTGTTTCATGTAAAATATTTTTGACATGTGATGTTGTTTACAGTCAAGGGTCATTGTCTGAAAATGCCCTTTATTACTAAAAAAAAATGAAAAAAACCATTATAGTCGTCACATTGATATGTCATGTTAGTATTTGAGTCATAGTGTTCACGGTGTTCACAACACGGAGGCAAGGCATAGTATTCAGATTGTTCACAACAAGGAGGCGAGTCATAGTGTTCATAGTGTTCAGTACAAGGAGACAACGCGTAGTATCAGAGTGCTCACAACAAGGAGGCAAGTCATAGTATCCACTGCAGGGAGGCATGTCAAAGTTTACTGTGTAAAATTTGAATCTTATTATGATAAGATAGTTTTATCAATGCACATGAATGAACACAAGTTAGGTCATTGGGACTCAAAAGTACAATCAATTGTGACAAACTGTAGGAGTGCCAGAGCAAACTCAAATAAGCTGAATGTGAAAATGTAGTAGAGTCCAAAGCAAGCTAAACTGCCATACCAGAGAAGTAAATAAAAACATGACTCTAGAAATAAAAACAAATAAAGGGCTACACATCATCAGTCTTGGATGCAAAAAAATAGAGGGCGGGGGTGAGCCCTTTTATCCATGTCAGAGATAGAGTTGTGAAGAGTTTGATAAGCATATGCTAACAAAACCTTCAAACAAAAGAAAACAATGGCACACACAAACTGTATATAGGGGATTCACCTCGGAAAACCTTAACTGCAAAAACCAACAAACTTAGAGCCACACCTCTCTCTTTACCATTGTATTAACAAAAGAATTCAAAGTACAATATGTAGGTATTTTCCAACTGTTGAGACTTTGTCTATTTGGGGTAGCATCAGTTGTGCTCTAGGTCCCAAATTTTGTGGAGGAACTAGAGTACACTAGATCTACAAGACCCAGAAATTGATTTGAGAAATTTCATCTGGTTTAGGAGATATTAAATTAATTAATTATTTTAATGTATTTCCTAAGTTTAAACTTAGGAAAATAAAATAATTAAAGTGAATTTAATTAAACATGTGATGAAATTGTCTTAAGTCACATGGATCACGCAGTCTTTTAATCTCAGCCGTTGATGGATGATTTAATCTCGGCCGTTGAAGGGTTCAACGAAAAGTATAAGAGAAAGGCTTGAGGGTCAGTTGAAGACACACAATTTCTGTAGAACTAAGGAATAGATTTGGAATTCTAGGGCAGGTTTGCTAATAATTTCCAGTAGTGAGGGGTAGTATTGGCCAAAGGAATGTTCTGATTCCGGGGGCCAAGAGACAACAAGAGGCAAGAGGAGCAACACAAGGACAACGCAGAGAGGCTTCAGAGCCGCGTAGAGCAGTAGGGACAGTGCAGAGGGAGCTAGGGCCACGTTGGGTTGACGCTGGCCAAGTAGAGGTAGCGCAGGGGTAGCGTAGACCCTCCTAGGGTGACGCAGGCCCTCCTAGAGCCACGAAGAGGCTGTCCCAGTCCCTCTAGGGCAACGCTGGGGCTTCAGAAGCAGTGCTGAGGGTTTCTAGGGTCAGATCTGGGCCGAGTCCTGTAAATCTCGTTTGAGGGTGTGGATCAGTCAGATATTTGGCACTAGAGCTTCAGGTTAGCTGCAGATTTTATATCTTTTATTCTCTGTCGGGTTTTCCAAGGTTGGAACCCAGATTTGCTGTACTTAGAACTACTTAATAATAAAACCCTAATATCTGTTGAACTGGTTTTCCCACTTTGGGTTTTTCTGGGGACTTATGTCCAAAAATCCATGTGTCACTTTGTTGCATGAGTGAATTATTCAGTAAATGATCTGGATGTGTAGGCTGTAGTTGTGTTTATTTTCGGTATTTTCTGAATCTAATTTCTGAAAATAACTTGTATAAATTAAATCAAGTAGGAGAAAATAAATCAATATACTGCAGTAGAATTTTCACATGGTATCAGAGCGATAGCAGATCAAGCTGAACCTCCAGCAAATCAGCTGAAGAAATATTTTTTCTGCAATGTGGCAGAAAGAAGCAGCAGATCCAAAAAGGGCATCTTGACAGTAGGAGGACTCAGATCCAGAGAGAGACAGTGCTGAAGCTGCAAAAGGCCTCTAGGCTTACGCAGACCTTCCCAGGGCAGCGTAAGGAATGCGTCACCCAGTCTGGGGTTACACAGTCCACTTCTGAGCAGCAGTGGGACTGCGCTGGGCTAGCCAGGAGGACGATGTCTAGTCACTTCTCCTGTTGCAGAAGAATCTTTCCAAGATCCGGAAGCAGTGCTTCATATCTTCAACAGTGCTAGTGGGGTAGAGATTCTGCAGGTGCAGAATTGTGCCTAGCTAAGGCAACAAAGGTGGGAGGAAGACAGTCATTCAACAGATCTGAGCCAAACAGATCTGAGATTCGATCGGGAGGATTGAAGAATACTGTCCGTTTGAGTTTTGGTAGAAGATTTCCAGGAGGGAAGTCAGTCTGCAGAGAGAAGCAGTTACTAGAGGGTTTCTTGTCACCAAGAAACCCAAATCTAGAGGGAGAAGTACTGGTTTTTTCTTTAGATCTGAGCAAAGATGGCTCGATATGGATTGAGGGATCAAGACAGGTTGGATGGCATGTCCAACTATGTCATCTGAAAGGCCAGAATCCTCTCAGTTCTGGATGAGTATGGTCTCAAAGATCATGCAGAGCAGACACTTGCTGTACCAACTAATGTAGATCCACTCAAGAAGTATGAAGAAAATCAGGCACGGATAAAGCGGTTGATCATAAACGGAGTCAAGGATCATGTGATTCCGCATATTGCTGGTAAGAATACAACAAATGCCATGTGGACGACTTTGGAGGTGATGTACTAAGGAGGCTTTATGCAAAGAAGAATGCTTCTTGAGAATCAGATGCAGATGTTCCAAATGGTGAAGGGCGAAGAGATAGATGCATTTCTTTTCAAACCTCAAGCTATCTGTGACCAACTGATCGGCATGGGTGCTACTCCAGATGAAGGGCTTCTAGTGAGGACGGCCCTAAATGCTGTCTCTGAAGAATGGGAAATGTTTGTCCAAAGCATTTTGGGAAGGGAAGCGTTACCATCATGAGCAGATATGTGGGCTATTCTCCGCCAAGAGGAGATCAAGAGGATCACCAAGAAACAGTCTTTCAGTGGAGGAAGTGGATCAACCAGAGTGAAGAAAGAAGAGGAGGAGGATGCAACCCTTGCATCAAGGGAAAAGAAGCAAGGGAAGAAGAAGAAGGACCTCTCCAAGGTACAGTGCTTTAACTGTGGTGATCTTGGTCACTTCGCCAGCAGTTTTCCTAAGAAGGACAAAGGAGCTTTTGATTCCAAGGGTGCAGCAGCAAATGACGATGGCTTTGATGATGATGCAGCCATGAGTGCTCATGCACCTCGAGAGAAGAGGTGGGGTGACATGGATATATAGAGTATCCACAGAGATTGGCAGGATCCTTGAGCCAGTCCTACTCTTGGATCACATACGAGCTACGGGAGCCTTAAGACGGTAGCGGGATGAGTTGGGAGATGGTTGCAGTTGGCCACATTGAAGAGTAAGAGGGAGTTGAAGTGCTGAAGAGTGAGCAGCGTGATGCAGAGGCATCAACAACGCTGAGACAACAATGCAGAGAGGCTGATGGGACTTCAACAGCGCAGAGAAGCTGGGCTCATGCAATGTAGTGTTGCAACATGACAGTGTCTCCAAGAGGACAACGTGATTCAGCATCCAGGGAGCTTCAGTGGTGGAGGGCAACCTGACTTGTCTGTCATACAGTTGGGCAGAGTCTTTTAGTTGCTTACTTCTCAACAACTGAGGTGCAATGCAGCAGTTAGCAGTGGCAGTGCTATGGGCAACATGATGCAGCAATTTGAGAGGGAGCTGCAGTACAGATATGGCAGTGGATCAGTGGTAGTGGCATGGGCAGCAGTACAGGGAGCAGCAGTGCAGAAGATGAAGGACAACAGGCCAAGCTTCAACAACACAAATCCAGTACTCAAGATCTTGTAATGCATGGTGTGATGTATTGCTAGACCACACTCCTGATGCTAAGAGGGAGTGTTGAGATTTTGTGTATTTGGGGTAGCATCAGTTGTGCTCTAGGTCCCTAATTTTGTGGAGGAACTAGAGTACACTAGATCTATAAGAGCCAGAAATTGATTTGAGAAATTTCATCTGGTTTAGGAGATATTAAATTAATTAATTATTTTAATGTATTTCCTAAGTTTAAACATAGGAAAATAAAATAATTAAAGTGAATTTAATTAAACATTTGATGAGATTGTCTTAAGTCACATGGATCAAGTAGTCTTTTAATCTCAACCGTTGATGGATGATTTAATCTCGGTCGTTGAAGGGTTCAACGAAAAGTATAAGAGAAAGGCTTGAGGGTCAGTTGAAGACACACAATTTCTGTTGAACTGAGGAATAGATCTGGAATTCTAGGGCGGGTTTGCTAAGAATTTCTAGTGGAATTTCCAGTAGTGAGGGGTAGTATTGGCCAAGGGAATGTTCTAATTCCGGGGGCCAAGAGACAACAAGAGGCAAGAGGAGCAGCACAAGGACAACGCAGAGAGGCTTTAGAGCCACACAGAGCAACAGGGACAACGCAGAGGCAGCTAGGGCCATGCTAGGTTGACGCTGGCCAAGTAGAGGTAGCGCAAGGGCAGCATAGACCCTCCTAGGGTGACGCAGGCCCTCCTAGAGCCACGCAGAGGCTGACGCAGTCCCTCTATGGCAACGTTGGGGCTTCAGAAGCAGCGCTAAGGGTTTCTAGGGTCAGATCTGGGCTGAGTCCTGTAAATCTCATTTGAGGGTGTCGATCAGTAAGATATTTGGCACTAGAGCTTCAGGTTAGCTGCAAATTTTATATCTTTTATTCTCTGTCGTGTTTTCCAAGGTTGGAACCCAGATTTGCAGTTCTCAGAATTACTTAATAATAAAACCATCATATCTGCTGAACCGGTTTTCCCGCTTTGGGTTTTTTCGGGGACTTCTGTCCAAAAATCCATGTGTCACTTTGTTGCATGAGTGAATTGTTCAGTAAATGATCTGCATGTGTAGGCTGTAGTTGTGTTTATTTTTGATATTTTCTGAATCTAATTTTTGAAAATAACTTGTATAAATTAAATCAAGTAGGAGAAAATAAACCAATATACTGCAGTAGAATTTTGACAACAACATCACTCAACCCTAATACTAAGCAGTGTTAGATTACAACTCTTGTTGGAAATACTGAGGGGGGGGGTGGTGAATCAATATTTCTTTCAAATCTTTATTTGTCAGTTGAGATTTTTCTTGATTAGAAGCACAAGCTATGCCATAACACAAGAAATAAAATAAAAAATAATTTATATAATTATTGTTCAAATGATGAGAACACCAATCCTCAAATTCTGGCTCCAACCTTTACAAACACTTCAATTCTTCAAGGCACCAACCTTGAATGAGGACATCAATCCTCTTAAGCAAATTCAGGCACCAACCTCGTCTATATGAGGACACCAATCCTCTTAGGCTCCAACCTTTACAAATACTTTAAATAGGCTTCAAAATACTGATTAAAATTTTACCAAGATAGTTCCAAAGTCCTGCTTCAGGGTGGCTTCAAGAACTGCTCCAAGGTGGCTTCAAGAGGCTGCTTCAAAATGTCTCCAAGAACTGCTCTAGAGACTGCTCAAGATAACTCAAAATCTAGTCTTCAAGGACAACTCTCAAACTTAGCTTCAAGGATGATCTCAATATCAGCTCCAAGATGGTCTTCAAGATTAAAATTGATCAGAAACAATTCTAAAATATCTTAAGGACTGCTTCAGGACGTCTTCAAAAAGGCTGCATCAAAATGTTTACAAGAACAACTTCAAGGAAACTTTAGATATACACTTCAAACTTCAAAGTCTGCTTCAACACTCTAAGATCTGCCCAAGAGGGACTCCAATAAGGACAAAAATATGCTCTGATCAGAGGCCGAATTCTGTGATAGTGTATATCTGAATCAGGCCAAATTCTCTACTCACAGGGCCCAATTGTGTACCAAGGTAAGGCCGAATCACAGGGTCGAATTCTGTACCAAACAGGGGCCGAGTTTGTGCAAAATAAGGCCGAATTTCAGTGCCAAATTGTTGAAATTTTGTGTATTTGGGGTAGCATCAATTGTGCTTGAGGTCCCAAATTTTGAGGAAGGACTAGAGTACACTTGATCTACAAGACCCAAAAATTTATTTGGGAAATTTCATCTAGTTTAGGAGATATTAAATTAATTAATTATTTTAATGTATTTCCTAAGTTAAAACTTAGGGAACCTAAATAATTAAAGTGAATTTAATTAAAAATGTGATGAAATTGCTTTAGTCACACAGATCAAGCTTTCTTTTAATCTTAGCCATTGATTAAAGATTTGATCTTGGCCGTTTGTTTCCCAATGAGAAAAGTATAAAGGAAAGGCTTGGGGTCATTTGTAAAGACACACAGAGGCAGAGCATTGAAGCTAAGCTGAGATTCTAGGGCAGGGTTTGCTAAGAATACTCAAAAGTGTTTCAGCTACAGAGAGGGGAATTTAGGCCAAGGGGATGATCTGATCTCGGGGTCTTGAATACAAAAGAGGCAGAGATCAGCTCAAGAACAACGCAGAAGAGGAGAGCAGCAACATCAGCAAGGACAGCGTAGTCCCTCTAAGGACAACGTGATTTTTAACAGGAAACCCTCAGAGGGTTACGTAGAGACCCTAAAGGGCAGCGTAGTGATTGCGTCACCTAGTCTAGGGTAACATAGTCTCTTCCGAAGCAGCGCTGAGGGTTTAAGGGGCTTCAGAGGATGACGTAGAGGCTTTCAGGGGCAGCGTTGGGATTTCTAGGCCCTAATCTTGGCTGAGTTCTGTAAATTCCGTTTGAGGGTGTAGATCTAGTATATTCTTTGTCGAGTTTTCCAGATCTAGAACCCAGATTTGTGTATTCAGAAAAATTCTTAATAATAAAACCCTCCAGCAGCCAGAGACTGGTTTTCCCGCATTGGGTTTTTCCGGGGACTATTAGTCTAGAAATAACTGTCACTTTGTCTATGTGTGCATGAACTTGTTCTAGATCTGGATTGGTAGAGATCTGTTATGTGTTTTGCTTCGATTTTAACGTGAATTTATTCAGTTAATAACTTGTCTAAGTAGGAGGAGCATAACTAGATTAACAATAATAATTTCTGCATAAAGAGTAAGGATTCATAAATTTCTACATGGTATCAGAGCAATTGCAGATCTAGGAGGGTCACCAGCAGAAGAGACTGAAGGTTCTAGCTGCAGAAAGTAGCTGGAAAAGCAACATAAATGCAGATCTGAAGGGACAACGTAGTTTTCAGAGGCAGATTCACGCAGAGGGAAGGGTGACGCTGTTTAACGCTGTGTCCTAGCAAGTCCATACAATTACTGCGCAGAGGTAGCTTAGAAACAATGTTGGATTGGTCTGAAGCCAACCAGTGTGATTCAGATCTGAATTTGTCACATCCAGAAAAGACTGTAGAAATTCAGAAGGTGCTGGTGGGGTTAATTTTCTGAAGTTTTCAGATTTTTAGCCTTAGCACAAGTGACAAAGAGCGGGAGGAGATCAACTTCTCAGAGAGTTTCTAACCAAAGGAAACTTGCAGTTTGATCAGAGGATCAAAGAAGAAGCTGAATCATAGTTGAAATTGGTAGATTTCCAAGAAGGGAAATTAGTTGTCAGGGGGAGCAGAAGGTGGCTGTTTCACCAAGGGCCTTAGATCCATTTCTCTAGCAAAGAGAAAAGGAAGTTCCGACAAATTCAGAGCAGATGGCCCCTCATGGACTGCATGATCAGGATAGGCTGGATGGCCTCTCAAACTTTTCAATTTGGAAGGCAAGGGTCCTGATAGTCCTTGAGGCATTCAATCTTAGAGACCATGCAGAGCAAACTCTGGCCACACTGACAGATTCGGATCTCCTTCGAAAGCATAAGGAGGCTGCTGGGCATGCCAAGCGGCTGATTATGGATGGAATCAAGGACCATATTGTACCACACGTAGCTGAAAAAAAGACAACTAACGAGATGTGGAAGGCCTTGACTTCCCTGTATGAGGGAAAGTCTGTCCAAAGAAAACTGTTGTGGGAGACTCAGATGAGGTCATTCATGATGACCAAGGGAGAAGACATGGAGCATTTTCTCTTCAGATTGCAGTTAATCAGAGATCAACTGATTGCAACGGGTGCAACGGTGGATGATGATGTGATACTCAGGATTGCCCTCAATGCAGTCACAAATGAGTGGGAAACCTTTGTCCAAAGTGTCTTGGGCAGAGCAGACCTCCCAGATTGGGACAAATTGTGGTTAATTCTACGTCAAGAAGAACTCCGCAGATTCACCAAGAGGCAGCACAGGCCTGCATTGAGCAAAGTGAAGAAGGAAGATGAGGAAGATGCAGCCTTGGCATCAAAGAAGAAGAAGGATCTTTCAAAGATCAAGTGCTTCCAGTGTGGTGAAATGGGATATTTTGCCAGCAATTGTCCCGAGAAGAAAAGGAACAAGGAAGCATCTTCTTCCAAGGCAGTTGTGGTAGATGATGGGTCAGGAGATGATGTAGCCATGAGTGCTCATGAACCACGGAGGTGGGGTGACATGGATATGTAGAGGAGCTACATAGAAGAGAAGGCGAGATCCTTGAGCAACTCATCTCTTGGATCACATGCGAGTTACGACAACCTTAAGACAGTATTGGGACAAGTGGAGCAGTGGGTGAATAGATCACAGATGAAGCAGAGGCAGATCTGAAGGCTGGAAGGAATAGCGCAGTGCAGTGCAGCAGCAGCGTAGAAGCAGCAACAGCGCAGAGGCTGATGTGACTTCAGCAGCGCAGAGCAGAGCTGTAGCAGCGCAAAAGGCTTCAGAGGGACAACGCAGTGCAACAACAACGTGAGAGATTTCAGCACAAGGGGCTGATGTGACTTCAGTAGTGGAGAGGGAGTCTGCTTACGCAGTGCAGAGTTGTAGCTGTGCATCATCCTTCAGATGCTAGCACAAATCAATAGCCTATGGAGCTTTAGTGATGAGGATGCAACCCATCTGACTTGTCTGTCAAAGATTGGGCAGGAGATTCAGTTGTTTCTCTCAACAACTAAAGTTGCAGTGCAACAGATTAGTAGTGGCAGTGCCATGAGCAACACAGATGCAACATATTGAGATGGAGCTGCAGTACAGAAGTTGCAGTGGCAGTGGCAGTGTCATGAGCAACAGTACATAATGGCAGCAACAGTGTAGAGTTGAGTGGCAGCAGGCCAAGCATCAGCAGCACAAAACCAGTGCCCAAAATCATGTAATGCATAGTGTGATGTATTGCTAGAGCACACCCTTGATGCTAAGAGGGAGTGTTGAGATTTTGTGTATTTGGGGTAGCATCAGTTGTGCTCTACCTCCCAAATTTTGAGTAAGGACTAGAGTACACTTGATCTACAAGATCTAGAAATTGATTTGGGAAATTTCATCTGGTTTAGGAGATATTAAATTTATTAATTATTTTAATGTATTTCCTAAGTTAAAACTTAGGGAACTTAAATAATTAAAGTGAATTTAATTAAACATGTGATGAAATTGTCTTAAGTCACACGGGTCAAGCTTTCTTTTAATCTTAGCCATTGATTAAAGATTTAATCTTGACCGTTGGTTTCCCAACGAGAAAAGTATAAAGGAAAGGCTTGGGGTCATTTGTAAAGACACATAGAGGCAGGGCATTGAAGCTAAGCTGAGATTCTAGGGCAGGGTTTGCTAAGAATACTCATAAGTGTTTCAGCTGTAGAGAGGGGAATTTAGGCCAAGGGGATGATCTGATCCCGGGGTCTAGAATACACAAGAGGCAGAGATCAGCTCAAGGACAACGCAGAAGAGGAGAGCAGTAGCAACAACAAGGACAACGTAGTCCCTCCAAGGACAACGTGATTTTTAGCAGGAAACCCTCATAGGGTTACGTAGAGACCCTAAAGGGCAGCGTAGTGACTGCGTCACCAAGTCTAGGGTAATGCGGTCTCTTTCGGAGCAGCGCTGAGGGTTTGAGGGGCTTCAGAGGATGATGCAGACGCTTTCAGGGGCAGCGCTGGGGTTTCTAGGCCCTAATCTTGGCTAAGTTATGTAAATCTCGTTTGAGGGAGTGGATCAGTCATTATTTTGGCCCTAGATCAACCAGTGAGCTGTAGATCTAGTATATTCTCTTTCGGGTTTTCCAGATCTGGAACCCAGATTTGTGTATTCAGAAAAATTCTTAATAATAAAACCCTCTAGCAGCCAGAGATCGGTTTTCCCGCATTGGGTTTTTTTCCGAGGACTTTTTGTCCAGAAATAACTGTGTCACTTTGTCTATGTGTGCATGAACTTGTTCTAGATCTGGATTGGTAGAGATCTTTTATGTGTTTTGCTTCGATTTTAATGTGAATTTTTTCAATTAATAACTTGTCTAAGTAGGAGGAGCATAACCAGATTAACAGTAATAATTTCTGCATAAAGAGTAAGGATTCAAAAATTTCTACACAAATTAGGGTCGAGTCTGTGCAAGAATAGGCCGAAATTCCGAGCTGAATTAGGGATAAGTCTATGCAAGAATAGGTCGAGTTATGTTCTCAAGGATAGCTCCAAAAGTTCTCCAGAGTCCAAACATTGATCAAAATATCGTCCAAGACACCTTGGTCAATAACATAAATAGAATCCAAGTAATCCTTCTTCAATATGCTTCCAGGTTCATAAGATATGAACCACTTCACTCTTCCTCACAGGTTCGAATGCATCTCTTTTTGCTAGCTCAAGTTTCTAGCCTGTTACGCACCACCCATGGGTAGTATGTGGAGAATTTTTTTTCTCCTAGATGGTCCTCAGTCGGCAGCTAGCAACCACTTGCGGCCACCAGATAGCTCAATGTGCAATTATCTCTGCCACCTGAGCCAGCGGTATGCTCCCTCGCCCATCTATTATGATCATATGTTTGAAGGTGAGACTTCCAAACCCAAAGGTATGGATTTTCATTGTGTAGTTGGGTATTTTTGCTTACTTATCATGGACACTTTTGGGCTTGGATTGGTGGGGGGCTTCGGCGGAAAGAGTGGGCTTGGTTTGTACTCTTGTCTCCTCTGTCCAAATTGATGTTTAACCTTGTATCCTTGTCATGTGGGATCTACTCTATGGGCTACTAGCTTTAGGGGTGGCACTGCATGGGAAACATTGAATTTGGTTGTGTGGTCTCGCTTCCCGACACCATATACATCACTCCCCTTTTCTCATTATAACTCCATACACCATATTTCTTATCCGGGTCCACAAGGAGTTAGCCTCTCCCTCCCCTTGTCCACACCTTGGGTTAAGCTTGGAATGATTCCTCGGAGGTTGATGCAGCTAAAAGAAAAGAAAAAACATAATTTGGCCACTCTCAACAAGAAATGTACCATAAAATGCAAAAGATGGTGAGGACATAAAAAATTAGCATGTGGGCAAAAGCCAAACATGACCTCTACCCCTATCATCACGGCCATCACCCTGGTTCCTAGGGCCCCTCACATTGGCCCCTTACATCATTTGGAAACCCATGATTGTCCCAACCCCTGGTGGGCGATGAACTGCCCCACCTTAAGGGGGTATTCCTTGCTATATCCTACATATCATGCTCTCATCCCCTAGAGCCCCAAGTAGTTACAAAAAAAATTATAAAAGGCAAAAGACATATGAAGAAGGGTGGAAAAACAAGGGCCAGGGTAACTCATGTACCACAATTGCTCCCTCCTACACTCATATACCAAGTGTGGGCTTCCCCTATTTTAGCTACCCTTGTACTGTGACATGTGGCTTAGAGCCTTCACCTAATGCCCTACTCCATTCCATCATTATTCCACATACCACCTACAATTTGATGGATGTACCATGGACATGTCACCCACTTAGAATCTGAAACCACCTAATAGGGTCCTTGGTTAGCCTTCTTCTTAAACTTGGAGACACTTGTACATTTTGAAGCCCACTACAGGGTTAGATAACCACAAGGAGTGCCTTATTGGGGCCATGATCTTAGCATTAAGCATCTTCTGCAACTCTAAAATGAAATATTCTATAGATTCTAGGACATTAATGAATTAGATTTGTTCTAATCTTCCATTGACCTCATTGTTGAGATAAGGTGCTTGTTGGGATTAAGGAGATTAGTTGTTAAGATATGGAAATTAGTTGCTAGGATTGAAGAGTGACAGTTGCAGACTAGTAGTAGTCAGATGCTGGAGAGCGCAGTGCAGAGTTGGCAGGAGTGTAGAGTAAGTAGCAATGCAGAGGCTAGTAGCAGCGAGAGACTTGGGTGACAAATGCATCATATTGAACGCAATTGATTAAGTATTTTGGATGTTTTTCAGTTGCAGTTGTTGCAGTTGCAACAACAATAGATGAGAGGGAGTTGCAGTGCAGATGCAGTGTTGGCAGTAGTACAACAGGGTCAACAACAACACATATGCAACATCAGAGTTGCGCAATGGTTGGTGGGTAGTGGCTAGCAGTGATAGTGTCTAGAAATCAACAACGTGACAAGCGGTGGTACCAAGACAGGGTGTTGTGGCAGAATGTGCAGCACTAGAGTGAACACAATCCTCGCTAAGAGGGAGTGTTAGTTTCGGTAGCATTAGATGTGTTCTAGCCATGAAATTTGGTGGAGAGGCTAGACAATAGTAAGTAGGTATGTAAATTTTGAGGAAGACTTTGCATCCAGGAAATCCCATTAACCCATTCTAGTGATAGAGGATGGGGAACATGAAGCTTCGAAGGTTGAGCCAAGGTCACCAAAGACACCAACAATTTCTAGTTCAAGAATGCAATATTCATGTGAGGAGGAGATATTAGCCCCATCCATTTATTTTAGGAGACCTCGATGGTTCACACAAACATTAAGGGATGCTTAGGAGTATGTTGTCACTTCTAGGAACACATTCAGGGAGAGCAGGCCTCCAAAGAATTTTCCTACTTACATGACATTAATGAGCAACATCATTGATTTAGAGCCTTTCATTTTTTAGGAGGCAGCAGACGAGCAGGTGTGGTGGGATGCCACGGTGGAGTACACATCCATTATGAATAATGATGTTTGAACCTTTGGACATAGTGCTGAGACTGGAAGGAAAGTCAACAGTAACTTCTAAGTGGCTTTACAAAATCAAACATACTTCTGATGGCAACATTGAAAAGTTCAAGGTGAGGTGGCAAGAGAGTTCTCCTAGAAAGATAGAATGGACTATGTGGAGACATTTGCTCCAATCACCAGGTACACTTCCATTAGGGCAATTATATCTTTAACTTTATTTATGGGATGGAGGATACATCAGATGGATGTGAAGACGGCCTTCCTTAATGGGATTATTGGGGAAGAAATGTACACGGAGTAACTTTAAGGATTTGAGGTAATGGGAAGGTGACCTATGTTTGCAAGCTTAAGAAAACCTTATATGGACTCAAGCAAGCATTGAGATCATGGTATTCCAGGATCGATGGATATTTGCTGAGTATGGGCTTCACTGAAAGTGAAGTAGATCGTAACTTATATTATATATTTGTTGGGATTGATATACTTATTTTGGTGCTATATGTAGATGACCTGTTTCTTGCAGGTGTAGAGAAGCCCATTGCAGGGTGCAAAGCAGATATGTCAACTGAGTTCAAGATGGACATCTGCATGAGGCATTAGTTCTTGGGTTTGGAGGTTTGTTAGAAACCAGGGGAGATGCTATACCTGAAATTTTAATTTTGCTGCAATATCTACAATAAAATAGTGTTTTATATTCTGTATTCTATTGTTAATCCCTCAAATTAACAGCTAATAATTAGTGAAGTTGCAAAAGTTATTTGTTTATATATTTTATAAGCACAGATTAAAAAGAGTTTATATATTACATTTTGCCTTTTTAAACTGCTTCCTATGCTAGGTTATCTATCATCTGCTGATGGATTTTGATCTTTAGAAAAGACAAATTATATAAGCATCTAACTCATACAAATGTACCATTATTTTTTTATGATATTATCTATGTAACCTCTATTACATATTGGTTCAAACTAATATGTATCAATGATTTGCATTAGTTTGTGTAGTTTACTTCTAGGCTATATTGATAATGTGTGTATGCTGATGCTTTCATTTGGTCTGAAGAACAATGTTACAAAGTAGCAAACACAAATAGCTTGAAGATGACGGTCACCAAAAGATAATATATTTCCATGAATAAATTTGAACTGTTTTGCTTATGAAAACAGGGGCATATGCTCTGGTTATTACTGCTCGTGAGTGTGTTGGATCTTATGGGAGCCATCCCATTTACAAGGTTGTATCAATGCGCTTTCTGCCCTGCAATTCTGCTTTGAAGAAGTCTACTCCTCAGGAGGTGAGTAGTAGTCCATGTTGTTATGCTAGAATTTCAATTTGCATATTGATTAACTTAATTATGTCTGTCGACTGTTTAACAGAAGAAAGCTGAGGGTGATTTTGCAAATCTGCTTCGAGCTGCAGAGAAAATTCCTGGCCTGTACTTCTCATATGATGTTGAGTTAACTCTGAAGTAAGGGTACATATTAGTTTCTTCATTTTTTTTAGATTGTCAGATAAATGATTGCAACTGTTCAATGATTGCTAGGTTGTATTTGGTCTTACTGAAAGGAAAACGTCCTCAACTATTTTATAACATGCATATTATGTTTTCACAGTGCACAAAGATCTTACCAGCTGGAGGCTGAGTCTAAGACAGCGCCTCTGTGGAAACAGGTATTAATGTTTTTTGGTAATGACATGCGTATCACCGCAAGACAATATACAAACTAGTTAATTTTACGGCAGCATGAATTCTGCACTCCAAGATTCACAGTCACACTCTCTGCTGTATTTTTTTTATAGAACTAGTGTTAAAATCACACTTCTGTGATTAAAATATTTGCCAACCATGCTTGCAAATATTGCCAAGGATCTTTCCAATAACATCTTGGGAGAATGGAGGGAATTGTACATTCTTATGGTAAATTCTAAAAACTAACATTTTAGTTTTAGATTTTGTCATTAGTGGGAATGGTGAACTGGTTGAATCAAACTATAGTTCCAATACATCAAAATTTGTCCTTTTATATTATGAATAATGAATCTATAATTATCTGTTCTTCTTTCGCACTCTGTCAAAATTCTAATGTGTTGTTTCTCCTTCGCGCAACATGTTGACTCTTATTCTCACAATATCTGCTTAGTGTAAAAATCACACTTTCATGATTAAAATAAATTTCAACAATGTTCGTAAATATCACCAAGGATGCTTTCAATAACATTTTGTGAAAAAGGAGGGAGTTGTACATTTTTATGGTAAAATACTAAAAACCAAAATTTTGGTTTTAGATTTTTTTCAGGTACTGTTTGTATATGAGGGTCACTACTGAGAATGGTGAAATGGTCGAATCCAACTTTGGTTCCGATGAGAACAGCAAAGCATGTCCTCTTATATTATGAATAATGAATCTATAATTATCTGTTCTTTTTCACTCCGTTGAAATTCTAATGTGTGTTGTTTGTTGTTTGTGCAATATGTTGACTCTATTTTTCTGTTAATATATTCTTAATTTATCCCATCTTTCATCCATCCTTCTATGATATAGAGATAAAATTAAGTTTTTAGTCAAGTGAGGATCCAGGAAATATATCTGATATACAATCAGATTCTGAACTTCACACATGGATTTGGTTAATTTTGGTTATTTGTACCTGGTGTCTCCATTCTTTCTATGTAAATTTCCTTCATCTGAACTTGCATTTGGGAATAAACAATGGCAAACTAAATGCTTCTTTGATGAAGATTTTCTTGCACATCGATCTCAAACTCTGAGAAATTGCCTTTTAGTGTAGCTCTTAAATGTTGAATATCTATTTTTCTAATTCTTTTCTCAGGACTTGCATTTGGGAGGAAACAATGGCAAACCAAATCCTTCTTTGCAATCTCTAGGAAAACTTTCTTTCAAATTAATCATAAACTCTTTGCGATAAAATGCCCTTATAGTGTGGTTTTATAAATGTTGAATATCTATTTTTCTATTTAACTCTTGCTTGGAACTATTGATGCCTTGCCATCTTGGATCTTAAGTGGTTCTTGTCTTTCTATTAGGCAGACACTAAATATCTGTGGAACAGACACATGATAGAGGAGCTTACTCAGCGGAAGGTATGATAGGACCTCATTGTGTGGCTGTAAAATTTGTACTTCTTAGTAAGTGAACATATCATCTGATTTGAATTTTGATGCTCAAAATGACTTTCCTGGAAGGTTATTGACTATCTTTCATTGAATTGCAACATCTCTCTGCAGCTTGATCCATATATAGTCCCTGTAATTCAAGGAAATATCCAATGAAATGGATGGAATGCGTGTACATCTGGAAGTTCGCTGTAGTTGTTATGTGACACTGACTTTGTCAGAGTTAAAAATGTCTTAGCTTACCATTTAAAGATGCACATATTTTCATTGCAGTAGAGAAAATTACTTCTTATATTTAATCTTTTCGAGAAGGAAATTGTTCGCTTGTTTGATGCCTTAATTGTAGATCACGCTTTCAGACATTTCAGACAGTTATTGGAAAAACAACTTTAAATGTGACTTTGATAGCACGGAGATGCATGCACCGAACAGGTATGTCATCTGTTCATCACAACTTCTTAATGTTGTAAGCAACTTAACTTGAAACCATGTTCTATTTTGTCTTTTTCTATTGAATGCTCTTGTGATGTTATGTGACAATAACTGTACTAGCCAATCGGCTTATGAGTAATACCCGTTCCTATCAGCTTTCATTTGCCTACCATTCACGTTATACACTAAAGCTGTCTTTAACATGGCCCTTAGAGATTAAAAGCTGGCCATACCCCAAAGTACATACAAATCAGGACAGACCCCAAGAGAATTGCTGAACTGTACATACTTTACACAACATTTCATTCCCTTTAAATAGGCTCAGGGATAAATATAATCTGCTCTACAAGACTGTGGTTTCCTGAGATGATGAGCTGGAAACCACTGGCTGGGTCAAACATGGAAAGGGGGACATAATAATTCATTGTAGTGTACGCTATGTGTGCTATGCATGATTAACGAGACAAAATATTGTATGGACAATTGTGTGCTATGCACAGATGGTAGGTGAGAAGTATTAAATTTTAATATTCAAATTGGTTGTAGTACAACTTCCATAGCTATCTACCTTCGTCTCATCATTTCCTCCATTACAGTAATTGTCCCTAATTTCCGTTGTACTTGGGGAAACTGCAACTCAAAAACTGATTAGGAGCACTTAGGCTTGGTTGGTAATTTGTGTTTTTTCGAACCAACTAATTTGTTCTCTTTTTTTGTTTGGAGGTTGTGTCAGACATTTGTTGATTTTTGGGTAGCATTGGATGTGCTCTAGCTCCGAAACTTAGTGGAGGGGCTAGAACACATGAGATCTCCAAGACCCATAAATTGTTTGGAGAAATTCCACTTGGAGCTTAAGTTATTCAAATAATTAATTATTTTAATGGAGACCCTAAGTCTAACTTAGGGAAATTAAATAATTAAAGTGAATTAATTTAAACATGTGGGTGAGAATGTTCTAAGTGATGAGGATCAAGTTTTTTCTAATCTGAGCTGTCGATTAGAGATTAGATCACGATTGCTGATTAATCAACATGAAAAGTATTAAAGGAAGGCTCGGGGTTAGTTGGAGGATACACACATAGTGGCAACACTTGAGCTAAGTCGAAATCTGGGTGCGGTTTGCTGAGAATTTCAAGTGAGTTTGCAGTACAGCGAGGGGCAGTTCGACAATGGGATTTATGATCCAAGGCCGAGAATACAATAGCAGAGAGGCAGATCAACACCAGAGAGGCAGCGCAGGCCTAGGAGAGGTGATGCAGGCCCAGGAGGGCTGACACAGGCCTAACCAGGCTCACGCAGGCCTAGAGGTGTGACGCAGGCCTAGCGGAGCTGATGTAGAGCCATCAGAGGCAGCACTGGGGTTTCAGTGGGCCAGATCGGGCTCGTATTCAACAGATCTAGAAGGGTGACACAACCACACTGAAGGGCGATGCAGTCTCAACGCAGAGCTTGCTGGGGACTGCGTAGGCACCTGTGGGGTTCTTCATTCTCACGCTGAATCAACCATAATATCTGTCTCTAGAGATAGAGGTACTTCTGTCAGGATTTTCCTTGTTGGTTAAACCACTATTGGTACCCTAGTTTGTATTCAGAAATCTGCATAATAATAAAAACCCTCAAGAGCTGTTGCACTAATTTTCCCGCATTGGGGTTTTGCGGGGACATTTGTTTGAAAAATCTTGTGTGTCCTTTATCGAATGTGATTATTTCTTCAGTACTTGGTCTGTATATTTGTGTAGGCATCTATGTATTTACTTCGATGTTTTTCATGTAATATTCATAAAAATAACTTCTTAGTTAATAAAACAAGTAGGATAAGTAAATCAGATTACTGCTGTAGGATTTATGTTTAGTAAATTCAGAAATTTTCACATGGTATCATAGCTATTGCAGATCAGGGAGAGTTGAAGCCATCAACGTAGAGACGAAGTTTTTTTTCTGTAGGAAGGCAGCTGTTCCGAGTGACAGTGCAGATCCAGGAAGAGGCAACATAATCACCAAAGGGACAACGCAAGCCCAGGAGGGGTGACGCAGAGCCAGTATAGCTCGCGTAGATGTGCTAGAGCACATTCCTCGCTAAGAGGGAGTGTTGATTTTTGGGTAGCATCGGATGTGCTCTAGCTTTGAAACTTTGTGGAGGGGCTAGAACACATGTGATCTCCAAGACCCAAAAATCATTTGGAGAAATTCACCCGGAGCTTAAGTTATTCAAATAAGTAATTATTTTAATGGAGACCCTAAGTCTAACTTGGGGAAATTAAATAATTAAAGTGAATTAATTGAAACATGTGGGTGAGAATGTTTTAAGTAACGAGGATCAAGTCTTTTCTAATCTTAGCCGTCGATTAGAGATTAGACCACGACTGTTGATTGATCAACAAGAAAAGTATTAAAGGAAGGCTTGGGGTCAGTTGGAGGATACACACATAGTGGCATCACTTGAGCTAAGTCGAAATTTTGGGGTGCAGTTTGTTGAGAATTTTCGAGTGAGCTTGCAGTGCAGCGAGGGCCAGTTTGGCAGTGGGATTTCTGATCCAAGGCTGAGAATACAATAGCAGAGAGGCAAATCAACATCAGAGAGACAACGTAGGCCTAGGAGGGGTGACGTAGGCCCAACCAAGCTCACGTAGAGACTCACACAGAGCCAATGCAGAGGCTCACGCAGGCCTAGAGGGGTGACACAGGCCTAGAGGAGCTGACGCAGAGCCATCAGAGGCAACGTAGGCCCAGGAGGGGTGACGTAGGCCCAACCAAGCACACGCAGAGCCAACGCAGAGGCTCACGCAGGCCTAGATGGGTGACACATGCCTAGAGGAGTTGAGTGTTGGTGTTTCAGTGGGCCAGCTCGGGCTCGTATATAGTAGATCCAGAAGGGTGTCGCAACCACACTGAAGGGTGGCGCAGTCTCAGCGCAGAGCTTGCTGGGGACTGCGTAGGCACCTGTGGGGTTCTTCATTCTCAAGCTGAATCAACGATAATATTTGTCTCCAGAGATAGAGGTACTTTTGCCGGGATTTTCTCTGTTGGGTAAAGCACTACTGGTACCCTAGTTTGAATTCAGAAATCTGCATAATAATAAAAACCCTCAAGAGCTGCCGCACCGGTTTTCCCACAGGTTTTCCCACATTGGGTTTTTTCGGGGCCATTTTCCAAAAAACCTTGTGTGTCCTTTATCGAATGTGCTTATTTCTTCAGTACTTGATCTGTATATTCGTGTAGGCAACAATGTATTTACTTCGATGTTTTTCATGTATTATTCAGAAAAATAACTTGTTAGTTAATAAAACAAGTAGGAGAAGTAAATAAGATTACCGCTTTAGGATTTCTGTTTAGTAAATTCAGACATTTTTATAACATTGAGTAATGTATCCTTTGAAAAAGGGGCCTGAAAATATGGAATGATTGCTTTAAAGATGAGTAACAAGAACCTCCTTTTCCAGCTATGATGGCCCATATAACTTGAGCTAGCTGACATATCGATAACATGGATGCCATATTGAGCTGGTAGGCTCAGGCAAAAGGCATTGGAGATATTGCTTGGTGTTTGCACATGGTTGATAGTGGTTTGGTTTGAGCTTATGATGTTGTCTATTTCCATTGAGATTTAAGGTGAGAAGAGGAATCGATGGAACGAAATCTCACACAAATCTTGGGAAAGCCTCCTCACTGGTGCACTAGAGAGATAGATCTAGTGTAATAGGAGTAGGGAGAGAGTGCAAAAAGCAAGCCTAAGTGATGAAAACAGAAATACACAAGTGCATCCAAGAAAAAAATGTTATGAGAATTGTTAATGCATGTGATTAATACAAAAATTCTCTTCCTGATAATTACTTGTGAACTTGCTTATGTCTTCTTAGTTAATCCTAAATCAAGTCAATTATTAAAGTACTTATACCAATGTAGAAACAGAATTGATTTTACTTGTAACTGAATATCTTGCAATGTAATTAGGAAGGTTAATCTCTGATTTACCTTCCTTACCTTCTATATCCTTTATGTCACTGACTTGACTATGAAAATTTCTTACAATAGATGCTGTATAGCTCAAAGATATCTGCACTTGTACCCTCCTGTACCTATTCGCAAATCTGTTCTCTTGGTGCACCCAACCGCAGTCTGTTCTTCCTGTTCTTTCCGCAATATACTGTCCTTCAATCTGCACTGACTCCTGTCCTTAGATCCGCACTTTAGATGCTACCAAAAACCTCAGATAAATCCGCAATAGTTGCTCCCTGTTCTACGCTGTATAACCTGAGTCTTGTCCGCAAAACTTAGTCCTCAAACTTCACTGAACTCGCATCTTTTGACTACGGTAATACCTCAGACAGATCCACATTTTCTGTGTTTTTCTGCGAAGGCTATAGGGGTATTTATAGTTGTTTGCCCCTATATATAAGCCGACCTTACAAGTGAACCGGTGTGACTATTTAGGAGCCGACATGACTGTTTAGGAGGTCGACCTCTCCAGCAGTTTGAAGGCTAACTTGACACATTATTTAGGCTTGTCTATCAACGCTGTATGAGGGCTAAATGATAGCCTTTCTTCCACAATTTCTGGACTTGGTCTTGGAGCATTTTATTATCTGTCTCCTTCTTTTCATAATTGTGAAGACCGACATAGTTACATTTTACAACACTCCCTCTTAACTAGGGAGGTATTCATATAGTTACAGGATCATTTTTAAACTAAAGAATCTCATAAGAAAAATCGGATTGGTAATCGCATCTGTATAGCATCATTTCAACCAGCATTGTACTAGTGCAAGGCTTGACTAACAACCCCATCTCTTCAACGAGACAATGGGCTTCAATGCTGGCGAGACACATGACTTATAGACACCTTCGTCATTGTCTCTCCAAGGTACATACTCCACCCGGGTGTTCCCAAAGTATGACCTTTCTGGACTATTCTTCTCTTGGGTAGCTAGCCCTCAAAGAATATCGGTCACCGAATACTCTTATCTTGAATGCCTGATCACATTCTCAAAGAGTATCGAATGCCAGATGATTACCCAATCCTCCATTATGTCTTCCCAAGACCAGAATGATGTGTCTATCTCTCCCTCCGAGGGAGGACCTTATTCCACAAGGGAATGTACTCATTCTTATACAAAGAATGTACCTAAGCTCATCCTTAGGAATTACCAAGTTTTCTTCCAAGTAAGAAACTTACCATCAGGCTCCCTCTTAACCAGGGACCTCCAGCAGCAATGGTGAGACACCCAGCTGCTCATGAAGAATTCCTGTCCTCGATGTCATGGATTTCGGTATTGAGGAATCTCCATCTTTTAGCTTCAAAGGGCACAGATCATTCATCACTTCCATCTTGAGTCTTGTCAGCTATCAGAGTGATTCACCAGACTTCCTTATCTGGTTCACTATTGTGCCATGCTGCTTTCCTTTGAATAATCTCCTAGGATCATACATCCTTTCTCATGATTAGCAACTCTGCACAAATTCATCGAGATAAACATTTACATATGAACCTTTTAAAACAAAAGTTACCTCAGTGATGATCTTTCACCATGACATCTTCCTGTAAGCATCAACATCCTTCATACAGATTGACACATCTCCTAATGATATGTTTTCCAAGGGTCTTCTTTCTTTACTAGACTTTCGTCAAAGTCTACATATCTTTTTAGGAGATCTCCTAGTCACATCTTATTGGCCTCCAGATGATAACTGCCTCTTGACATGGTTGCATTTCATGATCTCTTCCTCTCTGCACATTCTTGATTCCCAGGAACATACAACTTTCCTAGTTTCTTGTTCATATACAACCACCTCATATTCCATGAGGACATTTTATGTTGATTTCATCTGTCTGTGCATTGAGAGATACTCCTCCATAGATCATACTTCTAAGTACAGAAGTCCATTACCTGCAACCACATGACATGACTTCAAAACATCCAATGTCGGGATATAAATATATACATACCTCATACCTTTTTCCCTTGAGTCATCATGTAGCAATTTCTCAAGAATGAAGAGCTTCATTCCCTTGGCCTGCTTCATCAATATGTCATCACATCCAGAAATATGTTTCCATGATGACCCTTGCTCTTGATGACTGCTTTACATTAGTAATGTTTGTCAGAGAGGTTTTTGCCGGAGCTGATTCACCGGGAGCTCCTGCCATGCTTAGATTAGGATGCTACATTATCACATGACCAACAGAAGTCAATTTCTTATTCAAAAGTTTATGTAATTTTCCTTGAATCTTCTTTTCTTTCTCCTAATGAGATTGTCCCTTTAAGACCAACTTTCTTGTAATGTCCATAAGTCTTCCACTTTTCCTAAACTTTCCTTTTTCCTGCTTGTCCATTTTATCATCTCTTCTAGATCTCATAGTTGAGATCTTATGAAGATATCCCTTCATTCCTTGATACCTTCAATTTTGTGTAAATCAGGTCTAAGTGTCATGACCTTCTTTATTGCTTTGAATGGTTCTTTCAACTTATCATATTCTCTCTTGATGTCTCCAATCCTGTTATATAGGGATGTAAGGACTTTTACTGATTTCAGAAGAATCCTTGAGCCCTTCTATCCTTTTCATGTATTTAGATGAATCTTGACCTTTGGAGACTTTTCATGGCTTTACTTTCTTCAAGGACTCTGACTATCCTCCTCATGCAAGGAATCTTGGTAACCCAACCAGCTTATAGATTTCCCTGCAAAAACAAAGTCATTATACCAAATTTGATTATAGAATAAAAGATACTTACTTGACAAGTGAAGATAAAGTCTTTAGCTTGGTCGCCTTGATGGTGGTTGAGAAAAGATGTATTAGTGCTCTCCCTTTGGATGATCTTTTTCCAAATGAAAAAGCCTTTCTTCAGTAAAGGATATTGTTCCTTTTGATCTAGCTCTTTTAAAGGATTCAAAACTTTTGTTCTCATGTTACATAAGACTTCTCTCTAGCATCAAGATCTTTCCTTGCTTGCACCAACGTCACTGTGATCACCAAGGTAGTAATTCTGAGATTTCCATCACTGAATAGTATTGAGGAATATATGTGACAACACCAACATATAGCATCAAAACGTGTGATTGAGATGAGATGTTACACAGGTAGTATTGTTATTCTTTTTCTGTTGATTTATACTGGACCTGAAGTAGCACAGACCCAAACTGTAACATATTATCGAAATTATGTTTAGTATTTTTACTGCGATCTGCATTGGTATGCCGAGAGCATTGCTGTGATTCCACTGATATGAAGTTACCGAAAAACACCTCTGAAATTAGCCTGAGATTTCCTGAGGATGATCCGAATTGTAGGCTGTGATATTTGGACTCTGATTGCCTCCCAAAATCTCAGAGAATTAGATCTCTGAACTTATCCCTTCTGCGATGAACTTTGGCTAGCTTATATGCTTTGAAATCTTATCCTTGCGTGTCCCTTAGATGCCGTTTCTTAATTGTCACCTTAGTTCTGATACCATGTTGAGAATTGTTAATGCATGTGATTAATACAAAAATTCTCTTCCTGATAATTACTTGTGAACTTGCTTATGTCTTCTTAGTTAATCCTTCATCAAGTCAATTATCAAAGTACTTATACCAGTGTAGAGACATAATTGATTTTACAATGTAATTGATAACTGAATATCTTGCAATGTAATTAGGAAGGTAAATCTCTGATTTACCTTCCTTACCTTCTATATCCTTTATGTCACCGACTTGACTATGACAAATTCTTACAATAGATACTGTATAGCTCAAAGATATCTGCACTTGTACCCTCCTGTACCTATCCGCAAATCTGTTCTCTTGGTGCACCCAACCGCAGTCTGTTCTTCCTGTTCTTTCCGCAATATACTATCCTTCAATTTGCAATGACCCCTGTTCTTAGATCCGCACTTTAGATGCTACCAAAAACCTCAGATAAATCCGCAATAGTTGCTCCCTGTTCCACGCTGTATAACCTCCGTCTTGACCGCAAAACTTAGTCCTCAAACTTCACTGAACTCGCATCTTTTGACTACGGTAATACCTCAGACAAATCCGCATTTTCTGTGTTTTTCTGCGAAGGCTACAGGTGTATTTATAGTTGTTTGCCCCTATATATAAGTCGACCTTACAAGTGAACCGGTGTGACTATTTAGGAGCTGACATGACTGTTTAGGAGGCCGACTTCTCCAGTAGTTTGAAGGCTAACTTGACACATTATTTAGGCTTGTCTATCAACGCTGTATGAGGGCTAAATGATAGCCATTCTTCCACGGTTTCTGGACTTGGTCCTGGAGCATTTTATTATCTTTGTCTCCTTCTTTTCATAATCATGAAGACCAACCTAGTTACATTTTACAACAAATCACAACTCAAGTGAGTCATGCCTTCATTGAGGTGGAGTTATCACTTCAAGAGGCAGTTATGGGCCCATAAAACAAAGGCACACATCTGTAATGTTGATTTTTGTGTAGCGCCGAGAGGTATACCCGCATGCTAAGAGGCCTCCTAAGTCTGCCTAGAAAATTTATGGAAATTAAAATAAAACAAATTTTATTTTTGGGTTTCATGTAGGCTCAAAAAGGAGAAGTTGGCCCCAACGTGAAAGGTTATGTCCCTTGGGGTAAATGCACCCATTCAACATGTATATATATGATATACACATGATGTGACACATCATTTGTTTCCCTCAATAATCATCTCTCTTATATAGAAGGCACTTGTGGGAGCAGAAATAGGATGAAATGGCAAATGTTTGGACTTGGTTTTTGGCACAAATTTTTGAACTTTTATCGTAAACCTTGATGGAAGAGAATTTCTCCTGGAAGAGAATTTGCTGGGTTTTCTCCCAAGTTTGGGTTTCCCAGGGAAAATTTGTTGTCTCTATTGTGCATGTTTGTCTCTTTTTGATCTTATTGTTTCACTGCATTATCGTTGATATTTTCTATGTATAATTGCTTAATGATATATATGGCACAAGATAAATTAATTGAAAATCATTAAAAAATAATTATCAGATAAGAAGATCGGTTTCTTCTATATATTATTGCAAAAAAATTCAACACATACAAAGTGTTGGCCTTACATAGTTAAGTTTGACTAGGTCAACCTTCACTATAAGCCTACTTTACAATAATGTAATAAAATATGGTCCTAGCCATAATTACAAATACATAGTGATACGTGAGTGATACACATAAATGGGCCATGGTCACATGTATAGATTACATCAATAATTCTAACATCCCCCTTTGAGTTGAAAGGGAACCACTGAGAGAAGTCATTACAATACAAGATTATGGAATCTACTTTCCCCATAATGTAGAGTCAAGGGCAAGATCACTCCCCATTAGGTTCACATTACTTCTTCATAGAACCATCAAGATCATCCATAGTTGACATTGAGCTCTGAAGAGATTGAGGTGTTAGATGTAGAAGTTCGGTGGGGACATCAAAATACTGAGTAATAACTCGTGTTGGGGAAGGTTCTTCATGATAGAGCTCAAACGGGACAACAAGAACTAAATTCCATTAGCTTTGTCTTCAAAATAGTTAGCAATTTGAGCATGAAGGGTGTGTGGTAGAGGAGATTCCTTGCAATAACACATGGATGTGTTGAGAAATATAGGGGCAGAAAGTGGAGGTGATTTCTCATTTGTGATATTCCCACTTAGCATTATTGTTAAGTGAAATATCAATTTCGGCCATTTTGTCTTAATTCATGTTTGCACTTAGGAAATATGGGTTTAGAAGCCCCACATGTATTTTTGATGATAGTTAGCCCAAACATTAGAGTTGGAGGGGAAATATTGCAGCTCTAGTGGAGCGTGGGGGCCACCCATAGAGAAATACGACCCACATGGGGAATACGTACTCATTGGTGCAAGATTATTGGGTGGAAATCGAGCTGGGCCCACATATATTGAGGTGTCTTCAACCTCATTTCGCATCCATATCTCATTCTTCTTCTCTCTGAAATAACCACCGAAGAAAGAAGATATCTAGCGAAGGTGATAAGGGCAAGGTTGGGATCATTTTAGTTTCCTTCTTGGGTCGAGTTCCACAAGCAGGAGACCGAGGTGCGTTTGGAGAAATCTGGGCTTATTTGTGAATTATTCTGGGCTCATTTATCTTCAATTTCAGGTTCAAGTTTGAGTAGAAAGGAAGCCACACTATTTTTCCTTGTAAGGGAGCTCTTGTAAGTTATGGAGATAAATTTTGATTGATGAACTGATTTAAAAGGGCATAAATATTTGTGCATTGTGTGTGATTTCTTTTCTTGTTTTCTGCAACATGCAAAAGTTAATACTACCAGCAAGTAACTAGATCTGATCTGTTTGCTTAGATAGCTAGTTTTAGGATATTTTAACATGGTATATGAGCTTTGGCTTTGAGAGAAAAGCATATCTATAATTTTCAGGTTACTGTTGACCGGGCGAAAATCGTTATAGCAACAAGGAGAGAAAAGCCCAACAAAGGTTACCAATTAGCCCCTCTGTTGTTTGGAGTAACTTCTCTCGACAGATTTATAGTTCCGTTACTATGCAGGTAAATGCCTCTCCTTGAAGAGGACTTTGATGGTGATGGATCAAAACTCCTCTTTTCTGTTGTTGTTTATTTTTAGATTTGTGAGCAGCAAAAAATGAAACTATTTGAACTAACAAACATACCACCTATCCTTATAAAGGAGCATTTTGATATTAAGCTGAAGAGAAGGAAAATTTATTTATGTTCAACACGCTGCGATATAGACACCATTAACCAAACCGAAGAAGATTCGCGTTAATTATAGCGCATAGCAGCAACAGTAAAAGATGCTTTCAGAAAAAGTTCTAATCGCACAGAGTACTCTCGTTGAAGCAATAAACAAAGATTGATAGAATAGATTGAAAACTGGTTTCGTATTTTAACATGCCAGTAGAAGTAAACAGAACTAAGAGCATGGAAACGTTAAAACCAGTGTTAACGCAATAGTGCATGATCCATGAAAAGACGCAGACCAGCAAGCCACTCTTACACTTGTATTTCCAAAATGAAGAGACGATCGTTCTATTATGACTCCAGGACTCAAAAAAGTTCGTTCCCCAAGATTTCATACATCTCTTACACTGATTCTTTCCAAGTGATCCCCCCCCTCCTGGCCGTCATATTATGACTTATTTATACAAAAAGCAAAAGGGTTACAATTTCGCCAACCGAGAAACGATTGGGTGACTCTCTTTAAAAAACTGAAAGATAACTCCTAAAACGAACTACTCACTGCAAACAATTCGCCGGGGCTGAGGTAGATGCTTTGGCAGGAAGATCAACTGTCTTTGCCCATAAATCGTGACGAGTCATGATTGAATCTAACCCAGGTGGGTCCACCTGATCAAGATGATATCGGCACAAAGATAAGTAAGCTGAGATGGACAAATGGCTCTTCTCCATGCACTAGATGAAATTTCTAATCACGGACAATCTCTTGGTTGGTGTGGTGATTAGATCAGCCACGACGTCCTGCGCGATTGGTGCTGAGCCCAGAAACTGACTGGCGATCTCCGTGTCTTCTAGAACTGGGCATACTGGTATGAATCTCTCAGGTACAACCTCAACGATGGTAACCAAGGGGGGCATACCACACGCAAACGAGAGCTTTTCACCCATGCTCCACACCTCTGTGCATCTTTGAATGGCGTCTTTACTAGCACTAGATGCTGCAGAGACTGCTGCTAGCAAGTCCTTGGACACAACCCTATGAATTATCCTTTCATGACACGACAACCTCGAGATATCCAAATGTTCAGTGATGAATTGGGCTTCGAATGCTTCAATCGCCTTCAGCATGGTTTGAATTCCCTTGATTTGACTCCCTTTAACAACTAGCTCACTTCCACAGCGCAAGGCATCTTGATAGCCTGAATGAACCTTAAACCTTAAGCAGGCACTGATAAAAGGCTACATGAGTTTCACTCACATCCTTGCTTACATCCCTTATTTCTGCAAAGAGCCCATCTAAACCGCTCGACTAATTCTTTAAAACTTCCATCTGATGCAACAACTCAACCTTTTCTACTTGGGCCCGCGCAATCACCTGCTCCCTTTCCGCCTTTTCAGACTCAATGAGAGACTGGCAATTGTCTTGGACCTACGATATGGATTTATGGTGCCCGTTTGTGACTTCTTTCAATTGATGCTTATGCTCCGCTTGCGCACTAGCCAACCTTTGAGCTAGTTCCTGGATTCTTCCTTGCAATTCTTCCTTCTCTGATTCAAAACCAGAGATCTGCATTTGAAGCTTAGAAATAAGCTAGTGTGCTTCGAAAAGAGTTAACTCATTAGCTGTTGCCAGAGATCGCAACAAGGCTGCAGAGTCCAAATTTTGTTGCGCTGTTGGCCCATCTCCCAACTTCCACACGACCATAGGAGGATCGCTGGGAACTTCCGTGCTGGGATCGCTTACTTCCTTGGTCCTTCCTCTTTTCTTGGGGCGAGGAATACCCCTCTCTCTTTTCGACTGAAGAAATAATTCGACATGGGAACCATTGAATCATGCACAATGTCAAGATGCTCCAATCCTGCAATACCCACATTGGAAACTCCTGGAATAGAGGCTAGAGGCGTAGTATGATGCACCTCTTGATTATGAACTGTCAACCTTGCTGCTTCTGCTCGCTTTTTCATCCTCTTCCAGTTCCTAAGCTTTCCTTGCTGCTACAACCTTCTTGGCCTTCAAACATTCTCTTTCTTGAGCAGCGGCTTTTGCTTCTGCCTGCTCCTTTTCTTTCTGCTTCAGCCTTTCCGTGGCTTCAGCTTCCTCTTGAATTACTTTATCACGGGCTTCTGCTTCGGCCTACTTTGTCTTAGCCTCCGCTTCAGCCTACTGCAAATTTTCCATGACAGGATCAACTTCGAGATCAATACAATCTGTTGATCATGGACGCGACCTCTCAATAAGGCGACTTTAGAGAATTAACTGAGTAGATCCCGCTTTCTTTGTGGGTGGGATCCTTATCCCGAGCACACCATTCCTTGATCTTCTCTAGATAGTCCTCATTCTTCGTTTTGAACATATCGATATATTCTTGATTATACCAAGCAATGGGTGGTGGAAGCTTGTAGAATTTCCTAAGATCCTCTGATCGAAAGGATCTAATTACTAGACCCAAAGCATTGAGAAACTGCCTACGAGGAATATCGATGAACTGCAATATCCACCGAATAACATCATAGTAGGGAAACATGGCAGGGCAGGTGCCAATAAGAATGATCTCCGACCTGCAGACTCTAATACACGCCTCGGTGTCTGCATCTTCAGCTTCTTCTTCTATACTTTCTGGGGGTTCATCATGTTGCGTTGGATATTGCTGGTATTGAAAATACCGATACAACTTCCTCTAGTCCGACGAGTCCTTGCCACCAACCTTGTGTGTAGTATCTGAAAACGAGCTATCAACAGACAAGTCCTCCAGAACGACATTCAAGACGTCCTCCCTGGGAGCCTTAGGAATTTGTAGATTCCGGGGAACGCTTCTCAATTGACGCAGCATGAGGACAATCAGAAACCTACCAAACAACAACGCTAACATCAAATTTTATTCATATACAACATATTAGTTCATAAAAATTTAAAATACCTGAGATGCAAATGCGTCAACGAAAAGCTATAGTTTAGCAAAACACACAGTCTTGGCACTTAGTGAATAAAAGGAAGAATGATGCATAATGCTAAGACTGGCCTGCAGCAGGCATATATAGATAAAAGAAAATCCTACCCCGAGGTTTGAAAAATAAATGCTAATCATTCCAAATCACACGGGCTAGATCTGCAGGTGGATTTTACCCATAAATTCGAACACTTCCCACTTTAATTGACAGGATAGAAGAATGTGAATGCGCAATCTTGATGCCGTCGATGTAGAGACCCTATTTTCAATTTTCCTAATCTTTTACACTTAAATTCAGAGTTTTGCCGAAGAGGGACTTAGCTAAATCGACCAACAGGGTAATCATTGCTACAGTTAACATCATTTTAATGAATACATTCTAAGACATCCTTTCAACATGAATGAATCTAAACATATATAAATATAAGTCAGCAGTAATACGATTTGATGCAGATCAGTAATGAAATTTCAATTTTTCATAAGGAACTAATCGAAACATGGGAAAATACCTGGAGTATAGCTGATGATTTTAATGGTGGTTCTCCTCCTGTGATGCTGTGGATAGTTGAACAGTTCACCGAAACAATCAAATCCTCCTAGTAGGACCAATCCGAGAAGAATCCCAGACCCAGAGGATGTCTCCTCTGCCCCCGTGCCCAGATTTCCAAGAAAAACAGAGACTTCCTCTTTGCACAAATCCTTTCTTATCATCATATCACTTGGTAATTAGCCCAAGTTCACCAGACCCCCCCTCCTTCGATTCAACTTTCTTATATAAATTTCTCCACCGCCATACCTCCTACCCCATTGCCTCTTCTCCATCAAGATAAGGTCTTCTTAAAGGAAGGTACGAATGTCATTTAAGGATATGTGATTGTTATTAAAGAGGAGGTGTTATCTTTATGGTTATCCAATCTGTTTAGGAGTATACGACTTGACTTTAGAGTACCTTTATGATTAAGGCTTATGTTGGAATATTTAACTTAACTATGTATATATATTTTAATTAAATTAAGTTTATTTTCTATTTTTTTATTAGTCCTTTTCATATAATGTATACTTAATTAATATGAATATTAATCTGGAATCATAATATTAATCTCTAACTCAGGTAATCTTGATATTAGGAGTTAGGTGTACTAGTGCGATGTGTGCGAGATAGGCAGGTGTAGCTATCAAATGCCTATACCGTACACACGCTAATATCATTGTGTATAACTTGGGAACGGGTTGTTACATACTTCCTCCCTTCAAAAAAACTTCATCTCGAAGTTCAGGGTTTCATATACTCATATCAATATTGTGTTTTTAGGGATTAGGGTGATTGTAGAATGCTTGTAATTTTAAGATTTTGAATTTCTGTTTGAATAAGTATGTATCTGTAATTTAATTGTTACTTCCCATCTCAACTGCATCGCCAAACTATTCTAAAATCATCCTATCCTTCCTAATCTCTTCCACTCCCATCCTATCTTTCATCTACAGGAATGTGCCATGGCATCAGTTTTACTGATCCATTCATAGACCTCAATGATATCAGTGTCGATTACGTCGACCTGACATGCTTGTAGGCATCCGACAGTCATCATCACACGTCTAGGGGAGCGTGACTCGCACAGTCCTCCCATGACTCCAGGTATTGGAGGATAAACGGTGGGCAACAGCTCCACCCCTCCCAGTAGGACCAGGGTCAACACCTTATCGTGGGATCTCAGAGAGTCTCAACTGTTCTTGGAAATCTGTCATCACGTAGATTGCTTCGGTAATCTGTTTTTCTGCATGGTAATCACTGGTACATAATCTGCAATGTAAACACTCGTACACATATTACAGCATATGCATCTATATTGTTCATAACCAATTGTTACCCATATAACAATCTCTACATATTCAAAATACTTGATATTTATGATATTGATCCTAGAACTTATATAAAATTTCTCATAGGTATCAATATGTCCAATAAAATTTCTCATTTCAGATACTGCTTCTGTTTAGTTCATACATGTTCTATCTATGATGCGTTGTTTTAACCATTTTCAATCTGTATACCAATATGTTTCACTTTTCATATTCAAAATGTAGTTACTCTTCTATTTCCTTTCTTTTAATCATATTTGAAATGTAATGAAATTCATCAATCAATAGATAGTTTCATCTATAATGTTTATTCTATGATTTTATATTCTTGCAATGTTAATTTAAATGACATATCGCATATTGGTATCCATGCACCAGTAAATGTAAACAAATAGCATATATCCTGTATCACTAGAGTGAAGTAGCATTCTATCTTTATGGGTATCCATGTACCAGCAAAGTAAAAACTCATCTTTATGTAGTATTTCAAAATTTCAAGTATCAAAATTAGAGCAGCCATATATACATATAAAGTTTCCAGTTCTCAAAATTTAGCATAAGCTGGGGTAATTCTGGCAGAAAGTCTCAACATCCTCCCAAGTTGTTGATCCAGGACTATACTTGTGCCACTGAACTTTAACTTGGTCTATCCGACAGTTCTTGAGCTGTCGAACCCTACGTTCCAGAATACGTAATGGTTCGACCGTTAGGGTTCCCTCGTCTGATACCTGCAGTTCCTTCCATTGAAGGTCATGAGATTTATCAGCAATATAATGTCGTAAGGCAGATACATGAAATACATTATGAATTTTGTGCAGGTGGGGTGGCAGCGCAAGACGATAAGCGACAGGTCCAACTTTTTCCAGGACTTCAAACGGTCCTATAAACCGCGGGGATAATTTTGTCCCCCTCCCAAACCGAATGGTGCTCTTATTTGGTCTGATGCGGATGAAAACTTGATCTCCCACTACATAGCTTCTATCTGTCCTGTGAGTGTCCGCATAACTTTTCTGTCTATCTTGAGCCTCTTTCAATCGTTGTCTAATCAGTTTTACCTGATCCTCCATCTCTTGGATCAAGTTTGGTCCGACGATTATTCGATCTTCTAACCTGTCCCAACTCAATGGCGTTCTGCAGGGTCTTCCGTATAAAGCTTCAAATGGCGGCATCCCGATTGAACTGTGATAGCTATTGTTGTAAGCAAATTCTACCAAGGGTAAGTACTTTTCCCAACGCCACTGTTGGTCCATAACATACATCCTTAGCATATCCTCAAGTACTTGATTTACCCTTTCTGTCTGCCCATCGGTCTCAGGATGATATGCTGTACTTAAATTTAGTTGAGTTCCCAAGGCCGACTGCATACAATTCCAGAACCTTGATGTGAACCGAGGATCTCTGTTGGATATGATTTTCTTAGGTACTCCATGAAATTTGATGATTTCATTTATGAATACTCGAGCTACATCATCGACTTCATAAGTATCTCTCACTGGGATGAAATGGACGCTTTTTGTTAATCTATCAACCACAATCAGAATGGTATTATGCTTTTGTTGCGTAAGAGGCAGCTCAACGATAAAATCCATAGAAATTATCTCCCATTTGGTCATAGGGATGTTGTGAGGTTGTAAGAGACCTACTGGGTGACGATGATCAGCTTTTACCTGCTGACATTCAAGACACCTAGCGACAAATTGGACAATGTCGTTTTTCATGCCTGACCAGAAGAAGAGTCTCTTAGTGTCAACATACATCTTCTTTACCCCAGGATGTGCACAATATACTGCCCGGTGTGCTTCCTTCAAGATGGTGTTTCGGAGATCCCCACTATCTGGTATATACATCCTTCCGTGAAATCGTAGAATTCCGTCCTCTTCCAGATCATATCCTTCGAATTTAGGTTCCTGTGAATGGTTGCTTTCGAGCCCTGACCTTACTTTTAAGTACCAACTATCTCTTACAAGATGTTCAAGCACTTGATTTCTCAAGTTCACCCTGATAGGTACAAGGGAGAATATTCGAGGTCTTCTGCTTAATGCATCTGCTACAACATTCTCCTTCCCTTTGATATATGAAATCGCAAAATCGTATTCGCTTAGGAGTTCACTCCATCGTCTTTGTCTTCAATTCAAGTCTCTCCGGGTGAATAAATACTGCAAAATTTGGTGGTCACTTTTAAGCACAAAGTTTCTCCCCACCAAGTAATGTCTCCACATCTTTAAAGCTAAGACCACCGCGGCTAACTCCAAATCATGCGTAGCATAAACTTCTTCATGGGTTTTTATTTTTCTCGAAGCGTATGCTATTATGCCTCCTTCCTGCATTAATACTGCGCTTAACCCTTGCTTAGATACGTCGGTACACAGTAAAATCTTTATCCATATCCGGTACTCGCAAAATCGGTGCACTAGTCAATAATCGTTTAAGTTTAGAAAAAGCTTTATCACACTCCTCTGTCCATTCATACTTAACACCTTTGCGCTGGAGGTTTGTGATTGGCTTTGCAATTTTGGAAAATCCCTCCACAAACCTTCGGTAGTAACCTGCTAAACCCATAAAACTACGCACTTCATGTGCATTCTTAGGTACCAACCACTCCCTGATTGTATTTACCTTTTCAGGATCTACGGAGATTCCTTCGCCTGATATGATATGACCTAAGTAATGGATTTCCTTCTGAAAGAAAGCGCATTTGGATAATTTTCCATATAATTTGTGCTCTCTGAGACAAGATAACACTATCCGAAGATGCTCTTCATGCTCCTTCTCATTCTTAGAGTAAATGAGAATATCGTCCAGGAAAACTTGTATAAATTTGTCGAGATATTTGCGGAGAACGCTATTCATAAGGTTCATGAAGACTGCAGGTGCATTGGTCAACCCAAATGGCACCACAATGAATTCATAATGCCTGAAACGAGTTCGGAATACAGTCTTAGAAACATCACTATTGCTAATCTTGAGTTGATGATAACCCGATCGCAGATCAATCTTTGAAAATACTGTAGCTCCTTTCATTTGATCGAAAAGGTCGTCAATGCGAGGCATTTGATACCTATTCTTTACTGTGGCCCGGTTCAAATCTTGACAGTCCACACATAGTCGTAACGAACCATATTTCTTCTTGACAAAGATTACAGGAGCACCCCATGGTGAAACACTGGGTCGAATGTGCCCTACATCTAATAGTTCTTTTAGTTGTATTTGCAATTCTTGAAGTTCTGGGGCAGTCATTCGGTAAGGAGTTTTAGATATAGGTTCCGTACCAGGTTTCAATTCAATGGTGAGGTCCAGCTCTCTTCGAGGAGGTAGTCCAGGTAATTCCTTGGAAAAAACATCCGAAAATTCTGATAGAATTGGATACTGATCTAAGGAAGGCTCTTTTTCTTTGCTTACCATTTGAACGGCATACACTTGACAACCCTTCCTTAAGCACCGCTTCATTTGCATGGATGAGAGGAAACGCAAAGATACTTTTCTCTTAATACCTTGAATTTGGATTGTCTCAGCCATATCATTCACGCAAAGTATTGTTTTCCCGGAACAATCTACCCATGCCCGATGAGACTCTAACCAATCCATTCCTATCACCAGGTCGTAAGTACCTAGAGCCGTGACATATACTTTTAGTTTGGTCGAACAGACTCCTAGATCAACTTTGCAATCCTCCACACTTAATTCTACCAATTGAAGGTCTCCTGAAGCCATTTCTACCTGTCTAAAATCGTCCTGTTTGCAGGCTGCCAACCCACATTTATTCAATGCATAAGATGAAATAAAACTATCAGTAGCTCTAGTGTCAAATAAGATTTTGAGTTTTATTCCATTGATTGTACCTGAAGATTCCACTACAGTGGATTGATGTGCTGCTTGGTTGTTGTTGACGACAGCATGGATTCTATGATTGCTTTGGGCATCTGATGATGGTTCTTTTCCTGTTCGCCGAGAGTTTTCTGGACAATCACGTCGAAAATGCGGTCCTCCACACCCCCAACAGTCCACTCGGGTTGGTCCTTTTGCGTTTGACTGAGAAATCCTCGACCAAGAAATCTGTCCCCTGGTGCCGCTTCCTCTCCCATTCCTTCCTCGATTACTAGTCCCTCGAGACCTCCAAGCACTGATGTTTGAGGACTCAGAAGCTATTGCGTTTATGGTCATGGGAGCTCCTGCCCCTGCTCCCCTTAGGGTAAACCTGTTACCATAAGGAGGTGGTCTCGAGTTATTTCCTCGGAAGAAATTTCGGGGAGTTCTTCCTGTAAATGCCTGCGATATTGGTTCAGCTGGCCTGAAATCCCTTTTAATCCCCAGATGTTCTTCTGCATAACGAGCACATTCAACCGCCTCTGCCACCGTCGGTGGCTTCCACATTCTTACCATGGCTCTGATCCAAGGATTTAATCCAAATACGAAATGCTCGGCCTGGCGTTCATCCGTGTCTAGATAAGGAATGTATTTTACAAGTTCCATGAACTTTATCTCGTATTCTTACACGGTTTTACCACCTTGGGTTAGAGTATGGAAGGCTCCGGCTTGCTGCTCTTGAAAGAAAGGCGGTGGTATTTCGCACGGAATCGGTCCACAAACAACTCCCAAGGGACGGTATCTGAAGTGAGATGCATCTGTTTTTCCATATTTCCCCACCAAATCAGAGCATTCCCCCTGAGTTGGAATACACCGATCTTTGTTTTAGAAGTTGAAGAATATTCTCTTAATGCGAAGCATCTGATCATCCCTTCCAACCATGCTTCAGCATGTTCTCCAGCTCGTCCTCCAGAGAATTTCGTGAGTTTAATCTTTTGCAGTTCCCATGAAATATCTTCTCTGTGAGGTTTGTCATCAAAATCCTTAGGCTTTTCGGAATGTCTTTCCTCTGGGTGACGTCGTTCCTCCTTGGTCCTGGTCAACTGCGACCCTTTTAACGTTTCCAAAATGGCTTCTAATGAGCTCATCACAGTGGTGAGATTGGGCGGAGCAACAGGTGCTAACGGCGATCTTGATGGTGGTGATGGCGATGGTGAAGGTGGAGGTGGCGGCGATACATTTCGCTGGCGCTGCCACCTTTGGTACGTGTTAAAAATGGTAATTTTTCTTGAAATACATAATAATAAATTCATGAGGAGTGGGTAAATTTTCAGACTGACAAAATATAATTTTTGTAAGATTTGAGCTGGCATACGGGTATAGTTCTTTTGCTATTTTACCTGCAGGCAGGTCTTACTGGTACCGAGGTCAAAGAGGGTGGCAACGCGACCTCCTTGTCCTATGCAGGGTAATTTATGCATACTAACTCTAGAGTGCGATGCAGGGGTTTTCATAGATCATAGTGTTGGTTGTAAAATTTGTCTAGAATGTTCAGTCCTAGATGCAGTGATAGAAGGGATTTATTGATTTTTAGCTACTTATGATTTTAACTACTACTTGAATATTGGTTTTCTTCACCCTTATGACTCTTCCCGCTTTTGCAACAAAATAAATGAGAGTTTAAAATACAAATTTCAAGGCTATTTTGTATAAAATCAACTAAAAATAATTTATTTATAATATAATATAAATAGCATTACTCAATCTACGATTAACTTGATCTTAAAATAATTACTATGTGTATAAACCAAATACTTATTATACCTTTTCAATCATAAAAGCATTTAAACTTTTACATCATATATAAAAACTATCAGATCTCCACCCATCTTTTCAGTGAAGTATTAGTTATGTGATTTATACTATTTTCTAAAATAACCATAGTTTTAATGTATTACCAACGCATATATGAATATGATCATCGCATGTAAATGTCACCATTCGACACTGTTTAATGATACGTCATATCATAAATTTTGTCACCCTAACTTAGATGTAAATGAAACATATGGTTCAACTTTTAATATTCCATACCATATTCGAACCTGGATTTGTTTAATATATGTGGACTTTTAGGTTATAATATAATATGTGGGGATAAACATTATTAATTTATCCAGAGTTAAGTGCTCATACCCCAATTCATAATTAACCTGATATGTGATATATTTAATATTATATTATAATTTATATACATTAATTTTTTATTTAAATCCAGATTTCTTCTAAATTCCTTAAGTTATTAAATCTGCAAATGATAGGATTTAATGTCATACGTGTTATATATTTATTTAAACCACACGCTATATATATATATATATTGAACCACATAATATATTATATGTTAAATCATATTTAAACTTTAAATAAAAGTCAAATCCCCATTTCAACTTATGAAATCTAACTCCATAGTCCACGTGATGGGTTAAAAGTGAAAAGGAGGTTTGTTATTATTATTATCTATGATATGGCCACCTATTAAATCGAATTGCCAAAGTATCATGGGTAATGCCAACGTAAGCCAAGGTTCAATGTTTGTTTAAACATGCGTATCATCCGAAAACGAAAGGTCCGTTGATATTATATGTACTCCGCGCAAAATGTTTATGGTAACGAGGTGGGGTCGGGTATTGAACTTAGGACCTTTGCTCCACAAGCCACGTCGTCAACCGACAAACCATGACATGATATTTATTTCAACATGTTTTTACAACCATACAACCATACGATATATATGTTACGACCATATATATTACATCCATACGATATATATATTATTAAAACCGCATGATATATATTTCAACATGTTTTTACCAACGACTACGACACATAACCCCCGCCCAACACGACACCTTGTGGCAATTATCGGTAAGTCATGCCTTTTCTTTAGGGAACTACACGCTGCGGGATGAGTTTGCCTCGGTGCCAAGAGCTCCCATACGCATGTTAGCCACGCTGGGTGGTGTTGGTGTAGTCGGTTATCAACTAATCGGAGGTATTAACCCACTATAATTATACCCGCGGAACCTCGTTTCCAATCATTAAAATTCTGTATACTGCGCTGATGCTCGAACGGCCAGAGATGAAGGTAATCCATGGCTGCTGTCCCTTTTCTCCTTTTGAATTCCATCCGCTGGATTTCGTACCTTATATGGAGACACAAAATATATCCAGACACAATTGTTCAAGTGCTCATGTTGACTGATTTCAATGTGGAAACAACTATATAAGGGAAGGTAAACTTCGCTCAACCAACACAGCGAAGCAATTCGCAGAAATTTCAGAGATATGTTTCGTTACTACCTCAAAAGTTCAGTGTTCTTATAGAGTTTCAGTGTTATTACGGTGGACACAGTTTCAGTGCTATTACAATGGATATATTTTGGTATTAGGGCGGCTATCAAAGGAAGGGCAACGACTGAAGTTGCTAATGGAGGCGATTGTGGAAATAATTTGTTAGAGTTATCGAGCATGTTTGAATCAAATTGGGTTGCAGAACTTGAGGAGAAAGCACAAAAAGAATTGCCAGTAGTTGTGAATTGCCAGAGACATTAAGGGATTCCCAACCATGTTCTTTGTGCTTCAAGCCAAATTCTCAGGAAAAAATTGAACTTTCTGATAAGTTTAGGAGAGCATCTAACAGGAAGGATAGCAGTGACAATTACATGATAGGTTCTGGAATTGTATAAGAATCTGGGTTTGCTTGCTATTAATTAGAATATCAATTAATCTTTCTTTTGCCTTCACGTTTTCAGTAAGGACTCAACATTGGCTATTTCAAGTATTGTTGTTAGCAGTTTTGAAATTCAAGATTGTACAGAAGGAGTTCATTTTTAAGGGCTCTCCATGGCAAGCTCGAGGGAGGGTATAGATTGGCTTGATCAAATTTCTGTCATGCCTGAAGATACATTCAAGGCTGATCTGTTCTATGTAAATATCTTCAAGGCTGATCTGTTCTATGTAAACTCTGTTTAAAACAGTAATAAAGTGGCTGCATCTACAAGAACTGTGTTATTGTAATTTCTGGTTTGTTTTTATTCTATAATTTAGAACAACGTAATCTACAGGAAGGCACCAAAGCACTTAACACACCAAAGTACTTTAACACAGGTCTGAAAGTTTGAACAAAGCTCTGATCTGTATTAATGTTTGTCCTCTTTAAATTTGGAACAACCAGAAACTGCAGCAGCTTATAAATAAATTTTGAATTTTTATGGGCCTATAAGGTCAGAAAGGGTTTGAAACACCCTCTGATACCATATGTAGAGACCCTATTTTCAATTTTCCTAATCTTTTACACTTAAATTTAGAGTTTTGCCGAAGAGGGACTTAGCTAATTCGACCAACAGGGTAATCACTGCTACAGTTAACATCCTTTTAATGAATACATTTTAAGACATCCTTTCAACATGAATGAATCTAAACATATATAAATATAAGTCAGCAGTAATACGATTTGATGCAGATCAGTAATGAAATTTCAATTTTACATAAGGAACTAATCGAAACATGGGAAAATACCTGGAGTATAGCTGATGATTTTAATGGTGGTTCTCCTCCTGTGATGCTGTGGATAGTTGAACAGTTCACCGAAACAATCAAATTCTCCCAGTAGGACCAATCCGGGAACAATCCCAGACCCAGAGGATGTCTCCTCTACCCCCGTGCCCAGATTTCCAAGAAAAACAGAGACTCCCTCTTAGCACAAATCCTTTCTTATCATCATATCACTTGGTAATCAGCCCAAGTTCACCAGACCCCCCCCCCCCCCTCCTCCGATTCAACTTTCTTATATAAATTTCTCCATCGCCATACCTCCTACCCCACCGCCTCTTCTCCGTCAAGATAAGGTCTTTTTAAAGGAAGGTACGAATGTCATTTAAGGAGATGTGATTGTTATTAAAGAGGAGGTGTGATCTTTATGGTTATCCAATCTGTTTAGGAGTATACGGCTTGACTTTAGAGTACCTTTATGATTAAGGCTTATGTTGGAATATTTAACTTAACTATGTATATATATTTTAATTAAATTAAGTTTATTTTCTATTTTTTTATTAGTCCTTTTCATACAATGTATACTTAATTAATATGAATATTAATCTAGAATCATAATATTAATCTCCTACTCAGGTAATCTTGATATTAGTAGTTAGGTGTACTAGTGCGATGTGTGCGAGGTAGGCAGGTGTAGCTATCAAATGCCTATACCGTACACACGCTAAAAATCATTGTGTATAACTTGGGAACGGGTTGTTACAGTCGACCAATCAAAGATGTCTTATTGCCATGAATAGCCAATTAATGGCAGTGTGGATTAATGAATACTCTTGGGATGCGCAACACTCTGGTCATTAATGAATTAATGAACCGAACAAATTGTCGACGTGTCAACATGGTAATCACCGAATTCCTTATTCTGAACAGCACGATTCGGCAAAGAAAAAATAACAATAACATGCAGTTCGACGAATCAGGCGGGAAAAAGAAACAACGAATTGACGAAAAGATCGCACATGCAATGAATGAATTCGTCGAACCGAAAAAACAATTCGCCGAAAAGAAAGCTAAGGCATCCGTCTGATTCGCCAAAGGCTTATTCAGACTTTTTATGGCACTTTTTTTTCTCTATTTTTGATGAGTTTTATGCATTATTTTAATCTTTTTGTGTTTCAATATCTTTTCTCTAGAATAAACTTAACTAAGCAAAACAAAAAAAATCCAAAATAGGGTTTGTTGCTACAACAAATGGCGACTTACTGGGCGAAGCAGTTATCTCTGAATATATAGCTTATGAAGATCTTTTCATTATGAAAACGTCTTTCGAGACACTTAGAATCTAGGAGTATGCGAAATACACACGTGTCCCACCTTGGAAATGAATATTCTTGGTAGGGAAAGATCTTCCTTAAACCTTGAGGAAATTTCAACAAATATTATTAGTAAGCCAAAAGTATGAGGTTAATTTTAACTTCTTCTGCTTGTCAGTATGTTTTTTAGATTTTCCCTGAGACCGCGGCTTCTCCACTATGAGCCGATTTTAGGTGTGTATCGCGTCTCTTTTCCTTTTTTAGGAGTGAGAAATTTATTTTGTAAAACACAAGCTTCATCACCCAATGATTACTTCCCGTGGCACAGTCATGGTTTTACCATATTTTTAAACCGCTTAAGTAGGGTTGGAGCTTTTTGTTTCAACCCGACTCCTAAGCCCGGCAGCAATCCTTACTCCAACAACTTCGCTGTCTCAACTTGACTCCTGAGCCTGACAACAGTCCTTACTTTCAAGCTTCCCAGAAGTAAAACAATCCTTCGAGATTGGTGTAAGGACTTTAAGAGATAGTGTTAGATTTGCCCATGGCCCCCAGTGAAGTCACCTTGCCAACCCAGGGATCCTCTTACTTCACATCCCAAACAAACAGAAGATTCTTTTAAAGTGTCTTGATGAACGGAGCTTGTAGATAATAGCTGAAAATCTCGCTCATAGGCAAGGAATTTTAAGTTTTAATCACAGGGCCTGTGACAAGATGTTCCTCCATGCAACAAACGCATACTTCCAAATTCCAGCGTCATCTTATATGCCCCCTCTAAAATATTTTCACGTGAAATCAGCTGAGAACACTGGTCTTCAACCCCGAAGTGCGCCAGATATGTAACAATTTTCACCTTGAGGAAAAATAAAAGAAAGATGAAAACATTTGTATAGGTTCAAACAAAAAAACAAAACTATGTACAGAGTCCTAACCAGGACTGCCCCTAAGAAAAGAAGTCCTTCAAAACTTGCCCGTTGACGGGTAAAGGATCCAATCTTCCTTCCAAAGGTTGCAATTTGAAAGTGCTCGGTCCTAACTTTTCTTTGACCTGGTATGATCCTAACCACAACTTCTGGAACTTAGTGTGTTTCCCTTTGACTTCATTTGGCTTATCCCACTTTAGAACTAGGTCCCCGACTTGAAACTCCTTCCTACCCACAAACTTTCTATCGAACCAGGACTTGACAATTTTTTGGTGGTTTGAGAACCTATTTTGGGCGGCACGACTCTCTTCTTACAATTTCAATAGAATATTTATACGGTGCTGCATAGCTGGACATTCAGTGTCCTCGACTGACTGAGAAAGTTGAAGAGACAGTAGAAAGATATGTGTGGGAAGAGTTGAGTCCTGTCTGTAGACCAAGAAGAAGGGATAATTCTTTATAGCAGCTTTGGGAGTCACCCTATCTGCCCAGAGAGCTAGCGGCAACTTGAGATGCCAACTGCATTTGTGGTGGGCTACAATTTTCTTAATGATATTGATCAAATTTTTATTTGTTGACTCAACCAATCCATTTCCTTGAGGATAATAATTAGCTGGGTATTTGAATTTTATTCCAAAATTTAATGCAAATTCCATTATTTTTGCTGATGAAAAATATTTCGCGTTATCACACACTATGGAGTTAATGACACCGAACCTAGTAATGACATGAGTTGTAAGGAATGAAATTACCTGATTGTCGTTGATGACATGTAGAGGGATGGCTTCTGACCATCGTGTGAAATAATCAGTAGCAGTGATGATATATCTGTGCTGCGTGGACAAATGCGGGTTAATTTCACCAACCACGTCTAAACCCCACTGTTGAAAAGGGGCTTCGATAATCACTTGCTGGAGGGGCAAGGCTGCTCTCCGATCTCGTCTTGTAGATTTCTGGCGTTCATCACATTTTCACACAAACTTCGCACAAACTCGTATGCATCCTTAAACATTGTAGGCCAGTAATATCTAGCTCTCAAGATTTTATTAACCGTAGTTTCTGGTCCAAAATGACCACCTGCTGGACCCTCATGCAACTCAGACATCACCTTTTGAGACTCCAACTTCTCTAAGCACCTTAGCAAAACTCCATCAAAGTTCTTTCTGAATAAAACACCTGCTACCAACTGGAAACGAGCCGATTTCAATCTTAAGTCCCTTCTTTTAATCACATCCAGACCTTTAGGGGTGCTTCTTGTAGTTAGATAAAACTTCATGTCAGCATAGCAAGAGTTTGGAGAGATGATTGCATCCAGAGGGCTGGCTTCGCACATGCAGGCTTCATTTTCCCATCCTTCTTCCTCAACAACTTCATTTCCTGCTGATTCCGCCACCAACTTGCATAATCCCTGACCCTGAACAATTTTAGCAGGCTTAATCTCCAAATCATACTCCTGGAGAGTTGTTATCCAATGTGCTCGGGTTTCCCCAAGCTCTTTTTGAACGAACGAGTTCCTCACCGCAGGGCAAGGTATAATTACCTGAGTATGAGATTTTAAAATATATGGGTGGAAATGCTTAACCGCCTTGAATACCGCAAACGCCTGCTTATCTACCTCAGGATACTTGAGTTGGGCCTTGTCCATCCCTGCGCTCATGAAAGAAATTGGAACTTCATCTCCTTCAACATTCTTTTGGTCAAAACAACTGCATAAGAATCGCTGGACGCGAAAGTATACAAGAAAAAAATCTTTTGAGAAATCAGGACTCATAGGAGATGGCGCATCCATAATCGCTCCTTTTATGTTAGTGAATGCTTCTTTCTGTTTAATCTCCCATTTATAATCTACCTTCTGCTTAACCATATCTTGCAGAGGTTTAACTGTTTGGGCGACGCTTGGGACAAATCTCCTTACAAAGTTGATTTTTCCCATGAAAGATTGCATAGACATTTTGTTATGAGGAGGAGGAATTTTAGAAATCGCTGCTGACCTCTCAGGATCGATCATCATTCCTTCCTTAGACACCACAAATCCCAACAACTTCCCTTCAGTTACACAGAAAATAGATTTTTTAGGATTGAGGGAAATCCCATACTTTCGACAATGCCCTAGAATTTTCCTCGGATCATCAATATGGTTCACCCTAACTTTTGAGTACACCGTTACATCGTCTAAGTATACCACCACGGCTTTGCCATGAGTCCTCGAAAAGCGACATCCATAGCACGCTGAAAGGTTGCTCCCCCGTTGATTAATTCGAAAGGCATTTTCTGGTAAGCATAGGTGCCCCATTTGGTTTGAAAGGTAGTCTTCAATCTATCATCCGAGGCTACCAAGACTTGGTTAAAACTTGAGAATCCATCCAATAAATAAAACATCTCCGAGCCAGAGACCTGCTGTAGAATTTGTTCCATCATCTGGACTAGATAACCATCTTTGTCCGATGCTCGATTAAGATTGCAAAAATCGACACAGTCGTATGTCGCCATTCTTCTTTCAAACTGGTACTAAGTTGGCCACCCACTGCGTGTATCTCATAGGGAAAATGATCTTTGTAGCCAGAAATTTGTTTAACTCTGCCTTGACCGTAGGTTCAAGACTGGGATGCATCTTTCGTAACTTTTGCTACACCGGCTTGGCATTCTCTTTGATGGGAATGACATATTGCATTATCTTTGCATTGAACGTATTCATGTCATCGTACATCCATGCAAATACATCCTTGAATTCTCTGAATTGTTTGATAAAGGCAGCTCTTTCACCTGGTGAACATTGAACACCCAGGTTGATGTTTTGAGGATTTGCCTCCGTACCAAGATTAATAACTTCGTATTGCATAGATGAACTATGGGTCTTGCAGTTCGTCACCCTTTTGAATTTATCTTGAAGATCGTAGAGCTTTTCCAATTTTACCACTGATCGTGGGAAGGCATTCTCACGAACAAGAGTTTCTTGGTCAAGCTCTTTCTTCAGATTGCGATCATGCCGTTCTTCATTAATTGCCACATCTTTGAAGGTATCTTTGGAACTTAGGAAATAGATAATCTGCTCGTCATCATTGAATACCCTTCAATTTGTGATATTATCTGGGACTGAAGGCTTGAAATGAGTTCAACCAAAAAAGCATCAGGTTTGAAATTTTCAGATGGAATAAGACGAGAAGCAACATTAGCTAGCAAATCAGAATCTATATTTTGATACCTTGGAATCGACAGAATGTTAAATACTTCAAAATAAGACGAAAGATCCCATACCTCTTGTTGATAGCGAACCAATCGGTTTGATATGCAGTGGATGGAATTTCTTACTTGCTTAACTATGATCTTAGAATCGCCAAAAGCCTTGAGATTTTTTACGCCCAAATCATTCGCCTTCTTAAGACCCTGCAAGAGTGCTTCATATTCCGCAACATTGTTCGTACATTCAAATTCTAATCAGCAAGCAATCAAGGTCTTGTCTTTTTTAGGATCTTGGAGTACACACCCTATACCTGCACCATCTTTGGTTTTAGAACTGTCGAAGTGCAAGGTCCAGAACTTTGTCTCTATGGCTTTATCTTCCCTCTTATCATCATCTCGAGGAGCTGGCTGATGAGTACAAAAGAGCAGCTCCGAGACGACAGACTCTGGGATTATTGACGAATCAACCTGGAAATCACCGAACCATGTGTTTACGCAGTAGTTACCTAATAAGGAATTAATAAACATCACAGGCTCATTGGGAGCTTCTAAATCAATGACAACATGTTTCATGTAACGCTCCCTATTTACCCTTATTTGATTTTGTTTTCCTTTATAGGGCAACCAAAGGTGAGACGAATCACTGACGAAGTAACCATTTAGCCGGCTGGACCAATCTCTGCTCAGCAAGAGACCATATGCTTCAGGAATTTCTGCTACTACAATGTCAATGATTTGGTGAACCCTAGAGTCTGAGGACAATCTTATATGAACGTTCTTCAATTCCCCCAAGACTTTTACTTTTGATCGATCCAATTGCACTATTTGCGTCCCACTCTTACTAGGTTCAAGGTCTAATTTCTTGCAAACTGTGTATGGCATAACATTAGATGACGCTCCTGAATCTACCATACAGTTGTGGACATTATGGTTATAAATCTCGAAGGTTAACAAGAAAGGAGGGGTCTGCGATTTTAACTTCTGCCCAATCATGGAACCTTAGATTTGAGTCTCTTGGATATCTAAATTCGAAACGAGATGTTGGGGAAAATTAGGGGCTTTTCCGAGAAGTGCATTTACAATTTCATAACTGAATTGTGCAATATTGGTAAGTTCGAAGAGAGAAATACTAGCCCTTGTATTTTTTAACTCATCAACTATGCTGAAATGTAAATTCCTAGGTTTAGTCTTATCTACAGGTTTAGTGGTTTTGTTTACAACTGGTTCTGCAATTGCTGGCTTACTTGGGACACTTTTCTTAGGAGGATCTGGTTTACCAACAGCTGGGATTGATGAGGAAAGATCACCTGGTGGGGTTGGTGGTCCTTTGCTTCGCGTTTGGTAAGAATGCTGAGTGGTAAGCACATCTCCTAATTCCTCTTCATCTTCTTCCTCAAAAAAACTGGACAAGTCCCAGAAGTGATTAATTGCAGATTCTTCAGGAGGGGACTCTTGGGCTTCCGCGGCCTGAACATCAGCTGCCCCAGAGGAGGATTCTTGCCTGGTTATAAATAATTCAAAATATTGATAAATGTAGGACAATCTTTCTCAGAATGGTTAGCTTTATGAGCTTTGCAAAAATTGTCCATTGCGAATTCCTGGACATTAATTTCTTCTGGGGGAGACGGATTGTCTCGAAGGAAAACTCTGTCTATTTGGCAATTTGAAATAACCTCTTCCAAATGTTCTTTCTCCCGAATGTTTTTTTAATTCTCAGATTTCGTTGGATAACTGCTTTACTACCCTCTGCAAACCTTCCACATCGAACACATCAAAATCCCTCTTGTCTCCTGAAGGCTTTGAGGGGTTTCTACTGCTGCTTCCCTTTTTTGTCCCTCGCTGCCCTGGGTTTCCCTTCAAGCTGGCCATGTCTTTTTCTACTTTAATTGCTTCATTGAAGTTTTCTTGCAAGGTATTTTTTTTCTTTTTGTTTTACGAACATAGCCATGGTTTGGGGCAAGGCAGAAGTGTAGAACTCTATAACAACTCCTTCAGTGGGCCTAGAGTCTTGAGGGATCTTGTTTCTTAGTGACAAGAATCTTTGGTTGAAGTCTTTGACCTTTTCTTTAGTGTCCATCCTCATGCGTGATAGCTCTAAGACTAAGACTGCGGGTGTTTTATCTTCCCCAAACTTTTCGAGGAAGGCTGTTTGAAATTCATTCCAACTTGTTATCGATCCCTGTGGGAGAGAGAAATACCAAGTCGAGGCCTTACCTTCAAAAGTATAAGGGAAGAGACGACACACCACATCTTCAGTGTGGACACCCATTAATCGGTTAGCTAGCATGAATTTTTGAATATGGTCTTCTGCGGGTTCCTTAGAATCCGGGTTAAATTTGGGAAGTAGTTTCTCAGGATGTTTAGGAAGCCGAGTCCGTCTTCCTGGTACTGCAACTATATCCCTAAGAAGCCAAGGCCTCTCAATGTTTGCACTAGCATCTCCATTTTGGTCGTTATCTGGTATTTCCATATCACCTTCTTCTGAGGAATCTGTTTCAGAATGTTGGGAATGCGAACCATATTCAGATGGGTGGGGTGACTGAGGCTGGTCAATCTCTAAGTCTTGATCGCTGTCCCCTATTACAGAGTTAGGCTGAGATGGGGCGATAAGGGATACTAATCCCGGTATTTCATGTAGGGCAAGGTCAACTAGGTCTTCGAAAGTTTGAACTATGAGTTGATCTTCCGCTTGAGTAACAGGCAAAGTTCATAGCCTTCTCCTGGGTAATAACCGAGTGGTAGGTAATCAACCAACTTGGCAAGCCTAATTTTGGGTTATTCGCCTAAAAAGATTAACTTCAGGGATTGGAACTGCGAAAGTGTGCTCTTCACCGTCTTCCGGATGCTGAGAAACTCCTGCGTTGAAACCTCCCATGCAGAGTCCCAGGGTTTCTTTAACAAACGACGGGAGCGAGCAGTTCGGAGACCCAGAGTATAAAGTTGTGAGATTACCGAAAACTGGTTATAAAACTCCTGAGGTACGTTAGGTTGCTGTGGGTCGGTTTTTAGTCATGAATGTCTTAGTGATAACTTGGTTTAGGCCGACCCTCCTTCTAGTGCCAATTTTGTTGACTGAGTGAAAATCGCTACGGCAACAAGGAGAGAAAAGCCCAACAAAGGTTCCCAATTAGCCCCTCTATTGTTTGGAGTAACTTCTCTCGACGAATTTATAGTTCCATTACTATGCGGGTAAATGCCTCTCCTTGAAGATGATTTTGATGGTGATGGATCAAAACTATTTTTTTTTGTTTATTTTTAGATTTACAAGCAACAAAAAATGAAACTATTTGAACTAACTAACAAACATACTACCTATCCTTATAAAGGAGCATTTTGATATTAAGCTGAAGAGCAGCAAAATTTATTCATGTTCAACACGCTGCGATACAGACACCATTAATCAAACCGAAGAAGTTTCGCTTTAATTATAGCGCATAGCAACAACAGTAAAAGATGCTTTTAGAAAAAGTTCTAATTGCACAAATTACTCTCATCGAAGCAATAAACAAAGATTGATAGAATAGATTGCAAAACTGGTTTTGTATTTTAACATGCCAGTAGAAGTAAACAGAACTAAGAGCATGGAAACGTTAAAACCTGTGTTAACGCAATAATGCATGATCCATGAAAAGTCACAGACTAGCAAGCCATTCTTACACTTGTATTTCCAAAATGAAGGGACGATCGTTCTATTATAACTCCAGGACTAAAAAAAGTTTGTTCCCCAAGATTTCATACATCTCTTACACTGATTCTTTCCAAGTGATCCCCCCCCGTCTTGGCCATCATATTATGACTTATTTATGCAAAAAGCAAAAGGGTTACAATTTCGCCAACTGAGAAACGATTGGGTGACTCTCTTTAAAAAACTGAAAGATAACTCCTAAAAAGAACTACTGACTGCAAACAATTCGCCTTGGGCTGAGGTAGATGCTTCGGCAGGAAGATCAATGGCCTTTGCCCATAAATCGTGACGAGTCACGATTGACTCTAACTCAGCTAGGTCCACCTGATCGAGACGATATCGGCACAAAGATAAGTAATCTGAGATGGACAAATGGCTCTTCTCCATGCGCTAGATGAAATTTCTGATCACGGACAATCTCTTGGCTAGCCTGGTGATTAGATCAGCCACGACACCCTGTGCGATTGGTGCTGAGCCCAGAAACTGACTGGCGGTCTTCGTGTCTTCTAGAACTGTGCATACCGGTATGAAGCGCTCAGGTACAATCTCAACGATGGTAACCAAGGAGGGCATACCACACGCAAATGAGAGCTTTGCACCCGCACTCCACACCTCTGTGCATCTTTGAATGACATCTTTACTAGCACTAGAAGCTGCAGAGACTGCTGCTAGTAAGTCCTTAGACACAACCCTATGAATCATCCTTTCATGACGCGACAGCCTCGGGATATCCAAATGTTCAGTGATGAATTGGGCTTCGAATGTTTGGATCGCCTTCAACATGGTTTGAATTCCCTTCATTTGACTCCCTTTAACAACTAGCTCACTTCCACAACGCAAGGCATCTTGATAGCCTGAATGAACCTTAAGAAGGCACTGATAAAAGGCTACATGAGTTTCACTCACATCCTTGCTTACATCCCTTATTTCTGTAAAGAGCCCATCTAAACCGCTCGGCTGATTCTTTAAAACTTCCATCTGATGCAACAACTCAACCTTTTCTGCTTGGGCCCGCGCAATCACCTACTCCCTTTCTGCCTTTTCAGACTCAATGAGAGACTGGTAATTGTCTTGGACCTGCGATATGGATTTATGGTGCCCGTCTGTGACTTCTTTCAATTGATGCTTATGCTCCGCTTGTGCACTAGCCAACCTTTGAGCTAGTTCCTAGATTCTTCCTTGCAATTCTTCCTTCTCTGATTCAAAACCAGAGATCTGCATTTGAAGCTTATAAATAAGCTGGTGCGCTTCGAAATAGTTAACTCATTAGCTGTTGCGAGAGATCGCAACAAGGTTGCAGAGTCCAAATTTTGCTGCGCTTGGACCATCTCCTAACTTCCACATGACCACAGGAGGATCGCTGGGAACTTCTGTTCTGGGATCGCTTCCTTCCTTGGTCCTTCCTCTTTTCCTGGGGTGAGGAACTACCCCTCTCTCTTTTCGACTGAAGAAATAATTTGACATGGGAACCACTGAATCATGCACAATGTCAAGATACTCCAATCCTGCAATAACCACATCGGAAACTCCCGGAATAGAGGCTAGACGTGTAGTATGATGCACCTCTTGATTATGAACTATAAACCTTGCTGCTTCTGCTCGCTTCTTTTCCTCCTCTTCCAGCTCCTGAGCTTTCCTTGCTGCTTCAGCCTTCTCGACTTTCAAACGTTTTCTTTCTTGAGCAGCGGCTTCTTCTTCCACCAGCTCCTTTTCTTTCTGCTTCAGCTTTTCCACATCTTCAACTTCCTCTTTAATTACTTTATCACGGGCTTTTGCTTCGGCCTGCTTTGTCTTAGCCTCTGCTTCAGTCTGCTGCAAATTTTCCATGACAGGATCAACTTCAAGATCAATATGAACTGAGGAACCATAAGTCCATGCACTCGAGGTGGCGAAGTTTAACTCATGGTTTTCCAATTCTTGAGTCTTTGCTAACTCCCGCTGTTCTGCATCAAGCTTTGCCCTCGCGGTAGCAACGGTCTCCAACCTCTTGATTTGATAGGCTTCCCACCTCTTCTTTACTTCCTGATCCTTTAAGGCTTGGATTCTTTCCAAAACCTATTCAAAACTATCTGCTGGACAGTGTATACTATCATCAGGCGTCCCCTGGTGATCATAGTGATTGCCCATCTTCAAACTCAACAAATGCTTTTTAACCACTAAGAATGAGTCATGCATCCTGTAAAGGGCATGAGCCAACGATATGTTTCTTATACGATTTGCTTCGTCAACGGCGTGGCCATAAGCTCCAAGCTTATATTGACCCAGAACAATCGGGTAATTGGGCCACTGCCTCTTTCCACTATCCTTAAGACCTTTGCCAATACCTCCATAAGTCACCTGATATGATATTTCTCTCAACAACAATCTGTTCGGAACATACTTTGGAAGGTAATGTGGGGCTTCGATCAACCCATATACTCTGATGTAGGAGTAGACCTTTTCCACATACCAATCCCCTATTGGTCCGAGCGCCTTTTTTTTGCCTTTGCGGAGAATCTTGGAGGAGGATGCGTGTATATGATAATGTGCAATTCTGGAACAAAGTGCTCGAAGATCTAATAGAAGAAAAATTCATACCTTGATGACCACAACTGGCTGCAGTATATATGTATTGGATCCCTGGCGGGGTTCCACTTCCAATCCATTCCCGAGAACACATTGCAAGCGCACACATAGTCGAGGACATACGCAGACATGAAGAACACCACAGGCTCAGAGGATGATGACCCTTTAGCTTCAGAAATAGCCTTCGCCAGACTAGAGGACAGGATATTAACCCAATTGAAAATGTAACCCTCATCGACCACCCCGGACATTAGAGGGACCCAGTCTATCTGAAAAATGGAGCAATCCGCCATCCCATACAATCTGCTGATCATGGACGCGACCTCTCGATAAGGCGACTTTAGAGAATTAACTGAGTAGATCCCGCTTTCTTTGTGGGTGGGGTCCTTATCTCGAGCCCTCCATTCCTTGATCTTCTCTAGATAGTCCTCATTCTTCATTTTGAACATATCGATATATTCTTGATTGTACCAAGCAGTGGGTGGTGGAAGCTTGTAGAATTTCCTAAGATCCTCTAATCGGAAGGACCCAATTACTAGACCCAACGCACTGAGAAACTGCCTGCGGGGAATATCAACGAATTGCAATATCCACCGAATAACATCATAGTAGGGAAACATGGCGGGGCGGGTGCCATCAAGAATGATCTCCGACCTGCAGACTGTAATACACGCCTTGGCGTCTGCGTCTTCAGCTTCTTCTTCTATACTTTCTAGTGGTTCATCATGCGGCGCCGGATATTGCTGGTATTGAAAATACCGATACAACTTACTCCAGTCCGGGGAGTCCTTGCCACCAACCTTGTGTGTAGTATTTGAAAACAAGCTATCAACAGACAAGTCCTCCGGAACGACATTTAAGACCTTCCCGGGAGCCTTAGGAATTTGCAGATTCCGGGGAACTCTTCTCTTTTGACGCGGACTGAGGACAATTAGAAACCTGCGAAACAACGACGCTAACATCAACTTTTATTCACAGACAACATATCAGTTCATAAAAATTTAAAATACATGAGATGCAAATGCGTCAGCGAAAAGCTACAATTTAGCAAAACACACAGTCTTGGCACTTAGTGAATAAAAGGAAGAATGATGCATAGTGCAAAGACTGGCCTGCTGTAGGCATATCTAGATTAAAGAAAATCCTACCCCGAGGTCTGAAAAATAAATGCTAATCATTCCAAATCACATGGGCTAGATCCGCAGGTGGATTTTACCCATAAATTCGAACACTTCCGACTTTAATTGATAGGATAGAAGAATGTGAATGCGCAATCTTGATGTCGTCGACCAGTCAAATATGTCTTATTGCCACGAATAGCCAATTAATGGTAGCGTGGATTAATGAATACTCTTGGGATGCGCAACACTCTGGTCATTAATGAATTAACGAATCGAACAAATCGTCGACGCACCAACATGGTAATCGCCGAATTCCTTATTCCGAACAGCATGATTCGGCGAATAGAAAATAACAATAACATGCAGTTCGGCGAATCAGGCGGGAAAAAGAAACAACGAATCGACGAAAAGATCGCACATGCAATGAATGAATCCGTCGAACCGAAAAGACATTTTGCCGAAACAACAAAAAGGGCAATTCGCCGAAACAACTTTGAACAGTTTGCCGAAAAGAAAGCTAAGGCATCCGTCTGATTCGCCAAAGGCTTATTCGGACTTCTTATAGAAAGATGAAAAAATTTGTACAGGTTCAAACAAAGAAACAAAACTATGTACAGAGTCCTAACCAGAACTGCCCCTAAGAAAAGAAGTCCTTCAAAACTTGCCCGTTGACGGGCAAAGGATCCAATCTTGTTTCCAAAGGTTGCAATTTGAAAGTGCTCGGTCCTAACTTTTCTTTGACCTGGTATGGTCCTAACCACAACTTCTGGAACTTAGTGTGTTTCCCTTTGATGAAAGAGTCAATAGTTGTAAAAACTACTAGAAACTAGAAAAGACAACTAAATCTATTATCTATTGCTAATGCTTGGGCCTCTTACTGCCACGAGAAATGTCTAATTTTTGAGCCTTGTTGGAAATTCAGGATCTTTGTCATTAATATCACCCTCTAAGCATTAATATCCAGAGGTATCTTTGTCATTAATATCATCCTTTAAGCATTAATATCCAGAGGTATCTTTGTCATTACCTTTGGATGAGTATAGGGATCTTTGTCATTAATATCACCCTCTAAGCATTAACATAAGATAGAAAAAACATAGCATGTCAAGTCAAGATTTTGTTTGAGTGATGGGTACATTTTTAGTAGGGTCATGATAGAGGAGTTCGACATCCAATGTCACTAACATCAAGGGACATAGAGGGATTGGTGCTCTTGATTAAATACGAGTTCCATACCCTAATACATCACAAAATCCAATGGAAGCATTACAATCCCCCCAATCGTGAAATCCTGAAAAATTGATAAGTCTTCTGGATTTTAAATGAGATCTAAAATTCTACTTTCTCCATATGAAATCCAATGAGGTCGGAACCACTCTCAAACATTCTGAGTCATTTCATGGCAATGTTAAAAATTTAAGGAGAATGAAAATGAAGATTAAGGAGAATATCATTTTTACTTTAAGATTTTAGCATTACCATGAATTTCATATCAATACTAGGGCCATAGGCTTGATCATTAGGGAGTGAAAATTTCGCTCCTGGGGTCGCTCTTGAAATTCGCTCCTTGTGCGAGCGATTTTGGGAGTGCGCTCTTGGGGTCTCTCCCACAGGGAGCGTGCTTTGGGAGCGGGTTTGAGGGGAGGGAGCCGCTCCTCGCAACCTTGGTGTTGACACCAAAGGGGAAGTCAGTAGTGACTTGCAAGTGGTTTTACAAGGTAAAGCATGCAACGGATGGCAATATGGAGAAATATAAGGCTAGATTTGTGGCTTGCGGGTTCCTCACAAAAAGAGAGAGTAGACTACAAAGAGACTAATAGCCAGATACTCCTCTATTCAAGTAGTTCTTTCGATAACTTATGAGTTGGGATGAAGCAACCATCAGATGGATGTGAAGATCGCCTTCCTCAATGGCATAATTGAGGAAGAAGTCTACATCAAGCAACCACAGGGGTTTGAGGCCCATGAAAAGAGACACATGTATGCATGCTTAAGAAAGCCTTCTATGGACTTGAACATGCACCCATGGCTTGGTGTGCCAGGATTGACAACTATATGCAGGGCATAGGCTTCACCAAGAGTGAGGAAGATCCCAACCCATACTTCTTGTTGATTGGATTTGTAATATTCCCTCTAGTTAAATTTTGCGAAGATAGTCTCACAATTTTGCAATGAGTATTGGACAGATTTTGTGCACAAAACTTAGGGAAAATGGGTGAAGAGGCATTAAATAAATTTTGTGAGGAAAAAGGAGCCTCCAAACCCTAGGAAGATGAAAGATTATATCATTAGTGGATTTTGGGGGCCACCTTAAGACGATCCAAACTGCCTTGAGAAGAATTTCGAATTAGAGGGAAGGAGAGGAAAATGAGGTTAAATGGGGGACCCATAAGGAGAGAGTAGCCAAAGGATAAATAGAGGGAAGGAGCTCCAATTTGGATCTTTTGCCAAATTCAAAATTGAACTCTAGTTTGCTTGTGTTGTTCAACCAGGACAACACGTGCTGCTTAGCACAAGAGATTTATGAAGGGGAATCTCAACTCCTTCAGTGGAGTTCGAGTGCCGCTCTCGGGGAGCTTATCTTCACTATTGAAGAGCTGTTTCAGAGGCAATTTTAGGGTAGCTTATCCCATCTCGTGAGCAGACTAGGTGTAGAGAAAGAATACACACCCCTTGGGAGAGGAAACTATAAGACCAACGAATTTATGGGCTTTTCATGGATCATTTTCCATAGAATTTGCTGCACTTTTGGAGTGGCTTGCAGGGATGAGAGTGCGGGAGAACTTCAACTCGAATTTGGACATCTTTGGTTTGCGCATGAGTTGCTTCTGGGTTTGTGCAGGTATCCAAGGGCAAGGAGAAATCAAGGTGCAGAAAAGATGGAGAAATAAGGGAGGTTGAGGAGAAATATTGAGGAGTAATTGTAGGGGAATTCTAGAGAGATTTGGATGGTGATTTGGGGCCATTCTACAACCTAGTTTCAACAGTGCATGCAGGAGGATGAGTTGGGAAAAACACTCTTTGTGGGGTTTTTCGGAGAGCAGGATTGGGGGCTAAAGCTTTCTGGGTTTTGTTGGTCCGAGTGAGAAATTGTAACATCTGAAGTTTTCGAATTTTTCGAGCACTTGAGAGGGAAAAAATCCAATTTCTCACTGAATAGTAGTAACAAATTTTTTTGGGTCAGCGCAGATCTTGGATTGGAGCCTAGCTAACCCATGGGCAACATTACTTCCACCTAAATTAGGCTTTGCTTGCTGTAGAAAGCCCAAGTTCATCTATTCCTGTCTTTTGTACCCCATTTCATCAACATATTAAAATGGCTCGCTACTCAAATTTTTGGTGCAGTTTGATGGTGTGGCTATTATTTTGTTTATGTATTTAATTTCTGGTTGCATTTTCACTAGTTTTCTTCTGTTATCACTTAATACTTCCACTAGGAATATTACAGGATCCAAGCACCTCATTTTCTTGTTGTAGGTGGATGATCTCATTCTGACAGGTGCAGAGAGATTGATTGTAGGTTACAAGTAAGATCTAGCGTCAGAATTTGAGATGAAGAATATTGGGCCTATGTATTACTTTTTGGGACTTGATGTTTGGCAACAACCAGGTGAGATCTTCATTGGACAGGGAAGTAAACTCTAGAGATCTTGGAGAGATTTAGGGTGGAGGATAGTAGATCGATGGCTGCTTCGATGGTGACCAAACTAAAGAAGATTGATTCTTCAGTTCCAGATTTGGCAGACTCTAGATAGTATAGGCAGTTGATTGGCTCGTAATTGTATCTGTTCAACATTTGATAAGACATAAAATTTGTTGTTAACACCCTAAGCCAGTTCATGGTGGAACCAAGGGAGGTTCACTGGGTTGCAGCAAAGATATTTGTAGGGCACAATAGGATAGGGATTGTAGTACCTTGGTGAAGACGTTGTGAATTTGGAGGGTTACTCAAATTCAGGTTGGGTAGGCAGTAATACAGATCAGAAGAGCACCTAAGGGTGCTGCTTCAGTTTGGTGTCAACAATCATTTCCTTGTTTAGCAGGAAGCAAACCTTAGTAGTACTGAGTTCAACAGAGGCAAAGTACATGTCAGCCAACCTAGCTAGTTGTGAAGCCATTTGGCTTTGCAAGCTATTCACAGGATTGTTTGTTCAAAAGCTTAAGCTGACAATGATCCACTGCAATAACCAGAGTGTTGAATTTCCACGACCTTCGATCTAGGATAGAGTCTTAAAATCTCTGATGCTACCAAACCAAGAATCTCAATAGAACTACTTTGCACAATGGAATATAAACAACAGTAAATCACATATGCACAGAATATAGACAACTTTTTACAATTTTTCAACCCAACTTCGTTATATTAAACAACATTTAATACAATAGTCTAGGGCTCCCGTACCAGGGATAATGGGGCTCATACATCCACTAGTACAAGATACAAACAAGATACTCTAACCATTTGGCTGTAGTGCAATCTCTCAGCCCCTCTCGATTGTATCCTATACTTGCCGAGTCCTTCAGCTCCCAATCTGCAACTCCTGCCTCTATCAATGCTCCAAGTCCATCTGGCTACTGAATCTTGGCTGTCAATATGATCTCTAGTTGTGCCTGAGTCCATGAAGGCCACAAAACATCGAGACTCCTATCGAGTTGTTCACAACTCCACTTGTGAACAACTCTCAATCTCCTCAGCTACTCAGGGACTTCAGCCCACTATGGTCTTCCCGCGTTGCACTGATGAAGACCAACATAGGGCATGAAGGGCTGCCACTTATCACTGCAAGATGTCCATCTCCTACAATAAAAACGGGCTAGGAGGACTGCCCATCATCTGCTGTAGAATTCCTTCTCTACACACAAGTCTCGGGCTACTCAAAACTGCTCTTTGCTGATCAGACCCTTGAGCTCATCAACAACTGCCTCTCTTGCAACTACCTTTGTCCATCAAGGTGTTGCACACTGGGCTCCAACTTGGACATTATCACACTGTCCTCTAGCAGGACATAAGTGTCCAATCCAAGTCCACACTTGGTACACTCCCACGCCGCCCTCCAACAATCCACGAGAGACGAAGTCCACACTGTAGCATCTGAACCTAGTTAGGGCATCCTCACACCTAGGAGACCCTTACACACGACTGTCAACAAACTTCTCGAATCTACCCTTTGCTTCTGCAATAGAGGAGCTATTTCACAAATCTAGGCACATCAATCTGTCCTCACCTAGGACACCATCAACCCATCATACAAGAATCCATCTGCAACTCCTTCTGTTGCTGTCCTCTTGCCTAGGAATGTTTGCTTCCACCTGTAACATCTTACCACTAAGTAACCCTTTCTTCTCACTGCCATAGTTATCCAACACGTGTAAACACTACATCCCTAGCATCAAACTCATCATTAATACATACCTCTCATCACTTCTGGACTGATGTGCCTGATGTTACGTTGGCTGCCTGGTAGGCTTCCCAATAGTCCATGTTAGGCTCCTCCAAACAACTCATAAGGCCTCCTACAATTGCTCATCAACCGATCCAACACTGGTCAACACAATGACCCAACAAACAAAAGACGTTGCTCCAACAAGCACGTACTAGCTCAGAGTTTTGAAGTTTGTTTGCTGCAACAACTTAGGCCTGGTTAGGGCACACAAAATTCCTTGACCAACCTATTTTTTGTGCCCAAAAATCACTTCAAGAGGTGCGGATGTCCATCCTTAAGGGGCCGAGGGCGGCTGCTACAATTCTGGGATGCCCTAGCCCATATCTCCTCCTAGGCCTGCCTGTAATTTACAACGACACCCTACAACAAAGCTGTGTGGGGCTGTGGCTGCCTGTCCATGGGTTAACACCCCTCCAAAGTGCCCTCAAAACTGTCTATGGCTGCGACTTCTTCCAGTGAGGGGACTCGAGCCTCCTTCACCCTGAAACAGGCCCTAAAACAGTTCCTCCTCTCCCACGCAAGTCTCTCTCCCTTGCTGCGGCTAGATTCGCTAGGCCTCCTCCTCAACGAGTTTCCTGCTTATGTTTTGTTGCACCCATGTATTAGAGAAATGACTCTCATATCACCTCCTTTATATACCATAAAGAAGGGCTCCTCCAACATCACATAAGGGGCTTTGCCAACTGTCATAGGTCCTCTTATCACCAAGCCGACCTAGACTCCAACTCATGCAAACCCATACATAACTTCAAAAATTCATAACTCCTCAACGACAACTCAGAATCAGATGATTCTCGTTGCGTTAGAATCGTCTCTCGAAGAGCTATCATCCTCATTCATTACATGTCGAAAAATCATCACGGTTGTCCCAAATATCTATGGGTGCAAAACCCCAGGCTTGGGTTCTAAGCCCACAAGCCTACATGTGGTGCTTGGACCTCCAACCCTTGAACACTAGGGCTTGGAGTACCTCCCAAGCTACACAAAAATCAACGCTCCCTCTTAGCGAGGGAGGTACTTCCAAGACTAGGAAGTAACCATCATCATCATCTCCGACGACGACAGTAGCCCATCTAGCATCCATCACTGCAGCATACCTTGTAGATGAACCCGACAATATCGGTAGTGACTGTGCCTCGTCACATCTGAACTTGAAGATCCCGAACCTCCATAGGGCTGCTACCTCCGAGGCTAGATTCCTTCTGAGCCTACACGATCTCCATTGGCTCAGTCTTGCAAGTACTCATCCTCCTGGAACAAATACCATAAATATCACTTGTGCAAATCCCTCCAAACTCGGATATGTAACATCACGATCCGATGAAGACTTTGGCTTGCCAATCTGCAATCCATCACATGAAGCCGTCTTGATCAACCTGCTCTTGTCTAAGCCAAAGAAACCCATGAGCTGTCCCAACCATCCATGAAAAATCAATGGAATTCCACGATCAACAATCTTCCCTACAACAATTTGTTTTTCACCAGGCTCACAACCAATCCACTAGAACTCTTAGCCCATCTCGCCATGTAACCTGTCAAGGCCACATCTCCATGTCTTGAGCTGAACCCTCTACTCCATGATCTAGACACCGACAACTCCCTTTGACTTGCTTCGCTGTGCACATTCTGATTCACTGACCCTTAAAGTAGCTCAGATACGCTCTGATACCACTTTGAATTTCCACGACCTTGGGTCTAGGATAGAGTCTTAAAATCTCTGAAGTTACTAGACCAAGAATCTCAACAAAACTACTTTGCACAGTGGAATATAAACAACAGTAAATCACATATGCACAGAATATAGACAACTTTATACAATTATTCAACCCAACCTCGTTATTTTAAACAACATATAATACAACAGTCTAGGGCTCTTGTACCAGGGATAATGGCCCTCATACATCCACTAGTACAAGATACAAACAAGATACTCTGACCATTTGGCTGTAGTGTAATCTCTCAGTCGTACCTTGTACCTGCCTAGTCCTTCGGCTCCCGATTTGCAGCTCTTGCCTCTATCAATGCTCCAAGTCCATCTGGCCACTGAATCTCGCCTATCAATCTGCTCTCTAGCTGTGCCTCTGTCCATCATGGCCACAACACATTGAGACTTATGTCAAGTTGTTCACAAGTCCACTTGTGAACAACTCTCAATCTGCCCACTGCTGCTCCTTAGCTACTCAGGGACTTCAACCCACTATGGTCTTCCTGCGCTGCACTTATGACGACCAACATAGGGCATGAAGGGCTGCCACTAATCACTGCACAATGTCCATCTCGTACAATGAACACAGGCTAGGGGGATTGCCCATCATCTGCTGTAGAAGTCCTTCTCCGCACACAAGTCTCGGGCTACTCAAAACTAATCTTGGTTTATCAGACCCTTGAGCTCATCAACAATTGCCTCTCTCGCAACCACCTTTGTCCATCAAGGTGTTGCACACCGGGCTCCAACTTGGACACTATCACGCTGTCCTCCAGCAGACCATAAGTGCCCAATCCACGTCCACACTTGGTCGACTCTCATGCTGCTTGCCAACAATGTACGAGTGACCAAGTCCACACTGCAGCATCTGCACCTAGTTAGGACATCCTCACACCTAGGAGATCCTTACACATGGCTTCCAACGGACTTCTCCAATCTGCCCTTTGCTTGTGCAATAGAGGAGCTATTGCACAAATCTGGGAACATCAATCTGTCCTCACCTAGGACACCATCAACCCATAATACAAGAGTCCATCCACAACTCCTTCTGCTGCTGTCCTCTTGCCTAGGAATGTGTGCTTCCTACGGTAGCATCTGCCCACTAAGAAACCCTTTCTTCTAGCTGCCATAGTCATCCAACATGTGTAAACACTACATCCCTAGCATCAAGCTCATCATTAATACATAACTCTCATCACTTCTATACTGATGTGCTTGCTGTTACCTTGGCTGACTGGTAGGCTTCCCAACAGTCCACATTAGGCTCCGACAAACAGCTCCTAAGGCCTCCTAGAACTGCTCATCAACCGATCCAACACTGGTCACAAAAATGACCCAACGAACACAAAATGTTGCTCCAACAAGCACATACTAGCTCACAATTTTGAGGTCTTTTTGGTCGCAGCAACTTAGGCCCAGTTAGGGCACACGACAGTCCTTAACCAGCCTATTTTTTGTGCCCAAAAATCACTTCAAGAGGTGCGGCTGCCCTTCCTTAAGGGGCTGAGGGTGGCTGCTGCAATTCTGGGCTGCCCTAGCCCTTATCTCCTCCTCGGCCTGCCTGTAATTTACAACAGCACCCTACAACAAAGCTGCGTAGGGCTGCGACTGCCTGTCCATGGGTTAGCACCCCTCCAAAGTGCCCTCAAAACTGTCTATGGCTGTGGCTTCCTTCAGCGAGGGGACTTGGCTCTCCTTCACCCTGAAACAGGCCCTAAAACAGTCCCTCCTCTCCCACGCAAGTTTCTCTCCCTTGCTGCAGCTAGATCAGCTAGGCCTCCTCCTCAATGAGCTTCCTCCTTGTGTTTTGTTGCACCCATGGATTAGAGAAATAACTCTCTTATCACCTCCTTTATATACCATAAAAGACTCCTCCAATGTCACATAAGGGGGGCTTTGCCAACTGTCATAGGTGCTCTTATCGCCAAGCTGACCTAGACTCCAACTCATGCAAACCCATACATAAATTCAAAAATTCATAACTCCTCAACGACAACTCGGAATGGGATGATTCTCGTTGCATTAGAATCGTCTCGCCAAGAGCTATGAGCCTCTTTCATCACATGTCGAAAAATCGTCACAGTTTTGGCCCAAACATGTATGGGTGCAAAACCCCAGGCTTGGGTTCTAAGCCCTCAAGCCTACTTGTGGCGCTTTGACCTCCAACTCTCAAACACTAGGGCTTGAAGTACCTCCCAAGCTACACAAAAATCAACATAGAGTTGTATCAAACTCGTGGAGAATCCAATTTTTCATGATAGGTCAAAGCATATTTAGATCAAATACCACTTCATTAGAGAGATGGTGCTGAGGGGAGAAATCAAGTTCCAATATAGTTCTATGGAGGAGCAGTGGGCAGACATTTTTGCCAAGCCCTTGGTGAAGTGAAAGTCCATTTGGTTTGGAGACAAGCTCGGAGTGGTGGAGAATATCTTCCTCGCTAAGAGGAAGTGTTAGTGTTTGTAGCTCAGGCACAGATTTCCATGAGGGTGTCTACTTATGGAAATTGTCATTAAAAGTATCCTATGTTTTTTCGGAACTTCACTTTATTAACTAATTAATAAAGTGAACAATCTTTTATCAAAGTGATTTTTAATTAATAATGTGACTAAAGTGGGTCACTTAATAATTTAATTCAAAGAGAGCCATTGTTCTCATGGTTGGAACTCGATTGATGAAGATTGGGTTTTTGACTCGTATCAAAGTTATAAAAGAAAGAGAGGGCAAAGGACAAAGACACACAGAACATTCATTTCACAAGTCATGCGAGTGAAGGAGAAAATCAAAGATCTGATTTTCAGCCATTGGTGAGGATTTCAACAGTATTTCAGCAAGGAGAAGGCAGCCAGTATTCAGCAAGGACAGGCAGCTAGCAAACAGAAAGGAAAAGAGCAGCCATACAGCCTAGCAGAGCAGGCTGTACCAACATCCATACAGATTCCATACCACTGTCTGGATCCCATACTGCCATACAGATTTGAAGGAAGGTTGCCTCGATTTCCATGCAAGCTGTAATTTTCAGGTGCTGTTTGATCAATTCTCAAAGCCAATTTTCTCCGTAAGGGAGCTCTTCTAAGTTCTGAAGTGATCTAGAAGGGCAGAAATATTTGTGCAGTTAATATTACCAGCAAGCTAAGTTGCACGAAACGGGGAAACGGAAATGAGTTTCCGAAATGAGAAGCGATACAAAATGCGACTTCCCCAAATTTCGGAAACGGGGAAACACGGTATATATATATATATAATTTAAATTTATATTATAATTTAGGACATTTAAGAAATGTTATGTGAAAGCATACAAGTTTAAAACATACATGATAAATCATAAATTCAAAGCATAAACTGTTACAAATTTACAAGTTACAACACATTTACTCATGAATGATCATTGATAACAGACACATAATGAAAATAGCAATATCAGAATATCCAAAACCAGCCTTTATTATATATCAAAATCTCAAAATCAGCCTTTATTATATATATGAGGCTGCAAGTACAATAAAGTCAAAAGACTAATACTCATTATCAAAATCATCATCAAATATAGCAGCAAAAGCATGCTCAGCAGTGGATGGTGTAGTTAAAGAAGATGTTTGGCCAATTCCACTTCTATGATCTTGGTCTTCAATATTCAAGGCAACAAGAGAGAGATCCAAATCAAGATTTTCTGGATCCACATCCCACTCCTTAGAAGGACCATTGCCATATTTTGGACCCCTATGAGATGCAAGCTGAAGGTTGGAGTGCACATAAACAAGATCCTCTGCCTTCTGTGAGACCAACTTGTTGCGCTTCATAGAATGAATAAAACCATAGGTGCTCCAATTCCTTTTTGCTGATGAAGAGCTTGCCACTTGTGAAAGGACGCGAATGGCAAGGTTTTGCAAATGTACACCATTTGCTCCATGAAAAATCCACCACTTAACTGGATTCATGGTGCTTCTCTCCTCCAAAGATGATATATCTGAATAATCATCTATACCTGCAACAAAATTGGCAAATTCTTCCTTCACCTCCATGTGTAGATGAGTTGGAAAAATTCTTATAAGGGCTTTTTTAACCCCATTAGCCACCTCTCTATCCTTATGGGGTGCCTTCCTCTTCCCATTGCTTTGAGCAATAAGTTCCTCATCATAAAATTTTGGGTTCAAGGCATGTGCTAAAGTATGCAGTGGAGTGTTGAAATTGTTTCACTTGTCAACAATGATTCTCTTGATTAATTTGGCAAACTGACCATCTATAAACAAAAGCTGTGGCGACTCCTGTGAAATTATTTCCATAGTTTTCTCAACCATGGAATCCATGCCATCATATACCTCTCCTAAGAAAGGTTGGTCGGTGTCAGCATTCTGAAGAAGCTCAAATGCAGGGGTTGTGAACAGTAGCAAGAAATCTATTTTGCTCCACCAATCCTCATCAAGGCACAATCTACGCACCGCAGTTTCCCACTCTGAATCTACCTGTCTCCACTCAGCCCAAAGCCGACTCACCACCATAGACACTAATGCTTGCTTAACCTCAACAAGGCGGTGCAACATTATGAAGTTTGAGGCATATCTTGTCTCAGCAACTTTTAACAACTCCAATTTGGAGTACTCTCGAAATATTGCTTGAGATTGGTGGTGGTTGGTGATGAATTTCACAATTTCTCTTGCTTCCCTTGTGAGTTCCTTTATCCATGGAACTTTATTTCGATCTCCTCTAAGATCAAATTCAAATTGTGGACAATGCAGGGTGTCCAAAAGATGTGGTCATATCTCCCCTCAATAATCAAACCTGCAACTTTGCATACTGGTGCATTATCTGTGATAACTTGCACCACCCTGTTAAGACTAACTTATTCAATAGATTTGATAATGACATCAGCAATGAATTTTGCATCGTTTACCTCTCCCGAGCAGTCTTTTGCCTTTAGAAACATTGCTCCTTTTGGTGAAGTGGCAATGATGTTTATCAATGGTCTACGTCTTGTATCTGTCCATCCATCTGAGACTATGGTAACCTTAGAGCTGCTCCAAGAAGAACGAATTGGTCGTAGCACATCCTCCACAAGATCCTTCTCATTTTCTAGAAGCTGAGTTCTAACTTTCTCATAGTTGGGCCCCTTGTACCCTTGAGGAGCTTTGTTAATTGCCCTTATCATATCTTGCCAGTAAGGGGAGCGAACAACATTGAATGGGATACCACATGCATAGATGCACCGAGCCACTTTGGAATCAACTTCTTCTCTTCCTTGCACATTCACCAGATTAGCAATCCTGCTATCTTGAACTCTACCAGATGCCCCTCTGGATGGTGGTTGTTCTAGTTGTTGAGTGCCTCTCTTCCTTGCTTCAATTACAATCCTTGGTTCACTGTTTGCTGGATTTTTAGCTGCTTGACTAAAATCATCATGCTTTCTTTTGATTCCATCAGGCTGATCTTGCTCTCTTTGATATTCCCTCCTTGCCATAGGGTCTGATGTTTTCATGCAACCTGCAATCCCCTGTCCTCCTCCATGCAAAAGATGTGCCTTCACTCTTGGGTAAGAGCCCTTGTAACAATTATTGCAAAGAGTACACCGCCATTCCCATGAGCCACTACCTCCACATCTTTGCAGCTTTTCAACATGCCTCCAAAGAGGATAATATTCAGCCCTTGGGTTGGCCTTGGGGTTTGCACTTGAACCTTGGATGGAAGAAGCCATTGCTGCAAAAAAAAAAAAAAAACAAATCTATAAATAAAAAAAGTTTTTTATAATTTTGGTAGCATAAACCCTTGAAAAATGACAAAACAATGAGAAAAAACCAAGAAATTGAATGCTTCTTACCCAAATTAATTTTCTATAGCTGAAGCTACCCCAAAATGCCAGAAAAAACAAGAGAAATATGGCTGTAACTAAACCAAAAACTAAGAATGCTGTAGCTGGAAACTTCGCACTCCAAATCTGCTCCTCAAATCTCTCTCTTGCTGCTGAAATCTCCTTTGCTCTATGGTGAAAGCACCCAAGCTGAAGCACTACTCTCTTCCTCCTTCCTTTTCTCCAAAATTGTTCTTCTCCAAGTGAAACGACTTGCTCAATTCATGTGATGAGAGAATGAGCCTAATCCCCTTTTTATAACTTTAGAAACCCATCTAGAAGCATCCAACACCCAATTAAAACAAATAAAATAATATTACATTGCACAATTCCCAAAAAAAAAAAAAATCGAAATTTAACGCTGTTTGGAGGGGAAACGCTGTTGTACAGCCGGGAAACGCGTTTCCCGATTGTACGGTATGGGCTTCCCCGTTTCCGTTTTGTTTTTTCCCTGAAACGGGCCTAGGGGTGACGTTTCCTGCAACTAAGCCAGCAAGTAACTATGTCTGATATGTTTGCTTAGATCACTGGTTTTAGGATATTTTAACAATTACAAGTGAATATCACTGCTAGCACGACAAGAGTAGAATTAGTATTTAATTGGTTTCTTCCTTAATTGAATTATTTATGAAAAGTAGTGAAAAGTCTAAGACCAGGATATGATTGATTTTATGTTTCCATAGTGCTTTCATGATATGATAGGTTATTATAGTATCAATAGGCATGCTTATGGATTTTATAGATTGAAAGTTTTTGAGTGAATCGATATGTTATTTCCAGGGACTCGTATGTGGCGCAGAGGAGCTGATTTGGATGGAAATGTTGCTAACTTTGTGGAAACTGAACAAATCTTGGAGGCAAATGGATATCTAGCCTCTTATGTGCAAGTAGGTTTTCTTAATCATAGTTCTAGTTTTTCACAAGTTACCTAGGTTGGCTCTGTTATATAGAAAGTCACTTAATAGAGGGTGAAAGAGTTAGTTGACGTTTAGAGCCTGTTTAGGACATGGGGACCTACAGCACTCTGGTAAAATATATGTAATCCTTGTTTAGATGCAACATGAATTAACGAGAATGTTTTTCTTTGTAGTTTGAGCATTTTAGTCTTTTCCAAACTTTGCAGGTAAGGGGATCAATCCCACTGTTATGGGAGCAAGTTGTGGACCTGACATATAAGCCTGGCTTTAAAATAATAAATCTGGAAGATGCAGTGAGCATCCTGAACTTACTTGGTTATAGAGATTTCTCTGCACTTTCTCTATTATAGTTAGTTCCTATAATATTTCACCAAAATTAAATTTCACTAGTGAGTGACATACACATTTTCAGCTGCATAAATGATCTTTTACATTATCTGTAATTATTTCACCCTTGTTTTGTCATTTAGAATGATCCCATTGCATTGTGCTCCTCATTAAATCTTATTTATAACTGCAGCCCAAGGTAGCGGAGCGCCACTTTTCTGATTTGAGGAGAAGATATGGATCTGTTACAGCTGTTGATTTAGTCAATCAGGTACATTTGATTAGTGACCTAACTGCTGTGTTTTTCCCATTTTTTATGAGAATGAATAATGTTGTAATTGTTAATTCAGAATATTGTTTGTCCTCATATCATACAACTATAAAGGATGGAAATTTATTTATTCTTTTGCTTTTTTGACTTTTGCTGAGATAGCGTGGAGGTGAAGGTCTTTTGAGCCAAGCTTATGCAAATGCCGTGCAAGACCTTGTCAATGATGAGATAAGGTACATAGCTATTCTGATATTGCCCAGGGTTTCCTTGATATTCTTTTTATGGAGCATACAAGCTCAGTAATAGACAGATATATATATATATTTTTATTAATGAATGAATGATGGTTGTTACATAAAAGGGTCCCTGGCTTATATATCACCTTGGGTGCCTCTTGGTGAAAGGGCATGATCTTCTGATCGTGCCCTTTTGCCTAGTTAACCTATAATTACAAACTTATTAATTTTTACATAACATTTTACCAGTAATTTGGGTGCTGCTTTCTGCTGATAGTTTAAGTTCTAGTTGTACCATTCTTATTTATTTTGTCTGAAGTCTCCATGGTGATTATAGTCTGTGATTTCAGATATGTGCAGTTTGATTTTCATCGAGTCTGCGGACATGTACACTTTGAGCGTTTGTCCCTTCTGTATGACCAAATTGCGGATGATGTTAAGAAGCACAGGTTTGTTCATTAAAATGGCTGAATTCATACCTGAGTCTTTGTTTTCAATACTTGCTGTTCTTTTCTTGACAATTTGTAAGATCATGTTTTTGCTCTGCTTGGCCTAATGGATTTGTGCATTTTGATACATTGAAACTTGAGATCAACCAATGCAGCATTAGTATATTAAGCCTCTAGAAATTGTTGACCATGACATTCAATGTATATTTCAATATTTCCTGATGTGAGCAGGGTTGGATGTAGGAATCTGACTTATTTGGAATTTGAAAACTTCATAACTTGCTGAGAGGAAGAGAGATAATTGAGGAAAAAAGGACTTCTATTGAATTCTCTGACTGTTTACATAGAAGACTTGAGTCAACTTCTATGGGCTACTCCCTTATGTAAACTTTACAATCAGTTACTAACAAGGTTTTAAATTGAAAAACAACTATGTTGAGCAGTGGCTTACATTAAAGATAACAAGTAATGTTGCCAATGAGGCCTTTGTTCACTAACAAGGACCAATGAGTCTTTAAGGCTTAAGCTGTTGATTGGGGTTCTATTCTTGCTTTGTCTGCCCCGCACAGATGGCATGTTTAAAAAATTGGGATGAAGCTACATGCAAGTCCCAACTGATTGTTGCGGATAGATTGACTATCACCTAAATTGAAGGATGTTTGTGTTATGCAGTGTAGCCCCTAACTTTAGGTCATGTTTCTCTAAGCAAATTATAAAGAAAATAAATAAGACTAGCATACTAATGAATATAGATGCCATTACATATTAATATAAGATCGCGTTACTTTATCCCAAGGGGTTAGCTCAACTGGTTGTTGCTAATGTTGCTGGGCATCTGGCTAGTTTTGTGCCATTTGGTGCTTGGTTTGAATCCCCCCATCTTAGGTGCACTAGTTTATGTTGATGGGTTTTCTAGGGATGTCATCCACCAATGTGGGGAAGCATCCCTTGGGTTTTTCTTCAGAGAAAAATGTCAGTATAATTGAGAGTGCAATAAGATGTTTCTTCATTTAATCTTTCCTTGAGGTTGTAGGCAGACTGGCAAGCACTTTTTGATGCTCAAGTTATCTCAGGAGGTTGAAACCCATGGGGTAGGGACAAAATGATAAATGAGACAACTACTTGTAATTTTATAAATACCATCGAATGGTCACAAGTATGAATGGACACAATTTCATTATATTTCACCCCTCCTTAAGATGCTTTTTTCTCAAAGCATAATCAATGTCAAACATTAGCAATCAATTTCAACCATGATTCATTGCATACACAAAAACCTCTATTCAAGATGAAGATAGGCCACCGAATTTGTTGAGCAATCAAAAGGAGTCATACACACTGAATGGATTTGAAAATAGTGTGTAGAAGATGATCCAACAAAGGTAAAGTATCATGGATTTGAACTTGGAATTCAATTGGTGACATAGGGGCTACAATGAAGGTTGTTTTGATCATGGACATATGATGGAATCATTGATTCTTCCTCCGTGCTTATCGATTTATTGTCTAATTTGATTGTTTAATTTTGATTTCATTGTTTCTATTGTCCTTGTAAAAGGTATATTTGAGCCCTTGGGGATCATCATCAGTTTGAGAAGAAAGGACGAAAATGTCATGGGCTCAACTGCTGGAAACACGATTTTGAAAGTAATGATGGTTGTATGACCTCCTTTCACTGCATCAACCTGTCTGTACAACAAACCATAATCCACTGTGCCTTTGAGGTACCTGAGGATATGTTTAGCATCAACCTAATGTAGTCTAGTAGGTTCAACCATGAACTGGCTCAAATTGTTCACTACATAGCAAATTTTAGGCCGCGTGTTCAAAAGATACATCAATGACCCAATAAATTGTATGTAGAGTGTGGCATCAACTTGCTCTGCTCTTCTAGCGTCTATCTTCCTCTAGTTTGTCACTAGAGGCGCCTGTAATCTTGCATGTGGAACCCTTGAGAATCTCCGAAGTGTACTTGTCCTGTCCCGAGAAAATTTGTCCATCTACTTGCCAAACCTCCAACCCAAGGAAATAGTGCACGAGCCCTATATCCTTCATGTCAAACTCTACTACAAGATTCTTCTTGTAGTCATCTGTTGAAAAATGTAACTAGTGTCGGTCTTCATAATTGTATTTGAGTCATAATGTAATGTATTTGTAAACAAAAAGAAAAAGAAATTTTATTATGTAATATTCCTAATGGAAGATTTATAGTGATAACAAGAAAAATAGCACATGCACACTTAAAAATTCAAACACATAAGTAAACACTCGGAATTTCTCCAAAATTTGCACCCAACTGAGCCATTTCATTATATTGCAATAGAAGTACAAATGGGGTATGGTATGAATGCACATGGGCTTGCCAAAGGCAAGCTAGACAAGTCCCAAGTGGTAAAATGTGATGCCCGGATGTTGGAATGTGCTGCCTCTGCTATGCTCCGCGTGACCCTGGAGAAACTGCACTGTTTGCTGCATTGGAACCATTGTTTGAGCCATCTTTGGTGCTTAGAAAATTCCGGGAAATTAACCTCGGGCTCCTCTCAAATAACCCACCAAAACCTAGAAAGGGTTTGGCCTAGTTTAGACCCTTGCAATTACCCCTAATTTCAGCATCCTCCACCAATTGTTGGGTAATTCGAACCACTTGGAAATGCTGCTACTTTTGCCTCCCAAAATTGTTGAATGTTCTCGTTAATTTTCCCGACTAGTTCAGGTCCCAAATCACCAGCCCAACCTCCAAAACGAGCAATCCACACCAATGCCTGCACAGACTCTAGATGAGATGCTACCCAAAAGAAGGAAACTCGGCTTGTAGTGTGGCCTTTCAATTATCCCAACAAAACCCTACAAAATGGCTACCAATTCACCCTTATGATGACCCCTCAAAGCCCAGAGAATTAGCTGGAATGACACTTGCTCTCCCAAGGAAAGCGTAGCCCCTTCTGCGTCCTCCCTGCTCTAGAAACCCACAAATTTGCTACAGAAGTCACTTTTGGAACGACCTCAATGCACAACAATAGCTCTCCTAGGATGACACTCAGAGTCCACTGAAGAAGAGATGAGATTTCTCCTCGGAAATCTCTGGCGCTGAATAACACATGCAGAATTGGCTCAATAGCTCAATCGTGCTAGATGAGTGAGTTTTTTGGAGTGTCAAAAGCCCCCAAATGATGCATGCCTCCCTTATTTATCTTTGAGCTCACCTTTCTCTATCTGGGTCCCATACATCGACCCTCTTGAGCCTCTCCCTCCAGAAAGTGCGAGTTTGTCTAAGGGAGCGTATTTCCCTTTTGGGTTGGGCCCCACCATCCACTAACTATTCGATTTGCCTTATATATCCTTTGTTGGGTCCTTCTGTAGCCAAAATTTGGACATGAGATCCTCCAACTCACTTTCCCAAGGTTAACAATCCAAAATATCAAAATGTGGCAAAATAATATTTCTCACTTAGAAAAATTTGCTAAGTGGGGATATCACATATGATAAAAGAAATTGACTTATTAAATCATTGGTTTCATGCTTGGGTCAATGGTTAATAGGTCAAAGCTTCCATTGCAGGCTTCTAGGGTTTATGTCAAGAGTCCTTCACCATGTCATCATGTAATAGACCCTTCTTGGACTTCTTGAGTCAAGAAAGAAATTTATTTTAATGTCAAATAAGTCATTTAGGCCTCCTCCACCAGGTCGGCCTCAACCTGGACAAGTCGGCCTCATCAAGGGAGTTTGACCTCACAGATTCACTATATATTGGCAGCTACTCGACCTTATTTAGAGCACATTCACAACAAGTTCGATCTGCAGTTGCTGGAGAAGAAAAGGATGCGAAATTCAAGGATGGAGAAAAACCCTCGCGAAGAAGTTTGGAGACCTTTTTCTCTCTCTTTGACTCACACGTGCGAAATTATGATGCTGCCGGGGAGGTTGAAATTTTAGATTTGCAGTAGGGACAAATTCTGGAAGGTAGGGGTCGAAATTCTGGACCGTTACAGGGCTAAATCTGCTAGACAAGAGGAGATTACTTAAGTTTGTAGAATCATCTTAGAAGGCTGACTTGGTGGAGGATGAAGGTCTTTTGGTCAGGTCTAAGGTTTCGATCTATCTCAATTTGTTTTACTAGTGGAAGAGTTTGACTAGGTTTTCCCCTATAGAGGGGTTTTAACCCTGGTTGAGTGCCTACATCTGGTGTCATTGATCTTCATGTTTTGATTTGATGATTGTTTGATGAAAAAAAGACAAAGGAACATAAAGAAAGTTAATAAGACAACAAAAATATCAGAAGTAATTATCAACATAGTAAAATCTTTTTGCTTTTATGGTTTTCTAACATGGTATCAGGGCTAAGGTGAAGGAGGAAAGAAAAAAGTAGCTAGAAGGTCTATTGAAAGAAGGGTTAAGAAGGAAGGAACAAAGGAAGATTATTTAGGAAAGGATCATCTATATCAAGTGAAGGAGATATTATAAAGTCTATGGAAACCTCAATGAAGACAAAAAATAAGTTAAAAGGAGTCTCCAACTACAGGAAATGGAAGAAGATAGATCGTATTCTCGCTAAGCATAAAGTTTTGGATTTTGTTTAAGGAAAAGTTAAGAAACCTACAAATATTGCAGGAAAGGAAAAGTATAGGGAAACTGACATCTTGGCCATGAATCTAATAGTAGATGGAGTGAAGGACAATCTAATTCCATACATATCCAATATAAATTTTGCACAAGAAATGTATGAAGCCCTCTCCAAGAACATTGGACAGATAGCTGGTCTCAAGAATGAACTAAGAACAATAACTATGACAAGAGATGACACTGTATCATCCTATTTTGTAAGGTTCTCTAGAATAAGAGATGAACTCCAAGCTATTGACGAAGTTGTACCAGAGAAAGAACTTGTGCTCGCTGCACTACTAGGTCTACCAAAATCTTGGAGCTCTTTTGAAAGATACACCAACCATTGAACAAATGTGGAATGCATGTAGTCAAGAAGAAGCCCGTATCTCATTAGTACGTGACAAAATGGAGGATGAAGAAAACAACAGTTCAAATGCCTACTCTGCTCATCATAAGAAGAAGGGAGTACACAAGAAGTTTAAAGGACCAAAGAAGAAGGTTGATCTATCAAAGATTGAATGCTACAATTGTCATAAGATGGGACACTACAAAAGTTAGTGTCCTGAAAATCCAAGGAATAGGAAGAGAGAAAGCTTGCAAGGTTTATGGAACGGGAAGTAAGGGCTCAAAGGATTCTCGTAGAATCCATTGAGGATCCCCTCATTCCATATGTATCAAAACTTGAAACTTCAAAAGAAATATATGACAAATTTGTAGAGTTGTTTTCCGTATGCACTGTAGGAGAAGTTATCTCATTAAGGAAAGAAATCTACAAGCTAAGGATATCAAAGGAAGAAGGAATAGCCTCATACTTTATGAGGATATCTGAGATCAGGGATCAACTTTAAGATCTGGGAGAAATAATGTCTGACAAGTAGATGACCATCGTAGTACTAAATGCACTACCAGAGGAGTGGAGTAACTTTACTTCAAGAATTTATGGGAAGAAAGAAGCTAGTCCATTCAAGGATCTATTGTCTCTATGCAAGATTGAAGAAACCAGACTGAAGGCAGAGGCTGATGTGGGATCAAGTGAACAAAATCAAGCATATGCTACAATGACAAGAAGAAGGGGAAAATTTGGTCCCCAGAAAAAGAAGAACATGCTTAAGGTTCAATGCTATGGATGTCAAGAATATGGGCATTACAATAGAGATTTTCTTATGCTCAAGACAGACAATAACAAAAGAGGAAGAGAAGATGCCCATATCAACGAATAATTGGAGGAGCTGAAAGGAAGAATTCCAAGAAAGAGGAAGTAAAATATCTCTACTATGATTGAGATAGTCTTCCTCATCAAGTTCTTTTCAAGTTTCTGTATTTCTATTCTAATATATGTCCATCATAAGTCTCCAAGTAGCATGAAAGGATGCATCATGGCATCATAGAAGCATTAAAAGCAAGAGCTCGTGACATCATCATAGAGAAGCATAGAAGTCTATGGCAGTCAGCTATGGAAGGATATATCTCTTGGTAACCTCATTAGAAGCATAAGTGGTACTTATGGGAAAAAGAAGAAGTCATCTAGTACAAAGCTCATCATACATTAGTCAAAAGGAAACATTTGCTGGATAAGGATACCCAAGATCCTCTATTGGAATCTTCATCAGAAGGTTCACCAATCAAAAGGAAGCAAGCGTTTCCTCAAGAAATACAACATGTAGGAATTCATGGGATGACGTTATGATGTCAAAAGAAGCGAGGCATGTTAAGGAATTAAGTTCTTTCAATCAAGGAAGCTACTGAAGGAAGTCTAGATGACCTAAAAGAAGAATGAGGTATGTATGCTTGTATTTGATAAACTAGAGTCATGTCATATGGTTGCAGGTAAAATGGATAAATGCTTCTATCTCAAGAGCATGATCAAGAGAAAAGGATCTCCTCCATTGAAAAGATGTAGGAAGGCATACGTCTCGCATTGACTAGATGAAATCAACATAATATGTCCTCATATGAAACATGAGGTGGTTGACAATAATTGAAGGAACTATGATTGAAAGTTCTTGGAAGGAAATGTGTGAAGAAAGAAAAGAAGAGATCACGAAATAAGAAAATATGGAGAAGGCAATCAACATCCGAGGACTGATAGATATGAAGACCTTGATGAAGTATGAAATGGAAGGAAACCCTTGACAATGCATATCTTTTGGAGATGTGTCAACATGTATGCAGGATGTTGATGCAAACACGAAGATGTCATGATGAAAGACCATCACAGTGGTAATTTTGATTTAATGTTCATTTCATATGATATCTGGATGGGCTCATGTAGGGCTGCCAAGGGAAGAGTTGTGGATGTCTTCCACCACTGATGACCATGTAGCAGGATGAAAGATCCTTAAGAAAACATGGCATGAAGGAAGACCAAATGTGAACTAATGGATCACTTTCCAATGAAAGGAATAAGGACATGACTTATGAATGAAAGTGATGGATGGTCTGTGCCCTACGAAAAAGTCCCAAAAGATGTAGACTCTATGGCAAAGAAGAAATTCATGACATAAAAGGAAGGAGTTCTACAAGCAGCTGATTGTCCCGTGATCTCCACCTGAAGAGCTACTGGAAGCAAGTCCTTGGTCAAGAGGGAGCTTGGTCAAGTCCCTAATTATGAGGGAGCTTGGGTACATTCCTTTTATAGGAATGGGTACATTCCTTCAGTGGAATGGGTATGTCTTCCCTAAATTGAGAGGGAGAGATAGACACATCATTCTTGTCTTCACTCGGGAAGAAAGAATGGAGGATTGGGTAAACATCTGGCATCCGATACTCCTTGAGGATGAGTTAGGGCATCCAAGATAAGAGTAGTCGTAGAGGACCGATATTCTTTGAGGACTGGGAATCTAAGATAAGAATATTCCTGGTGGAACACACTCTGAGAACTCGGGTAGGGTATGATCCGAGAGAGATAATGATAAGGGTGTCTATACATCATTGGTCTTGTCACATTGTGCTCTGATCTTGTGGAGAGATAGAGCTGTTAGTCAAGGCCTTGCTATGTGACAATGCTAGATAATATGATCTATACAGATGGGTTACCAATCCGATTCTTCCTATGATAATTATTTAGATTGAGAATGTCCAAGTACCTTGTATGGATTATGAATACCTCCCTAGTTAAGATGGAGCGTTGAAAAGTGTAACTAGGTTCGGTCTTCATAACGACATGTGTAATTATGATTTTATGTAATTGATGTAAAGAAAATAAAAATGATTTTTATAATTCTTGAGTCATGGGTTTCATGCTTAAGGAATTTTATTTTTATAGTTAAGGCTCCCATTGTGAGCCTTTAGGGTTGGTCATCAAGTCATAAAGTCTAGGAAGTCAATGTCATGTATTAAAGACATGTTACACATTGTAAAAGGTAATTTTGATGATGTTAATAACCCTCCAAGACCATGTCACAAGCTCACCCTGAAGTCGACCTAAAGATAATTCTAGAAAGGCATGTCGGCCTTGTCACTGGGAGAAGTTGGCTTATTATTGATGTACAAACTACTATAAATAGGGCAGCTTGGCCTCACTTAAGATATGAATTCGGTCAAGCATCAAGAATAAAGAAAGGAGTGCGAGAATCATTAGAGAAAGAGATCATCATCAAGCGAAGGAAGAAGTAACCTTATCTAAGTTGTTTGGCACTGTTTTTGGGTTAGTTTCATTGCACGTGTGGTAGAAACTAGGGCTTCTGCAATAGTGTCATAACAATCATTAAGGAAGTCACCAAGAAGGCCTCCAAGTTTTCTCCCTTACTAGTCGAGATCAGCTAAAGAAGTCTTCAAGTATAGCGAAGAAGGAAAGCATCTCCAAAATCTCTCCTTGACCTCCCACTTGCGAAATTGCAGAGCTACGAATTGCAGGGCTGTGGAAAAGAGTCGAAATTTCAGGGTAGCCGAAAAGTGCAGTTATGTTAACTTGAGCAAGAAGAAGAGGCAGAAAAGAATGATCTTGTGACTTGGTCTTGGAGAGGTTGTTATGTCAAGGGGCAACTCGGAATTCGGTCAAGCATCAAGAATAAAGAAAGGAGTGCGAGAATCATTAGAGAAAGAGACCATCATCAAGCGAAGGAAGAAGGAACCTAATTGAAGTTGTTTGGCACTATTTTTGGGCTAGTTTCTTCGTATGTGTGGTAGAAACTAGGGCTTCTACAATAGTGTCATAATAGTCATTAAGGAAGTCACCAAGAAGGCCTCCAAGTTATCTCCCTAACTAGTCGAGATCAACTAAAGAGGTTTTCAAGTATAGCAAAGTAGGTAAGCATCTCCAAACTCTCTCCCTCACCTCCCACATGCGAAATAGCAGAGGTACGAATTGTAGGTCTGTGGAAAAGAGCCGAAATTTCAGGGTAGCCGAAAAGTGCAGTACATGAAGGCAGTTTGTCTTATGTTAACTTGAGCAAGAAGAAGAGGCAGAAAAGAATGATCTTGTGACTTGGTCTTGGAGAGGTTGTAATGTCAAGGGTCTTGGTCATGGTCTTCGTATTCGTCAATTGAAATCTCTATAAGAAGAAGAATTCGTTTGGGTTTTCCTCTCAAGTTGGAGAGGTTTTGTCCCTGGCTGATCACCTATATTCTGTGTCTCTTTTCTCTTTATTGTTTATGCTTTAGTAGGGGTTTGAAAAATATCACTATAATAATCTAATCAAAGAGAAGATCCTAATCTAAAGAAGTAAAAAGCATTCACAAGCGGTCATCATTAAAGAGAAATCTCCTAATTCCAAATCCCTAGATTTCTCAATAGAGAGGTTATTAACTAGCTAACAAATTCAGGAAAATGGTAAGTATGTGGGGCAATTCCGTAATAAAGGCAAGATTGAACAACTCGAAAGAGATCATTAGAGTAATATGAATGATCAAAGGGATTCTACCAGACGTCCATAAGGTCGGAAGGGCAAGCGGGGTCATATATTTCAAACTCTGTCCATAAGAGGTCTATGAAATGTTGGAAGAGTGTAGGTTTCTTGGTCGATTTTGGGGTTTCCTCCATATTTAGAGTTAGAAGGGAAAACAAAAATAGATTCAAGACTATGAATTACCTGGTAAATGGAGATGATAAGGACTAGCTTTTGACGTGGAGCTGACAGTTAACTCTGGACACTTTTCGCTGTACTTCACAATGGAGGACAAGGCCAATGATAGGCAGGACAACCTGTTTTATTTTTATAAATAGGCGGGAAAACAAAAACGTGATGGCATAGGAATGTACGGGAGGATGACATGGACATATAGGAGGTGACGTGTAATAACAAGACACATTCATTTGATTTCCTTGCTTGACTGCTTCGCGCTCAATAGGCAGTTTCCACAAAACCATTTCTTGCCGTTGGGGGTTCTCATAGCCATTTTGAAAAATTGGGTGAGAACCTTCGGGATTCATCCCAATCGTTGATCGCGTGATGCACTGTTTGGGGAAACCACTTCCTGATGATTCTCCCTTGCATAACTTCCGCGCACTTGAAACTGTTGGGATTCCATTGCGATCTCGGCATGATTTGAATGTACAACGATCCGCTCCAAACTTGCACGTCCTTTAACCATAAAACTTTATAAAGTGTTGTTCCACTTCACCATACTTGCGCGTTGTTTGGCTTTAATCAATTAAAGCCCTTCGACCCACTTTCTATAGTTTGAACCAACAACTTTTAGCCTAAAAAGTTAGGCTCATATGCATACATCTACATTTTTTTTTAATAGGAACCTTTACAATTTTTTTCAAAAAAGGTTGCTATGTCAGCCTTTTTTTTACTTTTCTTTTCTTATGCTGTTTTTTGAAATATGAAAATGAAAATTTGGCTACAACAAGTTGCTACTCCATACATAGCTTGGTCATCCCCTTCTTCGATGAGTCTAGGTTAAAGTGGGATCAACTTGAGGATCCCTTCTATTCTTCCCTCTTCGTGCTCTTTTTGAAGTGAACAACGCCTAGGGCAAGCAAAACCACAAAATCCCGAACCTTGGTGACTTCACTATCCTCCAAGTCCTGGATGGTGTTAAAATCTTCATATGGTTTGTAAATTTTTGACAAAAAATTGTATTTTGATTCCTTGCCTCAATCCATAACACTCTACTCTTTAGCCACCATTCTGAAGATTAGCTTGTTTGGTTTCCAGGGAAGGACATTTGTCCAACTCCAATTGAGAAAGGGGGACCACCCCATGAACTTCATAGAATGACTCCAAATCTTTCTCGATAGTTTGTATAGACTGACCTCTGCAAATTTTAAGATCCCTGGTGCAGGGAATGACCTCTCCTTCACCAAATATAGCAACTGCAAATTGTATGCTAGTTGATAGTTGAGATTTTGGCTGATAATACCTCTATTTATCCTTGGTTATGGTTTTAAAATCCTCCTCATCAGCCCAGGTCGGTTATATTTAAGTAGAGCCTCTGCTTTATGTGCTTCCTTGCCTAATTCTACGAAAATAGGAAAGTGGTTCGAAGCAGGAAGCTTCCCAAGCCAAGAACATACATGATCAATGCTTTACAAAACTGAATGTGGGTAACAAACCTATCAAGTTTTTCATAAATTCCTTCCACACGACTTTGATTTCCACATCCACCCATCCTACTTGCCCAAATATCTCCACAAAGTAACTTGCCATCTTGTCCTCCCGAGATGATGAGCCACATATCTTGCCCTTGCTAAGGTTAAGGTTTTTGTTCCACCAACAATAAAATCATCGCACTTAAAGCAGTTGGTAGAAAGAGGTGTTGGAAATATGGTAGCCATGGTCGGTATTTTCATATTAGAAAGAAATTGGAAATTTGAATTTTTAAATTTTTGTCTCCAAATATTTCAAGTCAGCTTGATATTGTTTGGGTTGGCTGGGCCCCTAAAAGGAACCCATTTGACCCCCTTTGAAGTCTATATAAAGGAGAAGCCTTCCTCCTCATTTGACTCATTGAACTTGTCTATCTCTAATCCAACGAATTTTAGAAGGAGAAAAGAAGGGCCAATTTTAGAATGGGGTTTGGGATATCATTTTGTTCTTGGGTATTGGTTTGGCTATTATCTTGATACTGTTTCTGATGTATTGATGAACTATGAACTCTCTCTCTCTCTCATAAGGAAGGATTTCTGGGTTTTACTTTAACCCTTGTGGGTTTTTCCTTGGCCTTAGGGCTAATTTCTGTGTCTCTTGTCTCATGGTTTCATGGTTATTTTCTTCTGCTCTTTCATGTTTAATGGTTGAATTTTCTTCTGTGTAACGGCTTAATGATATTGGATGAACGATATGTTAAATTAATGCTAACTGATCATTGGAAGTAGTTATTAGTGGAAGAAAATTGTTTCTAGCGCGTGCCCTAGAAATAACACGGTTTCAGAGCTGAAGAGTTGAAGAGCAGTCATGAAATGAGCATATGAATTTACTCTTGTTTATGGGCCAGATTTTTGTGGTGCATTCTTGTTTATGGACCGAGATTTTTGAGGTTAATTAAGAGACCAAAGATTTGTGTTCTATGGGAAGGTGCTCTATGGAAACATGCGAAGTTCTGTGACATCATCATGATGATTCATGCAAGCTTTTATATGGCACTATTTTATGCTCATAAGGTAATGGTCTCTGTGACATTTATACTCTGACTTATGTTAGCTTCTTGTGGCATGTATTCTTTGACTTCTACAAGCCTCCTGTGACATGTATTCTTTGTCTTATGGGAACATCTTTGTGACACATTAATTCACTGTGGAATTCTTGCAGCACCTTATCACAATGAATGATCTCTGTGAATATATATCTCCAATTATGCAAATGAATTTTCAAGATCTTTGTGGAATTTGATTTATTTGAACTCTACTGTCACATCCAAACATCTGATTAGCCTTATGTCCTGGTGTCCCAATATCCATATCAGAAGAAGGGCATTTCAGACAAAGCAAATTGCACTGTAAAAGAAACTAAGGAAGTCTGGGCCTATTTGTAATGTGATCCGAGCTCAATGATCCAAGTTGTAACAATTATGATCAATCTATCTCTTTTTTATGCACACAATTTGTATTGAATCTGTACCTCTTGATACGAAGGGCTTGTATCACTCATGCGAAGGCTTGTAAGCTTGGCTCACATGAAGGACTATGACATTCATGCGGAATCAGTACCTCTTGATACAAAGGGCTTGTATCACTCATGCAAAGGCCTGTAGCTTTGGCTCATGCGAAGGACTGTGACATTCATGCGAAGGATTCTCTGTGAAAAAAAACACGAAGTTTGAGGCCATAATTGTGGAACTATGCAAGTTTGTATAGCATCCAAGCTTGTTCTTCTATGGTAATATTTATCCGAAGGTAAGTATCGACATCTCTCTATAAAAATATTGTTATGCAAATGAGAAGCCTCCTCCTTCCTATGGATAAGCCTCTGTGGAAAATTTCATGATCCAAATTGAAGAAAGTATTTGAGTTATAATAGTATTGTTGTATCTACAAGGATTTGTCAAGTATCTGGACAAAACAATAATGATTGAGGCCTAGTTCTTCATAAGTCTGAAATTTTGGTGACATCCAAGAAGACTGAGATTATTCGAACCCATTACTTGACTCAAGCTCATGGAAGATTCACATCTATGATGTATCTGGACAAAACAATGATGATTTAGGCCTAGTTCTTCATAAGTCTAAAATTTTGGTGACATCCAAGAAGGCTGAGATTATTCGAACCCATTACTGTGACTCAAGCTCATGGAAGATTCACATCTATGATGCAACATTGGCTACTTGAAGGAGACTCTATTCTATAAGTTACTGAGGCACAATTTTTGATATGTATAGCTCTATCTCTTTATCTTTGCACTGTCCAAAAATCAAACAAGTGTGAGGTCCCTTATGAAACGATCAAACTCGAATAAGGTCTGAAGCTGATTTATTTATGATGTTTATGACAAAACTTGTGAAGCTTCAATTTCATGACATACAAGCTCTCTGAGGTAAGTATTGGACTCTGTGTTAGTATTGTTTTTTCAAGTGCGAAATGATGCCTAGGAGGTACGAGCTTCCTCCTTCTCCTTGTGGTCATTTCAGAGGTTCTTTAGGTTTGAAGAATTATGCGTTATCGGTGTTGCAGCACACGTCTCCCCCGGCTCCAACGCCCGATCCGTGTCTCGTACGGTATCGTATGGGATCCGCCGTACAAAACGCAGATCCGAAAATCGGAAACGCAGACCTGGCAGAAAAAAGGTGATTCCTGCCATTTTCGAATCGCCCTGCCTGATCCGCATTTCCGTACGCCAGATCCGTGTTTCATATGGAAGATCGGCGTATGGAAATGCCGTGCTTCAGGGGCGGATCCTTACGGATCACGACTGCTTCCATATAGCGGTGGACGAATCCGAATTGCGCCCCAAAAAAAAAAAGAAAAAAGAAAAAAAGAAAAAAAGAAAAAAAGAAAAAACGATTTTTTTTTTTTTTAATTTTTTGTCTTAAGTTGGGTTGGGGGGTGGGTTAGTGTTGAGTTAGGGATGGGATGAAAAAGTTAAAAGCTCACTTTCACCTCTCATTTGCTCACTTGTGTTTTTGGAGAGCTTGGAGAAGAGAGGAGAAGATAGCTTGGAGAAGAGAGAGTTGAGGAGAGCTTGGAGGAGTAAAGAAGGGCTTCCATCTACAAGAGCTAAAGAGGTAAGTGCAAACCCCAAATTCCCTCATTTTTTTGTCATTGTTTTTTGTATTTTCTCTCCTCCCTCTCCTACACTTTCCCATTCTTTCTTCTTGCTCATTTAATTGCAAGTTGTCCACCACCTATATTCATATTCAAAGATGATGTTTTTTTGGCTTCTATGTATCATTCCACTTTTGGTTTTTATGATGGCAAGGGAGATTAGAAACAAAAGAGAAGAACAAGAAGAAGAACAAAATAGTGGTCCCCATATGAGTGACCCAATGTATGATGAGGAGGAGGGTTTTGAAGAGGAAGGGGATGATTTTGATGAGAACATTGAAACACTAGAGGGGAAAGCTACATTGACACCCTTGTGGAACTATGTGACCAAACTTGAAGGGGGAATAGGTGGTGGAAGCTACAAGTTTTTGTGCCCTCATGGCAGTCATGGAGGAAAATCATATAGTGGCTCATATACCCATGTGAGGAGGCATCTTTGTGGGGTGATGGACAATGATGAAAAAAAGGGTGTCATGGGGATAACAATTTGCCCAAAGGTTCCAACTGAACAAAGAAGAAAATACATCCAAATAGAGGAGGTTGCACAACAAAAAAACAAGAAACAAAAATACTCAATCTAAATCAAGTGCAACCTCTAGATTTGGTAGCTCATCTCCTCATGGTACTTCTGCAAGCTCCAGAGGTGAAAAAACAATAGGGGATTTCCTTAATGTTTCTAGGAGGGATGATGTGGATGGAAAGATAGTCCGATTTCTTTGTTCTTGCGGTGTACCATTCAATGTGTTTCACTCTCCCTATCAGTGTTTTAAAACTTCGACTTGGGTTCGGAACCGACCGAGGGTCGACTCCGACTCAGACTCTGACTCGGTATCAACTTAGCCGGTTCAGTTTCAATGACTCGTTCTTTGTAAAGAATACATTAAATATTACTTTTTTATAAAAAACATGATTTTAAATATTTTTATTTGTCTCCAAACACAAAGCATTACAATATAGACAAAAGACAACATATGATCAAAGTAGGCTCATGAATATATCCATTATATCAAAATGGCACCTAGTGCACTATCCAATACATACATGAAAACCCTAACAACAAGTTGAAAAACCCTAACAACAAGGTGAAAACTAGTTTGTCCAAATTTGGGCGTTTGTGGGGTCAACGACTTGCTGGCACTGGCTCGACCGGTCTAACTCAGACTCAGCCGAGTTGGTGACCGACTTGGCCGGTTTGGTCACAAACCGGCTGCCAAACCGGTTTTTCTACTGAGCCGATTCGGCTAGGGAGTTGGTTCGGTCAGCTCGGCCGATTTCGAGTCAGACTTACCGATTTTTAAAACACTGCTCCCTATTAGCATGGAATGGTAAAGGTCATCAATGAAGCCCCAAAAGGATACAATTCCCCCAACTATGAGAAAGCTAGAACAATGTTATTAGAAAGAGAAAAAGGAAAGGTTCGAATAGCTTTGACATGTTTTATAAATGAGTGGGTGGATTGTGGGGTATCCATTGTATCATATGGGTGGGCAAATATCAGAAACGAACATTTGATAAATGTTCTTAGTGTTTTTGCTAGTGGCAGTATTTATTACATGTCATGACTCCTCCTCCGTCAGTGCAACTTCCCAAAACATTGCATATCTCCTATTGCAATCAATCAAAGATGTTGGTCCTAGTAAAGTGGTTCAAGTGATCACAGTTAATGCGGCAAATTCTCAGGGAGTAGGAAAAATTATTGAGCGTACTCATCCACACATATTTTGGTCTGGGTGCTTGGTGCACACATTGAACCTTTTGATGCATGATATTGTGAAGAATAAAGAATGCGGCTGGGTTAATAAAATTTACAAGAGAGGGAAGCAACTCATTAAATTTATCACAGGGCATACAAGGGTAAACTACTTCTATGGCACTTACTCCAAGTTGCAGTTGCTTAAACTTGCAAAAACAAGATTTGCAAGTCATTACCTCACCTTTAGGCGGCTAGTGAAGGTGAGACAAGCTTTAACTAATATAGTCACCGCTGAATCATGGGAGGAATTTAACACTGATAGAGATGGTGCTAATGTAGCCAAGGACACTATTTTTGACAAGTACTTTTGGTCACAGGTTAAATATGTTTTGCAATTCACCAAACCAATTTATTACATGATCAAGTTTGCAGATTCAGATCGGCCAATAATTGGGGAGGTGTATGAGCAAATGGATAACAAGTTGGGGTAGATTACAGACTGAAGCAAACAAAGTTCCTTCTCAATTTAAAATACTCCAAAAGAATTGGAATACAAAGATATCCATGAGGATACAAATATTATATTAGATGTAAGATGAATGAGATGATTCAATGTTACAAATGAGGCCTGCTTATATACCTAGGCAGGTGCCTCTTCACCAAAGGTCATGTCTCATCAGACATGGCCTTTCAACCTAATTACTGATTAACTAATTAATAAGTATTTACATTATTTTATTCATTACATTGCCTTATTCCTCAAAAAGCTTTGTCCTCAAAGCTTGTTGATGAAAGGCCTCGATTTTTTTCCTGTTACGAACATCTTCTCGTCTTGGGGCAATCATCCTTATCGATACAAGTTGATATGATCCTCTAAGTGACAAACAAAACTGTCGCACTGAGAATGGATCAGACCATCCTAAATCAACCTTCTGTGGAATCTTACGATGACTGGAAACTTATGACGACCTGTTAGCACATGGGTGGATTGTACCGACATTAGTATTCTTCGGAATATTAGCTTGTTTCTGTTCAGAATACATAGCTCGGTCGAGCTCTCTGCTCCCATGATTTGGATGTCGATAGGGAACCTTTTTGGTTTGACTTCTTTGATTTTTTTCTGGCGAGGACGTTAATGAGTTGGTTACAGAACCTTCATTTAGAACGTTCCTCGTCTGAACTGAAACATCTAGGTTTGCATTTTCTGCAACTTGCTTGTATTCTTCTTGAGTTGTGACACTTACTGTATCAATGTTCGTTTTTTCCTTAATTTGAACTTCTATATTTGAAGATTTCGATGCTTCATTTTCGACAAGTTGTTGCACCTTGTTTTCCAATGACTTCTTGTCTTTCTTCAACTTCTTAATTTGCGTTAGTAATTTATTGTTGTGATCCTTGAGGCGAGCAACCTCTTCATTTTTGTTAGTGGAGATTTTTTCAATTTCCTTCTGCATATTTTGTATCACCTTTTTACCTTCTTGAGAAATTACTTTTGAAATTTCTTGAATGTTTTCAGGTGTCACTGAATTTGGCTTTAAGTTAACGTCCTGTAGCGTTATTTTCTTCTTTTTGTAGGAGAATGTTAAAAACTTCTTTTTTGTATTAAGGATGAATGACCTTAGTGATTCCATCCAGAGCGAACCCAAAACTATATCACTATTATTGGAAAATAAGGTTTTAACGATGAATTGCAAGACAAAGAAATACTCCCCAATACTTAGGTGTAAATTCCCTATGTCGTATTGTTTTTCATTTGCGTGAAATGAATTTGTTTCAGTTATATTTGATTCAGGGATCACTAATTGGTTAGCACATTCAGTACTAACATAATTATTCTTTTGAGTAAGATCGATAGGTATGAGAACATCCTTTCCCACAAGTGACCCTTTGATTTCAATTAGCGCATCGACACACATACTATAATTTTTAGGAAATCTTCCCTCTTTTAGGTCTGTTTTGGATGCCATTTTGTCAGATAACTTTGGGGTTCTTTTTTTTAAAAGTGACCCCTCCTAATATTTATAATAAAATATATTTATTTTCCTCTTCAATATTTTGTAATGAATCCTTCACTAATATTACTTCAATCTTTGGTAATGAATCCTTCACTAATATTCTTTTTTTAAAAGAGGCTCAAATTTTTTTATATATGTATATATTCCTTTTTAAAATAAAATCTTTAGAATATAATGATTTATCTCCTTTTCCACTTTTCCAATACTTAAAACCTTTAATAACATCTTTTTCCTTTTATATACCTTCGAGCTTTAATAATGATTCCTTAATATTTTAAGAAATCCTTAATAATATTTTTCCTTCCGATTTTTTTTTTGAGAATTACTTCCTTGATTTATTTTTATGAAATCTTCTATAATTACTAAGAAGATGTTTGACTTTCATAATATATTTTTTTTTAACAATTGATTTTTTTAAACTCTTTTTTTGTTGTTGAAAGGTTACAACCCTAGTGAAACGTGGCTATTCACATATATTCACCTATAAAATATATGTCCACTTATGTGTATTTGACTCGGTTAATTGTTCTCCACGTAAAAGTAAACTTACCATTCACACAGAGATTTTTTATTCCTTTTGTTCTTATTTTACCTTGCAAATACCATGGGCTTCTAATATCACGAGCTTGTAAACCACTTAAAGAATAATCAAAATAACCTTATCTACTCTTCCTTCTCTTACATATAGTTTTTTTATCATGCACTTTTTATCAATAATGTAGAACCATTTTTTATTTTTTTCATTTAGAACTATTTTCTTTTAAATCTTTTTTTTTCCTTTTAATTTATTTCCCTTTTTTTTTTAAACTTTCCTTTTCTCTTTTATTTATTTTTTTATTAATATATATATATATATATATATATATATATATATATATATATATATATATCTTCCTTTTTTTTTTTTTTTTTATTATGGCAAAGAAGACTATACGACGAACTTCGGCAATGGAGAAATTCCAAGATTGTGTGAATGCTTGATCCATGACGGCAACAAAGTTGACGATTTTCTCAAGAACAGTTTCACACGGATTGTAGGCAATGGTTTTATAAGGCGTGAACGGCCAGAAGATCAAACTGTTCTGATACCAAATGAAGCGAACAAAGTTCTTTCTCAATTTAAAATACTCCAGAAGACTTGGAATACAAAGATATCCATGAGGATACAAATATTATATTAGATGTAAGATGAATGAGATGATTGAATGTTACAAATGAGGCCTGCTTATATACCTAGGTAGGTGCCTCTTCATGAAAGGTCATGTCTCATCAGACATGGCCTTTCAACCTAATTACTAATTAACTAATTAATAAGTATTTACATTATTTTATTCATTACACAAACATTGTTGAGCCTAGAGATATGACCTTGTACAGTTATATTCGTGCAGAGGTGGAAAAACAATGGGATATGCTAAATGTTCCATTGCATGCATTAGCATATGTTTTGACACCTAAATACTATCATCCATCATGGCTTTCAACACTAGCACTTGGTGGGGGGGAGGGGGCAGCGGTGAGGGGGAGGAGAAAACCACACCTAGATCCAGAGGTTCTAGATTAGTCCCTGATGAGGAGGAGGCCACCTTAGTATGAAAACAATTGAGTAACTATACGCTTTGCATTGGTCCATTTGGGAGCATGCATGCAATTAGAGATTGAGAGACTTTTCTTCTAAAGTGGTGGAACATGCATGGAGGTGCTACTCCAATTCTACAGACTTTGGCATTGCTGGTGCTATCACAGGTTGTAAACACTTCTTCTGCAGAGAGGTGTTGGAGCTGTTATTCTTTCATCAACAGTGTTAAAAGGAACAGGTTGAGTTTAGACCGGGCAGAGAGGTTGGTTTATGTTCATTACAACTTGCGATTGTTGTCCCATTACTGTGATGATGCAAAGAGTAATAAAGACCTTAATGTTTGGGACAGGTATACAAAGGAGCCCAATTTGGAGGATGGATTGTTGCGATTAGAGAAATTAGAGGATGCTCTTATCCATGATGATGATGATCGAGTTGAGATGCCACCCCCATCTGGTCCATTGGTTCCCAGGTTCCATGGTTCAACGTCAACAACACGGGCTTCGTCTTCATCAAATGCACTGCAACAACTTCCACAACCACCATCTTCTTCATTGCCACCACGTGGAGGCCCACCGCCACGTACTCTTCATGGTGGAAGAAGGAGAGATTAGTAGATATATTCACAATTTACTGCTTTTGTCATAGATTAGACTTGTAGGCTTGTTGTGAATTTGAACTTTTTGTCTTGGTGGTGGCCAAGTGGCATATTTTGTAAACATTATTATTTGAATTTTGGACATGACTAATGTTGACAGTTGCCCATTTGCTAGATAATATGCTTTATCATTATGTTTTATGTTTTATAATATGGTTAAAGGTTTTATGTTTTATAATATGCAGCATGCTTAAATGTTTTATGTTTTATAGTATGCTTAAATGTTTTATGTTTTATAATATGCTTAAAAATTTGATGTATGATTACAATTGCTAGAATCTAGAATCTAGATGGTTGATGCTCAAATAATTAATTATTAATGTACAATGGAATCATGGATGTCATATTTATATTGATTTATTTAAAAATATGCATGTTTTCATGTCTTCTATAACTAATTTGGTATTCGGGATGTTTGTTTTGAAAATAAATGCAATATATATATATATATATATAGTACACGCTTTTGAGACGCTTCACTTCCTAAATTTTTATATATATATATAGTAGACGCTTTCGAGACGCTTCGCTTCCTAAATTTTTGGAAAATGACGCTTCTGCGTCCCTGCTTCCAAAAAACGTCCCCACTGTCGACCATATGAAGCCATAGAACTTTTGTGGCTTCAT